>OX352310.1:3491532-4691532 GCA_947086415.1 Pammene aurita | reverse complement strand
ACGTAAATTTATTTTAAATCCTACCGTTCTACATTTTGACAAACGGCATAGCCCTCATCAAATAACCTACATACCAATTTTAAAACCAATCCGGTGAGCCCATAAGATTTTAAGACCAGTTGAAGTTGCAATTTTTTGGCCTAAATTTATCAACAAGCCTACCGCTCCAAATTTTGACAGTAGTTAAAGGACCCATTCGACAAACCAAATCCCAATTTTAAGACCAATCTGGTGGGCGCATAAGATTTTTAGACCATTTTAAGAAATAGTCGATTTCATACAAAAAATTGCAAAATACTGTAAATTCGTTAAAAAAAAATTTAGCTGGCAAAAGCACAACTGCATATTAATATTTAAGTGTCTTGTAATTTAAAATGCCGTAAAAGTATTCCGCAATAAGTCAAAAATTGGAGAAATTCGTCATAGCAGTACTTTAGTCACGGGGGTCTTAAATCACTAAAATTATTATTCATTTTATACTTAATGTCACAAAATATGATTTGAAAAGCCAGACGTAATGCCTAAAAACATTTTCTACCAGTCGCTCATAAGTCTAAACTGATAAGCGTCAAGTTAGGTGCACTGAGAATATATTACTAACTGAAAAATTACGTAAATTTATTTTAAATCCTACCGTTCTACATTTTGACGAACGGCTTAGCCCACATCAAATAACCTAAATACCAATTTTAAACCAATCCGGTGGGCCCATAAGATTTTAAGACCAGTTAGTTGAAGTGTGCAATTTTTTGACCTAAATTTATCAACGAGCCTACCGCTCCAAATTTTGACCGTAGTTAAAGGACTTATTCACCAAACCAAATCCCAATTTTAAGACTTTTTAAAAAACTTTAAAAAATTACGTAAAATTATTTTAAATCCTACCGTTCCCAATTTTGACAAACGACTTAGCCCACAACAAATAACCTACATACCAATTTTAAAACCAATCTGGTGGGCGCATAAGATTTTAAGACCAGTTGAAGTTGCAATTTTTTGGCCTAAATTTATCAACGAGCCTACCGCTCCAAATTTTAACAGTAGTTAAAGGACCCATTCAACACACCAAATCCCAATTTTAAGACCATTCTGGTGGGCACATAAGATTTTAAGACCATTTTAAGAAATAGTCGACTTCATAGAAAAAATAGCAAATTACTATAAATTCCTTAAAAAAAAAAATTTGCTGGCACAAACACAACTGCATATTCATATATAAGTGTCTTGTAATTAAAAATGCCCTAAAAGTATTCCGCAATAAGTCGAAAATTGGAGAAATTCGTCATAGCAGTACTTTAGTCACGGGGGTCTTAAATCACTAAAATTATTATTTATTTTAAACTTAAAGTCACAGAATATCATTTGAAAAGCCAGACGTAATGCATATAAACATTTTCTACCAGTCGCTCATAAGACGAAACTGATAAGCGTCAAGTTAGGCGCACTGAGAATATATTACTAACTGAAAAATTACGTAAATTTATTTTAAATCCTACCGTTCCCAATTTTGACAAACGACTTAGCCCACATCAAATAACCTACATACCAATTTTAAAACCAATCTGGTGGGCGCATAAGATTTTAAGACCAGTTGAAGTTGCAATGTTTTGGCCTAAATTTATCAACGAGCCTTACGCTCCAAATTTTAACAGTAGTTAAAGGACCCATTTAACACACCAAACCCCAATTTTACGACCATTCTGGTGGGCACATAAGATTTTAAGACCATTTTAAGAAATAGTCGACTTCATAGAAAAAAAAAGCAAATTAGTATAAATTCCTTAAAAAAAATTATTGCTGGCACAACACACAACTGCATATTCATATATAAGTGTCTTGTAATTAAAAATGCCCTAAAAGTATTCCGCAATAAGTCGAAAATTGGAGAAATTCGTCATAGCAGTACTTTAGTCACGGGGGTCTTAAATCACTAAAATTATTATTTATTTTAAACTTAAAGTCACAAAATATCATTTGAAAAGCCAGACGTAATGCCTATAAACATTTTCTACCAGTCGCTCATAAGTCGAAACTGATAAGCGTCAAGTTAGGCGCACTGAGAATATATTACTAACTGAAAAATTACGTAAATTTATTTTAAATCCTACCGTTCTACATTTTGACGAACGGCTTAGCCCACATCAAATAACCTACATACCAATTTTAAAACCAATCCGGTGGGCCCATAAGATTTTAAGACCAGTTGAAGTTGCAATTTTTTGACCTAAATTTATCAACGAGCCTACCGCTCCAAATTTTGACAGTAGTTAAAGGACCCATTCGACAAATCAAATCCCAATTTTAAGACCAATCTGGTGGGCGCATAAGATTTTTAGACCACTTTAAGAAATAGTCGATTTCATACAAAAAATTGCAAAATACTGTTAATTCGTTAAAAAAAATTTAGCTGGCACAAGCACAACTGCATATTAATATTTAAATGTCTTGTAATTTAAAATGCCGTAAAAGTATTCCGCAATAAGTCAAAAATTGGAGAAATTCGTCATAGCAGTATTTTAGTCACGGGGGTCTTAAATCACTAAAATTATTATTTATTTTATACTTAATGTCACAAAATATGATTTGAAAAGCCAGACGTAATGCCTAAAAACATTTTCTACCAGTCGCTCATAAGTCTAAACTGATAAGCGTCAAGTTAGGTGCACTGAGAATATATTACTAACTGAAAAATTACGTAAATTTATTTTAAATCCTACCGTTCCCAATTTTGACAAACGACTTAGCCCACATCAAATAACCTACATACCAATTTTAAAACCAATCTGGTGGGCGCATAAGATTTTAAGACCAGTTGAAGTTGCAATGTTATGGCCTAAATTTATCAACGAGCCTACCGCTCCAAATTTTAACAGTAGTTAAAGGACCCATTTAACACACCAAATCCCAATTTTAAGACCATTCTGGTGGGCACATAAGATTTTAAGACCATTTTAAGAAATAGTCGACTTCATAGAAAAAATAGCAAATTACTATAAATTCCTTAAAAAAAAATTTTGCTGGCACAAACACAACTGCATATTCATATATAAGTGTCTTGTAATTAAAAATGCCCTAAAAGTATTCCGCAATAAGTCGAAAATTTGAGAAATTCGTCATAGCAGTACTTTAGTCACGGGGGTCTTAAATCACTAAAATTATTATTTATTTTAAACTTAAAGTCACAAAATATGATTTGAAAAGCCAGACGTAATGCTTATAAACATTTTCTACCAGTCGCTCATAAGTCGAAACTGATAAGCGTCAAGTTAGGTGCACTGAGAATATATTACTAACTGAAAAATTACGTAAATTTATTTTAAATCCTACCGTTCTACATTTTGACAAACGGCATAGCCCTCATCAAATAACCTACATACCAATTTTAAAACCAATCCGGTGAGCCCATAAGATTTTAAGACCAGTTGAAGTTGCAATTTTTTGGCCTAAATTTATCAACAAGCCTACCGCTCCAAATTTTGACAGTAGTTAAAGGACCCATTCGACAAACCAAATCCCAATTTTAAGACCATTCTGGTGGGCGCATAAGATTTTAAGACCATTTTCAGAAATAGTCGATTTCATACAAAAAATTGCAAAATACTGTAAATTCGTTAAAAAAATATTTAGCTGGCACAAGCACAACTGCATATTCATATTTAAGTGTCTTGAAATTTAAAATGCCGTAAAAGTATTCCGCAATAAGTCAAACATTGGAGAAATTCGTCATAGCAGTACTTTATTCACGGGGGTCTTAAATCACTAAAATTATTAGTCATTTTAAAATTAATGGCTCAAAATTTGATTTTAAAAGTCAGACGTAATGCCTATAAACATTTTCCGGCTATCACTACAATCCATCTACTTTGCAGTCTTCCCACAGATAACCGATAATGATTATGACGTATTATTGCCTTCATTAAAACCAACGGTACATGAGTTAAGTTATAGGGTGCCTACCGGGCGTTTAAATGACAAGTCCGTTGTAGACACACTATTTTATAAAAGTATAAATATAAAGTTTTGACAGGGTAACACCTTGTATAGACCTGTGTATGGAGAATCTAAGGCTCTTTTTGCAGGTCCTTGACGAAGAAACACATAATCTGCAGTGCTCAGGTCTTTTGGTACGTAGAAAGTGTTCTGAACGTGCCTAGATCCTGGTACTGGATTCAACCTCGAGATGTGGTCCCGTAGTCTGGATGTGAAGTCAGCGTAGTACAAGTCGCTCATAAGTCGAAATTAACTACTGAATGGACCGAACAAATCGACCGGGGCAGAGGCAGACCAAAAAGGAGATGGCGGGACGATCTGGACGCATTTTGTAGCAACTGGCGAGAGCATGCACTAGGCCGTGACGCGTGGCGGAAGCGAGGGGAGGCCTTTGCCAAGCAGTGGGATACAATATAGGCTACGGAAAATATATATATAATTTATATCAACTAGGTTTGTGTTGTGGTCGGTTGAACACGTGAATGAAATAAGATGTCAATAAGAGACGACTTGAACTTGAAATGTAGCGACGCCGTGTTGAAAAATTGGTGCTGTAGGATTAAAAATAAATTTACGTCATGTTTTCACTCAGTTAATATTCTCAGAGCGCCTAACTCGATATGACGCTTGTTAGTTTAGGATTATGTATGAGGGACTGGTAAAAAATAGGTATAGGCATTACGTCCAGCATTTTAAATCATGTTTTGTGCCATTAAGTTTAAAATAAATAATAATTTTAGTGATTTAAACCCCCGCGACTAAATTCCTGCTATGACGAATTTCCCCAATTATCGACTTATTGCGGAATACTTTTACGGCATTTTGAATCATAAGACACTTAAATATGAATATGCATTTGTGTTTGTGCAAGTATATTTTTTGAACGAATATATAGTAATTTGCTATTTTTTGTATGAAATCGACTCTTTCTTAAAATTGTCTTAAAATCCTATACGCCCACTAGAATGGACTCAAAATTGGGATTTGGTTTGTTGAATGGGTCCTTTAACCAGTGTCAAAATTTGGAGCGGTAGGCTCGTTGATAAATGAAGACCAAAAAATAGCAACTTCAACTGGTCTTGAAATCTTATGCGCCCACCGGATTGGTCTTAAAATGGGTATGTAGGTTATTTGGAGTGGGCTACACCGTTTGTCAAAATTTAGAACGGTAGGATATAAAATAAATTCACTTAATTTTTTCAGTCAGTAATATATTCTCAGTACCCCTAACTTGACGCTTATCAGTTTAGAGTTATGAGTGACTGGTAGAAAATGCCTATAGGCATTACATCTGGCTTTTAAAATCAAATTTTGAGCCATTCATTTTAAAATGAATAATAATTTTAGTGATTTAAGACCCCCGTGACTAAAGGACTGCTATGACGAATTTCTCCAATTTTTGACTTATTGCGGAATACTTTTGCGGCATTTTAATTTACAAGACACTTAAATATGAATATGCGGTTGTGCTTGTGCCAGCTAAATATTTTTTTAACGAATTTACAGTATTTTGCTATTTTTTGTATGAAATCGACTATTTCTTAAAATGGTCTTAAAATCTTATGTGCCCACCAGAATGGTCTTAAAATTGGGATTTGGTGTGTTGAATGGGTCCTTTAACTACTGTCAAAATTTGGAGCGGTAGGCTCGTTGATAAATTTAGGCCAAAAAATTGCAACTTCAACTGGTCTTAAAATCTTATGCGCCCACCAGATTGGTTTTAAAATTGGTATGTAGGTTATTTGATGTGGGCTAAGTCGTTTGTCAAAATTTGGAACGGTAGGATTTAAAATAAATTTACGTAATTTTTCAGTTAGTAATATATTCTCAGTGCGCCTAACTTGACGCTTATCAGTTTAGACTTATGTTATGAGCGACTGGTAGAAAATGTTTTTAGGCATTACGTCTGGCTTTTCAAATCATATTTTGTGACTTTAAGTTTAAAATAAATAATAATTTTAGTGATTTAAGACCCCCGTGACTAAAGTACTGCTATGACGAATTTCTCCAATTTTCGACTTATTGCGGAATACTTTTAGGGCATTTTTAATTACAAGACACTTATATATGAATATGCAGTTGTGTATAAGCCAGCAAAATTTTTTTTTTAAGCAATTTATAGTAATTTGCTATTTTTTCTATGAAGTCGACTATTTCTTAAAATGGTCTTAAAATCTTATATGCCCACCAGAATGGTCTTAAAATTGGGATTTGGTGTGTTGAATGGGTCCTTTAACTACTGCCAAAATTTGGAGCGGTAGGCTCGTTGATAAATTTAGGCCAAAAAATTGCAACTTCAACTGGTCTTAAAATCTTATGTGCCCACCAGAATGGTCTTAAAATTGGTATGTAGGTTATTTGACGTGGGCTAAATCATGTGTCAAAATTAGGAGCGGTAGGCTCGTTGATAAATTTAGGCCAAAAAATTGTATTTTCAACTTGACGCCATACATACTTATGGCCATTTAAGACCTTTAAGACTTATGTTTTCATGATCTCCGAGATGGGCTCTACAACGCTATATGGAAGAAAATTGGTTAGGATTTTGATAAATTTCCAGTTAGGCGGGCTCCAGCACTAATGGGTTCTGGCTTTTTTTATATGGGGCCCACTGATAATTTTCCATCGTGCAAAACCTACTTACGACAGCCTCCTAGCCACAGTCGCGGACAGTGGGCTTTCTGGCATAATTATAAGATGTTATTAATTTAGTAGAAATAAAATGTACTATTGGGGATATCACTAGGATTATAAAATAAACTAGTACTTTACCAGTATTTACACTTATATTCGTTTGTTACAAGGTTTAAATATGAATCAATTACACTATATGACAATAATATTTTCAAGACGTCTTTACAACAATCTGGTCAAGATCCGAATGGCGGCCGCAGCTGTATACCCGTCATTTTATAACATCAAAATGGCGGGAACGAGCAACAAGGAATAGTCAATTGACAGTCTTTTAAGATGATGCTAAATAAAAAGTAGTTATCCTTACAAGATAAAGTATTTATCAATAATAATGCTTACAGCTCGGCCATCCTATTCGAGGCGAGACCCTTCGCCAAAACTTAATGAAATAATAGCACTAATAAATGAATTCTGATAATAAAAGGTAATGAATACAAACTGATTAAATACCCATATTAATAACATAATTAGAGATTTGAATCTTAACACATCGGATTTAATACATTTTCTCTTGTAATAAGTTAATGAAATAATGTTTTTATATTACTCATGGTCATGTCAACCCTTGACTATCAGTTTCACATCATTGTAGTATATTATTAGAAATGATTATACAATGTAAAATGAACTATCATCGATAATAAAGTATAGAACTTCACAAGAAGTTCACAAAGAGTTGATTACCCTTTATCTTTATGATTAAGTTAGCCTTTGTACATAACTAAGTGCTCATTCTAAAAGTAGTACAAGTTTATTTCATTCAGTGCAAACAACAAAGGAAATAAATGATTATTCTATCGACTTCTTAACTTCATAATATTATTGCTTATCGACTTTATCATCAAGTTTGAGTATTACGAATAAGATATATCATAACAGTTAAAATTATTGAATAGTGATGGAGTTTGATATATCAATACAGCAAAGGTCAAAATAATAATTCTTCTTCATAATATTTAATTAACATGACTTTATCATCAAGCTTAAGTAATACCAATAAGGTGTAATACAGGCGTTAAAATGATTGAATAATGATAGAGTTTGATATATCAATACAGCAAAGATCAAACCAAAAGTTATTTTTCATGATATTTAATTAAGATGACTTTATCATCAAGGTTAAATAATAACAATTGTGATTAAGTTTGATACATTTATATACAGCAGCAAAGATCAAACCAATTATTATTTACGTTATTGAATAAAATATTATCAGACTGTTTAATGCATTTGAAAATTCAAATTAGAAGGAAACTTTATAACATAAAATACATACAAATAACATAATACTTATCACTTTCACATGAATATCGCACAACACCACATGTATAACCACATGATTGATTCAGACCAATTTTATTAACACCCACAACGTAGTTGAATACATAACGACAGCGGAGAGTCGTGCAGAGTGGAGTAGCGTTCTGAACCACACCACTACACATGACGTGACGACCATGATCATTCTTTCGAGCGCGTAGCGTCAGAGAAGATGTAGGTGAAGATGATGCCTTTCTTGAGGAAGAAGAATATCATAACCCTAGCCATCTCACTTTCTACACCCCGACCCTCTCACCTGGGCACTCCTGGGTGGTAAAGAATAGAATAGAATAGAATAGAATAGAAAGAATTTAATTTAATGAAATACCAAACCCTGGCCCTTTCACCTGGACGCTCCTGGGTCATCAGTCTGAAACTTGTAACACTTTCTTTAGAAACGTGAATAATTTAGTCTTGTTATGTTCAACATATGTGATTACCATTTCAACATGTGTGATTACCTAAATATTATAATGACAATTATGTGATTGTTTATTTATGTTTTAAAAGTATAAGTTTAAGAATTAAATATGATTACCTATTATCTATTAAGTATTGCAAGAAATAAATGATTATGATTATTAAGTAAGTAACTTTTGTTTGATTAACGTTTGCTTTTATACAACTTGACGCGTGTGATTAAATGATGAGATACATGTAATTGCTCGTACTAGTTTAAGAAAAGAGTAACATTTTGGATTAAAATATATGATTTCCAAGCGCGGAGTTGTTTTAATTTATTTTAAGTTGAACTTCGAAGTGTTCTACTGTGGTTAGTTACCTTATAAGTATAGTGATATACGTTTTAATGTTATCTACCGACAATTGTCAAAAAGTACAATAAGGCAATGCTAATGTAACGCAAACTTATTCATTTGTAAGTATATTATTGATTTTGATTTTTAAAACATATAGGCAATTTATTTTCCGTTAATTTTACTATGTGACTATTACTTAGCCACGCTAAGATATTTTTTATACAAGTTTATTAATCAGAATTTAATTATCATATTTGTATCGATGTTTCGATTATTTGATTAAAATGATCTTGTATTGCTGGATTTGTAACATTATCCAATGAGATAATAAATCAGTCTCAGTGGTATGGTACTATGAAATTTAATATATTTTCAATTAATTGATTAAAATGATCTCGTATTGCTGGATTCGTAACATTACCCAATGTGATAATAAATCAGTCTTAGTGGTCTGATACTATGAACTTTGCTAAATATGTGAAATACTTATATTATAATAATAAATAACTTGTTTAGTAGCGATGAAAGCAAGCTAAACCAAGTGTAGTCATTATCCTATTGTGTAGTAGAAAAGTCAGGGCCTTAACCAAAGAATTGAAAAATAAAATAATTACTGAACCAGTTTCACCAATATTTAACTAATGTAAATAAGCAGTAGTATGTCGTTTTCCAAAGATTTATTATGCAAGTTCCTTACGAACCTCAATTTGCACTCGTCGCAGAAAGTTAAAACTGGATACATGAATTAAACAACCCTAATTTCGCCCTTTTGTCACTGACCTCAGGAGGACATAACATGATAACGAATAATATTAACTATTAATTCCTTTATTTATTTCTCTTCTTATGTTTATTATTTCTACTATATTATTTTAACTAACTGTACGGATAAAATTAAATATGAAGTTTAATTCCTTTAATTTCTCTCTTATGTTTATTATTGTTACTATATTCGTTTAACTAACTGTACGTTTAGCTCAGTATACTAAATTCAAAAAGATTTATAAAATGTACTTTTCCGAGATGGATTCACCCATTTAGTAAAAGTGATTTGCCTGTTACTCAGATTTCATGTTAAATGTCGTTGAACTTTACTATTAGGTTTAATATAGGTAGATAATTCATAGAAATAGGTATTGCACTTCATTAAATTAAAATTCTCACACTGCACAAACGATTAAATTAACGTCTGATATTTGTTAGGCATACATTCAAAATATTACAATGGTAATTGATGAGCTTTAATAATAAAATAGTAAATGTAATCAGAGACCACTTAAACCACTTTTTTGACGTCTTATTTGATTAGATTATCTGTGATTTATTTCATTTGAGTTGTCCATACTTTACATGACTGCAAATAAAAATATTGGCGTTTTACGTCCACCTACAAGAACCAAGCTCTAAAATATATGATGATGTATATCGTGCATTCTCATAATCGCATGATATTCAAAGTTTATTGATTACTTTCCCTAAAAGTGATAAAAAATATTGCTAGGTGTATTACGGTAAACTTTCACATTATTCACGTGCGTTGCGCAGGTACTAGATACATTTAAGTAAGTTTGATTCAAAGTACCGCACGTTCATCCACGTGCGTTTCATGGGTACTAGATTATTAAGGTAGGCCTGAATAAAAGCCCTGCACGTTCATCCACGTGCTTTACACAAGTAGGTTATATAGGTAAACTAGCCTTTTCCCGCGGCTTCGCCCGCGTACTAAAAAGGATACAATACCCATGTTGATTTTCAGACTTTGTGACCACATTTGCCCCTTTTAGGGGTTGAATTTTCAAAAACCCCGAAACACGTGTTTACTTATTTATCGTTAGAAATACTTCTGTGAAGTTTCGAATAAGATAGTCTAACTAATCTTGTTTCGCCATACAAACTTTGGACCCCTATTTCATCCCCTTAGGGGGTGAATTTTGAAATTTCCTTTATTAGTGCACCCCTAGACCTTATAAGGATCAGTCAGTCGGTCGGTCGGTCGGTCGGTCGGTCGGTCGGTCGGTCGGTCGGTCGGTCGGTCGGTCGGTCGGTCGGTCGGTCGGTCGGTCGGTCGGTCGGTCGGTCGGTCGGTCGGTCGGTCGGTCGGTCGGTCGGTCGGTCGGTCGGTCGGTCGGTCAGTCAGTCAGTCAGTCAGTCAGTCAGTCAGTCGAGTCTACATCGACTCCAAATGTGACTTTATATTTCGACCTATTACGTGATTTTATATTTCGACACCATACGTGACTACATATCGACTCTACATGTGTCTCTACATATCGACTCTACATGTGTCTCTACATATCGACTCTACATGTGTCTCTACATATCGACTCTACATGTGTCTCTACATATTGACTCTACACGTGACTCTACATATCGATTCTACACGTGACTCTACATATCGACTCTACATGTGACTATACATATTGAAACATAATCAAAAGGTATTATGAATACAAGTACGCGTAGTCTCGACCTGTTAAATACAGGTATTGCTTGAATTAACGTTTGAATTAACTATCAAAAATAAATGTTATAACGATTATACTCGACATACTAGTTATTATATTCAGGCAACTTCAATTTTATTTATTCGCGTTTTGACTATCATTGGCATTTATTCGCGTTTTGACTATCATTGGCGTATTCTTCTCACTCTATGATTAAATAATAACTCTCCTTTCTTTTAAGAATTATGTAAAAAGGGAATGATCCAGTTCGTAAATTTCTAAGCAATACTTTGCTCATTAGTGATTAGTGGACACAATTATGACAATTATATTAGATCGTCTAATCATCATCGATTTTCCATCAACTTCCTCTGTAATTAAAATCGGTAATATCCTTTACTATGTTAATTGCCATCTAAACCTTTATCAGGCAAAAATAGAGATCAATTGACATTATAAGTGATTATATTATTTATGATCATAAATATACCTCGATAAAACAGAATACACACATGGGATTATATGCGTGTTAATATGCCGACGACATACACGAGAATAACAAATCTCGACGATTAAGGCTCTTGTTCTTATTTTGTTACTTTATTTTGTATATAAACAGACATGTGAATAGTCAATGTACTTAACTATTGTAATTTAATCATTAACTTTATGGATTGGGTCGAATACAATAAGGAAGTAAAGAACTCAAAAATACTTCGGTCAGTTAACACACCGAGACATATAAGTATAAAAGGTAATTCCTATGAACTTTATAGTACCGTTTATTAAGACGAAATATGTATGGGATATAACTTGTACTTAGACAATACAGGCAATTTATCAATTATTGTAAATAATACTTTAATTTCTTTCCACATTTTATTTAATCACCTTGGTTTATATCTCTGAAATTGATTTATAAACTAAATCCGACTTAATACCAGTCTTAAGCCGTTACTTAGCTGTGGCGTGAACGATCACGTAAAGTTGAAAACTTTACACTTTTATGAATATCCAAACGCACTTGGTATTAATAATTATTTAACCATAATTATTTTTAACGGCAATAATGGTTGACGAGAAGTAATAGTAATTATAATCATTTCAATAATATGAAGTGACACATAAGCGTGAACCACTTAGAGACATTGTACACACTAAAGGCGTTAAGGAGTTTCTAATAAATTATTGTTTCATTTTAATCACATTACTGAATATTCCGTTGTCGAAACATTAATTATATTTGTTTGTGGTAATACTGGAAAAAGAAAGCAAATTACCTTTTCCTAAGAATTATTATTATTTTCAACTTGTTTACATCTTTACTTATTAGAAAGAGATACAAAAGTATTTTGAATGCAGCCTGCTTATGGCATGATATTCGTAATATTCGTAAAATTATTTTGAAATAATATGCGCTTTTCCAAAAGGGCTTAAATAATATCGTAAGACATCGAAAACATAATTTACTTCATATGAAATAATTAATATAATTAATTTAAAATTATTTCCCGCAAATCTTCGAACATAAATTACCGGGTAAGTATTTTAAAAGATTAATTTGACTACTGCAAAATATAAGTAGTATATATTTACCATTGAGACATACTGTAGGTAGGCGAATTATACGGTTATAAAATTACCAACGTTATTTTATTCAAAATTTAAGCGAATATCAAACTATACTTATTAAAAAGGAATTGAAGGTTAGGTCATAAAAGTTGATTTCAAATACTCGTAACAGAACATATTTTTATGGATTGTGAAGTTATCTTTATTAGGAATGATGACAAAAATATCCGACTTACTAATCTCTCTCTACTCTACTAATTATATTGATTATGTAACAACATAACAAACATCTCCATCTAACATGTGCATATCCAAAAGAGCAACCTCTGGCAAAATGTCCATGTAAGATTAACCATATAAACCTCCGGACTTACTCCGTTACGGAAAATACAGTTTACCTTCAATTATTAATAAACATACCATCTAACATGTGCACATCCAAAAGAGTAACCTTTGGCAAAATTACCATGTTAAACTAACCATATAAACCTCCGGAATTACTCCGTTACGGAAAATATAGTTTCACCAATCAAACCAATTTATTATCTAAAAAAAATCTTACGTTTTTGTGCGGCGTGGCAAAAATCCGATCGTTTTTTGTTAGATCCCACTGCTGAGATATTGGGGATATCACTAGGATTATAAAATAAACTAGTACTTTACCAGTATTTACACTTATATTCGTTTGTTACAAGGTTTAAATATGAATCAATTACACTATATGACAATAATATTTTCAAGACATCTTTACAACAATCTGTCAAGATCCGAATGGCGGCCGCAGCTGTATACCCGTCATTTTATAACATCAAAATGGCGGGAACGAGCAACAAGGAATAGTCAATTGACAGACTTTTAAGATGATGCTAAATAAAAAGAGTTATCCTTACAAGTTAAAGTATTTATCAATAATAATGCTTACAGTACTAATATAATATGGAAACTTTCGAAATAAATGATCATTGAATTTAATTTATATTTATATCAGGCACGTGGGGTACAAGGGCAAGTACACCTATATTATTTGTATGTTGTCTATAACACTGTCATTCCTAAACTACAAAACCGATTTCAATAAGAAGGTGGCATTTGTCGCTCAACACACTTGATCTGAATTCATCAATGCATAGACAATTGTCTATGGCCTCCATAAAAAAAATCAGTTACAATCTTACAATAGACAAATTTCCGCAACCATAGACAATCGCCTCTGAATATGAATGATGACTATCGCGTACGAATTTTCCGCTAGAGGCGTTAGTGTAGACGGAGGTCTCCGAACCGTTAAATTCCATAGTAATTCAATGGAATTCACAAAATTATTTTTAATTTGAACAAGGTTGTGAAAATTTTGTAATACCTGATATTAATTATGGCAAATATGAGTTACGAATCATTGAATGTGAATCCTTTAAAAGCGTAGTTCAGAAAATTCTCCTTTTTTTCGAAAAATATGGAACTACGCAATGCTGCGGCGTGGTAAATTTTATTACAGTAAAGTTCATTGTATTAGATATTATTTAAACGTATATGTTGTTTTCACGAACGCGATAGATAAAAAATACAGCTGTTTATAAGGACTTACTTATTATACTCAGCAGTGGCGCCGACTGGTGAGTATAATAACGGCTACCGTTTCAGAACTGAATTCAAATCAAGTGTGTGCAGCGACTTAAATAGAGCTTTAACCCAGAGGATGCAAATATGCTCGTTATTTTTGGGAAGAATTACAAGTTCGTGGCGTGTCTTTTGTACTTATTTATTTATATAATTTTCATAAAACAATTATAATTAGGTTTATTTACATAAAACTTATGAGATCTTCACTTATGTTAACACAACTAACGACGTTGTAGTCGAAATTCCTCTCGCTGATTATAAGAAATTTGCTTATTAAATTATATATGTAATATTAATGGAATTATTATAATAAGAACTGACATCAATTAAATAATATATTAATGTTGTGCGTTCGTACCAAAACTGACCCTTAAGAATTACAAACACAGGTCATCTGCAGATCCCCAGTTAGCTGCAGCTTTAATGCAAGATGTTAATCGTCGGTACTTTCTAAAATATATTAATCAGGTCTAGAGTTTCCTAGTGTTAATGATATGACGTTACTGTTAATAATGTTAGAAAAACTGAACGGTTATCTAGAATGAAATAAAACATAAGTACACATTACATAAACTTTATTTGCCCCCTAATCGGGGAGGTAGGAATTTACACACAAAACAGTCAAATCACGAAAGTAACACGTTTTCCTTTAAATTCAAATCTACGCCATTCATAATAGAAAAGTGTAAACTAATATGTACGATATATTCATAATATGTAATTATTAAAATCAGAGAAGTGAATGCACTTGGAATGGTCCTTTAAAAATTGGTAACAACTTCGTGCTACGACCATCATTAGATTGGCTTTGTATTTTAATAAGGACTAAATCACCTTCATGGTATTGTTGAGCGTTTTTGCGTGTTTTGTCGAATCTTTCTTTTTGTTGCATGGAGCTAAGCTTAATATTTTCATCAACTGACTTGCGTAATTTAGTAAAATCTACTTCAGACTCGTTATCACTATTATTAGGTGCTAAAATATCTATACGTAACCGGTAACCGAAAAAAACCTCGCTAGGTACCGCTTTTATAGTTTTCTGTATCGTGCTATTTAAGCCCTGTTGCAAAGGTTTAACACACTGGTCCCAACTATCATCAGACAAATCGGCCCCCATTGTTCTCATTGCGTCTAAAATTGTCTTCACAAAACGTTCCGCTTGACCATTCGAACGCGGCATACCGGTGGCTATCGTATGTAATCTTATGTTCTTACTACCACAGTATTGTTTAAAATTATTTGACGTGAAACAAGACCCTGCGTCTGTAATTAGTCTTTTTGGGTAGCCGAATATTTTTGACAGATTGTCAAGTTCGTTAATAGCGTTAGCACTATCAGTATTAGGTACGGCAAATATAAATACGAACTTAGTAAAAGAATCTACCATTATTAACAAATATTTATTGTTGTCAGTCGTTTTTACGAAAGGACCTACATGATCCAAATGCAGTGTGTGAAATGGACTTGCGTACCTACTTAGGTAAGGGATGTAATTCACCCTCTTTTGGACCTGTTTTATTTTTATTATATATACAATTTAGACAATTACCAATATATTTCTTTACTTTGCGTTGAATTTTAGGGAACCAATACTTATCTTTAATACGTTCTACTGTTTTATCCACGGCAAAATGGCCAAGATCGTCGTGGTTACATTTGATAATTTGCCAAATACACTGCTTAGGCACTACCCACCGACGACCCTGACCTGTCCGTTTGTACACTTTGCCACCTAACAGCTCGTAATTACTAAAAGTATTTTTATTTGCATCGGCCTCTCCCGATTCAAGAATTTTCCTTATTTTGGCTATTTCGGGATCTTGTAGTTGTACAGATAACAACCAGTCAGCCTCTGTGATCGACAAAACTAACTCTGACTCGGATTTCCCCCCAGACTGCACGGGATTGCGGCTAAGCGCATCTACATGCTGCATTTTGTTACCATCTCTATGTATTATGTCAAAACAGAATTCCTGGGTAGATAGCACCCACTGTGCAATCCGTGGCACAATCTCTTTCTTTGTCATTGCAAAACGGACAGCATTGCAATCAGTAATAATTTTGAACGGGGACCCTAATAAATAAAGTCTAAATTCCTGTAGAGATGCAATAATAGCCAGTAATTCTAATTCGAACGAATGATACTTTTTTTCATCGTCTGAAGTTTGACTATAATAATGTACCGGTTTCTCTCCTTCGTCGGTTACTTGCATTAAAATACCCGCAATTCCGTCTCTGCTAGCGTCCGTGTAAAGTACACATTCTTTATTTGGATCATAGATGGTTAGTAAATTATCAGACAATAGTGCACCTTTTAACGTTTCGAAAGCCTCCTGTTGGCTGCTTGTCCAAGACCAAGGACTATCCTTTTTCAATAATTTCGTGAGGGGACTGGATAAAAGGGCGCAGTTTTTTATGAATTTACGAAAATAGCTAATAAGACCTAGAAACTGGCGCAATTGATGAACAGTTTTTGGCTGGGGAAAATCTTTAACAGCCACCATTTTCTTTTTTAATAGTATTTTCTTGAACTTTATATCCCAAAAATTCTATTTCAGTTTTTAAAAAATGCCACTTTTTTAAGTTTAGTTTCAAGTTGTGCTCTTTAAATATTTTAAGGACAGATTCTAACAAAGCAAAATTCTCTTCCGGTGTTTCACTTATTAATAAGACATCGTCTAAGTAAATTATTACTTTACCAAAACGCAAGTTGCCTAATACCTTGTTCATCATCTGTTGGAAACACGAGGGACCGTTGCAGAGACCAAAAGGGAGCTTTAAAAACTCGAAGTGCCCGTCCTCAGTTATAAAGGCACTTTTTTGTATGGAATCCTCACTCATTTTAATCTGGTAATAACCACTTTTAAGGTCTAGGCTAGTAAAATATTTACAACCCTGTAATCTATCTATAAGGTCTTCTATTCGAGGCATAGGATATTTATTCTTGACAGGTATTTTATTAAGAGCCCTGTAATCCACGCATAACCTTTTTTCGCCATTATTCTTGTCCACTAACAACACGGGGCTAGCATAGGCGGAATTACTTTCCCGAATTATTCCGCTTTCTAATAACTCGTCAACCATTTCACGAATAATTTTCCTATTTCCATGCGAGCTCCTATACGGCCTAAATTGAACAGGCTTTGTATTGTTTAATTCTATAACCATTTCATGATTGTCAACTTGACCTAAATCTTTGATATTATTTGCGACACACTCACTGTATTCATGAAATAGTTTCACTAACTCATTATGATGCGAATCAGTATCAATTTGCGTCTCACTTATTGCATTGCAAAAATGTTCAAAAGATTTTTGATAACTGTATGTCAACACGTTACCAATACGAGAATACATTATATCCGGACGCTCAGTTGCGACCAATTAGAACCTCACAATCGGATATTTCTTCAATAACATAAAAGACTACATTCTCTAGATAAACATTGTCTAATTTTAGAGATACTGTCATTGAACTGCACACTGTTTCACACGTAGTTGTATCTTTTTGAAATCCGTGCAATGTTGTTGGGATCTCCAATGGAGTACTTGTTAACGCAAATTTGTTAACTAACGCTTGACTAATAAGACTACAACTACTGCCGGGGTCGATAAAAGCCTCATGTTCAAATTGATTATAAATCGTCACCTTTTTAAAAAAATTGTCTCTTGAACCGTCACTACTAATAAACTTAGTCTCCTGTTTTGCAGCCTTTTGATTTTTAATTTTACTAAAACATACGGATTCGGTGTGACCTTTTTTTCCGCAGAATTCACACTTAACCTCACACTGATTTCTTTTATGCGCTCCACCGCAACAAAAACATTTAACACGATTTTGAGGTTGTCCGGTTTTTCCAGAATCTGAGGTTTGTTCCACAGAAGACGAAGTCGATTGCCCTGGACTTAAAAATGTTGCGCAATTAATTTATTTCGCATGTCCACTTGTTTACTATGTCCGGATACGGATTGTTTCGACACCGATCTGCTTTTGTATTTGCGACTGTGCAAAAAACTGGCTATGCTATCACAATTGTTAAAATTACCCGCCTCTATAGAATTACTCAAGGTACTATCACGCATATTCCCTAGAATTACGAGGGTTGCTACTTATATATCCGGAAACAAAAAAACAAACAAACGTACACGGCTGAAAATGGTTTTATTGTTTTTCAAAGTATTCCCCTTGATGACCTATGCACTTTTGCATTCGCGTGAACCAATTTTTAAAGCACTTCTGCCACTCCGCCTGAGGTACCTCCATAACGTGTTGTTTGAATGCGTCGACAGCATCTTCAGCGGTCGAAAATCGTTGACCGCGTAATTTATTCTTTATATTTGGAAATAAATAAAAATCGTTGGGTGCCAAGTCAGGGCTGTACGGCGGATGACCCGTTAATTCCACATTTTGACCCTCCAAAAATAGAGTTGTTTGGCGTGACGTATGACAGCTGGCATTGTCATGATGAAGAATGATTCTTCGTCGCTGGTTAGTTTTACGAATTTGTTCAAATACTTTCGGTAAGCAAATGGTCGTGTACCACTCTGAATTAACCGTTCTACGGTTTTCTAGTGGCACTGTAGCTACATGGCCATTAATACCGAAGAAGCAGGCCACCATTTGTTTCAATGTACTTTTTGCACGAGTAACTTTCGTAGGGTTCGGCTCATTTTGAAACACCCATACCGTTGATTGTTGCTTCGTTTCGGGATCGTATGCATAGATCCAGGATTCGTCACCTGTATAGATGTTATAAACGGCTTTTGAGTCACCACGGTTATATTTTTTTTACATTTTATTGCACCATTCGACGCGAGCATCTTTTTGCTCTTTTGTTAAGTTGTGGGGTATCCAACGCGAACAAATTTTTTTTACAGCCAAATAATTATGTAATATGCTATTAATGCTGGTCATAGAAATACCCAGAGTCGCCTCTATCTCGCAGTACGTAACATGTCGGTCGTCCATTATAAGTTTTCGCACAGCCTCGATATTTTGTTGTACAACGACCGATTTCGGGCGACCTGCCTTAACTTCGTCCGTAAGCATACTACGTCCACGATTGAACTCACTAAACCAGTGATACACAGTAGTTTTAGATGGGGCTTCATCACCAAAAATTGAAGTTAGTTGATCTATGCACTGTTGTTGCGTTAAACCACGCCGAAAATCATAATAAATCATAGCACGAATATTTTCACGAGTGAGTTCCATTCTTGCTGCGAGATGACATTTAAAACCCGTCAAAAACAAAACACGAGCGTTAATAAGAAAGAAAAAATATACCGGCCAGTACTTAAAAAAGTTCAAATTTTACCATTGAGGTCAAATATGCTATTTGAGAAGATTGTAATCCCGGTTTCCGGATATATAAATAGCAGCCTATGTATGGATATAATATCGTGTTCCGTAAAATTCAACGACAACCTATCAATCTTGCACTTTTGGTCAAAGAAAAATTCATAAAGAGATTGATCTTCTTCAGGTTTACGCTCAATTATTTCTTTTAAACAATCAAACATGTTTCGTTTAATTTGAAATGTTGTTGAAATCTTATTACGCCATGTATGCCAATCCCAATTTGTCCAATCAATACTAGTTCGCAAAAGAGAATCGTACCAAACTTTCGCTGATCCTTTTAGTTTATTAAGAGCCTGATAACGCGTCATTCTATCGCTCCATGCAAACGTACCAGCATTCGATTCGATTATATTTAACCACGCATCAACATTGTCCTTAATAGGGTCAAATTCAGGTATCATACTATTAAGTGAAATAGTATTGGAGGTACTCACAAATTCGCCTTTGTCTGATTTGGGTACCTTTTTCTTCCTTCTTGGAGGAGGCGGAGACGGCGTCCTTGCTGATGAGGACGAAGACGACGATGAGGGCGAAGGTGAACGAGTTCGCTTACGCTTCTTCATTTTGTCAGCACTTCTGATGTTAGAAAAACTGAACGGTTATCTAGAATGAAATAAAACATAAGTACACATAACATAAACTTTATTTGCCCCCTAATCGGGGAGGTAGGAATTTACACACAAAACAGTCAAATCACGAAAGTAACACATGTTTTCCTTTAAATTCAAATCTACGCCATTCATAATAGAAAAGTGTAAACTAATATGTACGATATATTCATAATATGTATTAAAATCAGAGAAGCGAATGCACAATCTAAATTAGAACGATACCGCACAACAACCGTCATATTTACATCTTAATTACGTCTTTATTCGATGGTGTCTGGATCAAAAAAGAGGGCGCTGCCACGTGCCAGCCTGTTTTATTAACTTCGAGCCGCCCCGCCCAGGTAGCCGGTATGTACGGTACTAGCCGGTTGATGACGCGACGCGCTGCGTTGGATGGAAGCCGCGTTCGATGCCCGCGAAGAGTTTCACAGGCGCGCCGGTAGGTGTCGCCAACAATAATTTATGTTAATGATGTAATGACACAAATATGGTACCCAAATACTCCAATCATAAATTTTCAATTTTTCACTCCAATCATATATTATATCATATCAAATATATTTTACTTATAGACCAGTATGCTGAATTATTTTTCTAAATTGTTGTCTCTTACTCAAATATGTTCGCGCTGCGTATTCTAATTTTGATATGTGGTGAAAACGAATGGATAAATACTTTTCTGCGATAAATTTTATAAGACTTATTTTGTGCTCTACTCCGGCAAATGTGTGTTCTCCTTCTAAATTTTGAAATACTTTGTCACTGCCAATTAACTTTTCCTGTAATTTTGTTAGTACATATTCGTATTGCTTTTCGTTGTATATTTTAATATGTTCCTTCGAAAATTTCCTTACAATGTTGTAATTTGTATTTTCCAATTAATTCACAAATACAACATATGTCGTACAAATCTGCCGAAGGAAACTGTAGACCACCTCTGTTTTTTAAATTTATAAGCTTGTGAAAATACAGCCTCTCTTCACAGGAAAGCCTCGCTGTAGATCTTTGGCACTTCAGTTTTTTTATTGCATAATGGTTAATGGGCAATACTACCCGCTAGGTATCCAATAATTAGTTTTCGGTAATCGTTCAGTTCCTCTATGTCTAGCCTCCTTGCGAGATCACTGGCTCCTTTAGGGATTTCCTGCATGAAGTTTAAAGTGTCGCAAGTGTCATCCTCATCGTCTCTGTATCGGTATGACGGCGTAGTGCTGTTTATGATTTGCTTGGTGGACGTACAATTCAAGATAGCTATCTGTTCCATAGGAACGATTTCCAAACGTGCCAGGAGTTTCCTATAATTTCCTTTGAACTGTCTGACATTGGGATTGTCGTTGAAACCACCTTGCATCCTAAGACTTGAAAAAAACATTTCAAGGTGATCCTGGCTGAGTTTATAAGTTGGTAGATAAACGAGTTGTTTTTTGTTTTGTATTATGTCTTCGTATAAATATTTTAAACTTTCTATATTTATTATGGTCCCTATGAATCCGGTTTTACACTGAGCTGCTACTATAGGTTGAAAATACCGCGTAATTAGGAATTGCACTCTTCCATTAACCGTTACTTTTCGTTTGGTCATATGGTTTATTTTTAAATTAAGTATGTATTCTTTAAGCTCGTCCAAAAATGTGAATATTAAATCTTTATTATGTATACAAAGAGCCTTTTTGTAATCGAAATCTGACAGAGTCCGGGAGTTAAATATATCAAACATATCGTTTACTTTTTGTATGAAGGATTCTGTAGCCTCCGAATGTTGAAAGTCGTCGAATTTGAGTACTTCCCTGCAACTTTTTAAAGCGGTTGCAACACTTGTACTAAAAACCTGAGTAGCCAGTTTTACTTTCATTTTATTGTATTGAAAATGCAAATGTCTATTGGAAATTTTATTGGCCAAGTGTAAACCTTCTTTGTTTTGTAAATTGTGGAGTTTTTCTAAATGAAACCATTTTATTTTTTTTCCATTCCCATCTATGATTTTTTTTTTTGAATGCCATGTGTTTCTTAAAAGTTTCATAACATGGCTAGGATCCAGAAAGCATGCAACCGAAGAAGTAGTGCTTGGATGTGGGAATGTTGTTTTTAAATTATCTGTATTAAAATTACATCCAAGCAATTGCAATGCGTTTAAATTGGTTGCATTACGATCACAAGTGAGAGAGATCACGTCTATGTCGGACTCAAAACATTTTGTAAGACACAGTTTAACTAAGTTTGACTTCTGATCCGCTGTGAATGAGTTACTTAAAAAGTATCCCACAGGAAGTTTGAATCTACTATTAATTCCTACAATAAGGAATACAAAGGCTTGTGACGCAAGAAGAGCACCTTCTTTCGGGCCTGTGCCCATGTCCTCTAAACCAATATTTTTCTTTCCTTCCCAGATAGGTTGAGGCCTAATTGCCACTTCGTCAAATACCAGTGAGCATAGAGGTCAGTGCTGGCTTACTTGAGATTTCGCCTTCAAAGCTTGAAAGGATTCTTCGGTAAACCCTAGATCTCCTTTTAAATTGCCATACCACTTACTCAGAGTTTTGCGAGGAAGACATGTGTTAAATATATTCCTAACGTAATCGTATGCTTTCGGGGAGTAGTAGTTTAATGTCAGGCAAAACTTTTTTATGACAGGCGAGTATTTGACATTATTTTTCAATTTTTTTCTATTGTAATTATTAAACACATTGACTGCAATAATATCTTCATTCAGTTTACCGAACAAATCGGTATCAATCAAATTATTTTCCTTTAATTTTTTTACTATATCCTTTAAAGATTCATTTCTAGACTGTAGTCGTTTGATTTTTTGGTTGGTAGTCTTCAATTTCTGTCGTAGTTTTCTAATTGAATTTCTTTCTTGATGAGATTTTCTTTTAAACGTCGTTTTTTGGGCGTATAAAGTACTGACAACGGATTTTCTATATTAATATCTGAATCTGAAGCTTCTTCACCTTTGACAGGATTCAAAAAAATATACAAAGAATCATAATAGATATTAGGAATTTAGTTCGTTCATTTACCAAGGAAATTCTACTCTACACTACTTTAATCTACTCGGTTCTTAAAAATACATAATCTATGTCTATGTCTCTAAATACGAGAAACTAACTTGTTGTAATAGCAACGAACTGTGGTAAAAACCACACTGAGCTTCGGTGTCACTGATTTCATCAATGACAGCGCGGCAATCGCTCGGTTCCCCTCCCGCACCCCTCGGTTTTGGCAGCTTTGGTTTCAAAGAAATAACGCGCTAAGCGGAGTATAGAGATATTTAGTATATGATTGGATGTTAATGGGTTAATTTTGACGTAAGTTTATGACAAATCTGTCAAGTCGAATCATATTCTCATCGCGGCTACATAATATTGGAGGTTTTCATCAGTTGTAAATTTTGTTAGTCGGGTAAAAACTATAAGTTGTGGATGTGCCAAATAAAACATTACTTATACAAAGAGGTATTCTTTATTTCGAAGTTAGTGTAACTACAAAATCTTCATCACATTAGGTATCTAAATGACTAAAAATTAGTATATTATATACAATTTTTTTTCTACAGTTCCAAGAGAAATTTAAAGTCTAGAGAAATCGTGCTTCAGATTGGTCGCCATCAAATATATCGGAGCGGCCAAGGTACTCAAAAATATCTAAACATGCACTTTATCGCCTTGAGAATAGAGGCTTTGTTCTGATATTTGTGACCACCTTGGCCGCTCTGACAGCTACTATACAGCCGGCATCAAATATATCGGAGTGGCCAAGGTACTCAGAAATATCTGAACATGGACGTTATAAGCCTTTACAATAGAGGCGTTGTTCAGATATTTGTGAACACCTTGGCCGCTCCGATATATCTGATGGCGACTGTACTTAATTGCATGGTTCTTGAAAGTTGCGTTTATCAATCCGGCAATCTAAAAAAAAACATCGTCTATTGATACCGACGATATGACAAGTCACTGGCCGGTGATTGTTTGTCCGGAAAGAGAAGTGTCGTGGTTTATATGGGAACTCATACATTCTGCGACACTTCTTTTTTCCAATCATTCGGTACACCCTAGCCAGGCGCGAATACAGGAAGAGGGGGGGCTGAAACGCAAACCTTGTATACTATGGGGCCCATAGATGCGGACCGCGAGATTTTTTGTGAAGGAAAGTGCCCCCCCTGAACGAAATCCTGGATCCGCGCCTGTCCCCAGCACCCCACTCTCATAGCTACTATGACTCGGCCGTCGACCTTTCAATGATCCTCCCGTCAACCCGCACACTGGCGTCCACTTGGTGCTGTTTGGCCAAGTGTACGCGTAAACAGTACGACTGTGTGAACGCGGCGTCGCAGCGCGAACACTTGTACGGACGCTCGCCGGTGTGTGTGTACATGTGGTTGCGGAGCACCCTGTTGTCCTGAAAAAAAAGCATAGACAATAGTTTCTTTAGGTGGGCATGTGTAGCCATAGCCACCAAGTGGATGCCGCAAAAGAGGCGCCGACGGGGCAGTCCCAAACAGAGATGCCGGAACGATTTGGACGCTTTCCTCAGCACCTGGCCGGAAAACCCGCAGGACCGAGTTGTGGAAATCAGCAGGAGGCCTTTGCCCAGCAGTGGGACACTATTTAAGGCTAATAAAACAATAGTTTCTTAACGTTTTGACCGCCTACGACGTCAAATCACGCGCACGAAAAGTCGTGCCCTCAGCGCCAGTGCGTGATATCACGTCCAAAATAGGTATAAACGAACGTGTTTTGGCGTAAGTGGCGCGATTTTTCTGTCCGATGCTTAGACGCCAAAGGGTTAACCAAGGTTTGAAAGTGATTTGCACCAGAGAATATGACGCACAAGCGAAGAGAGATTGAAATAAGAGTTATTAGAATTAAACACCCCACTTTATGTCGTTGCTGAGCGTTCTGTTAAACTGATAAAAAAAGCATGGATGCCTCATAGTTTCTTCACCAAGGCAAGGGTGTCCATCTTCACGATGTGACAGCTACTGCCTTGGAACGTATTGGATACGTTTTCGGGGTTGTCAAAATTCAAAATCCCTTTCGTTTATTTGCGGCATGACCACAGACAAGATATCTAATTTTGTATTCAAATTACTGATAGATTAGGTAGATTAAGGCAGATTGGGGCAGGTCCAGCAATTATACTAATTGCGTACTTGGCAACCCTCAACGTCGAAAGGTAAAATTGTATGGAGACGTCATGTGTCACCGTTCATCTGTTAGAGTTCCCTACAAAACGTTGGTTTTGTAGGGAAGACGATCTTGTGTATGAAATACACTTATTTTATTTTGTGACCAAGGTTTGAAAATGATTTTGACGCTCAATAGAAGCTAGTGCATCCATATAGCAACTAGCAACATTTAAGAGACGTTTCTTAAATGTTGCTAATTGCTATATGGCCGTAGCTAGGAGGGCAATTTGACCCACATTTTTTTAAAGTGTTTTAGTTGATCATTAGTTTGTAACAGTGTTTACATGAAATGAAAAATTTTCATCTGTCACACGCACAATGCTATGGGAAAGGGACAATAAAATACAATCAAAAATAATCGAATGTAATTCCTTACCCGAAACATTCGTCCGCATAGAGTGCACGGTTTAGTTTTTGGCGTTATTATGTTGTTGTGCGAATCCAAATGTCGTTTTAGCGATACCCGCTTTGACAAATACTGAAATAATCACAATAACATATAAATACTACAAGTCATTCGATGTGAATTTTAAAAGAGTGTATACAAAAGAGTAACAAAACGAGTGAAGTCAAGGAATACTCATGTGAAAACACGACCCATTTTCACGTTTACAAAACTAAAATGTCTTATGTCATGTTAACCAATCGAGTACCTGCCCTTTTTAGGGTTCCGTAGCCAAATGGCACAAAACGGAACCCTTATGGATTCGTCATGTCTGTCTGTCTGTCTGTCCGTCCGTATGTCACAGGCATTTTACTCGGAAACTATACGACGTATCTGAATAAAATTTAGACATAAGGTGTATTTTGTATGCAGCTACTTAGTTATGTAGTTAAATTTGAAAAAAAAAAAATATTTTTAGGGGGGCGCCCCATACAGGTAACTATTTAAAAAAAAAAAACCAAATATCAACATGTGACACATCAATCGATAGGTCTTTAAAAATAACATTGAGGTTTCTTTGAATATTTTGTGATTAAGTGAATATTTTCTGAAATAATCGCTTCGAAAGTCAGAAAAGTTGTGTAGCCCCCCCCGTAACTTTTGAACCATAATTTCAAAAAATATGAAAAAATTTGAAGAGATGCGCCTTATCAACTTATCATATACTTTCTACGAAAATTGTTTTGAACATTATCGGTTCAGCCATTTATGAGTTATCTCCAAAAAAACTTCTTCCATAGGAATCAGATACGACCTTTTGGTATTACTTTGGTTCTTATTCCATTGAAGGTACGGAACCCTCCTATGCGTGGTCCGACATGCACTTGGCCGATTTTTTAACCCTTTGACCGCCAAAGACGTCAAATCACGCGCACGGAAAGGCAAATAGGTTCTTAAAGGGTAGGAAACGCGCATGTGAATCCTCTGGGGTTGCAGGCGTCTATAGGTTACGGTAACTGCTTACGCCCAGGCGGGCCGTATGATTGTTTGCCACCGTCATGGTCTCATGGTATTACAAAAAGTCTTGTGTTGTGGGTATTTAAAATGCATAAAAAATAAAAATATCCATAACTCAGGCACAAATATCCGTAATAAACACGCAAATAAATGCCCTTACCAGGCCTCAAACCCGGGGCCTCTTGCTTCGTAGGCAGGTTCACTACCGACTAGGCTAGGAGGCCGTTAAATGTGAGTCTACATCAAAACGTACTGGACTAAGAACTGGCCACGTCAGATATGACACAATAATGAGAGCAACAAAACCCGTCTGGTTAGATTGCTATACTATCCTTATTGCTAGATCCGGGCATCTGGAAGCTTTTGAAAGGTGAAGGTCAGAGTGGCAGTAGCAACATTTTTGAATTGGAAAATGGTAATACCAAAATAGATAAAAACTGCCGAAGTTGTCTCAGTTATAAAGGACTAGGGTCTATGTTTTAACATTGCTTATTATTACGAAAAAAAAACAGTAAGCGACAAACTATGAATCACATACTTACGTCGTTTGTCACTACTTTCCTCCAACAAACTTTTGGCAATGATTATAATCTAATTATTTACATAAATTCTCATAATATTGCATCACAACCCTTCTGGGAAAACTCTAGGATTTGTTTTCTTGAAGTGGTTTGTATTATTTGACCTCCACCACTTTGCAGCTGACAGATGTCCAGATCTAGAAATAAGCATAATATAGCAAAGTGACTACAGGGGTTTCGTTGCTCTCATTATTGTGTCATATCTGACGTGGCTAGCTCTTCGTCTACACCCTTTCGCGGCGAGAACTTCTGATTGTATTGCTCAAATACTATATTACATACGACGTAAGCGTTTTGATGTATACTGTCACATAATTTATTTATCGTATGGCTACATGTTATACACCGTGGGCCCTTATAACTAGAAAGATTTTAACAGTGTATTCCTGATCATATTCAGATACTAAAATGTCCTATAAACTTTTCTGGAATACGCCTAGTTTTAGAGTTCATACCAATTTATAAAAAAAAAATTTTTTTTTATTATAACTCAGCACAAAACGCCTTTCTGAGGGCGTTGTTGCCACTATTGGGCATAGTTTACACGTCCTTATTGACAGATATCAAAGTGACAAGGAAAACTATGCAGAAAATATTAATTCCAAAAAAAAATGTTGCAACTTGTTGTAGGCGATAATTTTATTAATAACATTAACTTTTCACGTGCAATAAACATTCAAAAAATGGAAAAAAAAACGGATTTTTTTTCTTTGGCGACATTGACCTAAAGTCACATGATATTTTTTCCTTCTTTTGGTCTCAGAAATTCGTGGATAAGATCTGTCGGCTTATACGTGCCCACGGTGTATAGATATGCTTTCCCACTACTACTACTGTCACATATTAAGTAATCTCACCTTCCCGCAGATATGGCAGCAGTATGGCGTCTTTCCTTTATGCATGATATTGATGTGGTTTTTGAGCGCGACTTTGTTGGCTAGTACCTTGCCGCACGTCTCGCATGGATACCCGCTACAATTAAATCATTGACATAAATAACTATTATAAAATAATTTTAAACAAAAAAGAACCGGCTCCACTCAGCATCCACCTTTCCAAAAGCAAATGCTCGAGCTGCTGTAAAAAATACTCAAATCACTATAGGTGTGCCTATAATTTTTGAAGAGTTCCCTCGATTTCTCCAGGATCCCATCATCAGATCCTGACCTGGTTACAATGGGACCAACTGTAAAGTAATACTCTTTCAAAACAAAAAAATAATTTTCCAAATAATAATCGGTGAAAATACGAATTGATAACCTCTTCCTTCGAAATCTTGAAGTCGGTTGAAAACAAAGATCACGACGAATTGATTACCTCCTCTTTCGAAATCTTGAAGTCGGTAGAAAAGCCATCGAAATGCACAGACGTCGCAGTAGCCAGCTGACAGTTTTGTTGTGTCCGAAGTTGATCGTGAAGAAAAGAATTAGAGCAAGCAAAGATACTTACCTACGTTTAGGCCTGCCTGAATGTTTCTCTCTGAAATGATTCTCGTAGCCCTTAATCCTCGTAAAAGTGAGGTTACACTCCACGCAGTACCGCTGCTCTAGCGGGTCGTTATTCTCTTCATGTATGGACGCGTGGTGAACTTTCAAAGCATAGATTGAGGATAAAACCCTCATGCAGAGCTGGCATTGGTTAGTCACGAATTTCACTCGTGTAGCGTGGGAGTCTCTGGAATAAAATACCAAATTGTTTTTTTTAAACCGCTGCCAATTAGCAACATGCATGAATTTTTTGGAAGGCGTCGATCAATTCTATTTCCCGTTAGATTCAAATGTCTCTAATAAACCTACTATCTATTGTAGGCCTGAAAGGTCAAAAATGCGATAATAAGTGTTACGGACAGCCTAGATCCCTACCTAAATAAATTGTATTCTACCTAGTTAGTTATAAGGTTTCTAGGTAAGGTGATAAATAAGTGGTACACACAGGTCGACTTTATTAAAGTAAAAACTAGATTGATTGATGTCTGTGCAGAAACAAGACTTGTTTGTACCGCTGAAAAGCAGTATGTGTGCCCTCTGTGATGGTACGCGCCCGACTAAGGGCGGGCAGAGGGGGAGCGGCGTATTTGTATGAATGATGACCCAGGCAGCCGCGATTACCATACGACGACCGCGGGCCCCGACTGAGGTAGCAAGGCTTGACCGAAGCGAAAACCGCGAAAACATTTTGATTTTCCCGGAAAATGCCGTATCCCACATAGGTCATACATACCTCTAGAGATAGGTTTTTTAGTAAACTATCAAGTAGAAATAGTTTTGTAAGCCTCGGACTTAGGATACCGGAGTTAGAGTAGATAGAAGCTCACTCCCATACAAAATTAACTAATAAGAAAAAGCAACATTTTAGTTTATTGAAATTCTGTAAAGATATTGTCTTAGATAGACAGATCTTGCAAAGACCTTTCTAACAAGGTATAAATCATCGAAATCAGTCCAGTAGTTTTCGAGATATAAGCAAAAATGTAAATAAATACGTAAATATCCTAAGTCGAGTGCAAGAAAGAGATAGCAATGTAAACAAAGGACTTCTCTGTCTAAAACTTCTAGATTCTTCGAATGTGTGAAAAAGATAGAGATATCCTTGTCTAAAATATCTAGATTTTTCCATAGCGTAAAAGAGATGAAGATAGATCTCTCTTTCAGATTGTTCTAGATATTTCCACCCTCGCTATTTTCGAATCATATAAAAGCCGGCACGCACCGCCGAAGTTCAGTTCAGTTCAGCAAGCAGTTCCAGCAAGAAAAACAAGAAGAAGAAGAGATAATAGTGACCAGTAGTCGACAGTATCAGTATATCAGTGTGCGTACCGGCTTTCTATGTGCCTAGTGTTAAAGTTTAGTGCCTAGCGTACCTAGGGTTCATATGACAGGGTATATGTACCTGTTTATGGACTAAGCGTTATAAGTAAAGTGTTAGTGTCTCAGTTTGTACCTAGTGCTCTTAGGGTAAACGTGCCAGTACTCGGGCAGGGTATATGTACCTGTTCGTGGACTAAGTAGTTCAAGTAAAGTTAGTGACAGTGCGAAGTAGGGTAAATGTGCCTATCCTCGGACAGGGTATATGTACCTGTTCTAGGATATAAGTTGTAAATAGTGTAAATAGCCATAGTTAGCCAAGTGTACCGAGTGATTGTGTTTTAGTAATAAATAAGAATCCAAGTGCAGTGAGTGTTATTACTGAGAGTCCCGTTCCACAGTGGGAGGAATTGAATTCCGAACCAGCGAATGCTCTGTATCCGCATAAATAAATATTTAGACTGTGCTGTCGCTGATGCAGACTGACGCCAGAGAGTAGCCTGGCGGCCACAGTTCTATGGTCCGTCGAGCCGGATAAGGGCATTCAGTGGAACTTGGACTAGTGAAAAGTGGATTCTTATAGTGACTACTGATACTGTGCGTGTGTGTTATTTGTGACATTGTGTTGTGATATAGTGCTATAAAGTGCCGAGATGGAATCATCAGGAGTAAAAACGAGGTCGCAGTCTGGCCGCACCAGAGAGGAAGAAGGCCGACTAAAAGATACTGCGGAAGGCGTATCTGCGAACGTGGCAGGGGCACCCGGTACCGTGCGCACCCCACAGGATGGGGTCACGGGCAAGGCCGGGCAGCCGTGTCAAGAATCTTCTGCGGGGGTACCTGTAAGAGCTGGAGCCATGGTACCGTCTGGGCCCGCGAAGGTTGTCCATAAGGGACCACCACGTTCCCCGTCGACACTGGAGCGGCGAAGGATCGAGCAAGCGATCAAGAAGCAGCTGCGACACAAGGAAAAGGCGGAGCAACGCCGAGTTGAGCGCGAGCACCTGAGTGGGCGCGCGCAGAACCTGTCTCCGGTTTCGGAAAGAGGGAGTAAGGAGGCCCAGTCAGAGGGCCACCCTAAGGCCACGGAGACACAGAAGGTACCGACTCCATCACCAAGCAAGGCACCGACGGTCAAGTCTCATCCGTCGAGAAAATCGCACGCATCACACGTAAGCAGCCGCCGATCAGCCAAATTAAGAGAGCTCGAAATCAAGCAAATGAGGAAAGAAGTCGAGCTAAAACGGCGAGAGATCGAGTTGGAACGAGAGCTGCTAAGGAAGGAGTACGAGCTCAAGAGGGACGAGGTACTCGAAGACACGAGCTCTGGAACCGGAACTGACTCATCGTCCGTGGGGTCATCGCGCACAATCAGCCCGGCCAGGGAACGACCGGCTGAACCCGATAGTCGAGTGCACGAGTGGCTGCGCACCATTGAAGACACGCCGCGTCATCGAGTGCGCGTAGAGTCGCCGCCCGTACCGTCACGAGTCAGGCGCGCCCAATCGCCGCCGCGTGGGCCGCGTATTGAGGCACGAGCGCCGCCGCCCGTGGAACCGCGTGACCAGCCACCAGGACGACACGAATGGACGCCGTATTCCGAAAACGCCAGACTAAGGTCGTCGGTAGAGCCGCTGCCGAGTGATGCAGCGACAGCATTCAACAGGCTCGCCGACCAGCTACGGGACGCCGTCAGGACCACACCGCCGAAGCAATGTTACGAGTTGCCGCCATTCACGGGCAACCCTAACGAATGGCTACTGTTCTTCAACGCCTACACGGAGTCAACCCTACGGTACAACTTCAGTGCGTTCGAGAACATGGCTCGGCTGAGGAACTGTCTACGTGGGGATGCACGACAGTGTGTGCAGCATCTGTTATCCACATCGACACAGCCAGAGCTAATAATAAGGCTCCTTAAGAAGAATTTCGGGCGCATCGACTTACTGGTGGACAAGGCGCTGGACGAGCTAAAGCGGCTGCCGCCGTTGGGACCCAGTGCCATCGACCTGAACGAATTCGCAACGAAGATTGTAAACATTGTAAGTACACTTTGCGAACTCGACAGCAGGAACTATAGCAACAACCCGTTGTTAGTTCGAGAGATAACAGACAGACTGAGTCCACACCTCAGAAGTCGATGGTGCGCCTACGCAAAGGAGCACATAAAGGGCGGCAAGTGTGAGCTGATGCTGATGGCTGACTTCTTAATGGAAGAGAGCGACGCAGAATTAGAATTCTCGCACGCTCGCATGCCTGGCACCAATAAAAGGAGGGAAGCAGCGACTAAGGAGGTAGCTCGACCATCACCGAGTCGCGCAGTCCAGGGAAGAGGCGCGCGTAGGACGCAAGCGCAGTACCACGCCGAGCAGACGTACACAACAGGGAACACCGTGGGCATTCGGGAGCCTTGCTTGTGCTGCGGCGGTGAACACAGGACTACGGAATGCAAGCGAGTCCTGATCATGGACACGGGCGCGAGATGGGACTGGGCCAAAAGCAACCGCATATGCTACAAATGCCTGAACAGTAAACACTCCAAGTTGAAATGTCACGCGAAGGCATGCGGTTCCAACGGATGCACCAGATGGCATCACCGATTACTGCACAGCGAGGGCAGCACGCAGAGAGAAGCGCGTGCACGCCGGCCGCCACCCCGCGCGGCCTCACCTGCCCCGCAACCTGCCGCCCGCGACGGGTCCGGACATCCGCAGGCGGCCAAACCAACAGAGCCGGAGATCACGTCGAACACGACGGTGGAACAAGTAAACAGCACGTCCAGCGTATTTTTGAAGATGGTACCTGTTACCGTAGAGGGTCCAAAAGGGAAGGTGGATACCTACGCTATGCTTGATGATGGAAGCACAGTGAGTCTGATCCAAGCAGACTTGGCCGAAGCCATAGGAGCCACGGGACCCGAGGCGCCGCTGCGCCTGGCAGGGGTAAGCAACATGGAAGCTGTGCCAGAAGTAAGCAGACAAGTCAGAGTTCGCGTACAAGGAAAGGGCCTAGAGACCGCGTATAACCTAGTCTTCACCACAGTGAAGAGACTAGGACTACGAACGCAAAGGATGAGCAAGCAGGTCATGGAGATGGAGCACTTCAAGGATAGGGATAGGATTTTGGACCCGGGGTATGTCCTTGGACCCGGGGTATGTCCTTAAACTACGTCCGGACTTGGGTATGTCCTTAAACTATGCCAAAAAGAGAGGTATGGGCACTGCGAATGGCATCTCGCTTAGTGTGGTAGGGCACGTTCAGTGAATGTCATCTCGCTCAAATCTGGAGCAGAGCCCGACTGGGGAAGTACCTCCACCTTACAGAAAACCACAGCCAAATAGCACTAGACCCTACTCATAGTGTTGTGTTCCTGCTGGTGAGTAAGGTTGCCAAAGAGCTCAAAGAGGACCCAGTGTGTTGACGATGAGGGATCCTCTTGTTCCTTTAGCCGTCAACACAGTGAATCCTTCTTTTTGTAAAGGGTCGGCAACGCGCATGTGACTCCTGTGGAGTTACAGGCGTCCATAGGTTACGGTAGCTGCTTACCATCAGGCAGGCCGTATGCTTGTTTGCCACCGTCGTAGTATTAAAAAAAAAAAAAAATCCAGACTGCCTGCTACGACGAGGCCGTACCGCGACTACTTGTGGGGACAGACCAATGGCCAGTGTTGCTACCTCAGGAGGCGAGAATACGGGGACTGGACGAGCCGGCAGCAGTACTGACAGGGTTAGGTTGGGTGGTCTTCGGAGGTAAGCCACGTATAGTCAACCCACCCGAGAAGCACGTGACGCTACACTGCCGCCAAGAGGATGACGACCACCTGGACTCTATGTTGCGGGAATATTTCAACATAGACTCGCTCGGCATCAAGAATGTCAAGAAGGTAGATCCAGGGACACAGAGGGCCTTGGATATCTTCGAGAAGTCGGTCAAGAAAATCGACGAACCACGCTACGAGGTGGGACAGCTTTGGCGGGACGAGGAGCCACGAATGCCGCCGAGTCTGCACACGGCGTTGAATCGACTGCATAGCATCGAGCGCAAGATGGACCGTGACCCGGCATTCGCAGCGAGCTACACCGAGCAAGTAAATAACCTGCTTGCTAAGAAGTATGCTGAGCCGCTGGAGGAGCCGCCAGATAGCAACGTAGCCTGGGTTCTACCGCACTTCGCTGTGACCAATCCCAACAAACCAGGAAAGATCAGATTAGTCTTCGATGCAGCGTGTCGCAGCCAAGGGAAGTGCCTCAACGATTTTCTTCTGGAAGGGCCGGACTTACTACAGTCACTGATCGGGATACTGTTCCGGTTCCGCGAAGGGAAGTTCGCCGTGGTGGCGGACCTACAGGAGATGTTCCTCCAGATCAAGATGAGGAGTGAGGACCAGCCCTCACAAACTTTCGTCTGGAGAGGAGACCGCCGAACCGGAAACCCGCAGTTCTACAAGATGACGAGCATGCTGTTCGGCGCAGCGAGCTCGCCTTTCCTGGCGCACAGCGTTCGCAACAGGAACGCCCAGGACAACGCCGAAGAATTCCCGGATGCTGTAGAGGACATCGTCCGTAACCACTACATGGACGACTACGTGGCAAGCTATCCGGACGAGGAAGAGCTCGTACATCGTGCCACGCAAGTAACATCGTCACACGCTAAAGGAGGGTTCAAGCTTCGTGGATGGACGTCCAACAGTAAGAAGTTACTGCAAGGTATCCCACAAGAGCTGCACGCAAACGCACCGGCGCAGCTAGGGAAGAAGGAAAACAAGATCCTTGGCATGTATTGGAACCCTGAAACGGACGAGCTCGGGTTTAACACGGCCATGATGAGGGTACCGGCCGAGGTACGAGACATGAAGACTACGCCGACGAAGAGGCAAATGCTATCGGCCGTGATGTCCGTGTACGACCCACTGGGGCTGTTAAGTCATTACACGATAACAGCCAAAGTCCAGTTACAAAACTTGTGGGCCAAGAAACTGGACTGGGACTCACCACTGCCAGAAGAGGACAAGCACGACTTCGAAGAATGGCTACGGGCTTTGGACAACGTTGCAGCACTTCGAATTCCCAGATGCTACTTGTCAACGGGGGCAGCGGCGAGCAAGGAACTACACGTCTTCGTGGACGCCAGCACTAAGGCGTACGCATGCGTGGCTTATTGGAGAGTCGTCCAAGAAGATGGGACGGCCCTGGTCAGCATGGTCGCCGCCAAAAGTAAGGTGGGGCCAACGAGACAACTCAGCGTGCCACGCATGGAGCTACAGTCAGCGCTCATCGGATCGAGATTGCAGCAGACCATCCGAGAAGAGCACCGCCTGACGCCAGCACGAGTCGTTATGTGGACTGATAGTGGAACAGTACTCCACTGGATTCGCAACGACGCCAAACGCTACAGCGCCTCCGTAGCCAACCGCTTAGGAGAGATAGCGGAGCTAACAAAGCCAAGTCAATGGCGCTGGGTACCAACCAAGGAAAATCCGGCAGATGAAGCTACCCGGCCGGATAACAGAAGACAAGTCACCTTCGACAGCCGATGGTATCAAGGACCAGACTTCCTGAAGAGGCCGGAAAACGAATGGCCAAAGGAGAAGATGCCACAGGAGACTACGGATCCAGCCGAGAGGGAAGAAATAATTTGCGCTGCAACAGAAGAACCGAAGGTAAACAAGGAGCCCATTCCCGACATCGATCGATTCTCCGACTACAACAGACTGCTGAACGCGACAGCGCGCGTTTACCAGTTCGTCGAGTGCCTTAAGACCCGACAACGAGTGCCGCTGCAAGTAAGACATCGGAAGAAGGCGGAACACTTGCTCTTCCAGTACGTGCAGCGGACAAGTTTCCCGGAAGAATACCGAAGTCTGGTTAAGCAAGAGCCAGTGAACCGGAAGAGTCGGATCTTCGAATTAGACCCAGTAATGGATGAAGATGGTCTAATAAGGATGCGGGGACGGATCAACGCAGCGCCGGTGCAAGGACTGGAAAAGAAACCTGTAATCCTGGACGGCAAACATCGAGTGATCAAGTTAATGATCGCTCGAGCACATCGGGAAGCTGGACACGCCAACAACGAACGAGTTGTGAATGATCTGCGTCAGCTCCACTGGATCATTCACCTACGGCCGACGGTGCGACAAGTGGCTGGCAAGTGCCGCTTGTGCATACTTCGCAAGACACAGCCGAAGGTGCCAGCAATGGGAGACTTGCCGCTGGCAAGAATCGAGCCGTATAAAAGACCGTTCACGAACACAGCCGTGGACCTGTTTGGGCCACTCATGGTAACCATCGGACGAAGACACGAAAAAAGGTGGGTTGCATTGTTCACCTGTCTGACTACGCGAGCTGTGCATCTGGAGGTCGTCCACAGCCTATCGACAGACTCAGCAATAATGGCTCTACGACGACTGGCGGCACGACGAGGATGGCCCGCGGTCGTATACAGTGACAATGCAACCAATTTCCGGGGATCGGACATCGAGCTACGCAACGCGTACAAAGAGTGGATACCTGCACTTCAAGAGTTCGGCGTGCAGAAGAACATTTCGTGGAGGTTCATCCCACCCGGTGCACCAAATCAAGGCGGAGCCTGGGAGCGACTGGTGCGCTCCGTGAAGAGCGCATTGACAGCCACTCTGCACACAAAGGCGCCGAGAGAAGAATTACTGATGACCGTATTAGCCGAAGCAGAAAACACCGTCAACGCAAGACCGCTGACCCACGTTTCGGTAGACCCTAAAGATGAAGAAGCTCTGACACCAGCGCACTTTCTGCTGGGCGGATCGACGGGGGTTCCACCGACAGGACCATGCGAGGAAGCCGACCGAAGAACTTGGCGCGCCAGCCAAGCTCTAGCAGACCATTTTTGGAGGCGGTGGGTACGCGAGTACCTACCCACACTTGCACCACGACAGTCAGCGGCTAACGGAGTGAGACCGATCCAGGAGGGCGACTACGTAATCATCGTGGATGGAAATTTACCACGCAACGTATGGCCACGAGGGATCGTCACGAAGGTGTACCAGGGACCAGATGGTGGAGTCCGATCAGCCAACGTCCAGACCAAGGGAGGCGTGTTCCGGAGGCCCGTCACGAAGCTGGCTGTCCTACCGTTGCAACAGGAGCAGCCGCAGGAGCGTCAGCGGCGGCAGAACTGTTACGGACAGCCTAGATCCCTACCTAAATAAATTGTATTCTACCTAGTTAGTTATAAGGTTTCTAGGTAAGGTGATAAATAAGTGGTACACACAGGTCGACTTTATTAAAGTAAAAACTAGATTGATTGATGTCTGTGCAGAAACAAGACTTGTTTGTACCGCTGAAAAGCAGTATGTGTGCCCTCTGTGATGGTACGCGCCCGACTAAGGGTGGGCAGAGGGGGAGCGGCGTATTTGTATGAATGATGACCCAGGCAGCCGCGATTACCATACGACGACCGCGGGCCCCGACTGAGGTAGCAAGGCTTGACCGAAGCGAGAACCGCGAGAACATTTTGATTTTCCCGGAAAATGCCGTATCCCACATAGGTCATACATACCTCTTGAGATAGGTTTTTTAGTAAACTATCAAGTAGAAATAGTTTTGTAAGCCTCGGACTTAGGATACCGGAGTTAGAGTAGATAGAAGCTCACTCCCATACAAAATTAACTAATAAGAAAAAGCAACTTTTTAGTTTATTGAAATTCTGTAAAGATATTGTCTTAGATAGACAGATCTTGCAAAGACCTTTCTAACAAGGTATAAATCATCGAAATCCGTCCAGTAGTTTTCGAGATATAAGCAAAAATGTAAATAAATACGTAAATATCCTAAGTCGAGTGCAAGAAAGAGATAGCAATGTAAACAAAGGACTTCTCTGTCTAAAACTTCTAGATTCTTCGAATGTGTGAAAAAGATAGAGATATCCTTGTCTAAAATATCTAGATTTTTCCATAGCGTAAAAGAGATGAAGATAGATCTCTCTTTCAGATTGTTCTAGATATTTCCACCCTCGCTATTTTCGAATCATATAAAAGCCGGCACGCACCGCCGAAGTTCAGTTCAGTTCAGCAAGCAGTTCCAGCAAGAAAAACAAGAAGAAGAAGAGATAATAGTGACCAGTAGTCGACAGTATCAGTATATCAGTGTGCGTACCGGCTTTCTATGTGCCTAGTGTTAAAGTTTAGTGCCTAGCGTACCTAGGGTTCATATGACAGGGTATATGTACCTGTTTATGGACTAAGCGTTATAAGTAAAGTGTTAGTGTCTCAGTTTGTACCTAGTGCTCTTAGGGTAAACGTGCCAGCACTCGGGCAGGGTATATGTACCTGTTCGTGGACTAAGTAGTTCAAGTAAAGTTAGTGACAGTGCGAAGTAGGGTAAATGTGCCTATCCTCGGACAGGGTATATGTACCTGTTCTAGGATATAAGTTGTAAATAGTGTAAATAGCCATAGTTAGCCAAGTGTACCGAGTGATTGTGTTTTAGTAATAAATAAGAATCCAAGTGCAGTGAGTGTTATTACTGAGAGTCCCGTTCCACAGTGGGAGGAATTGGATTCCGAACCAGCGAATGCTCTGTATCCGCATAAATAAATATTTAGACTGTGCTGTCGCTGATGCAGACTGACGCCAGAGAGTAGCCTGGCGGCCACAATAAGTTTAATTAGGCGTCTGCGCCGCGCGTCAAAATGCCCCATACAAAAAGCGTGAGGTTTTTGACGTCACCTACCTCAAATTTGCGTGTTAGAACATAAGTAATCGAATTGTGGTATTGAAAATACATTCGGGGTATAAAAAAAATTGCTAAAATTTTACGTTTTTAAACCACAATATCTTTACAAAAATGTTAGACAATTTTTATATAATTTTGGTGTTGCTGAACGTGTTTATTGAACTAATTCAATTAAATATTTTTGACGCATGTTCTTAATTATAACAGCGCCATCTATTGAGTTAAAATGTATCTAACTATTGTTAATTTTATTTGATATTAGAAAAACGTTGACAGAACGATGTATAGGGTTCTTTATTAGGCACGATACATGTCACAACTGTCAAAGTGTCTACACCGTCATTAAACATACTTAAATATATTTGTATTTATAGTAAAGCCATGCCTACGTATTTGTAAATGTTATATTGAGTATTTAACAATATTTTGATAGTAGTTATTTGCTCGAAATATTTTATTTTTAACATTTTTAATGTTCTTGTAAATGTTGCACAATAAAAAACCTATAGAAGAAGAGGTTCGAGACGGATGGTTAGATTTTTAATTATTTTCTCGCGTCATCTGTCATTCGTATCTCTCAACCATATCTGGATAGTTTTAAATGTTTAAAGCTTATTGTGATTCTTATTTAAGTAAAGTTATTTGCTTGTTCTATTATGGTGCGATTGGTTGGAGGGTTATGGAACAATTAGAGGCAGGCCCGAGTGGCATACAACTACAAAAGTCACCTCGTAGTCCAACAAATCTTTTACCATCACCTAAGACAATTCTTTTATTATTTAGTATTATATAATAAAACGATTAAATATCGTTTTGAAGAACTTTTATTTAGGAAAATGTATTAATAAGTACATATTATGATTGTCAATTAAATAATTTTCGTGAATACTGATACAAAACTAGACATTAAGTTTCCGTTTTAGATCGTACATGCGTCACTGTCAGTTTTTAAATTTTCACGTATCTCTAACGTGATAATCAAAACGAAATTGTGTTTTTATTGTTGTGTTGGATTATTTAATCTGCAATTTGTTATTATTTATTCACAAATGTGAACTCTTAATCATGTTAACTAATCGTTTGTTGGTATGCTTGCGGTGTGTTGAACACATTCATTGCCAACCAGCCAAACAAGACATCCGCGCCAGGCCACAAAAATTTCGTCATATAAAGCTGTAGTCCCACGATCCCGACTATCGGGTCGTCCGGCCTGGGAACGAAATCATAAAATACCCTATAGTCGGGTTTTCGGCACTGAATGTGTTAAATTGAACATTAAGAACAGGTTGGCAACTACTGTTGCTATGTTTACTCAATTTCTAATCTCAAAAAAAAGAAGTATAGTAGGTAGTCCGCCTCGAACAGAGAACTCGCGATTTACTTGCAAACGAGTTGGCCAATATAACAAAACCCTTATGAAGATCGTTTTTCGCCTTCTAGCTCCATAACCCCTTGATCGATCCTGCTCATCTATGAACTTTCAAATTATGTATATCTCTGCTACAATCCCAACAAATTTCATAAAGATCAGAAAAACTTTACAAACGCTCAAAATCAAAGTCATCGAAATGCCGCGACGTCCCATACCAGTGCCAGGTGACAGTTGTGTCGCTTCGCATACGCTCCGCTCGTTCGATAAATATCTAGCTGGCCCGGCCAACTCCTTTTTTTCTAGTATTTTAATAGTTATTCTGCTATTCAGGGTGGAGATAAATCCAAAATTAATAAAATCGGATACGCCGTTCTTACACAGAGCTACCGTCAGCATGGGCAAAGGGGCGTCAATCTTCCAGGCTAAAGTGCGGAAATCAACCTGGATAGAACCCTATGACACCAATATATCAACATCAACTCAGGCAGCCAAGCTGCTCAATTCAATTCAATTCATTTATTTGTAAACATAGGTAAGAGGACTGTTACAGTGGTGGTATGTACAATATAAGAGAACACTATGTTTCGCCGATTGACATACAAATTCAAACTTAAAACTACTGATTAAAGGACTGCTCAGCAGAGCAGCAGTACCAGCAGGTACTAGAATCTTTGAGTAAAACTCATAACTAGTCCAGAATTGCAAAAACAACCTTAATGCACTGGCTAGCTCCAACAAAGTTACCTACACTTAAATGGGTACCAGGGCACTCCGACATTGACAGAAACGAAATAGCGGATAAATTAGCCATAAAGGGCGCGGCACACCTCTGGTCGGCGCAAACCCGTTCGTGGAATCATCAAACGGGAGGCATATTCTCTGCTAAATAACTTGGAAAAAACGAGAGCAAGCGCATGGTGAAACCTGTGCAGTGACTACAATATTTACAGGTCACTGTAAGTTGAAAAAACACATGTTTCTTATGGGTAAGAAACAGGACGCAGCATGCAGGTTCTGCCAGGAAAAAGAGGAAACAGCTTCGCACATCCTCTGCTCCTGCGGACCACTAATGCATAAAAAAAATTCCCACCTAGGCCGACATAAACTGTAACCCGATGAGGTACAAAACATTACAGCCCAAAGAATCTTCAACGGGAATCAATAATGATTTATAATGGGCTGCCACAATAGATCAAATCTGATCGACGCGGCACATCGATAGCCCAACTAAAAAGAATAATAATAATATGTCTTTTTACAATTTTGAGACTGATTGTGTCCTCCTATAGCCCGATATCCAGTCCATCTAACATTCAAATCAATAGCCTTATGACCTTAGTTCCCATCGTAGCACAAAAGTGCTACACTGCAAGTCTTTGCACCTGGCGGGGACCATCTCCGGATGTATCATGTTGTGCGTTCGGAGATGGTATCTGCCATGTATAGGTATCCATATTTTTTTATAGAATATCGTTTAAAAAGGCCTATGCGCTGTTGGCTTTGTCTCCATGCATGCCTTCCAAAGGTCCGGGACCCCATGGTCCCGAGATATGGAAAGAACGAACAAATAATAATAAACTGACTAGAGCGGTTTCCTTGCTCTCATTATTGTGTCATATCTGCAGTGGCTAGCTCTCCATCTATATGGTTCATATAGCCAATGAAATATAAACCTTCTGCATATCGGGTGTTCCAGAAAATATAAGCACGAATTTGCAATGCCACGTCTTTGTTCATGATACTAAACTGACTAGAAAAATACAGTAATATGGAATTGTTATTTCGTTAATTAGCAACAAATATGTACATTTGTCGCTTAAATTATATGTAAAATATGCGAAATGTGAGGCATTTCTCCAGATAAACGAAAACTAATTCTGCACAAATACGGTATAGTTCTTAACATAATGCTCAAAGAGTTGGTGAAATCTGTGGGAGTTAGTATCGGCGTACGATTATTCCAAAGTGGTCGAATTTCACAAGGTGTTATATATAAAATATAACTCGTCTGTGATCACCAAAAAACTACAAAAATCGACTCGCAATGTTCAACGGGCCAAGGCAATAAATGATTTAAAGACCTTAAAAAAGCAGAAATTATCAAAACGGAGCACTAAACAAGCTGCATGTGTGAACCAAAACGTGAAAAAGTTTTATGATAGCCTACTGTGCTAAAAATCGTCGTGCGTTATTATAGATGTCGAAACGCACTATAACATTTTACTACAAAATCCTTCCAGTGACCAATTATCGATAATAAATAACGGTTATTATCGATAATTTCGAACACATTGTTTAAGGTGTAACTTTCTGTCCTATAGTAAAAACTAATTTTATTTCTTTCGAAAACAAAATAACGTGATTGACTGGATTAATTAATCCAATGATCAACTTATTTTATAGATACGATAACTTTATAATTGTACTTCTAACCATACTAATATTATTAATGCGAAAGTGTCTCTGTCTGTCTGTTACCTTTTCACACTTAAACTGCTGAACCGATTAAGATGAAATTTGGTATGAAGATAGTTTGAGTCACGATTATTTTTAGTATTTTAGCAGACACATAAATTAGATAGATAAGGGTACATCCACAAATTACGTCAAACAAATTTCAACAACAATGTTTAAAATTACTATTTCTTTATTTTCCCATTTTAAATAATATATTAAATGAAATCAAAGCAAGAAAAATAATAATCCAAAGTGTTTGAATGTCAGACTAGAAGACATAAAGAGTTCCTTTCCTTCCAAAAAAGTGTACACAGTACTGTACTATGTGTATATATGTACACGATATTTGTATTTGTGACGTCACAAGAAATAAAACTCCCCCTTCCCCTTATCAGAACTCGTCACACTTTGTTGATCCCTCCGTCCCCCTTAAAATCTGACGTAATTAATGGATGAACCCTAATTATAATTAGGGTAGATTTTTATCCAGCTATTAATAAAAATCGACATTGTTTTATTAATATGAGGTGTGGCGTGGTATTATGGAGTTAATTATCGATAATCGATATCGATAAAATATATATATCGAAGGGCCACATCCCTAATGTAGGCGGAGCCTACGAGGCAATGGTAGTGGTTACGTATTTTCGAGTGTACGCACACATCAACACAGCGAATGAGAGACTGACATTTCTTTGTGTGTATCACCTCGTGCGTACTTTAAGGAGAATGTTTGCGTGTAAATGCCGGCTACGCTGGTTTTGGAACAAACTACGGCTGATACCGTCTCCATATACTCCGTGTTACATAACATAAAAACGTCGCACATATGCTCGTATACCGCCATTTAAAAATAAACTGTACAGAAGGTTCAAATTCCTTTAACGCAAAAAAGATACACGTAAACTTACTGTATGTGCTTCTCCAAGCGCATTTTGTTCTTCTTGTATTTATTGCAGTAGTCGCACATGAATTGCTTGTGAATCTCCTCCCAGTGTTGGTGAAGATCTTGCTTATTCCTGGAAAGGAAAAACTACACTTACCTACCTACATAAACTTACAGTCATACAATTTAGATGTGCCACCTAGTGACCCGGACCCAGGGTATGTCCTTAAACTACGTCCGAGCTTCCGTATGTCTTTAAACTACGCCAAAAAGAGAGGTATGGGCACTGCGAATGGCATCTCGCTTAGTGTGGTAGGGCACGTTCAGCGAATGTCATCTCGCTCAAATCTGGAGCAGAGCCCGACTGGGGAAGTACCTCCACCTTACAGAAAACCACAGCCAAATAGCACTAGACCCTACTCATAGTGTTGTGTTCCTGCTGGTGAGTAAGGTTGCCAAAGAGCTCAAAGAGGACTCAGTGTATTGACGATGAGGGACCTTCTTGTTCCTTTAGCCGTCAACACAGTGAATCCTCCTTTTTGTAAAGGGTCGGCAACGCGCATGTTACTCCTTTAGAGTTGCAGGCGTCTATAGGTTACGGTAGCTGCTTACCATCAGGCGGGCCGCATGCTTGTTTGCCACCGTCGTGGTATAAAAAAAAAAAAGAGCACAAATTTATCTATGGACCATTGTAGGTATAGGACAATTTTTCAAAAAACCGCAGCTTAGGTCCGGTTGCACCGAACCGTCTGTTAACATCATCATCATTATAATGTTTTCATCCGACTTTAAGATTTCGAAGGAGGTGCTCAATTCTTCGGATTCTTTGTTTTCAACCGACTTCAAGATTTCGAAGGAGGAGGGGTTATCAATTCGTCGGGATCTTTGTTTTTGTTATTTTATTTTATTTTATGTATGTTCGAAGACGGCTGGACCGATTTGGAATATTCTTTTTTTGTTTGAAAGAGTATACTTCACTGTTGGTCCCATTGTAACCAGGTCAGTCCTTCCTGCATCCTGGAGAAATCGACGGAACTCTTCAACTATTATGGGCACACCTATAGCGACTTCAGTATTTTTTATAGCAGCTCGAGCATTTGCGTTTGGAGGCTAAGTGAAGTCGGTTCTTTTTTTGTTTAAAATTATTACTATATTTTTGATGTATTCGCTGGACCGATTTGGAAAATTCTTTTTTTGTTTGAAAGGGCTTGCCAGTTGGTCCCATTGTTACCAGGTCAGGATCTGATGAACTCTTCAAATATTATAGGCACACCTATAGCTAATTAAGTATTTTTTACAGTAATTTTATATTAATTTTTGCATTTAGAAATGTGGAGTCTATATAAGTGAAGTCGGTTTTTTGTTTATTATTAATATTATTATTGTATGAGAAATTTGACAGTTTTCTATAAAATACTCCACCGCCATATTTAACTTGGACCAGTTCGTTAACAGTCCGTGGTGCAACCGACCCTCATCGACAGAAACAGAAAGAGACTTACCAATAAGGCCTCTCACACCACTCGCACCCATCTCCAATGCAGAAGTACTGAATCCGGTGGTACTCATTCATATGTGCGACTATGTGCTCTCTCCGCAACATTCTAGCACAAACGTTGCATTGCCAGACAGAGTTCTGCGGGAACACTGGCGGTGGGTTGACCCAACCTCCTTTCTGCATTTGGTTAGGATACTGAAAGATAGTAGTTTTTGCGAAGTTTTATAGTGTGGACGATGAAACGAGAGGAAAAAGAATTTAGTATTAAACAGAAATGTATGCTAACGATACCACAATGTTTGGGAATTAAGGAAAAATGGAAAATTACACGGCATTGGGCGAGTCGAGTCTCGCCCAATGCCGTGTAATTTTCCATTTTTCCTTCGTTTTCACTCGCGACTCCGGGATACCAGCCCGTCACTCTACCAACTGAGCTACCAAGACTTAACGAGGGCCTCCGATGGCCAGTTAAGAAGTTAAAGACCACAAAAAATATATTAGGCTTGAAATGCCAGAAATGGTCTACTGCGCGGAAGTAATCGCAAGAATTCATTCAAAAATGTTGGCTGAGTGAATAGTAGTTGTTGGTTTTATTTCTACCTATGAAGGAATAGGTACGCGTGGTTGAAAACTCTCAAGAGTGCTTGCTACTTAGCTATTTGTGGCGATCCATACCTAAAGGGCCCTTATGCTCGATTTCGAGTTAAGCATAGATCCTATATCTACGTTAAATACGCTATCTAACATAACAAAAAATAATAACCCAACTAAAAATGAGCATAAATGCCCTTTAGGTATGGAACGCCATATTTATTTTGTGTGAAAGACTCTTACGGGAGATGTGACTAGGATGCATATGAAGAATATGGCGAAAAAAATCGCAGTTTATTAACACAAGTATAAAAAGTTATCTAACACATACTTACTTCTGCTTTATGCACCCGAACTGCGTGATACGTCGTCAAAGTTTGTCTTTGCCTAAACATCAAACCACATATGTTACATTTAATAGGTTTCTTTTTCACGCGTTCATCAACAATAGCATCGTCTTTTTCTAAAGTAATCTTTATGTCTTGCTCACTCATTTCAATTTCTGTAAAATATGGTGCAAGTTCTACAATGTCATTATATAACGTAATTGTTTTTCTAAATGTACGTTGTCTCTTTCTTCTGTTTTTTGTGTTAACACCCTCTACAGTGAGATTAGGGTCAGCGCTAGAACCTTCTACAGTGAGATTAGGGTCAGCGCTAGATTGTTCTTTTGCCATCTTTATCCTATAAAAAGCATAATTATCATCGTCTTCAAAGTTAAAATCTGGATCTAATTCTGACTTCTTCTGCCTTTTTCTTTTCGGTTTATCTTCATTATCATTATCTTCACTGTCATTACTGGAATGTTCCTTTTCAATCTGCTTACTGACTTTTTCTGTAAGAGGTTTATTAGCTTGTTTTGGTTGTATAACTTTTTCTAAGATTTTGGAGTTATTTTCGTCATCTGATATTTCCTCAGGTGAACTGAAATTATTATCATCATCTTCAAATATAATATTATCTTCACTATCATAACTATCATTACTGGGTTGTTCAACTTTATCTTCTTTTTTAATTTTCACTTTTGATAAAAGGTCATTTATAACATCTTTAATATTTTTCACATTGTCTGCATTACTTTTTGTAGTTGTAGAATTGTACTTTCTGGGTATAAAAGTTTTATCATTCTCTACATTACTTTTTGTAGCTGTAGAACTGTTATTTCTGGGTATGGTAGTTTTATCATTCTCTACATTACTTTTTGTAGCTGTAGAATTGTACTTTCTGGGTATGATAGTTTCATCATTCTCTACATTACTTTTTGTAGCTGTAGAATTGTACTTTCTGGGTATGATAGTTTCATCATTCTCTACATTACTTTTTGTAGCTGTAGAATTGTACTTTCTGGGTATGATAGTTTCATCATTCTCTACATTACTTTTTGTAGCTGTAGAATTGTACTTTCTGTGTATGATAGTTTTTTCATTGTCTACATTACGTTTTGTAGCTGTAGAATTGTATTTTGTGGGTATGATAACTTTATCATTGCCTGTAGTTGCTTTTTGTGTTTCATGAAATAATGGTATTTCATATGCTTGATTTTCTTCAAAAACCGCATCATATTTAAGTTTCTGATGGAAAGTAAGTGAAGACAGAGTATGTTCAACTGGCTGAAAGTAATATAAAAAAAAACAAAAACATAAACGGAAATTATTGGCAATGTACGGGTGGTAAACAAGCATCCAGCTCGTCTAATAAGTGGTTACTATTCTTACCATAAATTATAGCCCCTGCCTCAGGGCAGGGTCTCACTTGCACATAACGGCTCTTAAAGTACTAAGGAGTCAGAAAAATGTGGAAGAAATAAAATTAAAATGAGGAAGAAAAGTTAATAGGGTGTGCTTTTTTTCAACCTTGAACATGCACAGTATGGCAATAGCAATCCCTATGGACATACCCATGTATCCCCTGTGGGCACAGATAGACACCCTCCATTACCCGACTGTCCAGTTCTCTGTTCGTAGCTACTACGCGCTACATACGACGAATACGTGGCTACGAGCGTAGCACGTAGCACTAGGTGGCACTGAATGTGTTAATGTGTTCACTAGAGACACTGGTATAGTTGTGATCATGATAGATACTTAGAAAAGAGGGCCGCTATGAACTGTATTTCGTTGATCTATGAGCTCAAAAATTAAACAACCGATTTTAATTTGGACACAGATTGACAAATCCAGCAATGTAAAATCTAGTTTTATGTACTCAAGGTGCTCTTTATAGTCATAAAAGTGGATAATAAAAAACATATTGACTTACTAAAAGTTGTGAGGATTCTTGTAGGATATTGTGTGCCTTTTGAACTTGTTCCTGAAACCTCTGGGTTTTGCGGAGTAGAGCAATGCACTCCCAACACAGAGCTATGTGTGGCAGGGATACTGCCTGTAAAAGAATTTATTCTGTTAATAGACTGAGTTATGTAACAAGTCGAATTTAATAGCAAGCTAAAACTTTAAAAAACTAATCCGATTATGTAAAAAGCCTCGCCGTAGTTGGGTAAAAATTTAATGACCATTTGTAACATTATAACTGTGCCATAAAAACCTTGTCAAAATTACAACTATCAACTGGAACATCACATAACCTTCGCATAAAACTACAAGACTTGTTGACAAGATTTTTAGTCAAGTTACAAAACACCAGTAAAATTCTACACTGCAGTCAATCTGTTAGTATGTCTGCCCTTACCTTCCAGTGTGGATATCATTTTATGGCTAAATATGAGACTAGTTTTTCTTGCTTCTATCTTATGTTATTAAGAGTCAAGCTTACTTACTTCAATTTTTTGTTCTTCCGTCAAAAGAGAATAATACAGGTCACAAGAGAGCTGTCGCACAGAAGCAAGCTTCCTGTCCGAACTGAGACAGCCACGACACGGACCTTCAACCTTTAGTTTTGTATCACGCATCATGGCAATGTTTACTATTTGCAAATAAACAATCATGCCGAACTAAACACTAGCCATCAAAAGATGCTACACATGCGTAACATTATAAGGTATGCACTGATTATGAAATCTTATGCGATTTCAGTTTCCTTTTAATGGGTAATTCTATTTCCGCCAGGAATTGTTGATATTTATATTTTTCGGATTAGCAGGAAGCACACGAGAGAAGTGACAGCGCACTGTACATTGTACATTCAGAAGTCATTTAACTAAGAATATCTAAAAGCTATCGTTTTAATCCAAAGTTTTTACAAAAACAACATCAAATTATTGAAAAGTACCTTTCAAATATTATTTGTACTTGAAAATATATTCAGTTCTTATTTTAAAATGTTTTATTTATTTAAGTACATTTAGTACACAAAAATAAATTATCGAAATGGAAGTTAATCCGAACGCTCTCTTAAACGATAGCCGCCATTCATGAACAATAGAAGGTAAGACTAGGGTTACACGATCAGTTTGGCGTCAGTTCAGTCCATCATTCTGGGTCAGAATGATAAGAGAATGATCCGGACTGATGAAAATTCAATACAAATAGAAAATATTCGTCAGTCCATCCATCCAGAATGATGGACTGAACTGACGCCAAACTGATCGTGTAACCCTAGAATAAGGACCGCCATCTTATATAGGGGAAAGGTCGAAAAAGTGTCCAGCTGTAAGCGTAAATAATAGTTCCAGATCTCTCCGGGTGGCGCTAGGGTATAGTTGAGCGTATGATATGAACTTAGCAGTTATTGACGGCGTGAAGTGCGCTGCGTTTAAAAATTCAGTATTATTGATAACTAGAATAAGTATAAAACCTTACCTAAAAAAATACTGTCAGATTACATAACGAGGACGGTGACTTAATTGGTGACGTGATATGTCATATTGGGATCTGTCATAGCGGGTATTTATTTATACAAACGGCGTTTTACAAAAAATAAATAAAGTAAAATACAAAAATATATCGAAAACACGATAAAACACTACTTATAAAAAATAACGTGGGGTTTCACCGGCAACGGAGCAAGGCGCAGGGTGGCGCATCTAGGCTGCCGCAGGTCAGGGCCGCAGAGAAAGGAACCGCCGGCTTTACGCGTTGTCTCCAAGATTACCGCCTTCTGTATCTGACCCGATGAGGGCGGTAACCTCGTGAGTCAAGCCTAGATACTTGCTGGACGTCCTTCTTGGCCTTCACGAGGTTCTCGTCACATGGGACAGAAAGTCGACCGGCTTAGCCCGGCGCTGCGATCGATCTATCAGCACGATATGCTTATCGGCTACAATAGTCCTGGCGGCGATTATAGATCGATTGCAATTGGTTTTATTGTTATAAAATTAATAGGTACCCGAATAGTACAATAATGGGAAAAAATTGTGCCATAAAAAGTTGTCAAAGTGGGCGTAAAGTAAAAAAGAAAATAACTCAGTCCCCATCATTTCTTCGACCAACGGTATGTAATAATTCCTCCTATAAAATACTAGCCTTTTTCCCGCGGCTTCGCCCGCGTACTATAAGTACTCAAAAAGGATACGATACCCATGTTGATTTCCAGACTTTGTGACCACATTTGCCCCTTTTAGGGGTTGAATTTTCAAAAAACCTGAAACACGTGTTTACTCATTTTTTGTTAGGAATACTCCTGTGAAGTTTCGAATAAAATAATCTAACTAATCTTGATTTGCCATACAAACTTTGGACCCCCATTTTAACCCCTTAGGGGGTGAATTTTGAAAAATCCTTTCTTAGTGCACCCCTAGACCTTATATTATAAGGAACCTACGTTCCAAATTTGGAATCTCTAGAACCAGCGGTTTGGGCTGTGCGTTGATATGTCAGTCAGTCAGTCAGTCAATCAGTCAGTCAGTCAGTCAGTTTCTTCTTTTATATATTTAGATAGATTATATATTTAGATAGAAGATAAATAAAAAAGTAAAAATGTCATCTATCGTAATAAATTAACATTTTTAATTGATACTCTTTTGTTAATATTAATTCACAGACTCCGGCAAAATTTGAAAATTGGAAAAGGTCTTTAGGAATTGCTTTAAAATCAACGGATTTTATTTGTCACCTTCAGTTCAAAGAAGAGCACATAAAGATGTATGAAAAATTATATATAAAAGGAGAGCTCACAATTATTCCTACAGAAAGAAAAAACCTAAAGAATGAAGCTTTGCCCACGATCGAGCATCAGTTTATTCCCTTACCGATACACGAAGCACTTACTATTCACGTACAAAAATTGTCCGAATCATACCATAAGCAGCACCAAGTACAACAAATGAATACTGAGCATCAGGAAGTATTACAAAATCAAGAATCTCCAAAAAATTTAACAAATTGTAGTGAAATGTTTTTAGAGAAACGAGGAGTTATATTAGTGAATGAGGTGAAATTAAGCGAAGGCGTTTATTTTGAGCCTCAATCAATGAAATTTAATGGTTTTGTTGATCTGGGGCAACACACTCCAGAGGATTTGAAAAATACATCAGCGGACCATGCTTTGGTTTTCAAGTTTGTGCCTTTTCGAGGTCGATGGGTTCAAGCCTTGGGATACTTTTTGTCTAAGAATTCTTGCAAAAGCGTACCGCTGCATAAATTAATTATAGAATGTATTGTACTAATGGAAAACAGCGGAAATTGTGTTGATGCTGTTGTGATGAATGGTGCACAGTGGAACCGAGGAGTATGGAAAATATTTGGTGTAAACGAAAATAACGTTAGCTGTGAACATCCTTGTGACAGCTCACGACGGTTATGGATGATATCAGATTTTAATCATTTAGTGAAATGCTTTCGAACATCAACTTTGGATAATAAGCTACAAGAGTTCAAGGTAAAATAAGAGTAAAGTGGTCGCACAACAATAGGTTCGGCACGGCCTCAACTCGAGGCGTTCAGTATTCTTTATATAAAAGCCTATACTATAACGCACACTTAACGACATCAGAATTGTATCTACCGTTTCGCCTCGGCACATGCTGAGCGGCGCGTCGTCAACTCGCCGTAATGGTACTTATGTCGTCACTTTGCTACTGGTATGATGACGGCGCACAGACCGCCGTCACCTCGCTCTGACGCTACTGATGGACTAAGAGCTGGCCACGTCAGATATGACACAACCGAACCTGTTGATGTGCGATAGAGCTCGTGTAGACGATGCCGCCCCCGCTCCGCCACCGTGCCGATACGGTATCGGCGCAGGGCGGCATCGACTACACGCGCCTTTAAAACTTTATAATTATTTTTTTCAAAAATGTGCCGTAAGGTTAACTTTTACAGGTAAATCCTTTTTAAAAAAGTTCAACAGCCATACAAAAATAAAGTCAACGGTCCTAAACAGCCGAAACACAACATCGGTATTTTTTATTTATGTAAGGTAATGATGGTACCGAGACTTTTTAGTTCTCTCAAATAGCTTGCGGTAAATTCAGAAGAAAAATACACTTCAAAATTTTTAATAAAAATATATGAAGGCGGCAAAGCTGAGCGTGTACCGCGGATATAGAATATTTTAGTTTCGACTATATCTGTATCAGTTTTATCATTCAGCGTAATTATACCGCTCATTTTTCAGTCCGGTACCTTTACTTAAAACGGTCGACCTGAGCGATATCATTATATAAGGGTTAAAATGTTATTTTATCAGGTACCCTTATTTTAAGGTACTTTTTCGTTTTATACCTTTTCTCAAACATGCTCGGAAATGTTCCTGTTACGTTAGTAATTAGAGACCAGTAGGGACTCTATTCCAAGGCAGGTTCAGCGCGACGTACGTAAAGGATTTTCATACAACATTAAATCACTCAGCCAGTAACTGAAGCACTAAACAAGTAATTTTATTTCCTTACATGTTTGAGAAAAGCACTATACATGCTTCGACCGTAATCAGCTTACCTGGCTTCGTATTGTAGCCGTCCTCGTCTTCGACTCGGACGGCTACTAAATACTCAGCCAGGAAAGCTTACTTACTGGTCTCTGCAGTAATGTACTATTTCTCAAACATGCTCGGAAATGTTCCTGTTAAGTTAGTAATTAGAGACCAGTAGGGACTCTATTCCAAGGCAGGTTCAGCGCGACGTACGTAAAGGATTTTCATACAACATTAAATCACTCAGCCAGTACTAAACAAGTAATTTTATTTCCTTACATGTTTGAGAAAAGCACTATACATGCTTCGACCGTAATCAGCTTACCTGGCTTCGTATTGTAGCCGTCCTCGTCTTCGACTCGGACGGCTACTAAATACTCAGCCAGGAAAGCTTACTTACTGGTCTCTGCAGTAATGTACTATTACTTTAGGTTACCGCTCTTTAGCGGTTTTTCAGTCCCTGGTTGTAACAGGCCGGCAACTAAGGAACCTCACACTGAGCATGCATGACCCGACATGCTCTGGGCCGGTTCTTAGTAACTAATAGGAGAAATATTTTTTTCAGGCAATTCTGGAGTTTATACAATTTCTTGGAGATTGGGAAAAGCTAGAAAAAAAAAATCCTGTGTCGAGGAGTACTTTAGTAGGATTAAAAGTAACATTAAGGGCAACTCTTGAAATTATGGATATGCTTAATGTCGGATGTGATTACAAGTATTTGATGACAGCAACGCTATCTCAAGATCCTTTGGAGGTAATTACACTAAAAAACATGATTAATATTTCCTCGCTTCTTTGTTCGATATAATTAAGTTTATATATTGTAGTATATTTAATCTGCTGACAACCTACGCACGGTTAATTTTATTTTTTTATTGATAACATTTATCCTATTTTTGATTGAATAATTGAATTTATACTTTGATTCCAGAGATTTTTTTCCGTAATCAGATATTCATGTGGAGGAAACGATCACCCCGATCCTAAAATGTTTGCTCAAGTTTACCGACTGGCGTCTTGTTTTTCCCTTATACGCCCTCTTAAAGGATGTAATGTTTCTGGCAAGGAGTTGCTGAAGAGTTTACTAGGAGCTAAGGATGCTTTAACATCTTCAAACACGGATAAAGAGTCATGGCTTGAAAGCCTTGACAATATGTTAGATCGTACTGAGCCATTCCTGCAAGGTTCTTCAACGGATCAAGATCATGACTACAATGAAGCCGTAACCAGTGATGCCGTCCAATCTTACATTGCTGGCTACATTGTTCGCAAGTTGCGAAAAATAATTAAATTTGATAATTGTTTACAATCAATATAGATGAGTCCAAAGGAGGGTAAACTATTACTACGTAATGACGTTATAGACAAAATGGATTTATATGGAGGATTAATTTTTGCAAGTGATGATTTATTCAACCTTACAAAACTTTTAGAAAGATGCGTGCTAAGAGCGATAAGTAAAACTTTAACCAATATAGAGACGATTAGTGAGATATCTGTAGAACTTCAGAAAGAATTATTGGTATAAGTTGGATGTTTAGAACATTGCAAAGATTTAACCAAAAAAAATATTGATATGTATATAGTTATGCGGGCCCACTTTTTAGCGAAATTTGAAAATAAGTGATACGATGCAGCCAAGACTAAAACTAAAATGAATAGAAAAACCGCCAAATTACTATCTTAAGTAATTTGTAATATAGTGTTGTACTTGAAAAAAAAGTATATTAAAAGTAATGGCTTCGTGCATGGTATAAAACTGCACTAATACATAGATATGGATTCGATATGGATGCCATCTTCGTTTCAGTAAAAATGCAATCCGAGCCATTTATAATAGTCGACCTTCACTGCGATTTAAGGAAATAGATATTCTTACAGTAGCTTCACAATACATATTAGATGTGATAAATTGATAATATATGCGCATAAAAATATATAATGTCCTTTAAGAAGCTGTTTGTTGTCTATAGTTAAAATAGTGATTTCCAAGATTTGTGTACAGAAATTGGAAAAAGGTAGAAAGAAAAATACTTGTATCGAGGAGGACTTTAGTAAGGATTAAGAGTGGAGAGAAAGAAACGTGCAAGTCTCCGTAACTCGACGTCTAGTCTCATTTTGCGTGAAGTATTAAGAGTAACGTTGCGTACAACTCTTGAAATTCTGGATATGCTTAGTGTCGATTGTTATTACAAGTATTTGATGACAGCAACTCTATTTCAAGATCCTTTGAAGGTAATTAGTTAATTACATTAAAGAAGATGATCAACATGATAATAAGTACTATTATTGATAACATTTGTTGCCCTATAAAATATAACGGTGACACTCATATCTCTTATTCACTTGGCGAGGCATGTTTCGGAGAGCCTCCATCTTCAAGCACTAAGAGTGCTCCGTGGCTCGCTACTGCGACCCGCGTTGCCCACTGCCGGCCGGCGATCGGCGCGAAGCTCGCTCTCTGCTAGAGTTTGTTGAGGGCGATCTTGCGCCGGCGTTACTGAAGTGTTTGGCAGCGTATTTGGTTTATCCGACATGAGCAACGATAAACAAAACACTCACTGTTCCCGTTAAACTATCACAACACACGCTGCGCACCACGCCGGTCGCCGGCCGTGTATTTTATATTGTTAGTATGTCTCACGAAAGTTTAATAACATTTGTCCTATTTTTGATTGAATAATAACAATAATGTTCGTGCCACGCTCTATTTACATCTATCTATCATCGCGACAGGACTATTGTAGCCAATAAGCCTGATATCGTGCTGATAGATCTATTGCATTGCCGGGCCATGCTCGTCGATCACCATTCACCATTCAAAGTGACAAGAATCTCGTGAAGTTCAAGGGCAAGTCGAGCAAATATACCTTCAAACTTGATTTGGCGACCATTGTACCGATAGTTGTTTCTGCGAATGGTCTCATAGCGAAGAATCTTGACCAACATCTTGAGAGACTTTCGCGAGGTTGTTGTTCGATCAAAGATCAGATTCAAAAGGTGGTAATAATCCTGGACACGGCGCGCATAGTCCAAAGGTTCCTCTCTCTGCGGCCCTGACTACCGGCAGCGGGCCTTGTTGCAGGCGGCACCCTAGGTTAGGTTTAATAAAGTTTTTATTTTATTAGTTTTTAGTTTTTATTTATGTAAGTATTTTTATATTTTACTTTTATAAAAATGGGATACAACCATAACCTGATATTGAAAATAAATAAAGCAAACTAATCAAGTAAATAAATAGTTATTATCATAAATATAGCCATTGTGATTTTATAACATTAGATATTTCTTTGGTACCTACCATTAAAAAGCGGAAGTTTAGTTATACTTACGGACTCCTATAGCCGGGTTCGAATCCTGGTCAGGGCATTTATTTGTGTGTTCATCATGGATATTTGTTCCTGAGTTATGGATGTTTTCTATGTATTAAAGAATTTATCTATATCTATCTGTTATATATATCGTCGCGTAGTACCCACAACACAAGCCTTATTGAGCTTACTGCGGGACTAGGTTGATTTGTGTAAGATTGTCCCATAATATTTATTTATTTATTTTATTTTATACTTCTATAAAGTATGGTTTTCACTTGTCACTTAGTATAAAAGTGACAAAAATTGTGCACAGCGTGTTAAAATTGTACATTTTTGACCGTATGACCGTAGTGCCCCACGATGACTATTTTTTTAGATATGTAGGTAAGAAAAAAATCGATACTTACCGTGGAACACAGAGATACACTACGATGTCCACTAAGCAAAAGTCAAAGGTATGTATTTTTTTATATATTGGAAGTGTCTAAATATGTAAATATTAAATTAACTGCAAAAATAACTGCATTAAATACGCTCAATTATGATATTTTTTTAAATTTGAAATTATCGATATATGACGTTCTAAATAAAATTATTATTTTGTAAATATGTATGGATTTTTATTTTCTTAATATCAAAAATCTTAAAATAATAACAAATATCCGTAAAAAAATACAAAAAAATAATGCCCAGACCGGGATTCGAACCAGGGACCCTCTGCTTCGTAGGCAGGGTCACTACCGACCGGGCTAGTAACGTATGCTCATGCTATTGTGGCGCCATCAATTTGGCGCCTTATGAAGGACACTTTTGTAACATAGAGATTGCTATCCTTACCTTCTACCATCCATAGCCGCATTGATAAAACAATTGACACTATTGACATTGACAAATCAACATCAATTTCTGTAACTTATAATTTTTTTTTGACCATAGTTAAATCGGTATTAGACATAGCAATTTGTAGGGCCCAATCTGATGTGTACCCTGCCTCTTCCGTAGTACCCTCCTTAAATTCAGCTCCCTCAGGGCCCTAACTCTTATTACTCCTCCCAACCTGACAGGTTGGGCCCTACAAATTGCATTGTCATACGCGTTCATATTTTTGAAAAACTACTATTACATTACCCATATCAGTTGGATCATTATTGGGTTACGTAATATTGATAGTTAAGATTTCAACTGTGACTAAAATTATTGAATCGGATTGGGCAGATTGATGCCGGCATTACAAATCCCTACATCGCGCCCTAGTATCAAGACATAAAGCTCTATAAATGGAGTACGCTTCGCCTCATCTTTCCAAACAAAAAAATCTGCCAAAATCTTAGGGGGGCGAGGTAGCACGCATGTAATATTTTCAAGTCAAAGGTACATCATTGTCGGTTGTTAATACAGTTTATTTCTAAATGAATTTTTATGGCAGCAACGCTTTATTGACAACATACAAAGATGTACCTTTGACTTAAAAACACCAAATATATTTGACATATTCTTTTTATACTTTATAACACTACACAACACTGATTTAAACTTTCACGGTTTTTAACTTTTTACACATATCTATTTGTAATATCAGTCTTTCTTTGGGACCACGGGGACAATGTCGTCCTCGAAACGTCGAAGGTAATTTTTGGAAATATATCGGTTAAGTCCCGTTATTACAAATAGATATTTATAACACTAAATGGAGCAATAGATAGTCGACTGTACATACGTTAACATATGGTTCATTATTGGATGCAGTCTTTGCAAATGTCAAACAAAAAAGCCAAGGATCAATTTTGATTGTATTTTCAAACAAAATATAGAAGACAGCAATCCTTAAGCGCGTTAAATACATTGAGTAACAGGAGAAGACATCCCTAAGAAATTATTTGTACCACGAGTTTTAGTCAAAATCACTACAAGTCTGACAGTGGCTGTTGGCCCACAGACATGATTACACGCAAGTGTCAAAAATTTAAAAAAATTAAATACTAACCGTAAAGGCTTCTTGCATGATAATAAACCGTAAAAGTAAATCTAAAAATAGTAATAAAAGCCACGGAATTACATTCCATAGGTAAGTAAGTGCAAAGTTTGGTGTTACATTAATTTAAAATATTAATGTTGGTGGTGCGACGCCATATTCCTTGGCGCACAGATTAATGTCGCAGAAGTAATACCGCATATGTGCCTACGCTTGATACACCTTGACATTGTTACACATGATATTGTTTAATAGTACTCAGAATAAAAATATTTACGTAATAAATATGTTATAGATAAGTACGTTATGTAATGTTTAGTTCATTAAACATATATTTATTGTTCAACAAGGGCGATTTCGCTAAAATTGTTAATGCGAGTAAAATACATAGAAAAGGTTTTTATGATTTGAATTTAAAACTTAAATATCGAAATATCACCCGTGTTATACGTACTTACACAATGATTTTTCATCCGTGCGAAGAAATCAATGTCATTTTGAGTACTTAAATATCAAAGATCATAAACCCCTCAAAGTTCGTATTGAAAGGCGCTTGTCGGCAAAAATAGTATTTTACTCTATTCGTTCCTAAAACTCTAGGGTAAGGAGCAAAATAAACATTAGGTATAAATAAAACAATAATTTAGTTAATTACGTTCCCCTAAAAAATTGGTTTAGGCAGAATATGAATTTTGTCAAAACAGTGTTACGTCAGTTTTGTTAAAGCTACTCTTTGATTCAGTGACAGCTGTCAACCGCCAAACATGGCGCACAAAATTTGTTCTAGATGGCTCATCTAGTAGAATACATAATACATCAATGGTTAAATATGGAGAAGTGTCAAACGTCAAATAGTTACTTCCCGTCAGAAAGAAAACGATTGTCTTTGAATCGATTCTGTAAAAGAAGCCTGTATTGATTTTCGAATTAGGTTATAAATCTTATATTACACAAGTAATGAGTAATCATCATTATATATAATAAAACTAAGTTGAGAAAATGTGCGTGCCGATAAAACTTAAAAAGGAGTCCCAGCACGATAAAGGGACTTATATAGTGTGATAGCCCTTTATTCCCCCTCGAACAAGAAAGTTCCCGTTTTAACCTAAAGGGTGTGTCTTTAAAGATATAAGGGCTTTTCCAACCCTTCAACTCGGAAAGTAAGTGTAGTGGCGCCATCTGTTGTCGAGTAGTTGAACTTCATTCATTGTCCAAAGTGGCGCCATCTGTTGTCGAATAGTTGAATTTCATTCATTGTACACAATATGGACTTAAACGAACGATTATTCCCAAACTTTCTCGAATATCCTAGCGCCAACTTTCTCGAATATCCTAGAGCCTAGCTTTTTGAATATATAAGAGCCCGGTGTCACCCGCCAGAGTTAGTTTGATTTGAACAGCGAAACAAGCGATTTCGAAACGAAAAAGAAAGAAATTATCTGTGTGTGAGCCTTTATTTTGAAGTATCACGTGAGTATTTTTAATAGTGTGTTTAATTAATTCTCGATTTCGAAGCGAAGAAGAAAAAAGTTATCTGTGAGCCTTTATTGTGAAATATCAAATGTGAGTATTTTTAATAGTGTATTTAATTAATTCTAATGGTGTTTTTTTTTTTTTCTTTTAATTGTAATTTCCTTAACTTTCAAGTAGTCGCGCGGCGTTGAATCGATGCCTTCTATATACTTTGGCCGTAAACAAAATATCGCGCGACCGCTTGAAGATTAAATTTTTTTTTTCTTTGTCTCAACGTGCTCCACGTTTACGTAACAATATATTTGTCTATAAAATGTTCATTTAATTTATATTTTACAGAATACAATGCCTAGACGTAAAAGAGGTGGAGATCTTGCCAGTTCTGCAGCGAAACGGCGGAAACAAAAAGAAAATCGAAGAAATGAAACGGAAGAAGAGCGCGAAGCACGTTTACAAAATCAACGAACCAGAATGAGCACCCTGAGAAGCGGAAAAAGCGAAGAAAGAAAAGAAAATAAAAGTATTGAAGAATCAAGCATTTTAAAAGATAATCTAACAAAGGAAGCATTCCACTACGAACCGACGAAGAAATATTACGATCATAAATATGTTGTGATCGGAAAAATGAATAACATTTGCCAATTTTGCCACGCGAAAAAATTCAGTAAAGAAACACCAGGTCTCTGTTGCATGAATGGAAAAATTCGATTACCACCACTGGAAGCACCTCCACAGGAATTTCTACATTACATGACCGGGGAAACACCAGAATCAAAACACTTTCTTCAAAATATAAGATCATACAACTCCTGCTTTCAAATGACTTCTTTCGGTGTTACTTCGACTGACACTAATAGAGACAAATTTGAATATGTATTTTCAATTCAAGGGCAAATTTATCACAAAATTGGATCGTTACTACCAATGCCTAACGATGACTATAAATTTCTGCAAGTATATTTCATCGGAAATGAAGAAAACGAAATTGATCAACGATGTACAAATTTTATTGGATTGAAACGCGAAATAATCCAAGATGTACAGAGGATCTTACACAAATACAATCAACTGATTTACATATTCAAAACAACACTAGACCGCATGATTTCTGATGACTATAAAATTGTAATTCGAGCCGATAAAAGACCACGTGGAGAACACGAACGTAGATTTAATGCACCTCAGATAGATGAAGTCGCCATCGTAATTGTGGACAATGAAAATACAAGCCGTGACATAATTGTACAACGAAGAAGAAAAGGACTACAACGCATTGCAGAGACACACCGTTCATATGATGCTCTTCAATATCCGTTAATATTTCTGCACGGAGAGGATGGTTATCATTTCAATATAAAACAAATTCATCCTAAAACAGGCATAGAAACAAACAAAAAAGTCACTTCCAAGGAGTTCTATGCTTACCGCTTAATGATCAGAGACAATGAAATATACAATCACATTCTCAACAATTTCCAACCATTTCTGGTAGATATGTACGCAAAAATAGAAGCAGAACGGATGCTTTACATAAGACTGAATCAGAAGAAACTACGCAAATAAGAATACATCCACCTTCGAGATGCGATCATAAATGACGGCAATATTGACGATATTGGAACAATGGTAATCTTACCCTCATCATACATAGGAAGTCCAAGACATATGCACGAATATACTCAAGATGCCATGACCTACGTAAGAAAATATGGACGACCTGATCTCTTCAAAACATTTACATGCAACTCATCATGGCCAGAAATCAAAGAACAACTAAAATACGGACAAACCTCCATGGATCGACACGACATGATAGCCCGAGTTTTTCGACAAAAACAAATAAGATTTATTGAAGTCATCACAAAATACCACATCTTTGGAACCGTTAGATGCTGGATGTATACAATCGAGTGGCAAAAACGAGGATTACCTCACTCACACAATCTCATATGGCTACACGATAAAATTTATCCCACGGATATCGACAAAATCATCCAAGCTGAATTTCCCAATCCACAAAATGATCCGGAACTATACAACATAGTAGTGAAAAACATGATTCACGGACCATGTGGACCATTAAACTTCAATGCGCCATGCATGAGTGATGGAAAATGTACAAAAAAATATCCAAAACATTACTTGGACGATACAAAAACTGAAGATGACGGCTATCCCAAATATAGAAGACGATCACCGAAAAACGGTGGCTTTACAGCAAAAATACGAATACAAGGCAGAGACGAACTGGAAATAGATAATCAATGGGTAGTAGTACCATATAACCCACTACTTTCCAAAATGTTCCAAGCACACATAAACGTTGAATATTGCAATTCAGTAAAATCTATTAAATATATATGTAAGTACGTAAACAAAGGTAGTGAGTGACATGGCAGTATTTCAAATAGTCCAAAATAGCGAACAAAATAATAGAAATGATGAAATCCTCATGTACCAAATGGGAAGATACATCAACAGTAACGAAGCAGCGTGGAGGATTTTTAGTTTTCCCATACACGAACGCGAACCAGCTGTGCAACATCTAGCAGTACATTTGGAGAATGGACAGAGAGTTTACTTCACAAAAGACTCGGCTAGAAAAATTGCAAGCGAACCACCTCAGAACACAACATTAACAGCTTTTTTCCAACTTTGCCAAACGGATCCATTCGCAAAGACGTTACTGTATGTCGACGTCCCTATTTATTATACGTGGGACAAAACAAGGAAAATTTTTCAACGACGAAAACAAGGAATGCCAGAAGAGGGTCATCCAGAAATAATGAAAACTAACGCAATAGGTCGAGTATACACTGTACATCCAAACAATGCCGAATGTTTCTATCTCCGAATGTTGTTACACGAAATACGGGGACCAACAAGTTTCACAGATCTCAGGACTATTGACGGCTACATATGCCAGACTTACAGAGAAGCATGTCAACGTTTAGGATTATTGGAAAACGATAACCACTGGGAATTAACACTACAAGAAGCCACACTCACAGCTTCAGCTGAATTCGAGAGTTATTCGCCATAATTCTAACAACATGTAACCCATCAAACCCAAAACAGCTATGGGACTCTTTCAAAAGGAATATGAGTGATGATATATTGTACCAAATCCGACAAGCTAATCCAGAACTGACTATAGAATTCAATGACGACATCTTCAATGAAACACTCATTCGCTTAGAAGATAAATGTTTAGCAATAAATAACCAGACCAGAGAAATTGGAATGCCAGCACCACAAAGAAATACTTTCAGTGTGCTAAACTACGAAATTACAAAGGAAAAAAGCTACAACGTCAATGAACTACTTGAATACATTGCTCACAACAAACCACTCCTCAATGACAATCAAAAAAAAAATTACAACGTTATAATGAACCGAATAATCATTTATTTATTCCTTGCAACCATGGTATTATAAGATGTTCTTTAAGTTTAGCCAGTACAGACATGGACCCTACTAGGGCGTAGCAAGATTTATACTTACCTAATTAACTATAAACTAAACTACGTAGACATTAAATTTTCAGCAGCGTATTTCTATTATCTATTAGTTCTATTACTTACATAATTATTATCACATACAATTTATCACAAACAGAATGAGATCATATATTCTACTACATTTACAATACAATGGTAATGGACATGGATAATATTTCATGAACTCTTGTAGAGAGTATGGGCATTCAGTTAGTAGATATTTTTTTAGTTTATTTACGAAGTTATGATATTTGGTTTCGTCCTTTATGTCCTGAGGTATTTTATTATAGATCTTAATTGACATAGAGTAAGGGCCGTTGTTGAATATGTGTAGGTTAGCGGGAACTGCTTGGACGAGTTTATCGTGATGACGGTTACGGAAGTTGTAAGTTTGGGATTTGGTGGTTTTGGGTTTATCATATAAATATTGATGCTTTCGTACAAACTTGCAAGTTTCCAATATATAAAGGGATGGGAGGGTGAGTATATTTAATTTTGGGAAATATGGTCTACAGCTTTCTAGATATCCTAGATTACACAAAGTTCTTATACATCTTTTCTGGAGCAAAAATAGGTCATTAACATCTACGCTATTGCCCCATAAAACTATTCCATACTGGAGCCACGACTGAGCAAAAGCATGGTAAGCACAAATAGCGGTCTTTAAGTTTGTGTTTATTAGTATTTGTCTCAGTGCATAAACAAATCTCGATAATTTAATACAAATTTTATTAATGTGGGTTTTCCAGTTTAGATTTTCATCAAGATGAAAGCCCAGAAGTGAGCAAGTGGTGGCAAGTTGTAACTGGTCGTTTCGGTAGGTATAATTGATTTCTAAAGCTGTTCTCTGGTATGGTCTGAACTGAATTAAATTAGTTTTTTGCAGATTTATGTTCAAATTGTGATCTTGAAGCCAAGGTAGTGTTGTATTAAATATAGTGTTCAAAGTGACCAAAACTTCATTTGTGTTTGTACTAGGATATATTATAGAAATATCATCTGCGTAGAGTAGGGATTTTATGTTAATGGAGTTAAGTAGTTTTGGCAAGTCGTTAACGTATATTAAAAACAAGATGCAGCCTAATACGCTTCCCTGTGGGATAGAGCATGTCATATTTATGGTGGAAGATCGGACTTTTGATAATTTTTTAGAATCGTCATCGTAGAATTCGACTTCGACTATTTGTTGGCGGTTCTTAAGGTAAGACGTAAACCATTCATACGCGGCACCTCGAATTCCTACTCCATAAAGTTTATTTAATAGAATGTCGTGCCGGACTCGATCATATGCTTTGCTCATGTCCAGGAGCAACCCAAACACATTTTTTTTGTTGTCTATTAATTTTAAGGTTTCTTGAATGAATTTGTATACTGTGAGTGTTGTGGACCTTTGTTTTCTGAATCCAAATTGTCGTTTATCAAAAATATTAAATTTGTTACAGAAAGATGTCAGACGGTTAGCCATAATAGTTTCATAGATCTTTGAAAATGTACTGAGTAGAGCAATCGGACGGTAATTTTGGGTCTCAGAAGGGTCTCCTTTTTTAAATATTGGCTTTATAAGTGAAATTTTCAATCGTTGCGGGAATATTCCAGAAGAAAAAGACTGGTTTATTAGGTTTGTGAGGGGGATTGTAAGTTCATTAGCGCATGCTTTTACGAGTGAAGGGGGTATCTCGTCAAATCCATAACTAGTTTTATTTTTTAGCTGTTTGATACACTTAAGCGTTTCAGAGGGATCTACTGGTGATAAGACGAATGTGTTGCTAGTTGGATTGATGACGGGGCAGCCGCGCGGTTCACTATTGTTAGCGTTCGCACCTACGGAGGAAAAGTATGTATTAAAGGTATTTGTGACTACGTGTGGGTTGTTTATTACATTATTATTTATTTTAAGGCTGAAGTTTTGTGTTTTTTTTCTTTAGGTTTATGTGTTTGTTCACCAACTATTTGCCATACTGTTTTTATTTTATTTTGGGATTTATTTATTTTGTTGATGTTCATAATTTTTTTTGAAATGTATACTGATTGTTTTAAGATCTTATCGTATGTTTTAAAAAACATTTTTAGAATTGGGTCGCCTGTTTGAGTCAATAATATTTTAAGTTCTCGTTTATGTTTACAGGAGATTTTAATACCCGGGGTTAACCATTGCCTTTTAGGTTTAGATTTCGGTTTAATTTGTTTTTTCGGGATACATTTGTCAAGCAAATTCATTACAACTGAGTGAAATCCTTCAAAATTTACATTTGTTGTATTTTGGGGTGTAATTATGCATGTAAAGTCTATTTTTTGAAGTTCTGTTCTAAACGCATGTATGTTATTTTCAGTATAGCAACGTTTTACAAACGAGTATTGACTTCGCTGAGTTTTCGCCTTATCCGATAAATTTTGTGCTGTAAATAAAATGCCTTTATGGTCCGAAAATCCAAGTTCTACTATTTCAATACTCTTGTCTTTTACATCGAAATTCGTGAATAAAATATCTATACAAGTTTTTGAATTTGTTGATATTCTTGTGGGTTCTTTTATTTGCTGGTGAAAATTAGCGTGTCTAAACATATATAATAAGTTTTGTGAGAGATTTGTTGTTTTTAGCATGTCGATGTTTAAGTCTCCTCCAATGATTACATTTTTATTACTGTACTTTATACTTACAAGTTCAAGGAGCTTGTCTAATTGTTCGAAAAATAAGTCGGGCCTTCGTGTACTATTAGGCCAATAAATCACAATTAATATTAAATTAGGTTTGCCTTTTTGACTAATTTCTACGCCACAAGTTTCAAAAATACACTCTACTGATAAGTTACTAATATCTATTAAATTTAAGTATTGTATAGTGTCTTTTAGAAGTATACAAACTCCACCTCCGTCGTGGTTAGACCTGCAGTAAGAACTTGCTAAGTTATAACCGTCTAATTTTAATAGGTCAAATTTAGGCATTGAAATCCATGTTTCAGAAATACAAAAGGCTTCAATAAATGATTTTTCATCTATAAGAGAGTCCATTAGATGAATTTTGTTTCTTATACTACACATGTTCTGGTACAATATTGCTGAATGAGGAGTTTTAGGGACGAAAATTCTTGACAGATGGCGCTGGTGGTTGTGAAAGGGTTTTTTGTAGTGTCTGTTGCGGTTCCTCTCCTGTCGGGCTCCATGCTTGTGATTGTGGGTTTGAGTTTTTAGTAGGTGTTATATAATTTCTGTTTTCGGCATTAAAGTGTGCTTCGATGACTGGTACTTCCGTCCCATTTACGTATAATTTATTATTACGTATTACGGAACTTTGTCCATGTTGTCGAGCTTCTCGTAATTTTCCTCTTAGTAATTGTCTGTTTCGGAGGCTGTCGCGATCTAGGAACTCTGAGACGAAAAGTCCGGTGTTTTTGAAGTATAAGGCGTTTTCTATAATGTATTTTGTCATCCTTTTGCTTAAGAGCTCTATAACAATCGGACGTCTTGAGCCTCTACGGCCTAATCTCCAGATTTCCTCGATTTGTCCTGTTAAATCTATGTTGTATATATCATAAAAAATACGAAGAACTTGGTTGATCAGCATGGGTTCGGATTCTCTATCATGTTCGATCATTCAAGCCATACAGCACTAGCCTCTTCATGTATTCAACTTGACTGGCTACTCTGAAACTGTGTGAGGTATTTGAGGTGTTTGTATTGTGGTTGCTGTCATATGACGTACCATTTTCTATTTTCGTAGAAATCACTGCGGGGTTGGGGTTGGAAATTTTTAATTTGTCTTCTAATAATTTTGTTTGATGCTTTAGGGCCGTCATTTCTTGTTCAAGAGTTGAGATTTTCCTATTTGTTTCTTCAATACGGTGAGAATTTGAATTTGATGATCTTAGGATGTTATCTGTTTGAATGTTAGTTGCGTCGGTTATTACTTTTATGTTGTTTATGTCTGTTTTTAGTGAGGCGTATTTTTGAAACAGATCGGAAATATTTATTTCTATTCTATCAGCCAGGCTAGAGAATCGTTGTTCTTGTTGTTCAAGCTGAAGTGTCACTTGAGAGCGGAAACTTCTTAACTCGGTAAGTATGATGTCAGATAGCACTTCACTGTTATTTTTGAAGCATTGATCTGGGTCGCTCTGGGAGGCTTGTAATAAACTGTCATTAAAACTGTATAATGTGTGGCCTTTGTTCTTTATTGTTACATTGGAGTCATTTGAGTCATCAGAGTCTGTATATATTATATCCAGTAGAGATGTATTTGTATCTCCTGACTCTCCATTTCTTGTAGACTTGGTTAAATTCAAGTTCTCCACACAAGGCTCCTGTCGTTTCGGAATATTTGTGGTCCTATTCAAGGGTTTGTAAACTAGGCGCGGTATATTAGATGTTCCAGGCTTAGGAGTACTAGACTGTTTTCCTGGAGACTTTTTGCAGCAGCTGCGGCACTTCCAGTTGTTCTTGTTCTCTACAGTCATTAAATTATAACGTTTACTACTAATTCCCACGCGTTCTAGGCATTCTAAGCAGTATCTGACACTGCAAGAAGAACAGTCGAGAGAATAATGCGTACTAGAGATTCTCTTATCACATTTGTCACATATTCCAGGGTTACCCATTTTGATAATAATATAATGTTTTAAGTATATTATTTAGATGAAGCAACTATAGAGCTTCGTACTTTATTTCTATATTACTAGCGCTCTCTTTCTATTTAGTGAAAAACAACTTAAAAAGTGAATGGTGGTGCCATCTAGTAGGGATTGGGTCTCTTGTCGAGCGCTGACTGGGCTAAGATGTTGTCATTTGTTTGCCGCTAGGTGGCGCTCAATTCCAGCTTGATCCATACAGCTCTATAATGTCACATAAAGTATCTAATCTGTGGAAGTGTTTTCTGATTGGTCAGGTCTTTTCTTTGACGTGATTGGCTTACGTTTTGTTTACACTTGTATTTTGGTTTCAATTTGAATGTTCAACAGAAAGTTTTATATGAATTTGTGTTATAATGTTCAAAATGTTCTAAATGTACAAATAGGCGAAGGTACATATCCTACTGACCAAACGACCGGCCTCATTGAACTCAATAGTGATTTCTGTAACATAGCCACTACTGAAAACGAACTAATCGACAAAATTTATCCAAATATTATTCAGAACTATACCAACGTAGAGTGGTTATTTCAAAGAGCAATTTTGGCCACTAAAAATAATATTGTTGACGATATCAATTTTAATATTCTAAAGAAAATACCTGGTGAAGAGAAAGTATATAAATCGATCGACACGATGGTATCCATTGAAGAAAGTGTCAACTTTCCTACTGTATTTCTAAACTCTTTACAAGTACCAGGAATGCCATTACACTGCCTTCGTCTGAAAATTGGATCTCCAATCATAATACTCAAAAATCTCAACTCCCCAAAACTATGTAATGGAACGAGGATGATCGTAAAACAGCTATCGAATAATGTCATTGAAGCTGAACTTATTTCTGGAAAGAACAAAGGACACACAGTATTTATGCCTAGAATACCACTGATCTCTTCTGAATTGCCATTTCAATTTAAAAGATTGCAGTTTCCAATTAAATTAGCCTTTAGTTTTACAATTAACAAAGCGCAAGGGCAAACTTTGAAATATTGTGGCATCAACCTCAAAGAATCCTGCTTCTCTCACGGTCAGCTATATGTAGCTTGCTCAAGAGTAGGAAGTCCGAAAAATTTATATATATATACCCCGGACAATAAAATGAAAAATGTTGTTTATAAACAAGTAGTGTAAATAATGAGAAAATGTAAATACATGTAAATATAGAAAATGTTTTCAAATATATTTTTTACTTTTTACGTAATAGTATGTTTTTTTATTTCATCTACCACGTAATCTCATATCAACTCCCGAGCGAAGCCGGGTATCATAGCTAGTGATAAATAAAGTAAAACTGTACTTACATCTGAAATAGTATTTCATCTTTTTGTAAACTAGACGAAATATAACATTTTTACATCCAAAAACAGCGCATAAGGCCCATAAGGGCATTTTCATGGAGCTTGTTATCCATTGACAGCGATGACGAAAATGCGTGTAATCGATTGTTGAAATAGTTTTTATAGACGTACTAGATTTTCCTGCCAATACTTTTGACAGAGGGGAAATGATACTCGTACCTAAGGCCTCTCCTGGTTTAGAACTCTCTGCATCAAGAACACCGCAATAAGCTAGAGAGAGACGTTTAGAGATATTGCCTAACGTGTCTAACGTATTGCTGCGTCCTTGTCGTTAGGGCCCGATTTAAGGTGGTCTAAGTAATACCGATGAATCAGATTTGAGCTATCTTTTTAGTATCTCGAGAAGAAAATAATACAAGTAAGTTTGTTAAAACAAACTTACTTGCCTGAAAGCTAAAAACTGGAGAATATCAAACTACTAAATAAAATATTCTAAAGGGTTCGCTTATGAGGCGAGATTAAATTATCAAGATATCACACGAATTAGACAAACATGACGATATTAACCGTCCATATTAAAATAACATACTTAATAGGTTTTTGTTCAAATGGAAATCATAAATCATGTTGAAAGAGTTTCTGCTGCGAACTTATTATCAGTCTTCCCTCAGCCGTGGGAGTCAAATTAGCGAATTTTCTTAAACTTTGGCGAATACCTCTCGGGGACGCTGTCAAATTTCTAACATCTGTGGTGAATCCCGCTCGGGGGTCCTCAGCCACGTCACACGCTCAGATTTCAATCAAATCACACAGATAAACTACTTTTATCTCTTTCTACCTTATTAACACGTGTTATACATAAAGCAAGACATGTAACATACTTGGCAGACGAATACTCCCGCGTAAATCGTCAGTAAAGGTCGGCACCATTTTTAACCGACTTCAAGATTTGAAAAGAGGAGGTTCTCAATTCGGCGTGTATGTTTTTTTTTTTTTTTTTTTTTTTTTTTATGTTTGTTACTCCATAACTCCGTCATGTCTGAACCGATTTTGAAAATTCTTTTTTTGATTGTAAGTATATATATACAGATTGGTCCCGTTTTTGTCAAAACGCAGTTCTGATGATGGGATCCATGAGGAATCGAGGGAACTTCTCAAATCTTAAAGGCATACATATAGTGAATTTTATATTTTTATCAACAAAACCATCATTTTCATTCAAAACAGTGACATTGGATGAAGTAGAACTGCTGATGATGATCAGAACGGAACTCTTCAACGACGCATAGTTCACGTTTGGCGATTCGTCCTCTTCGCTGTGTTTGTTTAGCAAGTTTAATTGTCAGAACAAATGTTCGTCCAGCTCAAGTTCTGATGATGGGATCCATGCAGAATCGAGGGAACTCCTCAAATCTTAAGGGCTTACACATAGTGACTTTTGTATTTTTATCAACAAATCAAGCATTTTCATTCAAAAGAGTGACATTTGATGAAGTGGAACTGCTGATGATGAACAGAACGGAACTCTTCAACGACGCATAGTTCATGTTTGGCGATTCTTCCTCTTCGCTATGTTTGTTAAGCAAGTTAGATTGTCAGGACCAATTTTCGTCAAGCTCAAGTTCTGATGATGAGTTCCACGAGGAATCGAGGGATTCCTCAAATCTTAAAGGCATACATAAAGTGACTTTTGTATTTTTATCAACAAATCAAGCATTTTCATTCAAAAGAGTGACATTTGATGAAGTGGAACTGTTGATGATAATCAGAACGGAACTCTTCAACGACGCATAGTTCACGTTTGGCGATTGGTCCTCTCCGCTGCGTTTTTTAAGCAAGTTATTTCATTGTATGGAATCTAAGTGCACCATCTATCTACAATAATCCTTCACCGGCTACCCCCATTGAAGTCGATTTTTTTTTCTTAAAAATTATTGTTTTACATTTAAAACTTTATTTGTAAATAGTATTATAATGTTGTAATAAAAGTTTCTACGCCAAAAAAATGGTTTATTATATAAATATGGTCCAAAAACTACTTCAAATTTAGGTACCCCATTCATAATGCTGTACAACATTATTACAGAAGTACGTGAATATAAGAAGCACATTTAATTTAAAAAGGTTTTTGATAAGATAAATAGTACATTACTTACCAAGGACTGTAAAAGAAAGAATGCCCGAAATAGCAGGTATTTGTTGTAAATATGCGATAGAGGGCTTTCTTTTTTACTGCCCGTGGTGAGTACACAATTTTACGTCTCCATCTGGCCATAATGCGAGTTTTACCGTACGCGTAGCGTGCGATAAAACTCACATTATGGCCAGGTGTGACGTAAATAATTATTTTTGTTTCACTTGGGATGTAATTCAAGTTCAAAATTTGGCAAAAGGTTAACACGCTGATGGCTTAACAATAAATCGGTGCCAATCATTCGGAACACTTCACCCGCATAGCTACTATGACTCGGTCTTCAACCCTTCAATGATCGTCCCGTCAACCCGCACACTGGCGTCCACTTGGTGCTGCTTGGCCAAGTGTACGCGTAAACAGTACGACTGTGTGAACGCGGCGTCGCAGCGCGAACACTCGTACGGACGCTCGCCGGTGTGGGTGTACATGTGGTTGCGGAGCATCCTGTTGGTCTGAAAAAAAAAAAATCAGCATAGAATACGAGGGGTCTTCCAAAAATAGTGATAATTGATATGATCTAGCCATCGTATGATAAGTTTGGATTATTGGTTATGTCACTTCTTATCCATAAATTATAAAAGTATATACAATAATGTATATACTTAATGTATTTTTATTTATATACAGTGTGTAAATTTTATACGGGCGTATATTGTACTGGCGATTAGTAGTGGACCTAGGGAACCTATTTACATTAATTTCTTTATGAAAATAAGGATTTTTTTTCATACATAATAATTCAGCCCGCAATGTATTGCATCCATGACAATTAAATTACCGATGCGTCATGTCAGTTATGTCAGTTTTAATTTAAATCAGTTGTATAGCGTACATTGGTGCCCGGTAGGACTTTAAAAAATCGTTACGCATAATTAATAAAATAACACTATTTAACAAAATGATTATACTATACGAGTCCTATTGCTGGATAAAGTATACGCCCGTATAAAATTTACAGGCTGTATGTATGGTTTATGTAAGTTTATTTTTATTTTATATGCGTAAGTTTATTGTTTATTTTTATTTTATATGCGTAAGTTTATTATTGTTTAGCTTGTTGATTTGAATTTGCAACACCTACGTATTTCTGATTATTTTCAATGGTTTCCGCTTCCCAAAGGTTGTCTGGAAGAGATCGCTTTTTAGCGATAAGACCGCCAATTGTTTTACCTCTGATTATTCTGTTTGTAACTTGTATTTTATGTGTTTCTTTATTTTGAGGTGTGCAATAAAGAGTATTTATGTTATGTTATGTTATGTATTTTATCTACACTCATACTGTAAGTACTCTAAAATGCGTTCAAAAACCGTAGACAATGACAAGCATTACAACAAACGATTTAACTATGATAAGTTTCTTATCTGCGGCAGTAACGTAATTTTAACTATGCATGCTCAAATATTGTTAAGCAATGAGTTTCAAATTTGGAACATCGAATTTGATAACATAATGTTACCGCCATGGCCAACTCGATTGGTCCCGCGCGAGCGCCGGCACAATCGAGTAGGCCATGACGGTACAATGGCGGTCATTCTATGGTTTCCGAACAATTAATTTAATATATATAATATGAGTGTAGATAAAGCAGTGTATGCAACTGTACGTAATTAGGCCTTAAAACACTCGTGTGATCTTATTATGAAATTCGCCTGCGGCTCATTTCATAAAACCACACTCATGTTTTAAGGACACTTATTACGTAACAGTTACATAAACTACTACTTTTATGTATGTAATTGATAAACAAAGAAGGTTAGGAAAGATGTTTAAAACAAAATTAGTATTGAAGTTAAAAAAATGTATGTACTTAGAATTGAAATTTTTATTTAATTATGATTATATCGAATTTTAAGGCACAAGTGGCTTAAGTTAAGTTGCTGGTTTTTAGTCTATAACAAGGATGATATGTGACGTTATCATGGTTAGGGTACCACTTTGTCGCTTATGGATTCCGAGATATCACTGATTTTGTTAATCAACTCGAAAATAGTGAAAATTGGTTTTGATTAAAGATAGCTTCTACACACTTAAAATAATACGGTGTATTGATAAAAAGTTAAACGTTTCAACTAAAAGTAGGAAAAAAAAACACAGTCAAAGTTTACCGACTAGGGTACAGTCAAGTGTAAAAATATGGGTGTACTCATCTTACTCAAAAATATGTCCCAGTATCTTTATTCCGTTGTAATAAGTACGTAGTACCATATTTATGAGACGATTTTTCGGTACGTATTTTTGCACTTGACTGTACCACATTGTCGCTCATAAGAGTCATAAGCTTGAAGTAATATCGGGGCCATTGGAAAATGTAGTAACACTTGTTGTGTAAATCTCAGTTTACTCCCATCCATTTGCTTGACAGTTCGTAACTCAGCTGCCCGTTACGTTTACTTAACTTTATGTTATGTGACCCTTTCAACAATAGTGGTCAATAAGCAATAATTATTAAGACAAAGCAAAACTCTCTATTTTAATCTGGCCTAAATCTATCAACTACATACAAAATATATTAATCAAAATTCATATTATGTTAGTTTATTCAATTGGATTGTTAAAAATAAATAAATAGATCACATAGGATAATCAAATTATTTACAATTTTAAAGTGCGTCCAGACCGTCTAAAACTAAAAATAATCTTAGAGGTGATTATGACAAATTGTACAAGATATGTAAAATATTACCTATACATCAACGGATGCAATATATGATAGCTGTAGAACACTATTTTAATAATGAGTATAAGGTATTAAAACAAAATAAATATAGAACAAAAAATATAAGGTTAAGGAAATATGTACAGAATTCTGGTAAAAACTATTATGGCAAAAGAACAAATATATTTATGATACCAAAAATATACAACGAGACTGATTGGTTAAGGGAGGATAAAAAGTGCAGCATAGTTGAATTAAAAAGTAGATTAAAAAAGTCATTTTTGGAGAAATTACATTAATACTTAAATATACATAAAAAACAGAATACTAGCAGTTACTACTTAAATGTTCAGGCATTGTGATGTTTAGTGTGTAAGTTAGTGTTTAAGACTATATGTAGTTCATACTTCATTATAGCATACCTCAACATAGTTTTAACATAGGTACTTAACACTAGTTAAAATGAGCGCGGCCTCGCCAACAAACTGTTATCGCAGTTTGGCGAGCAACATAAATTTGTTTAAATGTTTTGTACTTTTGATAAATAAATTAAAAAAAAATATATAGATATGGATGGACAATATCCATACAAAATCGCATTCTCTTATTTCAGGTTAAAGCACTAGCGTCATCTATCGGTCACACCAGACACTAAATCCTAGTTTCTAATACTTTGTTCGTCGCTTAACGCTGACAGAATAACTCGACTCCAGACTCGCAGATGGCGCTGTGGCACTACGTACCGAAAACAGGCATATAGTCTGAAGGTTCGAGGAACGCGATTTTGTATAGGCATTAAGGATGATTAAGACATGGATTGACAATACCTATACAAAATCGCGTTCAGGCTATACGTCTGTTTTCGGTACACAGTGCCACAGCGCCATCTGTCGAGTCTGGAGTCGAGTTATTCTGTCAGCGTTAAGCGACGAACAAAGTATTAGAAACTAGGATTTAGTGTCTGGTGTGACCGATAGATGACGCTAGTGCTTTAACCTGAAATAAGAACGCGATTTTGTATGGGTATTGTCCATCCATGTCTATATCATCCTTGGTCTATAAAGACGTTTTTGTTTTAACCAGTAAACAGACAAACCCCCCAAAATAAAAATACAAAAAGGTCGGTATAACATAATCTTATGCTAAACATAAAAGGCTGTCAAATAAATTGCTAATTAAAAAACCGGCCAAGAGCGTGTCGGGCCACGCTCAGTGTAGGGTTCCGTAGTTTTCCGTCCGTCACAGTAAGTGTCGCCACTTAAGAGTTAAAATAACACCGCCATGTAGGATATGATATGAGCGTTCCAAGTACAGCGACATCTATCGGCAAATTAAGTAAACTATTGCGTGCGAGCTTAAAGTATGGAAGATGATTTTTATGGGATAATTCTTTATTGCGTGAACCGATTTTCACCGTTTTTACTTTATTTGAAAGCACGTCATTTCATTGTGATTTTGTAGAAATTACAGGTACAATAAACACCTGCTTATACGGTTAAATTACAAACTTAGTTCAGAAATTATTTTGTAATTTTTTTTTAATAACTATTGAACCTATCAAGTTCAAAATAATTTTCCTAGAAAGTTTTTATAAAGTTCTACTTTTGAGATTTTTTTCATAATTTTAAAACTTATGGTTCAAAAGTTAGAGGGGGGGGGGGACACATTTTTTTTTTACTTCTAGAGCGATTATTTCCGAAAATATTTACATTAGCAATAAATGATTTTAGTAAACCCCTATTCATTTTTAAATACCTATCCAACAATATATCACACGTTAGGGTTGAAATGAAAAAAAAAATCACTCCCCACTTTACGTATAGGGGAGGTACCCTAATAAAGCGTTTTTTTCCACTTTTTATTTTACCACTTTGTCGGCGTAATTGATATACATATTGGTACCAAATTTCAGGTTTCTAGTACTAACGGTCACTGAGATTATCCGCGAACGGACGGACGGGGACAGACATGGCGAAACTATAAGGGTTCCTAGTTGACTACAGAACCCTAAAACGGAAGTTATGGTTATGTTCCTCAGTTATCTCACAGATTACGTTACGTTATTTTAAGAATCCACGTACCATGATTTTACTATTATATAATGCTTTTGTTGGATCACCTTTGGAATTCGCTTCAGTTGTTTGGAGCCCCTCAATATTCGGTACATATTACCGCGATTGAAAAAAATCAAAATAAATTGATTAAATGGATTAATTACTAGTTAAAATCATTTAGCTATTTAATGCTACTGTAAAAAAAATTTTAAATAACTACAGGTGTGTATTATATATGAAGAGTTCCCTCGATTCCTCCAGGATCCCTTCATCAGATCTTCATTTGTATCTATAGAGTCCCTAAATATGACTCTACTACCGTGACTATATTTTTTAATAGATTAGAATTAATTTTAGACATAATATGTAAAAAGGGCAAGAAAATTATTATTTGCGGTGATTTTAATATGACATCTTAAAAAGAACAACAATTTCGACTGCGTTTAAAAATTTGCTGGCTAAGTATAACTTTAAATTAGGTGTGACAAAAATACATGCATTGATAATATAATTTATAATTTTCGTGGTGGCCAAACTGAAATTATTGACTTTGCTATATCAGACCATACTGCACAAATTATGCACTGCCCAGTAAAAAAAATCTGTCTGCTATCACACTGGTATGTGAGTAGAAGAGACATGTGTACAGAAAATATAGTTAAGTTTAAGGAATGTTTATTGAACTTGGGTTTTAATTGCGTATATATGGCAAATAATGCTAATGAAGCTTAAAACAGTTTCATAGATCTGTTCCTATTATTTTATGATTTGTGTTTTCCTTATCTTAGAATAAAAATGACTGTTACAAAAAAGCCCAAATGGATTTCCTCAGGAATAAGGAGATGTTGTGTAAAGAAGAGAGCACTACAAAAAAATATAGAATGTGTCCGAATGAAATTAATAAGATTATTTTTAAGCAATATTCCAGACGCCTTAGAAAAATTATGACACTAACGCAAAAGTCTCAAAATGACTACTACATAAAAAAATCATCAAAAAAATCTGAAGCGACTTGGAATATAGTTAACAGTGTAAAAACTGTAAATCCGAGGAAAATATTTCGCAGACATAATTTAATTTAATTTATAGACCAAGTGAAGTTAATTACTGATTATAATATTAAAAATAATGCTCTACCTAATAATAATTCATATGGACGGAACACATGTAGGTAGGAAGTCATTTATTAAAGAAATAGCTAATAATAATGTATATAAAATAATAGTAATAATTCACATCTCTGCAATGCACGGTCAGGCAGGTGACAGTTTAGTTAGAGCTGGGAATGCCTGCTCCGTCGTCGAACCCCAATAGTTTCGCTGCAGGTTTGAATTTGTGACGTGTGCCTCGTATGCACATACTGGTGGCTCGAATTATAGTAATGCATATCCTTGTTCTAAGCCAACCCAGTATCGTACTCAGCGATTTATTCCAGCGGTCCGCGAGGGCTTCGCCTATGTGTTTGACAAAGGAGGTCATCTGTGGTGCGAATACGCCATCGACGGAAGTCACGAGAGGGGTGAAGGTAGCGTGTTTCGCTTCGCAGGCAGCGGAGTATTTTCTTTGTTTTTCAGTCTCAGCAGATTTTAGGACAGAGGTGACATGGCGTGTAATGTAAGAGGGAGCGTCAGTGTCTACGACACGGATATCAAAAAGAGCCTCTCTCTGAGCATTCCATACGCCACGGCAAGATAAGTCGCCGCGTAATCCAAGGTCACCTTCTGTGATTATGGGTTCTATTGTGACGTTGCTCCATGCTTGGTGACATAGTTCAGCAAATAGATCACGAACTTCGTTGTGTCGTCTTGAAATTAGCCCCCCAGTCTTGCAGCAGAGAGCATGGTCGATATTAAATTGGCTGTTGCCACATCCATCACCTGAGGGTGGCATTGAGTTTGGGGTTCTGTGATAGCGTATTGCCAGGGCGTCTCTGAATTCTTGAGGGGACAAGTCGAGGTTATCTTTCTTCGTTGGTATAGTAGATAGCCAGGTGGAAGACTTTGTTTTCATTTTCAATGCGATTGATCTTTCTATAGCTCTTCTTTTGTTAGGGGGTAATTTGGCCAATATAGTGTCTAAAAGTTCGTTATCGCGAGCTTCTTTCATTGTTCGGCTTTCTTTGCGTGCGTCAATCAGGGATTTATTGTGTTGATGGGCTAGGTCTACATGTTGTGTCCCGATCAAAGCTGATGAGAGGATTGAACAGCCTTTTTTAGAGGTTTTGTAGCTCAAATTATTCTCGGTGAATGGATTGGATATTGCCAAGCCACCTTTATGTACGGGTAGGGAAAACAGAGCGGCTTCGTCGGCAGTGATGTCGCTACCCATCATAGTTGGCATGAAATTAGCCCGTAGTGCAAGTGTCAGTGGTTCAAAAAGTTCGTTAGAATCAGCGATTACACGTTGTAGGAATGACCATTTGAATTGGGCAGCTTTGGTAAGTGCTGTGTAAGCTGCTTGGGGGGAGTCCTTACAGACATGTGTTAGTTAAATATAATAAATTGCTTCACTTTGTTTCTTATAAAGTCTTCTTTTCCCTTGCCTATGTAACTACCAAGGAAGGGTGAACCTGTGGCGATGGTAATGTTACTGATTTAAACTTACACGATGTTCACTCATTATTATGACAAAAACGGGACTTAATCGCGTACACTTACTTTTATTATTTTCCTGACGTTTCGAGCGTGCCGTAACGCTCGTGGTCGCAGGCAGACTGGCGAGGAATTGTATCAGCATCTCCTAGCTGCGCGGGTTTTTCGAACTACCCGCACTTGTTCTCGATTATGCACATTCACGCTAGGGTTGTCACTTTGCCTACACACAACACTCACGACATCTGGTGGTTTGGAAATGCAAGTATTTTCACGCTTACATTTGCTGATCACTGGATTCCACGAAGACGAGATCCCCTGTCCCTCGTTCTGGTTGAAATTCTTATGCTTCCTAATTTCAATAGCTTCTCGTAGTTTCCTGCTATAACGAAGACGTTCTGTAGAGAGGACTTTTGGATTATGGAGCTCAATCCAGTGGTTTGGTCCAGATTCTAACAAATGTTCGGCCACTGCAGACTTATTTATTTGCCGATTTTTGACTGCTGTGATATGTTCCCTGACCCTTTCCGCTATTTTGCGTTTGGTTTCCCCAATATAGGAACTACCACAGCTACAATCAATCTTATAAACACCCGGTGTTTGATAAGGGATAACATCCTTAGCCGACCTTAAATGCCCCGACACCCTGGATAACGGCATGTATACGGTTTGTATAGAGTACTTCCTTAGTACTGTACCTACTTTGTCCGTCACTCCTTTGACATAAGGCAAAAATGCCGGTCGTCTTGCAACATCCGGATGCTTCCTTCCCGGTTTCCGTCTGGGTTGCCTACTGTCCACCCTGTACCCATTCCTCCTAAGGACCTCCTGAATATGTGACATCTCACTCTCTAAAAATTCAGGGTCACAAAGATCATGTGCTCTGTTCCTTAGGGAATTCACTACTGACAGTAGATGGCGAGGGTGATGGTGAGACAGAGCGTTAAGATACCTGTCTGTGTGTGTGGGCTTCCTGTAGACAGTGTGCGCCAGGGATCCATCCATTCGACCTATCACTTTCACGTCCAGAAAAGGCAAACTACGTTCCGATTCCAATTCATAGGTAAACTTTACCTTGGGATGAATGGAATTAAGATACTGGAGCAACTGTTCAACTTCCTGTTTGCCACCCTTTATAATGCAAAACACATCATCGACATATCGCTTCCACAATTTCACTGCCCATGGTTGCAGATCTAAGCTGGCCTCAAAATGCTCCATCCAGATATTTGCTAAAACCGGGGCGACAGGGCTACCCATAGCAACTCCGTCGATCTGGAGGTAATGCGTTCCTCTATACAAAAAGTAGCTTCCTTCCAAACAGTTCCTTAATAACACCATGACTGATCCCAGTATCTCATTGTCCGCAAGCCTTCCCCGAACTACCTCAAGACATTCTCTTACTGGTACATTGGTAAAGAGTGACTCGACATCAAAACTCACCATTATGTCATCTGGTTCCAGCGTTATGTTCTTAAGAACGTCTATAAAGTGACGGGAATCCTTCACAAAGGACGTTGTCTTACCCACAAGCGGCTGCAACACCGATGCAACGTGCTTGGCCAGATCGTAAGTAGGTGAGGCGATCTGACTTACAATCGGTCGCAAGGGCACGTTTGACTTGTGCACCTTCGGTAATCCATACAACTTCGGGGGTTGCACTATTTTAGGCTTGTATAAGCGGTCATAAACGTCCTCCTGAAATAACTCCTTATAATCCCTAATGACAGCCCTAATTCGGCGCGTAACTCTGGCAGTAGGGTCATATGAGACAGGCGTGTACACATTCGTGTCATTTAATAAAAGCCGAATTTTCGCGTCGTAATCCGACGAGTCCATGACCACAGTGGCGTTTCCCTTGTCCGCCTTTAGAACCAGGATATCCTCATTCGCTCTCAGGTTCTTCAGTGCTGATCGCTCTTCTGCAGTAACGTTACTCTTCGGTAGTGTAGCCTTTCGCAAAATAACCGCAACATCTTGTCTTAGCACCTCCGCATCGCTAAGCGGCACCTTGTTACACATTATTGCCTCCTCAACACTACAGATTACGGTCTCATATGGAATCCGCTTAGGTGTCAAAGCGAAATTCAACCCTTTCTCAAGTATACCGACGGTCGCTTTTTCTAAAGTGGTGCTTGATAAATTTATAACCGTGGAGGTAGGTTTATCATGGCGCTGCTTACCCCTGGTCTCGTTTATTCCATGTCGATATAGCAACCTCTCGTATTTCTTATTATGCACCTCAGTACGATAATAATAAATACGGTCCGCTTGTTCGAAGGTAATCCGATCCAATAAGTCGAAGTCATCACTAGATAACACTGCACTACACATATTATGCAACCCGTATAACTCGCACTGCACTCTGTCCAGGTCCGCGTAAACATTATTTATTTGCTGTTTCAATAGACGGATACTAGCAGCCCTTAGGATTCTTGCAGAAAACGGTATGTCCCTGCGCGGTGTTAGTTTAACACACGTAGGTATTAGGTCCGAATCGCGACACTTAATTAAAAATGACAACGATGTTGTTAAGCGCACTCGTTTTTTCCGCAACCATCCTAGACGTCTTAATTTTATTGCTAAATCCGGCCCGTACCGGTTTACAATGTACTGATTTAAACTTACACGATGTTCACTCATTATTATGACAAAAACGGGACTTAATCGCGTACACTTACTTTTATTATTTTCCTGACGTTTCGAGCGTGCCGTAACGCTCGTGGTCGCAGGCAGACTGGCGAGGAATTGTATCAGCATCTCCTAGCTGCGCGGGTTTTTCGAACTACCCGCACTTGTTCTCGATTATGCACATTCACGCTAGGGTTGTCACTTTGCCTACACACAACACTCACGACATCTGGTGGTTTGGAAATGCAAGTATTTTCACGCTTACATTTGCTGATCACTGGATTCCACGAAGACGAGATCCCCTGTCCCTCGTTCTGGTTGAAATTCTTATGCTTCCTAATTTCAATAGCTTCTCGTAGTTTCCTGCTATAACGAAGACGTTCTGTAGAGAGGACTTTTGGATTATGGAGCTCAATCCAGTGGTTTGGTCCAGATTCTAACAAATGTTCGGCCACTGCAGACTTATTTATTTGCCGATTTTTGACTGCTGTGATATGTTCCCTGACCCTTTCCGCTATTTTGCGTTTGGTTTCCCCAATATAGGAACTACCACAGCTACAATCAATCTTATAAACACCCGGTGTTTGATAAGGGATAACATCCTTAGCCGACCTTAAATGCCCCGACACCCTGGATAACGGCATGTATACGGTTTGTATAGAGTACTTCCTTAGTACTGTACCTACTTTGTCCGTCACTCCTTTGACATAAGGCAAAAATGCCGGTCGTCTTGCAACATCCGGATGCTTCCTTCCCGGTAAAGTAAGTGTACGCGATTAAGTCCCGTTTTTGTCATAATAATGGTAATGTTAGTTCCTTTAAAAATCTGGACGGAACACATTGACACATAACTCACCAAGTTCCCTATTTATGCAACCGACAAGCCCGGAAGAAGTATTAAATATAATTTATTCTCTAAAAAACAGCAAGAGTACTGGATATGATGGAATATCTACTAAGATGATAAAGAAAGTTGCACATATCATAGCACATATATAAATTCGTGCATAGAACAGGGCATCTTTCCCGAAAAATTAAAACTAGCGATTGTGAGACCTTTTTTTAAAAAAGGGCGAAAAGGATAATATGGGTAATTACAGGCCAATTGCGCTCCTTCCTGTCTTTTCTAAAATTATAGAAAGAGTCATTAACAGTCGAATAAGTCATTATTTTGAATCTAACAACTTATTTGCACCAGAACAAAATGGGTTCCGGAAAAATAAATCGATTAATATGGCTATATAAGCTGTAGTGACAATTCTAGATAAAAGTGAGCCAGTGTGTGCCTTCGATATGGATTTAACCAAGGCTTTTGACCTGGTTGACCATAATATACTAATGCAAAAATTGTATAGTTATGGAATACGTGGCAACATCTATGATCTGCTCAAGTCATACTTAGTTGGGAGAAAACAAGCTGTACAAATAGAATATATTAGTCTGAAATCGAAACGTGAAGCAACTTTTTCGTCAAAAATTAGGGAAATTAGTTATGGTGTACCTCAAGGAAGTGTTTTGGGTCCACTACTGTTCCTAATCTATATAAATGATCTACCACAGGCTACCCTATGGTTCTCTTTGCCGACGACAGCACGGTAATACTAACCGGAGAGGACCCAGAGACATGTCAACTCAATATAAATAATGCTTTAAAATTAATAATCAATTGGCTTAACCGTAATATCCTACATATAAATTTCGGAAAAACTAAAATTATGAATTTTTATCAAAGGGTGAATAGGTTACCTGATTTATCTGTGACTTATGATAATAATGAAATTGAGAAAACTGACAATACAAGGGTTAAGTTTAGACAATAATCTGACGTGGAAAAACCAAATAGATTCTATTTGTAAAAGACTAAATTCATTTTCATATGCATTATTTCATTTGAATAAAATAGTAAGCCGGGATGCAGTCCTTGCTGCGTATCACGCATATGTTACAGCTACTTTGCGATATGGCATCAACCGATCGAAACCTGGTATTTCAAGCCCAAAGGGACTGCCTACGATCTGTTTGCGGGCTATGGAAAAGTGATTCATGCATACCTTACTTCATCAATCTGAAAATTTTAACTCTTCCTTGCCTATATATTTTTGAAATACTTATGTACGTGAAGCTAAATAAACACCGATTCTCCGGTTTTAAGAGTGTTCGTCAACAACACAAAATCGGGTCTACGAAATCAGACTCAGCCTTACGCGCTAAAAGTGTATTCAGGATAGCACCTAAATTATATAATAAATTGCCCAAGGAAATAAGAGAATCCGAAATGCCTCAGTTTAAAAATAATTTATTTGACTATTTAGCACGACATGCATTTTACTCAGTTAGAGAATATTTAGAATATACGCCGTCTCTTTATTAAGTTAAGCATATTAAACTGTCTTAAGTCCGTGTACTCGTATGGTGCATGCCTATAGTAAATTAAGTCGTAGTTTTAAGATTGTATAATATTTGCATGCCCAATCAGAAGGCTAAAATCTGAATACACTGCACCTAAAATGTATTTTGTGAACATCCACTTGACATGTATTTAAAGCAAATAAATGAATTGATTGACTAATCAGATCCTGACCTGGTTGCAATGGGACCAACTGTGAAGTACACTTCCAAACAAAAAAAAGAATTTCCAAATCGGTCCAGCCATCTTCGAATAATCGGTGAAGATACAAAAAAAAAAATTGCAAAAACAAAGATCCCGACGAATCGAAAACCTCCTTCTTCGAAATCTTCGGTTCGGTTGAAAACAAGGTTTAGTAATTGATAATGATAACTATCGTCTGCTAAATGTGGCAGCTGTAAAGTAGTGGAGGTCAAAGAAAGCAAATCACTTCAAGAAAACCAATTCTAGAGCTAAACCCAGAAGGGTTTAATGCAATATTATGAGAAATGATACCAATAATTAGATTATTTCATTGCCAAAAGTTTCTGTTGGGGGAAAATTAGTGCCAAACGACGTATAATGTAATTCATAGTTTGTCGCGTACTACTGTTTTTGTTTCCGTAATAATACGCAATGTTCATTTTTCTTATTATATGTTAAAAACATACACGCCCTGTACTTTATGAGACCAATTCTGCAGTTTTTACCTATTTTGTAATTACTATTTTCCAATTCAAAAATTTTGCTAGTCTGTCACTCTGACCTCCACCTATTAATACTACCAGATGCCCGGATCTAGCAATAAGGATAGTACTTATAGCAATCTAACCAGACGGGTTTTGTTGCTCTCATTATTATGTCATATCTGACATGGCCATTTCTTAGTCCATTTCGTCAGCTCTCAGTCACTCAAGCGGTATCTGGGACGTCTGGTGTCTGTTTAAAAAAAAAATTGGATCAATTTTTATCCTTACCTGAAACATTCTTCCGCAAACAGTGCACGGCTTAGTTTTTGGAGTTTTTACGTTGTTGTGCGAATCCAAATGTTGTCTTAGGGCTTGCGGCTTTGACAAATACTGAAATAATCACAGTGGTAAATAAATATAAGTAGGGGAGCCTGTTCTACAATGGACAGTTTTTATTTAGATTTTTAGAGAAAAAACGTAAGCCTGCCTGCTCGCCGAATGTGTAAATTTCTAAAGATTGACTATTATGTATTCCATAGTAAAAGAAATAATGTTTTAAAAAAAATCGATGACTCCCGTGATAAATTTTGTTCAAGACAAGGAGTCGCGGAGTAGCCACCAAACTACCTGCTTGATAAGGGTATAAAATATGAAATATAACTTATATGACAACATCAATACGTAACAATTGGCGGCCGGCGCTTACGCCTTTATTGCTCGCATTCAATATTGAATCTGTACGCCACCAAATGGTACCTTTCTATGTAGACTGTCACATATAAACTCCATTATTCAGTAATCTCACCTTCCCGCAGATATGGCAGCAGTATGGCGTCTTTCCTTTATGCATGATGTTGACGTGGTTTTTGAGCGAGACTTTGTTGGCTAGTACCCTGCCGCATGTCTCACATGGATATCCGCTACAAGTAAATCATTGACATAAATAACTATTATAAAACTAGTAGTCCGCCTCGAACTGGGAACTCGCGATTTACTTGCAAACTACGTTACTAATATAGCAAGAATCTTCTGAAGATTTTATTTCGCCTTCTAGCTCCACAACCCCTCGTTCGATCCTGCTCATATACGAACTCTCAAATTATATGTATCTCTGCTACAACCCCAACACATTTCATAAAGATCAGATAAACGTTACTAAAGTTATCGCGGAACAAACTCTCAAAATCAAAAAGCCATCGAAATGCCGAGACGTCCCACTAGCCAGAAGTTGTTTACTTCGCTTACGCTCCGCTCGTTCGATAACATTAAAACTAGGTAGTCCGCTTCGAAATAAGAACTCGTGATTCTTGCGAACCAGTTGACCAATATAACTAGTAGTCCGCCTCGAACTCGGAACTCGCGATTTACTTGCAAGCAAGCTGACCAATATAACAAGACCCATATGCTGATTTTTTCGCGTCTTCTAGCTCCATGACCCCTTGGTCGATCCTGCTCATATACGAACTCTCAAATTATATGTATCTCTGCTAGAACCCCAACAAATTTCATGAAGATCAGAAAAGCGTTACTAAAGTTATCGCGGAACAAACTCTCAAAATCAAAAAGCCATCGAAATGCTGAGACGTCCCACTAGCCAGAAGTTGTTTGTAAGAACTCACTTCGCTCGTTCGATAAGACTTCTTAACAAAACTCTTTTAGTTTATCCAGCTCATATCTAATCGAACGAGCGAAGTGAGTTCTTACAAACAACTTCTGGCTAGTGGGACGTCTCAGCATTTCGATGGCTTTTTGATTTTGAGAGTTTGTTCCGCGATAACTTTAGTAACGCTTTTCTGATCTTCATGAAACTTGTTGGGGTTATCGAACGAGCGAAGTGAGTTCTTACAAACAACTTCTGGCTAGTGGGACGTCTCAGCATTTCGATGGCTTTTTGATTTTGAGAGTTTGTTCCGCGATAACTTTAGTAACGCTTTTCTGATCTTCATGAAATTTATTGGGGTTCTTGCAGAGATACATATAATTTGAGAGTTCGTATATGAGCAGGATCGACCAAGGGGCCATGGAGATAGAAGACGCGAAAAAATCATCATATGGGTCTTGTTATATTGGTCATCTCGTTTGCAAGGAATTCGCGAGTTCTGAGTTCGAGGCGGACTACTAGTTATCGAACGAGCGAAGCGAGTTCTTACAAACAACTTCGGCTACTGGGACGTCTCGGCATTACGATGGCTTTTGGATTTTGAGAGTTTGTTCCGCGATAACTTTAGTAACGTTTTTCTGATCTTTATGAAAATTGTTGGGGTTGTAGCAGAGATACATATAATTTGTGAGTTCGTATATGAGCAGGATCGTGCAAGGGGTTGTGGAGCTATAAGGCAAAAAAAATCTTCAGAAGGGTCTTGTTATATTGGATATCTCGTTTGCAAGGAAATCGCGAGTTCTGAGTTCGAGGCGGACTACTAGTATTTATCTCTGCTACAACCCAAAAATAATTCAAAAACGAAACGTTACTAAAGAGAAGAGACTATACATTTATAGACAGCGACAGTCTAAGAATTTTTTCAGCCTCCAAGTCTGAAGCGTCATCTGAACGAGACCAACCAAAGCTGCCGTATAATGTAGGGCAGAATAGGCATGATGATTGATGACACATGTTGAATTATGCAATAAAATTTAGTTGATAGGATGCAAAATGATCAATATATACATCTAAAGTGAAAATTTATAAATTCTATTGAAATGGCTCAAAGATATCAAGCTGCAAAATTTATAAATTTTACGATTTTTAAAAGTGCGAAATTAAAAAAAAACAATGATACCATTCGATTTTTAACATTTTACTGTAAAATAACAACCATATACATAAACGCAACATTTCACTGTAAAAATGGCAATTTCATATTTTTTCCATACTTTAAACAGGGCGACTATGTGATCGTGACGTCACTTTTGCACGTCATTTTGTTAGCAGCTTTTTGAGAAACAAATGCAAATCTCGGACTTCAAGTCTCATTTCTGACTTTTCTGTTGTTTTAACGCAATTGGCCCCATATATACATTTGATCCTCACAACAAAACGGATCGATTCATACCATACCTGAAAAAAAATCACCATGCCTATACTCTCTGCCCCTCAGCGCTATCTAGTAATTAATAGCGCTACTACTATTACGGTATTACTGCGGAAACTTTGGGTCGGTCTCCTTCAGATGGCGCTTCTGACTTGAAGCCTCAAAAAGTTAGAATGTGGTTGTCTATATAAATGTAGTCTCTGCTAAAGAGGAAGAGATCCCTTAAAGGGATAAGTTCGCCTCTGTCCTATACATCTTTTATTTACTGTATTTATCTTATGTGTTATGTCCTTATGTCCAAACCAATGAAGTGTTACTTACTTACTCAACTAGTTATTGTGGAAAAAACATTAAAAAAGCCATCAAAATGCACGGAGGTCCTAGTAGCCAGCTGACAGTTTCGTTGTGTCCGAACTTGTCTGTAAGAACTTCACGCCGCTTACGCTTCCATCGTTCGTAAAATTAAAAATCAACGGTGTGCACTCCGGGAGTGCCGGCAGAAGTGAAATCTTGAATATTAACGTTGTGTATTTTTGATATTTATTTTGGAATGGTTACGGAATAATTTTGCACGAATCGCTTTAATTATCAGTATAAAAGTACTATCATTTATGTGGTAAAATACAATATTCATTTATTGCGCTAACGTACACAAACATGACAATTTATATTAAATTAAAAATTTAACACTTCAGAACTATTACAAAATTATTTATTCGATCAGGTCACGTGTCCGTCTTACGAATTTTCAATCTGACGAATCTGTCGGTCACGTGACCTGTCGCGAGTTTAACATTTTTTCCCCATCACAAAAAGTGCACAGTGCCGCTAAAGAAGTTTTCACTTCAAACAAAATTTTGTTTGAAGAAAACAATTAGTACAGACAAATATAATTAGTACTTGCCTAGGTTTAGGCCTGCCTGAATGTTTCTCTCTGAAATGTTTCTCGTAGCCGGTAATCCTGGTAAAGGTGAGGTTACACTCCACGCAGTACCGCTGCTCTAGCGGTTCCTTATTCTCTTCATGAATTAGGGCGTGGTGAACTTTCAAAGATTTGATTGAAGACAAAACCCTCTTGCAGAGCTTGCATTGGTTAGTCACGTATTTTACTCGTATGGCGTGGGAATCTCTGAAATAAAATACCAAATTGTAGTTTCAAAACCGCCAACTTTATAACAGCACCATCTATGGAGTTAAATATATATCTAACTTGTAGTCCACCTGAAACAAAATAAATCTTGAAGTCGGTTGAAAAAGTGTTTAACACTTTTAATAGCTGAAGGAAGTGTAAACAAATTGTAAATTGATGTTTCAAATAAATAAGTATGTTTATTGACTTGCTTAATAAAATAATAAATATTATGGGACAATCTTACACAAATCAACCTAGTCCCACAGTAAGCTCAATAAGGCTTGTGTTGTGGGTACTAGGCGACGATATATATAATAGATAGATATATATAAATACTTAAATACATATAAAACATCCACATCAATACAAACAACAACATCCATAACTCAGGAACAAATATCCGTGATGAACACACAAATAAATGCCTTGACCAGGATGCGAACCCGGGACCTCCTGCTTCATAGGCAGGTTCACTACCGACTAGGCTAGGAGGCCGTTAAAACAATTGTTTTATTAACATCTTAATACCGTAAATCATCAATCATCATACACATGATAGCATCACCATCCATACAAAAATCATTACCATACAACAGTCGTCATCTCCATCTCATGTGAAAGAAATTCGGAGCTTATAATTTAGAAAATATGCATTTAATTCCTGGATAAATACAACATACTAATTCAAAAAATATAACTTAATAATTTTAAACAAAAAAGAACCGACTTCACTAAGCATCCAGCTTTCCAACACCAAATACTCGATCTGCTGTAAAAAATACTCAAATCACCATAGGTGTGCCTATAATAGTTGAAGAGTTCCCTCGATTTCTCCAGGATCCCATCATCAGATCCTGACATGGTTACAATGGGACCAACTGTGAAGTATACGCTTTCAAACAAAACAATTATAGGTACACCTAGAGTGATTTGAGTATTTTTTACAGCGGTTCGATCATTTGCTTTTGGAAAGGTCGATGCTAAGTGAAGTCGGTTCTTTTCAACCGACTTCAAGATTTCGAAGGAGGAGGTTATCAATTCGTCGGTATCTTTGTTTTTGCTATTTTTTTTTTTTTTTTTTTTTTTATGTATGTTCACCGATTATTCGAAGATGGCTGGACCGATTTGAAAAATTCTTTTTTCGTTTGAAAGAGTATACTTCACAGTTGGTCCCATTGTAACCAGGTCAGGATCTGATGATGGGATCCTGGAGAAATCGAGGGAACTCTTCAACTATTATAGGCACACCTATAGTGATTTGAGTATTTTTTACAGCAGCTCGAGCATTTGCTTTTGGAATGGTGGATGTTTAGTGAAGTCGGTTCTTTTTTGTTCAAAATTATTTGTTTATTTTTTTTTGTATGGTGAAATACAGCCCGAAGCCGTCATTACTGGAATAGGTACGTGTTTAACTAGAGCCAATGAATGAAATCTAAACCTTCTACATGTTAGTTTCATTACATAAAAGCGTCCCAGGTAGCAAACTGACGTCAGCGACGCACAAGCGACGTCATTTTTATGTCATATTAAGGTCTGTCATTTATTCGCTGAAAACGTACGTTATAGTGACGTCAATTTAAGGTCAGGTTAAAAAGTGGACGTCGTACTAACGTCAATTAAGGGTCATCATCTGGACGTACCATATTCACCGCAAAGTGGACGTCTTAATAACGTCAATTTTAGGTCAGCATCTGGACGTACCGTATTCGTCGCAAAGTTGACGTCTTAATAACGTCCATTTTGGGTCAGCATCTGGACGTACCGTATTCATCGCAAAGTGGACGTCTTAATAACGTCCATTTTAGGTCAGCATCTGGACGTACCGTATTCGTCGCAAAGTGGACGTCTTAATAACGTCCATTTTAGGTCAGCATTTGGACGTGCCGTATTCATCGCAAAGTGGACGTCTTAATAACGTCCATTTTAGGTCAGCATCTGGACGTACCGTATTCGTCGCAAAGTGGACGTCTTAATAACGTCCATTTTAGGTCAGCATCTGGACGTGCCGTATTCATCGCAAAGCGGACGTCTTAATAACGTCAATTTTAGGTCAGCACCTGGACGTACCGTATTCGTCGCAACGTGGGCGTCTTAATAACGTCAATTGAGGGTCAGCATCTGGACGTACCATATTTACCGCAAAATGAACGTCTCAATAACGTCAGTTTAAGGTCATCACCTGTACTATGTACGATGTACAGTAAGACGTACAGTATCCGTCGGCAACGAGAAGTTTTGCTAATGGATAAATAAATTTTTGGGATCACTATTAACGGTTAGATGTTTGTGACACGTAAACTATTTCAACAGGAAGTTTTATGTGGCAGTTAATTTATATGCTAGTAAGTTATCCTATACTTTACTCAGGCTTTGTAAATCTTCTTTCTTCGTAAATCTGTCCATTATCATAGCGAATGCTAAGAGAAAATACTAATTAATACATTATAACAAGACTTTATGTAGCCAGTAAGCCAGTACTTATGCATAGGAATTTGAAATTTGAACAGTTTCATATTAGTCGTTAGAGTCTGTCCGGAAAGAGAAGTGTCATAGAATGTATGAGCTCCCATATAAACCACGATACATCTATTTCCGGACAAACTTTATAACTATCCGACCTACTACCGACTTAAAAATAAAGCTAAAAATACATAACGCGTTTCGTTTCTTGATATCAATAAAATTTGTCAATCTTGTAATGTAAAACTTTCATGAAGTAAAAAAAACATTTACGGCTTTTTAGTTAACTTCAAAGTTAATACTTATATAAAGTCATTTATTACAGATTTTTTAATGTTATTTATTAAACATCAAAACAAACTGAGCAATGTGATTTTTAAAAACATAAGAAATTGGAACGGAACGAAATTCTGTCATTTTGATTGAAGTGACGCTTTGTTTGAGTGACGTTGTTTTCCCTCCTTTTTTCCTTTGCCTTGCTGCCCGTACCGTACTACTGCCAATAATAACTTTCAACAAGAACAAAAATGTACTCAGTGATACAGTTTAGTGTAGAAGACGGCGTAAACAATCAGTGGTTTACGCGAAAGTGTTGTGAAGTCTTTTGGCCACCCGTTAAGGGAACTAAAGCGTTTGAAAAGGTTTTGGCTGATGTCAAGACACCAGATGAAAAATGGAAATTATACAGTGTTCAAAGAGTTTTTGTGATACTGGTACGTATATTTTAATCGTTTTTTTACAAACCACTTAAAAAGTAACGAAACAGTTTCGTTTCCTGGTTTCTGGATGCAATATTTCCTGATTTATTCTTCTTCTTCAGCGAGTAAGTATGCGCACACTGTTGGGAATACACATCTCCAGTTTGATTTCCTGATTTACCGAGAGCTTACTGATGTTGGTGAAAGTTTTCTGTTACTGTGTGACTACTACCTAATATGGGTAATTTTTAAAACTGCTTGGACAAATGTGATTGCTGCCCTGGGGCAAGTTTTGTATTTGCATGCAAATATTAGGCCTGCCGTAGAGAGACAGCTTAAAGCAGTCAGAGTGGTATCCAACTGCTTCAAGTGGTCCATTGGCGGGCCTAAGTGTTTGTGGGCCTAAGTGAGATACATGGACCGCTTGTAGCAGTCGGACTACTTCAAGCGGTCTGTCTATGGCGGGCCTTGAACTTGAGATCTAGACTTACTGCGGGAAAGCAAAAATTACATCATAATACATATGTACATAAAGACACAGACTTTGTTATAACTGTGTTGATGATTTGGTGCAGCAGCAGAAAATTTTGAACCATTTTTACAATAACTAAATTAATTAATTACTTATGTGGCAAGTCATCACATAACATTAAACTCATGGTGAAAGGCTCATGGCCTACTAATCAAAGTGGTTGACTGTACAACTCCAGGTTGTTCCAACTAATGAAACTCCATCCTATATTTTTACTAATAACATAATAACCTTGTTCTAATTGAGTGAGGGATGCATTATGCTGTGTTCATTTATTATGTTTGCATGTTGTGTGTATTTTTTTTATTTCATTTGCATGTACCTAAAGATGGCATAGAGAAAGCAAAAAAAAAACTGAAACTGGTTGAAACTGGAGGATACATCAGAACCAGGTCTTAAAAGGAAAAGGGCCAAAAGATATGTTTCTAGCAGCGACGAAGATAATGACAATCCCATCACCATTGAAAAAAAGACCTTTGAGAAAATACAAAAATTTCAAGCCGCTGGCAGTGTAGGCTTAGGAGATTATAGAGGTGAGTTTTATAATCAACAGCTGATGAGATGAGATGAGATGTAGATACCAGAACATACCTAATGATGAAAAGTGCTCGCATGGTCGAGTTTCGGCTCATTTGTTTTGTTGTTTAGAGTACTTTCTGACAGTACAAGAATAGGTAACATCAAGTAGAGTCGGTAAAATATCTTGTGTTAAAAATGTAATTTTTTAGAAAAACATATTTTGATCAATATAGCTAGCTGTACAGTCACCGGCAATAGTATTTTCCTACACAAAGGCCACAAAAATATGTGACTTTGTAGGGTCATAAGAGTGTGTCACATATTTTTGCGGCCTTCGTGCAGGGAGATACTATTGCCGGTGACTGTACCTAACTGCTAACTCTGTTATACATATAGAAGTTTGTCTTGTAGCCAAACTTATCTTTTTCTTAGAACCCTGTTTGGGTATGGATTGTATGGAGGGACAGACGGATTTTTTTTCCTTTTGTGGTTCCAGGCAACTTACATAAGAAAGAAGGAAGAAACAGCTTGAAGCAGGTGGTGCAAGTTATAGTTGTTTAGTAATAATAAAAATACATAAAATAACGATATCTACACACTTAAAACATTGTACGAAGAAAGTTATTTCAAATCTTCACCTTTTTCACATTTGGTCTGATCAACAAATAATTTGCTATTTTACAATTATACATTCTCTTGTTTGTTACAGGTTTCATACGTGAAAACTTGGAGACAGGGATATTTCCAGCAAAGTGTCTCGGTTGATGAAATTTTGTTTTACTGACCAGCTAGCTGAACAGTACAACTGCTATGGAAAGAGATCCAACAAAAAACCTTTTTGTCAACGCGCCCGCGAGAGTGTATCGTAGGTATTCAGCTTATGACAAGTGCATAGAGGCAGGTGAATGAATATCGCGGCCGCGTGATCTATTAAAATGCGTCAGCGCCCGCAAGGACCAATGAATCATTTCGTTCGCAGCTTGATGAAGACTATCATGTTGGAAAGTTACCACTTTTACGGCTCCCTATAGATTTCAGAGAACTTGGTATAGATTTGGCTCAGGAAATACTACAGATTTTTATAAGTCATTCAAAATTGGTTTATGGATTACATTTTTTGGTAAGCCCCCTAGCCTGTCCGTGGCTTTGACCTATATGAATACGGCTGACCGCATGCTCTCTTGCTCAGTTTGGTCCCCTTCTCTCTTACTAATGCTATTAAGATAGAGAGGAGTAGGACCAATGTGAGCGAGCGAACACGAGGTCAGCCGCCTTCATTAAGGAAGTGTTGCCACCACTTTTACCTACTTCTTCGAAGTTTTAATCTATCTACTTAAAATTGACAAGCTTACGGTCGTGTTTTTTTTAGTTTAGTAGTCCGATAGTGGGCATTAGAGATATAAATGTTATTTTAAATCATGGCCTCATACATATTAAAACAAAAAATAAAAACTACAACAATTACCTAATTATACTTGTTTTTTTAGTAATAGAAATAAGGTAAACAATCTTGTACCTAGACTAACTAGACAAGTCAAACCTTGGGCTTCAATATATTATCGTAAGTTTTAAGAAGAAATTATATTTTGAGTTGTTGAGTTGTACTTTTTTATGTTGTTATAAACAAATTTGAGGACTGACAATTGAACTTGGCACCCATTTAGATCTCACTTCTTTTGTCGTTGAAGTCAACAACGAAGGCATATATAATATGTATATTGAACTTGGCTCTCATTTCACATTTATGTTTTTGATGGGATTATTGTTATGGGGCTCAATAGCCAATGTTCCCACTGTCCTTTAATGCCTCTTTAAATATAGATTATACTACTTACATAGCGTTTTTTAGTTTCATCCATAAGTCCTAGAGTTTGTTCAGGGTACGTAGACAAGATGCCTGCTATGCTAAGCGCTAAACTCTTTTCTACTCTTACGCGTAAGAATTTGCGCGGGGAGAGGGAACAGGGAACAGGTATAGATTAGAACGCATTATAGCGTAGGCGTCTTGTCTAGGGCGCCTGGCCAATAAGTTAGAACCGTCTTAGAACTTAAATCTAGCACGTTGTTAGTTCACTCAACAGCCAGGTCGGTTCTATTTTTGAACAGACTACCCACCCACCCTAGCTACGAGGAGCATATTGCCGTGCTTACGATATCAGCAGTGTGTTTTGAGAGATGTTATTTAAATTTATATAATACCCGCCTTAATAAAATTAAAAATCGCTAACTTCTACTGCTGATATCGTGAACACGGCAGCATAATGCAGCCCTCGTAGGTCCTGACCTGTGCCTATGCAGGAGTGATTGTGGCGTTACTATGTCCTAGTAACGCCACAATCAATCCTGTGTGTGACGTTATTCGAACATACTGGCTGCCCTAATATGTACGGCCCAGAAACGTCCGTATGAATTCAGCATATGACGTCTCTCCAACGTCAGTGGCTGCCCTAATATGTACGGCCCAGTAACGTCCCTATGGATTCAGTATATGACGTCACTCCAACGTCAGTGGCTGCCCTAATATGTACGGCCCAGTCACGTCCCTATGAATTCAATATATGACGTCTCTCTAACGTCATTGGCTGCCCTAATATGTACGGCCCAGTAACGTCCCTATGCATTCAGTATATGACGTCTCTGTAACGTCTGTAAACAGACGTCTTGAGGCTGTGACAAATTGACGTCATCTGCTGGGACCCCCCGACGTCGAGAAATGACGTCTCTTACGTCGAGCAGTACCGTAAACGGACGACATAATGACGTATAAATGCTACCTGGGGTCGCACGTATACTCCCAACCATTACTACTGCCATTTAAAAATAAACTGTAATAGTTGTACAGAAGGTTCATATTCCTTTAACGCAAACGTAAGCTTACTGTATGTGCTTCTCCAAGCGCATTTTGGTCTTCTTGTATTTATTGCAGTAGTCACACATGAATTGCTTGTGAATCTCCTCCCAGTGTTGGTCAAGATCTTGCTTACTCCTGAAAATGAAAAAAACTAGGTATACTCAGTACCTACATAAACTTAACACTTACACACAAAATTTAGAAGCGCCATTTAGCAAGCACAGATTTAACTATGGACCATTGTTGGTTTACCACAAATTTTGAAAAAACCGTTAGGGCCGGTTGCATCAAACTGTCTGTTAACGTCATCATCATCGTGAAAATGTTTTCAACCGACTTCAAGATTTCGAGGGAGGCTCTCAATTCGTCGGGTTCTTTGTTTTTGCTATTGTTTTATGTATGTCACCGATTATTCGAAGAACGCTGGACCGATTCGGAAAATTATTTTTCACCTCAGCAAAAGGAACGAGGGTTCTTTGATATCTAAAAACAGTGAGCAAAACTCGATTTTGCTGCGAGCGTGAGACAAAATTGGAATTACAATGTCTATGCGCTCGCGACGTCCAATACAAATTCGAAATACTTTTTAAATGTTTAACTATACAACACTTAAAATAATGTACGTTCTTTATTTCAAAATAAAATAAGCATAAACGGAAAAAATTACAAGATTATCATGAGAAAAATATTATTACTTACAACAATCTCTCGTATTGTGATCAAACAGTAGTTACCGAACGCAAATAAAAAAGAGTTGCCAAAAGTCAAAATGGCGGTATAGATATTTTATAAATATTTAATTTATTTTGGTTTTTATTTGTGTTATTAACTTATTATTGAGGTTTTTGAACTCTAATGTAAGAATATTATATTAAATACTAGTGAATAAAGTGACAAAGAAGGATTAAGCATCTCTGAGATTGTATTTTTCCATGTCTTCTCACTGCTGAGGTGAAAAATAGTGTGTTGAACACGAGAATAAAGTTATTTACATCTTGTGCTTTTGAGTCCCTCTCTACGCTCAAGATTCTAAATTAGAATTATATTCTATCATAGAATCTTTCGCTTGATCAGGACACAAAATTAGCACTCGAAGTAAATATGAAATTTCTTCTCTTTTTGTGTGAAAGGGCTTGACAGTTGGTCCAATGCATTGTCACCAGGTCGGGATCTGATGATGGGATCCTGGAGAAATCGAGGCTACTCTTCAAATATTATATACAATCGCTATAGGCACACCTATATTTTACAGTAGTTTACATTTGATTTTGGTAATGTGTATTCTAAGTGAAGTCAGTCCTTTTTAGGGTTCCGTAGTCAACTAGGAACCCTTATAGTTTCGCCATGTCTGCCCGTCCGTCCGTCCGCGGATAATCTCAGTGACCGTTAGCACTAGAAAGCTGAAATTTGGTACTAATATGTATATCAATCACGCCGACAAAGTGGTAAAATAAAAAGTAGAAATTATTTTTTTATTAGGGTACCTCCCCTATACGTAAAGTGGGGAGTGATTTTTTTTTTCATTTCAACCCTAACGTGTGATATATTATTGGATAGGTATTTAAAAATGAATAGGGGTTTCCTAAAATCATTTTTCGATAATGTAAATATTTTCGGAAATAATCGCTCCAGAAGTAAAAAAATATGCGTCCCCCCCCCCCCCTCTAACTTTTGAACCATAAGTTTTAAAAATATGAAAAAAATCTCAAAAGTAGAACTTTATAAAAACTTTCTAGGAAAATTATTTTGAACTTGATAGGATGAACAGTTTTTGAAAAAAAAATACAAAATAATTTCTGAACTAAGTTTGTAATTCAACCGTATAAGCAGGTGTTTATTGTACCTGTAATTTCTACAAAATTACAATGAAATGACGTGCTTTCAAATAAAGTCAAAACGGTGAAAATCGGTTCACGCAATAAAGAATTATCCCATAAAAATCATCTTCCATACTTTATGCTCGCGCGCTAGTTTACTTAATTTGCCGATAGATGTCGCTGTACGTGGAACGCTCATATCATATCCTACATGGCGGTGTTATTTTAACTCTTAAGTGGGGACACTTACTGTGACGGACGGAAAACTACGGAACCCTACAGTGAGCGTGGCCCGACACGCTCTTGGCCGGTTTTTTGTTTAAAATAATTGTATGAGAAAATTGACAGTTTTCTATAGAATACTGCGCCGCCATATTTAACTTGGACCAGTTCATTAACGGTGCGTGGTGCTAACCCTAATATACAGACAGAGAAAGAGACTTACCAAAAGGGCCTCTCACACCACTCGCACCCATCTCTAATGCAGAAGTACTGAGTACGGTGGTACTCATTCATATGTGCGAATATGTGCTCTCTCCGCAACATTCTAGCACAAACGTTGCATTGCCAGACAGAGTTCTGAGGGAACACTGGCGGTGGGTTGACCCAACCTCCTTTCTGCACTTGCTTAGGATACTGAAAGATAGTAGTTTTTGCGAAGTTTTATATTTATAGCATGGACGATGAAACAAGAGGACAGAGAATTTAGTATTAAGCAGATATGTACGAGCCCCAATGCATACTAGATCGTCTAGTCACACTTAAAAATACGGTATTTTTTTAAAGACTACTATTTAAATCCGGATTGACTTTGATGATTAAAGGAATACGCTACATACAAAGCCATTGAAAGTAGTTTAATGTTGCGTTGTACAAAGTGTAATAATGTTATTTAATTTAGAGTAATTGTATCGTAAAGTTAACATTAAGAAAGCAAAAAATTACGTCTAGTTCATATTTTAGGCAAAATAGGTCGTCTATATAAGATAAGATATGATGAACATGGAATCTAGGCGCTCTCTACACTTCGCTTGCTTACTGTTCGGAATTCTGAAGTCTCAAGCACCTCGATACCTGCATGACAAGCTCCGGTTTTTACAACGCCAAAGAGTGTCTACTCTTCTCATGTGTCCTAAACACTATACTGCAGCATTTCGTGGCAGTTTTAAATATACCGCTACGAAATGCTGGAACAATCTACCTCCACCTCTTAAGCAACTTACTTCTTTGCAATCTTTTAAAGTAAAACTAAAAATGTATCTACTCTCTAAGCAAAAGAATCAGGATAATTGAATTTTCATTCTAGGTACTGCTCAACACTTGCGAATTATTCTATTATATATATTATTTATTCTAAGACCATGCTAGTCATATTATCATTTGACGTCAACTGCTTCGTTTCCGCTTCGTTGCTTACTGTTGTAATTATTAGCACTAATAAATTTATTAGTCTTGGTAACCCTAATGTAACTGGTAGCTGCGCGCAACTACGCTCCCGACAGGTGTACACGGAAGACCAGCGTCAGGTACTACTCCAGTAGGACATGGCATTATGCTGAGTGTTCACCTTTTTCAGTGTGGTTACAGTATACAAGTTATAAGTCTTCATTTTCTTTTCTTTTTTTATCCACTGTCTGTATTGTATAACTGTGTACTTACACTGAAATAAATGATACTCTATTCTATTCTATTCTATTCTATAAAAACAGTTTTTTAAGAAGTTTCTAAAATGACAGATGGTTATATAAAAACGCAATTGCAGTGCAAATTTTCATTACTTTATAATCATTATTCTATCGAGATGGTGCGAGGTAAACCAGTGACTGAAGAAGTGCGGAAAATTATAATTTCCTGTAACAATAACGGCAAATCTACTTACCAAATATCCAAGGAGATGTCGTTGCCACGATCTACAATTCAAACGATTATTGAGCATCACCGAAAACATGGAACGTCCTGTTTAAAGAAATCTGGCCAACCTCCAAGGCAGAAAACAGGATGTTGAAGAAGATTATCATGAAAAATCGTCGTGCAAGAGCAGGAGAACTTACCGTATTGTGGCGGGACGCTATTAAAAAAAAACATTTCAGTCGATACCTGCAAGAGAGTAATGAAGAGAATGGGCTATAGTTTTTACACTGCTAAAGAGAAACCGTTACTTAACGTTACGTTAAAAAACAGAAAACCAACAGATTTAAATTCGCTAATAAATACAAAAACTGGACGACAGTGTGATTGACAAATCAGTGGCGAAAAATAATATGGAGTGATGAATCCAAATTTGAAGTCACAGTTGGTGACGAACGAAGTAAAGTCATTTGGGAAAAAGGAGAGGCATTTCATAAAGACTGCCTCAAGCGAAAGGTGAAGTTTCCAGCATCGTTAATGATTTGGGGCTGTATGTCGGCACAGGGCGTGGGCCGTCTGCAATTTATAGATGGAACCGTCAATGCCGAGAAATACCAAAGCATCCTGCAAGAGAGTTTGCTGCAGTCTATACGGCAGTTAAAATATAAAAATGCATTTACTTTTCAACAAGACGGTGCTGCGTGCCATACCGCGAAGACAACGATGGCGTGGCTGAAGTCCAAAAAAATCCCTACCATGCCATGGCCGTCCAGCAGCCCGGACTTGTCTCCCATAGAAACTTTGTGGTGGAAAATGAAGAAAAGGCTGCGAAAGGACCCTTCTGGATCTAAAGCTGATCTTAAGGAGAAACTTACCTGTGTCTGAAGTGAAATAACCACCGAAGAGTGTAGAGAGTTGGTAGATTCAATGCCGCTCAGGATCAAAGCCGTTTTGGATGCAAAAGGTGATACCACCAAGTGGTAGACGGTCTATTATGCATCGGCTAAACCGAAGACGAACTTTTTTGCGAATATCTCATTTGGCAAAACAATGTTGTTTTTTTTTTATCACTGTGGAAAGTTGTTATTTTTTTCATTCGATACATAAAGTATTATTCATTTTCTATATTGTTTTTATATTACATGATCTTCTAAACATCGCTGTCATCCTGAATTTTTAGGTTAAAGTTAGGTTAATACATTTTTTATCTGCTAGACGAAATCATTTGCATTGGGGCTCGTATACTAACAATACCATAATATTTGGAAATTAAGGATAAAAACCAAATTCACTGCCTTGGGCGAGATTTGAACTCGCGACTCCGGGGTACCAGTCCGTCGCTCTACCAACTAAGCAAAAAGTTCGCATTCGCAAAATCGCATTTTATTTGCCTTAAAAACACAAGTATAAAAAGTTGTCTAACACATACTTACTTGTGCTTTATGTAACCTAACTGCGTGAGACATCAAAGTTTGCCTTTGCCGAAACATCAAACCACATATGTTACATTTCATAGGTTTCTTTTTCAGGCGTTCATCAACAATAGCATCATCTTTTTGTAAAGTAATCTTTATGTCTTGCTCACTCATTTCAATTTCTGTAAAATATGGTGTGAGATCTTCAATATCCTTGTATTGTGTAATTGTTTTCCTAAATGTATGTTGTTTCTTTCTTGTGTTTTTTGTGTTATCACCTTCTACAGTGAGATTAGGGTCAGTGTTAGATTGTTCTTTTGCCATCTTTATCCTGATTAGTTTAAAATTTTCACTGTCATCTGAAGCATAATTATCATTGTCTTCTAAATTCAAATCTAGATCTAATTCTGACTTCTTCTGCCTTTTTCTTTTGGGTTTATCTTCACAATCACCACTGGAATATGCCTTTTCAATCTGCTTACTGACCTTATTTGTAAGAGGTTTACTATCATGTTTTGGTTGTGTAACTTTTTGTACGATTTTGGAGTTATTTTCGTCATCTGATATTTCTTCTGGTGAACTGAAATTATTATCATCACCTTCAAATATAATATTATCTCCACTATCATAACTATCATTACTGGGTTGTTCAACTTTTTCTTCTTTTTTAATTTTCACTTTTGATAAAAGGTCATTTATAACATCTTTAATATTTTTTACATTGTCTACATTACTTTTTGTAGCTGTAGAATTATACTTTGTAGGTATGACAACTTTACCAGTAGTTGGTTTTTGTGTTTCATGAAATAATGGAATTTCATATGGTATATTTTCTTCAAGAACAGCATCATATTTAAGCTTCTGATGGAAAGTAAGTGAAGACAGAGTAGGTTCATCTGACTGAAAGTAATAAAAATACATAAGTTAAAAAAATATTTACAGAAATTATAGGCAATGTACACAAGTATACTGCTGGTCTAATAATAAGTGGTTACTATACTTACCATAGAGTATTGCCCCTTTGAGTCTCATATACACACAGCCATTATTAAAGTACTCGTACTAATGAAAATAAAATATGGGGACGAAAGTTAGTAGCCAGTGTTCCTACCTGCCCCCTGCGGGCATGGATAGGAATCCATTAAGAGTCCTTTAATGTTGGAATAATCTGCCACCACCAGTAATGAATTGCAAGTCCCTGGCGGTTTTCAAAAAACAATGTAAGGCTTTCCTACTGGACCTCCAAAAGGAAGTTACTTTCACTTTTGGTTGACAGATTGCTAAACTTGAGTGATGTAACTGTTTTATTGTATCCCTATTAGTTAAATTAGATTAAGTCCCGGGGTGGCAGAATAACAGCGTCTGTTGCTTGAAGGTGGTAGGGCCCTAGTGCCTTTAAGCCTTCTCGCACAGACATAAGCTGAGTCACTTTCCTTTTTAATAAGTTTAAGCATAATTTACTGTACTGTTATTATGTACCTATGCAATCTTATTAAATAAACGTCTGTTATTATTATTATCTTTATTTATTTTTCTTCTTAGTTTAGGGTTTTTACAATATTTTTATAAAAGTAAAATATAAAAATACATCTAAAAGATATAAAAACAATAAAAACATTATAAAAAACCTAAACTAGGGTGCCGCCGGCAACGGAGCAGGGCCCAGGCTGCCGGTGGTTAGGGCCGCAGAGTGAGGAACCTTCGGACTATGCGCGCCGTGTCCAAGATTACCGCCTTCTGAATCTGACCCTTAATCCAACCACAACCCCGTAGCGAAAGTCTCGCAAGATGTTGGTCGAGACTCTTCGCTATGAGACCGTTCGCAGAGACAACTATCGGCACAATGATCGCCGAATCGACCTCCCACATGGCGGTTACCTCGTGAGCCAAGTCTAGGTACTTGCTGGACTTGTCCTTCTCGGCCTTCACGAGGTTCTCGTCACATGGGACGGTAATGTCGATGAGCATGGCCCGGCGTTGCGGTCGATCTATTACCACGATATCAGGCTTATTGGCTACAATAGTCCTGTCCGTGATAATGGATCGATCCCAATAGAGCGTGGCACGACCATTTTCGAGAACTGGCGCAGGTGTGTACTTGTAGTACGGCACTTCGTGGTCCACAAGACCGTATAGGAGAGCAAGCTGCTGGTGTATAATCCTGGCTACGAGGTTATGTCTGTGCAAGTACTCGCCGTTAGCAAGATGAGAACAACCGGAAATGATATGCCTGAGTGACTCTCCGGGACAGCGGCATGCCCGACAAATGTCGACCGTACCGTCCTTCAGGATATATTTCCGGTAGTTATTCGTCATGATAACTTCGTCCGCAATTGCACAGGCAAAACCTTCGGTTTCTCCGAAGAGGTCCCCGAATCGTAACCAGTTCACCGACGCGAGCAGATCTACGTCGGGTCCCGTGAGGGCCCTGTAGAACCGCCCGTGTAGCTCCTTGCTCTTCCATACCGCCTTGCGATCCTCGGTGCTTAGCACCACAGGTTTGTGCCAGCTCTCGTTTGCCAAGGAGAGCGGCGTGAGACCCTTATCTACTGCCACCACATCACGATGCATCCCACACTCGTTGTTAAGGAAATAATTCCTGAGACTGTACACCTCACGATTGTGGAGATTTTTGGCGTTTAAAAAGCCGCGACCTCCACACTTCCGTGGGATGTACAATCTCATAACAGACGAGCGTGGGTGAAGCATACGGTGTGTGGTGAGCAATAGACGGACTCTCCGATCCAGGGCATCCAGCTCGGTCTGAGTCCACCTTAGTATGCCAAAGGAGTATGTGAGTAGGGGCATCACCCAAGCATTGAAGGCGCGCACCTTGTTGCCACCTGACAAAAGACTATTAAGTACTTTTGTCAGCCGACTAAAGAAGCGCTCCTTCAACGCCTCCTTCTATTATTATTATTATTATTATTAATGTGTCCACTAGCCACAGTTCTTAATAGCTGTGATTATTTAAATTAAACTAAGTATGTATAGAAAAGGGGCCCAGTTTGCACTGTATTTCGTTGGACTATAAAACAGCCCTTCTCTTCTCTGGAACGGTCAGCTCAAAAATAAAATAACTTTGAACAGAGATTGACAAATCAAGCAATGTAAAAACTATTTTTACGTATTTAAAGGGTACTTAAGGTGCTCTTAATAGCCATAAAACTAGATAATATAAACATGGACTTACTAAAAGTTGTGAGGATATTTGCAGGACAGTGTGTGCCTTTTGAACTTGTTCTCGAAACCTCTGGGTTCTGCCCAGTAGAGCAATGCACTCCCAACAAAGAGCTATGTGTGGTACGGATAATGCCTGGAAAAAAGTGAATTCTGTTAGTAGATGAAGTCTGTTGTTTAAAAAGTTCAACGGCCACTGACAATACCTATTTTTAACATTTTCGCAACCGGGCAAAAATTTGGACAATACAAAACCGACAGAACTCGCCAGCAGGTTACCACATGCAACGCAATGCCGCACGGCATCTGAGCAAAATTACGAGTGCCTACCAGGTGGGTTCTCAGTAGTCAAAATGTTAACTGTACCGTAAAAAAAAACTTGACAAACTTACAATTATCAACTATTTTTATTTTATTTTTTATCAAACAGATGTTAATATAAGAAAAAATACAATCGTACCAGCAAGCAAAGCTATGTGATCATAATTTACGCCCAGAAGTACAAGACTTGCTGACAAGATCTTGATACCACAATTTATATTTTATACCACCAAGCATCGGACAGAAAAATCGTGCCACTGCATCAGTGGCACGTTTTCGTGAGCGCACTCGGTTCTGGCACTTTGGCGGTCAAATGGTTAGTTGACACCAAACCCCAGTAACGTTCTGCATTGCAGTCAATCTGTTATTTTTTACTAATATCTTCTAATCATCATCCTTGCGTTTGTCCCGGCTTTTAGCCACGACTCTATTGAGCCTGGGGTCCGCTCGGTAACCTAATCCCAGGAATTGGCGTAGGCACTAGTTTTACGAATATCTTCCAATATAGAATAATTTTTTAAACCATAAGATGGATGTTTAGAATAACCTGCCTGTACCTGCCAGCATAGATGGCTTAGGATGACTAGTTTTTCTTATTTTATGTTATTAAGAGTCAAGCTTTACTCACTTCAAGTTTTTGTTCTTCCGTCAAAAGAGAATAGTACAGGTCGCAAGAAGAAAGCTGCCGCACAGAAGCAAGCTTCCTGTCCGAGCTGAGACAGCCACGACATGTCCCTGGACCTTCGACCTTTAGTTTTATATCACACATAATAGCAATGTTTACTATTTGCAAATGACCATTGATGCCAAACAAACGATGCTACTCGTGCGTTGATGCCGAACAAACGATGCTACACGTGCGTTACATCATAAGGTATGCACTGATTATGAAATATTATACGACTTCAGTTTCCTTTTGTAGGAAATTACTATTTCGCCCAGGAATTGTCGATATTTGTATTTCAGAAGAGCAGCAGTAAGCAACATAGCAACCATTCAAATGTCATTCTCATTTTTTTTTTTTTTTTTTTAATGGCATCGCGCTCCTGGCGCATTCAGCCAAACGAGTAAAACGGGGAAACGGAATTAAGTAATGAAAATACGGAATAAACGGAATTTTAGAAAAGGAATGGATCAAGAAAGGTTAAATTAAAGTTTAATATTATTATGTGAAATAAATGAATATAATGCTTTATATATAGATGAGGAAATAGATATATCGTTAATATGAAGGAGTGTAGAAATACAGGTGGGAAACGGAACTTTGAGGATTGACAGATGGCTAAATAATTCAGAGCGATCATATGTGTGACAATTAGAAGCAAAAAATATATGATTAAAATCCGCAGGATCAGCTCCGCAACTACATGCGGAACTGGGCACACGTTGCCAGTGTTGCCAATTTAGCATTTTATATGCTAGATCTAGCATACTATCATCTCAATCAGCATTTTATTTTAGCATTCAGCATATAGCATATTTTTTTAGCATATTTACACGAAGCAAGAAAGCAGAATACAACGATATTATTTCGAAAATTAATTTCTGTTATTAAAAATTAATTTCTTTTAAGAAAATTAATTTCTGTTATTAAAAATTGTACATCTGTTTTCGAACGGTTATTATTTTTTACATACTTAGGGACCTTGACACATGGTCGCCACCAAGACTCTCAAAAAAATGCCCAGTCACTACATAATCCATATACTTTTTCTGAAAATTTGGCCGATTTGATCAGGTCTGGCATATTTTTTTTGTTATAGTATGGTGGACGATCAACCAAATCCGAGATTATAGGCTCAAGGGCACATATAAAATGAAGTTGGCATATTATTAGCATTTTTTCATCCTCACTCTAGCATATTCAGGACCATTCGAGTTGGCAACACTGCACGTTGCAGTCGTGCCAAGTGTTCTGGTGTACATGCGTGACCCAACCTCATTCGAATTAGCATACTAGTTGCAGGTTTAGACAGGGTAATTTTAGAAAACCATGGTTTAACAGGAATTGATGGTTCTATGCGCCGATAATGAAACGCCCCTGCACCCAATGCCCACAGTTTCTTCCATGCCCTTCGTAGGGCAAGCCTAGGTAGTGCCAGCAAGTCTTCAGCTATATTTTTATATGGAAACATGTCCCCAGAAATAATAGCATCTCGAGCTATCTCATCTACATTTTCATTCCCTCTAATCCCCCTATGACCAGGGATCCAGGCGATAGAAACAGAATACCCTTTAAGGCGACATTTTAACAGTAGGCTGCGAATTTGATAGATAATCGGGTTATTCGATTTAGATTTAAATGGGAATCTAGATATTGCCTGAAGTGAGCTTAGAGAATCTGAAAATATAATTGTTTTTTTGAGGTGCATAATAATGATGAACTCTATTGCTTTCAGGATACCAAAGCACTCACCACTATAAACAGAAGATTCTGGAGGCAACTTAATTTTTTGATAAATATTAGATTGAGTATGGAGTACTCCAACGCCAACACAGCCATTGACTGACAACTTAGAAGCATCTGTATACATATGATGTGCACCTTGGCCATTTGTTCCAATGAAACCGAGAAATTGTTGATTTTGTTCCACATCATTCTTTAAAATTCCTATATCCAGTAGAACTGATGGGACAAGTGTTAAAGATTCATACTCGTACTGAAAAATTGGAAGTGTTGAAGAGCTAACAGTAGGAGCTTGACTAGATTTAAGCCTTTCAAAACTTTTAATTAAACAAGGAGGACTCTTGTGTTTCCAATAGTTCGAAGTATCTACATGGAGTAAAAGATTAGATAAGATATTCCAGAGAGGATGTTTTGAAAATTGGGAACAACGCAAAACATATCTGTCCGAAAGGTACTGACGTCGTAAATGAAGTGGTGGTTCAACACACTCAACTTGCATTGCATTGATTGGACTGGATTTCATGGCACCACAAATGATTCTAAGAGCTTTAGACTGTATACTATTTAATTTTTGGAATCCTGCAACACTTCCTGGTTCTAACAAGAAAGTCCCATAATCTAAAATACTCCTTATTAAAGCATTGTACATGAGTTTTAAGCAAAATGGATGTGCACCCCACCAAACACCTGATACACACCTGGGGGGCGATTTTTGAGATTCGAACGCTCGAACCTGACATTTTAAACTCTGAATAAAATGATGAAATGATGTTTTAAAAATAACAGCGATAGGAATTTGAAATCACGATTATTTAAACTATTAATTTCATGCAAAAATAATGGCAACAAAATCTTCTGTGCGATTATTTTCGTGCTTAAATTCTTTGAATTCGAGCGCTCGAAAGTCAAAAATCGGCCCCCTGAGGATATTAATATTGTTTTCACATTTGGATACTACATAATCACAATGCGGAAGGCCTGATAATTTAGAGTCTAGAATAACTCCTAGGAACCTGGCTTCTTTTTTAACAGGAATGAGACAGTTACCAAATTGAACAATAATTGGAGGGGGAATCAATTTTCTTGTGAATAAAACGACTGCACTTTTATTAACGGAAAGTTCCAAACCATTGGTATCTAACCATGCACTTAATGACCTTAAAGAAGTAGTAATATTTCTGCTGGCCTGTTCAATAGATAGGTTTGGAGAATATAATAGCAAATCATCAGCATATTGTAAGACTTTTACTAAACCATTTAGAGATGCCTCTAAATCAAATGTATAGATATTATATAATAACGGGCTTAATACCGAACCTTGAGGAAGTCCTCTCCATACAAAATGAGAAATTTTATTTTTATCATCAATACAAAGACTTATCGACCTTTGAGACAATAGATTTACAATGAAATTGGTCAACATAGCTGGTATTCCTAACCTATGGAGTTTTGTTTGTAATACAGAAACTAAAACATTATCATATGCAGCGCTAATGTCAAGAAAAGTTGCTACTATAGATTCATTTCTGGAAAATGCCAAACGAATCTCGGAAACAAATATTGCTAAACTATCATATGTAGATCTACCTTTACGGAAACCAAATTGACTGTGAGAGAGCAACTGATTTTTTTCAACAAAAAATTCTAATCTATTTTTAACTAAGTGTTCAGCTACTTTAGCAAATACAGAAGAAAGGGCAATTGGACGATAAGAGGAAACATCAGATACTGGTTTATTGGGCTTTAAAATAGGAATGACTATTTGGGATTTCCATGAATCTGGGACTATACCTGATTTTATGACAGAATTAATTATATGAAGATAATAGGAAAGTATGCCATCACCTGCTTTTGCCAGAAATGAATAAGGGATTCCATCTTCACCAGGTGCAGTATCTTTTAAATTTCTTAATACACCCTTCAATTCTTCCATTTTAAAAGGGCCATTAAAAGAGGGATCGTTAAAAGGGTTATACGAAAAAGAAAGAGGATAAAAGACATATTCCTCAGGGACTGAAGCAGGTGCTAATCTATTCATGAATTGTTGGGCAAGCTTAGGGGGCAGTGTATGTCTAGAGGGTTCATTGAAGGCATGTTTAAACCTTTTAATATTATTCCATACTACGGAGGGTTTCACATTAGGGTTAAGAGACAAACAAAATCGTCTCCATCCCTCATATTTTTTCTTACGTAACAACTTTTTTGTATTACGTGCTATTTGTAAATATGATTCAAAATTTTCATTTGTCATTGAATGGCAATATCGTCTTTCAGCCTCCTTACGATCCCTAATTGCATGGGAACAATCATTATCCCACCAAGGGGGAGAAGGAATCTTACCTGTTGAACTATTTTTTACAGGAAATATTTCGTCAGCTGCTTCTGTAAATGCCCGAGCCAGAGCAACTGAACAACTAACTATATCACTATCATCTAAACTAGGCAAATCTAACAATTTCTCCTCTATCCGGCTCTTGAAATTTTTCCAATCTGGATTACATAAATTATATTTAAGCCTAGGGCTAGGCCTAGGAGGCGGAGGGACAGATGAAGGAAATGAAACTATTATAGGAAGATGATCACTGCCAAATGTTGACTCTAGGGTATTCCAGGTGAGAGAAGTTGAAAGTTCAGTTGAACAAATGGATAAATCAACAGCGCTAGCTGATTCTGTAGGCGCTGTTCGGCGTGTTGGAGAACCATCATTTAAGACGCATAAATTGTTATTGTCTAAAATGTTCAACATACAATATCCATTGTAATTGGAAATACCACTGCCCCAGGACTGATGATGTGAGTTGAAATCACCTAGAATCAACATTGGTGAAGGAAGAGAAGAAATTATTAGTTCAAGCTCATGAAAAATGGATGATGATGGATGGGGAATATATACAGAGATGATGCAGATGTTATTTACAATGGCAGCAACAATTGAAAAATCATCACTGTGTGATGGAAGGTGAAAAAGATGTGAAATTCCTGACGAGTAAAGCTACTCCACCACCCAACCCGTCAGGACGGTCCTCTCTCAGACATGTATAGCCAGAAACTCTAAGAAGAGCTCCAGGCCTAAGCCATGTCTCAGACAGGGCAAAAACAATTGGTTTATATTTATTCAACAAAAAAATTAAATCTGATTTCTTATTTATTATGCTCCTGCAGTTCCACTGCAGAATTCTGTCCATTATTTTTAATTGCATGAGCAAGTGTATCAAGTTTTGGGGCAACGTGGGACGGTAAGCTAACAGGTCTAGACAAAGCATTTATTAGCAGTTCAATAGCCTCAGCCACGGACTCTTCACTCTCTTCTTTGTGAGAATCCTGCGGCAATGCACAGCCATTTGGAGAAGTTGGAATGGAAAATTCATTAACAAGAGCATTATGTGCTGCTACGTCATAACCTTTAGTAGTTTTCTTAACAGTATGTGGTTTCAAAAAAATAGTTTTTTTATAACTATGGGACTGCATTGATGTACCTGGTGATGGATTACGAATACTACTAGGAAGGCTTGACAATTGAGGCCGTGGCTGCGGTTGAGTCATAAGCACATCAGCAAAAGATTTAGAAACTGAAGGGTGTAATTTAACTGCTTCTCCATAAGTGATACATTTAGTGGCCATGGATACTTTAATCTCCTTCTGTCTCATATGTTCCTGACATGACCTGTTCGTGGCAAAATGAAAACCATTGCATAAACAGCAAATGGCATCATCTTCTTCCAAAGAACAAGTATGGCCAGAGTGCATTTGTCCACACTTGTAGCATTTAGGTTTTGACCTACAGTGTGTTTTTGTGTGCCCAAATTTACAGCAATTAAAGCATTGAATTGTTGGGAAAATATATAATTCAACAGCAAGAGAGTTGTAGCAGGAAAATACTCGCTTTGGTAAAATTTGCCCGTCAAAGGTAAGAACTACTGTTTCAGATGGTTGCCAAGAAACGGATCCGTTAACTGAAACTCTGTGATTTAAACGCCTTACTTTGAGTAACTTACCACATCCATCAGCAGTGATCGGAATTGGTAGTGCCATTTCGCGGGACATCGGTGCGTAAGCTTAGTATGGATATAGTTTTTAACCCCAGGATTTGAACTGAAAATTTTAAAGCTTGTGTTTGGTTTAAAAAATATTTTAAAGAACTGCGGGCCTAACTTATGAAAAATGTGGTTTCAGTTAAATGCCCTCTAATTTTGATATATAGATTTAAATGCCCTGAACAAAAGTCTCTATAGGTGCTTTGACATAGGTGATTGACAGTAGAAAATATTGAAAAAAATATGGTATGCTACTATGATTTCAAAGAAAGTAAGGAATAAAAGATGTTAAATAAATAACGAATAATTTAATAATGTTAATTTAATAAAGTGATGTTGACGTTTTATTTTATGATTGTATTATTGTTAATTGTAACTGTTAATCGAAAGCAATTTTAAATGAATGATGTATTTATAATACCTAAAAAAATTACTTTTGCGTTTTGAAGAGAAAAATATGTGAGAAATACGAGTCGGAGAATCTCAAGTCTTATCCATGTTCTGTACAATGTTTCAGGTCATTCACCCGAAATGGCACTACCTATTCCGATCACTGTCCATCAGGCACAGAAATGTTTTCAAGAGTTTCCTCCTCTGACCACTCTGTTGGGATACCCCGAACTAGACCCATGCGGGTCACAGAAAGGGATGGTATGTATGCCAATAAATTATCTAAAGGGAGACGCGCATCTGTTACAAATAAATTGGCATCAATATGATTTGAGAAAGACATTGTAATTCTAGATCTGCCAATACGCTTCAAGCTTCCATTAATAATATTCCTATAGCAATGCTTTACCAAAAATCTACCAAAGGACACTGGATGCAGGGAGGAGTTCGCATCTGTTTGTTTTAATTGTACGTGTACAATATACGGAGCAACATCAGTGGGTGAAAATAAATTCCTGCCAACCTTAGTATTATTATTGTTTGATTTATTACTTTCAGAAGAATCAATTTTATTCACAGAGTCGAGACTGAATGAGGTTGGGTTGATTCATTCTCTTTCTCTAGCTGTTGTGTTTGACAATCGCATGTATAGTAATATTCCCCGACATTATTCCTCTTGCTCTTTTTATTGCACTTTTTGCACCTTCTTGATACCTTTGTTCTTTTACGTTCACTTCTGCTACACACAGAAGTGTCCGTGTCCAAGTTACTGGAATCTATTTCAACGTACATGGCGACATCCTGGAGGCGTCCGCCTCCAGGATCGTGGGGCTCATCCCCCATCCCATCAAAATATTTACAAAAAAACTTACCTAAATATGTAGCAATTACACAATATATAAAAGAAAAATAATATTTACAAAAAGGAAGAACGAAATTATGTACAAACTTCCTGCTTGCTGACAGTGACAGGTGCAGTGCATTCAAAAGTCACTTAAGGTTGATTACATATGATCTTTATATTCGTAAAAGCTATCGTTTTCAATCAAAATTTTTAACAATAATAGCATTAAAATTAGTTAATTGTATCTATGAAAATATTTATTGTACTTGAGAAACATACTTATTATTTATTTTTAAATAATGTACTTAGTTTGAGCTACTGAAATTAGCGAAATCTGATCGAATTCGAACGTTTTTTGTAACGACAGCCGTATTGAGCTGTGGTCCGAATCACGCTCACAGCAAAACATAGATGTCGTGACGTCATTGAATGTCACTGTCACTTGACAGCGTTTACAGTGCTCACGGTCCTAGTAGACGGAGAGCTGGCCACGTCAGATATGACACAATAATGAGAGCAAAGAAACCCATGTAGTTAGTTTGCTATACTATGCTTATTTCTAGATCCGGACATCTGGCAGCTGTAAAGTGGTGGAGGTCAAAGAATGCAAATAACTTGAAGAAAACGAATCCTAGAGTTCTGGGTGTCATGAAATATTATAGGAAATTATGTAATTCATTAGATTATATAATATCCAGAAGGTTCTGTTGGGAAAAAGTAGTGCCAAATGATGTAAAATGCAATATTTAGTTAGTCGCCTACTGTTTTTGTTTCCGCAATAGTAGACAATGGTTTTTAATCTAATGTTAAAATATAGGCCCTGTCCTCTATAAGTTACTCAACTTTGGCATTTTTTACCTATTTTGGTATTACTTTTTTCCATCTTAAAAACTTTGTTGGTCTGTCACTCTGACATCCACCCATTAAAAGCTGCCAGATGCCCGGATCTAGCAATAAGGATGGTAAATCAGTCTAACAAGACAGGTTTCATTGCTCTCATTATTGTGTCATATCTGACGTGGCCAGCTCTTAGACCATAGGCAAAAGCACCTTGAGCATACCTTGAGCACAAACATCAAGTTGACATTTAGCATGCCTTTGACACATGATTTTCATTAAATTGACGTTGACAGCGCTCACGCAGCCGTTTACGGTGGTCCGAATCAAAACACTACTTACGCGGCTTTGAGCGCGCTATTGATTCGGGCAGGATTCGGACCATCAGCACTTTTAGGGTTGTGAGCGTTGTAAGTGTGATTCGGACCACGGCTTTGGTAAAACAAAACAATTGTCATATTGACTTGACATGACGTTCTAATCTAAGGCTATTGAGATTAGATTCACGTAGTGGTTATATTCTCTTTGATTAGATTTGCTCGGTTCAGGAATAATTTCGGCGTTTAACTCAATTTAATACATTCTTAATTGTTTCATATTAAATTTACCCTAAAGTCCTTTTTTATCCTAGGTTAATTCAGTAACTATTACATTGTAACGCCAAAGCGCAGTATTCTTTCAAAATGGGTCTGTTATCAGACCCGGAGTATAGGTCTGTAAAATGGGTGCGGGTGCTAAAGAGGATCCACGGGCCTCTGTGTTTCGTGCTGTACGTTGGAGCCCTGTTCTGGTTCGTGCTGCTGGGCAACAAGGAGTTCAATAACGAGACGTATTTTTCGGAGAATGCGCTGCTTCCGGGACTTGTTACCACGGGATTTAACGGGGAACATGCCGCTAAACAGTTCTTTGATGAGCTTACGAATGAGATTCAAGTAAGCATACCTACTTTTAGTTCTAAAAAAATATTTATTACCATAGTTGTAAGTCTCATATCATATAAAAGCTAATCAATAAGAAAAAAACTGTCATGAACATCCTGTTTGATACAAATAAGGTGCCAGATATTTTTTGGGGTGGTTTTGATTGAGGGTCTAGTAGATAAATGGTAAAAATAAACCATTAAGTACTATCAGCTTGGATCAAAATGATTTTCTATGTTAAAGAATGAGGGTGAGCGGCATGCAAACAAACTCATAATTATTTTTGCATGTTTTTAAAGTGGGGCCTTCCACTCATACAATAGATTGTTATTAAATCAAATACAAACATTGAAAACATTGAAAAAATAATTAACCCAACAGGACTTGAACCTGTATCGATACGCCTTGCCGGGGCTCGATCGCTTTACCAATTAAGCTATGGGTCAAGTTAAAGTTGAAAATTTCATCAACTTAGTAACTTGACCCATATCTTAATTGGTAAAGCGATCAAGCCCCGGCAAGGTGTATCGATACAGGTTCAAGTCCGGTTGGGTTGATAATTTTTTCAATGTTTTCAATGTTTGTATTTGATTTAATAACAATATTGGGAGATGGAGTTGTTCGGGGAGATGGAGTTGTTCGCGTCCGTAGGAAGATTGCCCTTTGTTACCCTACACGTGTCTCCCGGGTGGTGCCAAACGAACAACAACGCCGAGCAACGGGCGGCGGTTAATTAGCCTGTCACCTAACTGTGAAACAGCTGGAAGAGGCCATTGGAGGCCTTGAGGGTACAAATGCCCTTTAAAATACCAATAAGAGAAGGAACTCTGAAATAAAATCAAGTGTGACGGTACACTTCGAGGCAGCAGCCCTGCTGACCGTCTAGGGTACTATGGGCTAATAACCTGTATATCCGAAACCTGCAAATTATTACTGAAACTCAAGGAAGGAATATACGGACCGATTTAAACAAACTGACCTTTGGCACGAAAATAAGGACTCTGATTGGCTGCTGGAATGTTCGTACGATGCGGGAGGAAAGTTGAGTGCACCAGGTTGTCAAATATATGCGAGACTACCAGTTAGACATACTTGGCATTTCGGAAACAAGATGGAAGGATTTTGGTGAGCAACAGGTTGAAGATCACACCCTACTGTATGCTGGGCAGAAGGAAAAGCATGAGTATGGTGTGGGAATCTTACTTACCAAAAATGCCTGTTCTAGTCTGCTTGATTGGAAACCTGTATCAGACAGAGTCATCACAGCTCGCTTCAAGTCTAAAGTGAGAAATATAATTTGCACTTTAATACAATGCTACGCTCCAACCACCTCAGCAAGCTTGATTCTGAAAGAAGCATTCTATAGCCAGCTCGGTACAGTAATGGAAAATATTCCAAGGGGCGACATTGTGATCTGTTTGGGTGACTATAATGCTCAGATAGGAAATATTAACCGAAGCATAGAACCGTGGATAGGGAAACACGCATTGGGGAGGAGAACCGAAAACGGTAACATGCTTGTAGACTTCTGTTGTGAACATGATCTGGTGCTTGGAGGTTCAATTTTCCCGCATAAAAACTGTCACAAAGTGTCTAGGATCTCCCCAGACAGAAGGACGGAGAACCAAATAGACCACGTCATGATTAGTAGAAAATGGAGACACTCACTATTGGATGTGCACAACAGAAGAGGAGCAGACGTCAACAGCGACCACCATCTTATTGTAGCCAAAATACGCTTGAGGATAGCAAAGGTTCGAAACAGAACAACCACATCATCTCGGCGGTTTGATGTCTCAAAGCTGCAAGATGCGGTCACTAGACATAATTTTAGCACGGAGGTTCACAATCAATACAACTCTAAGAAGGATGAAGGAGTGACAGTCGAAGATCATTGGCAATTACTAAAAAATACCTTTCATGAATGCTGTGCTACGTTCTTAGGACACCAAAGCCTCGGAAAAAAGGAATGGATTTCTGCGAATACCTGGGAAAAAATAAATAACCGTAAATCCATTAAAGATAGGCTAAACGTTGCCAAAGATCTAAGTACAAAAGAAACCTTAGCCTACGAGTACTTCCTTTGCGAGAGCGACATAAAACGCAGTGCTAAAAGAGACAAGCGTAGAAGAGCAGCATCTATTGCCCGTAGAGCGGAAGTGGCAGCACATACTGGGAACACTAAGGAACTTTACCGGGCCGGGCCGGCAGAGAGCTTTGCAATAGAAAAGTAGCGGCTCGACCCATAGTAGATCATGCAGGGAAGATGCTCGTAACGCTTGAAGAGCAAATGTGTAGGTGGTACGAGCATTTCACAGAGGTCTTCCATACTATGGGTGATGAGCTAGAAGAGGGAGAACCAGTTGACACAGAGGAAGTCTTGGATATAAAAATAGAACCTCCAGATGTCAATGAAATCTCCCGTGCTATAATAAGCTTGAAGTGTGGAAAAGCCCCAGGAAATGACTGCATCCCGGTTGAAGCACTGAAAACCAACCCGAGGGCAATGGCTAGTGTGTTGCATCCCCTTTTCACAGACATCTGGGAAACAGGTCAAGTACCCGAATGTTGGAAAGAGGGGATAATCATCAAGCTACCCAAGAAAGGAGACCTGTCCCAGTGCTCCAACTGGCGCGGAATAAACCTGCTGCCTGTCTGCTCCAAGGTTCTGTGCAAGGTTCTGCTAAACAGAATGTCGGCTGCTGTCGATTGCAGGCTCAGGGATGAGCAAAGTGGATTCAGAGCGGGGCGATCGTGTACGGATCAGATTAACGTCCTGCGCATGATCTTAGAACAGTGTCATGAGATGAAAAGCGAGCTCCATGTTCTTTTCGTGGACTTCGAAAAGGCTTTCGACAGGGTGAAATGGACAAGCATATGGCGAATACTGAAGCAAAGGGGAATACCAGTCAAGGTCATAGAAATAATCAAGTGCCTTTATGAGGGATCCACTTGCCGAGTAATGCACAAGGGTCAATTGTCAGATCCGATACCCGTCACTGCTGGAGTTAAACAGGGCTGCTTGCTGTCGCCATTGCTGTTCCTGATTGTCTTGGACGACGTGATGCGCAGAGTTACCAGTCAAGAGGAAAGGGGGCTGTCTTGGGTCAATGGAAAAACCCTTGAAGACATTGACTTCGCTGATGACCTGTGCTTACTCGCCACGACACGAGACCACCTGCAATCGAAGACAGATGACCTGGCCGATCTCGCGATTGCGTATCAACTGTGCTAAAACGAAAGCTATGCGCCTAAACCCACGAATGTAGGGCCAATCCTAGTAAACGGGGAGCCAGTTGCGCAAGTGGCAAACTTCACATACCTGGGAAGCGTGGTGGACCCACAGGGAGGCGCAGAAGCTGATGTTGAAGCTCGCATCAATAAAGCCCGCGCCGCATATGCACAGCTGAAACCCGTATGGACCTCCACAGTCATCACTCGCCGCACCAAGCTAAGGGTTTTCAACTCTAATGTTAGGTCGGTCCTCCTGTATGGGTGCGAAACATGGCCTGTCAAACAAGACATAACAAATAGACTCCAGGTGTTTGTAAACAAATGTTTGCGGCGGATCGTAGGAGTCTACTGGCCACAGACCATCTCGAACACACGACTATGGGAGTTGACCGGCCAAAACCCTTTAGCCAAGGAGATACTTTTGCGGAAGTGGCTCTGGATTGGCCATGTTTTGCGAAGGCCAAATAACCACCTACCCAAGCAAGGGCTGACTTGGCAAGTCCCTGGAAAAAGGGGGCAAGGTCGTCCTCGTACCACCTGGAGGCGCACAGTTGAGAAGGAGGCTGCATCAACTGGCCTTGGTTGAGAAGGAGGCTGCATCAACTGGCCTTGGTTGGGCGGAGTTGGAGGAGGCCGCACAGGACCGTGACCAATGGAAATCCCTTCTGAGAGCCCTATGTCCCTGATGAGGGACAACAGGATATCATAAAAAAAAAAATACAAACAAACGTCTCCATTTGTCTCCAAAATTTTTTGTTGTACTGGTTTCCCGGCCACTACTCCTTTTTGGCCGCTTTGCACATATATCAATATAATCCTTTTCTAATCTCAATTCATTTGATCCGGCCAATCTTCATGTTTCAAAATCTGTCTGTTCTCGAAAATTTCGAATTGACTGATTTAAATATTGGTTGTGTTGACACTTGCCAAATAATAAAAAAAGTAGCAAGTAGCTTTGATAAATATAAAGGGAATAGATATGGTACCAGGCGCACGATCGTGTGCCATCAAATATAGGTTCCGGCGCCTATATTGAATCAGTCGTGTCATGGCCGCCGAAGCGCATGCTTTCAAGAATAACGAATCTAGAAGACCCGTAAATCATGCCAAATTGTGCCTTTTTCGAGTGCTTTAATAGCTCAAAACATAAAAACATAGCTCACGGAATAACTTTTCATTCGTAAGTACTGTTTTAAATACGCAAACATATTTTTTTATCAAAATTTATCAAAAACATTTTTGTTATTGAGTAAGCGAGACAGCTAAATAGGCAGTACCCACGCGTGAAACACGTATGTCCGAGTGTCATGCTCCTTTGTGTAGCGTCAGCAAATAATATGCTGATAAAAATGCACTTGTATTTCATTCTGTTCTCCTAGTACTTGAAACCGTTACTAAGCTAAACTTTTGTACTTTATGTGTAATATATATACATAGAATTACTACGGTTATGTCATTTTTTTATTTATACTTCTGAACAGCCTGTTGCATGACAATTTGTGAATTGTAATATTTGCTGAATGTAGGGTAGTTGCCGTGACAATACACCCAATCAAAATGTATTTTTTATAGGATATTTTACGGCACTTACGTCCTTTTACTATGATATTTCAACTTTTTGAAATAACTTAAAAATCGCTCAAATAACTCAATAGTTTTTCAATATAGTATTCATTGAAAGTAATTATCAGGCGCTCTTGAATTTTCCCATATTCAAAAGTTAGAAGGAGACACATTTTTTTTTTGGATTTTTGAAGCTATTATATCCGCGAAAGGCTTGACTTTATCGAAAAATAGTCTCCAAAGACCCCTTTTCTTTTTTAAAGACCTATCCAACCACACACTACACAATAGTGTTCAATCGATAATAAAGCGATAAGGAAACAACGGCCAAGCGTGCCGGACTCCGCATAATAGAGGGCTCCGTACCTTCAATGGAATAAGAACCAAACTAATACCAAACGGTCGTATCTGATGCCTATGGAAGAAGTTTTTTGGAGATAACTCAAAAATGGCTGAACCGATAATGTTCAAAACAATCATCTTCTCAAAATGTTTCATATTCTTTGGACTTACGGTTCAAAAGTTACAGGGGGCGGGGACACACTTTTTCTAACTTTCGAAGAAATTATTTCTGAAAATATTTACTTAATCATAAAATGTTCAAAAACACCTCGATGGTTTTTTTATAGACCTATCGATTGATGTGCAATATGTTGATATTAGGAAAAAAATGTTATATGTATGGAGCCCCTCCCTTAAAATTATTTTTTTTTGTAATTTCACTACATAACTAAATAGCGGCATGCAAAATACACCTTATGTTTACATTTAATTAGGATACGTCTTATCGGTCTTAACGGCCTCCTAGCCCAGCCGGTAGTGACCCTGCCTACGAAGCAGGAGGTCCCGGGTTCGAATCCTGGTCAGGGCATTTGTTTGTGTGTTTATCACAGATATTTGTTCCTGAATTATGGATGTTTTCTATGTATTTAAGTACTTATCCATATTTATCTATTATATATATCGTCGTCTAGTACCCATAACACAAGCCTTATTGAGCTTACTGTGGGCCTAGTTCGATTTGTGTAAGATTGTCCTGTAATATTTATTTATTTTATTATTATTTATTATAGTTTCCTAGTAAAATGGCTATGACATACGGACGAATCGATGTACGGACGGAAGGAAAGACAAACATGACGAAACTATATGGGTTCCGTTTTTGCCATTTAGGCTACGGAACCCTAAAAATCACCCTATTTCATGTGTACGGGAGCGAACCCAATTTTTTATTTTATGATTTAATATATGTACCATTTTTAATACCTTTTAAGTAATTATCTTTAATACCAGAGAATAAAAACGTTTCTAGTAAATATAATTTGTCAGGTAACAACCAAAACTGCAATAAAATTATTAAACTATAATCAATCTTGAAATAAAACAATTAAAAACGGATTTTATCGCGTGTATTGAGTTTAAATTACATCCCGACGTTGACGTGAGTCGACCCGTTGACCACGAACGCTGTAAAGTGTTTGAAACGTCGGGATGTAATTTAAACTCAATACACGCGATATAATCCGTTTTTAATTGTTTTATTTCATGAATAACTATCGCGGCAACCGAAGACAATATTATATAATCAATCTTGTTTTATTAGTAATATGGTTCATTACGGCTATAAACTTGTGGTAGTAATTAGTGAGTTTTGGGTGTTACCCGATTAATTTAAGCAATTATCTTTAATACCCGAATTACCCGATAATGAAAACGTTTCTTGAAAGTATATTACTTAAATTTTTATTATTTTTATTTGCTCTTGTTCCTTTAGCCGTGAACACAGTGCATTCTCCTTTTTGTAAATGGTCGGCAACGCGCATGTGACACCTCTGGAGTTATAGGCGTCCATAGGTTACGGTAGCTGCTTACCATCAGGCGGGCAGTATGCTTGTTTGCCACCGTCGTGGTATTTAAAAAGTTTATTTGCTGTCGCTACCTACCAAATTAGGCACCTAGCGCTGATTCCCGAGACTTACAACCTGTTCAGGATAAGTGAATCTTTTTTACCATTATAACTATGCACAATCGTAGATCACACCTTTACATTGGTTTTTTTGAGTCGTGCGCGAGGTAGGCGATGGAAATGTAAGTACTAGGACAACAGGGATCATTGCGTAGTGTAATATAACCGTCGCTTACCATGCGCGTCTCTTTTGACAAACCATTATTGCATTAAAAAGAGAAACCGCTAAATCCGTAATAGCTACGCGTAATCGTAGATGCCTTTATACTGGTTTTTTTAGACGATCGTTCGTTACCTATTTCGTTGAACACTGGAATATTCGACTAGAGCACCAGAAGTTTAGAACAGAGATTTATTCATATTTTAAAAATATAGTATGCTATTGACTTGTCATTTAATTTTCTATCTCGGTCCAACTCGCCCGCTTTCATATTGATGCGACAAGGACTTACTACGATCAATATAAATTCAAGATTTAATTTTTTTCAAACCCAAATGACTCTCTTTTTACTTCTATACGTCATTGTTAGAAATATGACGATCTTGCCTACACTACTGTGAATTATATTAGTTGGTCTCTATCACACTTTGTGCAATGCGCAAAATATGGAAATCTCGCTTACACTCCCGTGTTAAGTATATTGGTGTATCTCTTTTACCCCTGATGCACATGTACATTATAGCATTTATTGCTAAGCATTTACAAGTGTGTGGATGCCGGAACACATTTCAGTTTTGTCAGCTATGAACGTCAGGTATCTTCCTCTTTTTACTTTAATCAAAGGCAAGTAGGTTGACTTTGGAAGCCAAGTTTTAAAGTATAAATCTTAGTTGAATTAAAGTTAAAATCGGAAACCGGAAATCTTAATAATACTTTCCATAGAAATCTTAATCTCGGAATTTTTGGTTGTTGGTGAACCGGTTAACAATTTTCTCTAAAATCTAGTTTTCGGCTGGTAGGCCGATAATCAGTTTTAATTGATGTCCATATCTTTGTGTTTATTGTAAAAACCTTAAAAGTACCTACATAAATCCTATAGAATTTGTGATCTACGAGACTGCATTATATTTGCTACCAGATTCCGGCCGCCAATACAGTAAATATTTCCAAAAATATGAGCTATGGAAATACCTAGGCGGGGGCGAAGATTTGGCAGCCGATGAACTGGTCCAAGTAAAACCTGCTTTTGCAGGCCATAGACTATAATATGAATTAAAAATGATACATGTCTAGTGACCATAGTCAATGAATACTATACTCTAAATGGCTTTTTCTTATTACTTTGAACCGTTATTTATTTATAAAAAAAAAATATTTTATTTATTTATATTCTTTTTCATATTTCTGGTGAATTAAGTGACCGATAACTGGTGCGCAAAGGGCCGAGAGGCCTGAGGGCTGATAATTGGTATTTTAGCCATTTTTACGACGTTTTTTTTTTTTTAAATTATGAGTTTAAGGGACGTCTGTAACCGTTATCTTTTATGAAATTAGACCGTCGTAGGAAGGTGCAGTAAATAATTGACACGTGCAGGTGTACAGCATTAGTATAATAATCAATGCTGAAGACGGTAACTCGCATAAGTGGTCGAAAACCGGTATGTTTACCCTAATAAAGTTGGAGGTTTTTGAATTTTAAATTTTGTCTTGATAAATTTTATCAAACAGTTCAAGTTGGAGGATGCAGAGCAGATGCCGGTAGCGTGGCTGGTGGCCAAGATGTCGCAGCTGCACCTTGAGGTGTACACACACAACTTCACTCTCGACTACCCGCTGGGCAAGGGACAGGTTAGTACAGTTTAATAATTACTCAGACCCCTGAAAATCTGGTGATTGCAGGTATTAATATTGACAAGCCGTTGAATTGGAAACATCACGTAGACCACATTTGTAAGAAATTGAACAAGTTTGTATTTGCTCTAAAACGACTGAGACAAACAGTCTCATTAGAAGCGGCGATGTTGGCGTATCATGGATACGTATCGTCAGTGCTAGGTTATGGTTTAATTCTTTGGGGGAATTCCACAGATATAGAGCGAGCCTTTCTAGCACAAAAAAGATGTATCCGAGCTTTAGAAAATACTTGGTTTGTGGACAGTTGCAAGCCTCTGTTCAGGAAATTTAAAATATTACCACTCCCGTGTCTATATATAAAGGAAGCCTGCCTATTTGTTAAGGAGAATCCTAACTACTTTACATACCGTTGTGAGACAAGTACGAAACATACGAGGGCACAATACAAAAATCTACTGAACTGTCCTCCTTGCAGCTGTTACATTTATAAGAAAAACTGTTATAACATGTGCATAACCCTGTATAACAATTTACCTGACGAAATTAAATTAGAAAATAAATCGTTTCAAATTAAGTTGATAAACTGGTTGCAAGAAAAGTGTTTTTATAGTATTAAGGAATAATTATAATTGGGTAGAATAAGTACTGTAAATATTGTATTTAGTAAGTAAGCGATGCTCTCAGCAGCACATTGCATGTACTATTTGCACACCTGCATGCAGGTTGAATATGATGGACCTATTTTAAATTTTAAGATCTGTAATTTTATTGTACCGTATTCATGCAAATAAATAATTTTGTATTTGTATTTCAATGGACCTGACTGTTGCAGTTGACTTTGGGGCTCTTTACTCTACTTTATATGTATATATAGCCATCCCATTGGTTTTGGCAAGTCAACTTCTATGAAATTAAGCTTCAATTAAATTTTTTTGTGGGATAAATTACTGACTACTTATTACAACTATATGTACAGTCGACTACAAAGAGATGTATCCACTTTTTCACCTTATTGCTTTGTAATAAGGTCCAAAAGTGGATACATCTCTTTGTGGTCGACTGTACATGTATTTCAATAGGCGTGTCTACACCTGACGCACCGCCTGGCGAGGAAATTGCCGCGCGTGGCGGTGCGTCAGGTTTGGGCGAGGCACGTGCAGACTAGCCGAGCTAATGAAATTTTACTGGTTCTAATTAGACAGGTTTCATTATCCAGGTACCAATTTACCAGGTTACAATGTAAGTCAGTATGGAAATGATAGATAGCCTAGCAGAAATACATGTGATTTTCAATTTGATGGTCCCCAGCATTCTTGTACCACTGAGATTCTCGGAACTTGTGTAATTCAGTTAAGAAAATATTATAAGGAATCCCAATACCTAATCTCAATAGATCTGACCCACCGCCTCGCGAGGAAATAGCCGGGCGAGGCAGCTCGGCTAGTGTGGACGTGCCTCGGCCGAGAGAAATGCACGCGCGGCCGCAATGCCTCGGGCGAGGCACGTCCACACTAGCCGAGCAATTTTCTCGCGAGGCGAGGCGGTCAGGTATGGACCCGCCCAATGACCTTTAGTTCCCTTTCTGGGCACTCCAGGCTTCATTAAGTCATGTATGCCCAAATAGCCCTGATAGCAGTACAACTACTCTCTTTTGGAACTGCTTAAAGTGTTATGCATTGTAAGACTCTTATAAGACTGGTGATCCCTTTCATTCATTCATTCAACCAACATTTCATGCATTCAACCAACCGGAGCCGCCATTGACAAGCGTTCCCCTCTCCCGAAAACATATGACCGGCGGTCATACATTACGTGACGTGGCTATTTGTACGTTACGTACGAATAGCCATACATTTGACGTTCCCCTCCCCCGCAAAAATCGACGTTTATTATATAGACAGACATGGCTTCTCCGGGTTGAATGCTCTAAGAGTGATCCTAAGCCTTCACCTGCCCATTAACAGGTGTACTACGGGACGAACGTGTACGGCATCCTGCGAGCGCCGCGCACGGCATCGCTGGAAGCGCTCGTGCTGACCGCGCCGCACCGCGCGCCCGGCACGCACCAGAAGGACACGGCCGCCGGCATCGCGCTCATGCTCGCCTTCGCTCAGTTCGCTCGATGTGAGTACCTACTACAGAACCAATAGGCATGGTGATTTTTTTTCATGTATGGTATCAATCGATTCGTTTTGTTGTGAGGATCAAATGTCTATATGCGGCGAATTGCGTTAAAGCAACACAAAAGTCAGAAATTAGACTTAAAGTCTGAGATTTGCATTTGTTTCTCGAAACGCTCCTAACAGACGTGCAAAAGTGACGTCACGATCATATAGTCGCCCTGTTTAAAGTATGGAAAAATTATGAAATTGCTATTTTTACAGTGGAATGTTGCGTTTATGTATATGGTTACTATACAATTTATTTAACAGTAAGATGTTAAAAATCGAATGGTATCGTTGTTTTTTTTTTTATTTCGTACTTTAAAAAATTGAAAAATTTTGAAATTTTGAGGCATAATATGTTAGAACCATTTCAATAGATTTTTTAATTTTCGTATATTGGTAGTTCTGCATCCTATCAACTAAATTTTATTGCATAATTCAACATGTGTAATCATCCCTATTGTAACCGCGTTCCGAACTGAGAAAGCGTTTCAACGTGATTCAATCTAAAATGTGATATTGAGTTCATATTGAGCGAGGTAATTAGGTAGGTAATACTGAATAACTTTTACTATGGGGCCAAAACAGGACAACATTTGATCGGTCGAAATATATGAAACATTTAAAAAATTATTTCGCGATTTCGGAGTTGGGTCCATAGTAAAAGTTGTTCAGTATTGCCTACCTTATCAGCTTATCACCTCGGTCAATATGTAATATTTCACCCTAGTGGTAGTGATTTTTGTGTTTTTATCAACAAATCAAGCATTTTCTATCAAAAAAGTGACATTTGATGAAGTGGAATTGCTTGCTGATGATGATCAGAACGGAACTCTTCATCGACGCATAGTCCACATTTGGCGATTTGGCCTCTTCGCTGTTTGTTAAAGCAAGTTATTTCATTGTATGGAATCTAAGAGTGCACCATCTACAATAATCTTTCACCGGACTTCCCCATTGAAGTCGGGTTTTAAAGTCGGTTGTAAAGTCATTTAACAGTCCTGTTTTAAAACCTTTTAATTTAACTTGTTGCTAAATACTTACATAGGGAAACCGCCAGTGAATGGCCCTGTTTATTTAGTTACTAACCACAAATTTCGTCATCATCTGTACCCCGCCAAGTCGAGCAAAACAAACAACAAAGGCACGGCCGTATCATCCTTTTCCCGAAGCCATTCAGGTCATTTTCGACCTCCCTATAGCTAGAAGTCTGAAATTTCTGTGAACAAGAGGCCATAACACAAGGAAGATATATTCCCAACAAACAACAAGCATATTTGTATTCATTAGGTTAGAAACCCACAAACGAAGTATAGTTGTTTCCAACAGTCTTTTTGGAATCCTACTCAAGTTAACATACTTGTTTTGTCTATGATGTTTTAGATTTGACTTATCAAAAGTGATGTTTTTTAGGGTTCTGTACCTCTAAAGGAAAAAACGGAACCCTAATAGGATCACTTTGTTGTCCGTCTGTCTGTCTGTCTGTCTGTCTGTCTGTCTGTCAAGACCATTTCTCTCAGGAACGCGTGGAGTTATCAAGCTGAAATTTATATCAAATACTCAGGTATATTGTCCCTTGGAGCTGTGAAAAAATCAAACTTAAAAGCCAACGCAATCAAAAGATACAGTCGTTTATGCTGCAAATTTTAGAGTTTTTCGGCACTCGCAAAACCTACGGGGTACTTCCCCTGAACTCAGAATCTTGAAATATGGTACAAAGCAACGTCTTATAGCACAGATAAAGGAAAAATTGCGAAAACCCTAAACTTTTAGTTACATCATATAATAAAAATATTTTTAATAATTTTAAAGTTACTACCCCTATATACCTACAGGTTTGTACGGAACCCTCGGTCCGCGAGTCCGACTCGCATTTGGCCGGTTTTTAACAATTGCAGCTCCTGCTCGTTGCTTTGTCCTTAACGTCATTGATTTAACTAAATTTAATTTGGTTTTAGCACAAAACTACTGGGCAAAGGACATAATCTTCCTAGTAACCGAACACGAGCAACTAGGGATGCAGGCGTGGCTAGAAGCATACCACGGCATCCAACGCGACACGGACACTTTCTACACAAGCCTTGGCGGCTTCTGGACTCCTGGTATGCCCAGCTTGGACCTGGGCTCTTTGGGGATGGGTTTTGAGCACAAGAAATGCTTGAATCCTGGAAAGTTGAAAGGGAGGTCCGGGTCTATACAGGCGGCTATCAATTTGGAGATTCATACTCCTAAAATAAGTGAGTACAGTCGAGGACAAAGAGATGTATACAGTTTTGGACCTTATTGCGTTGTAATAAGGTCCAAAAGTGTATACATCTCTTTGTCCTCGACTGTACCTACCTTCCTTGTAGTAGTAGTATAATTTTAAACAAATAATTTTAAACAAAAAAGAACCGACTTTACTAAGCATCCACCTTTCCAACACCAAATGCTCGAGCTGCTGTAAAAAATACTCAAATCACTACAGGTGTGCCTATAATAGTTGAAGAGTTCCCTCGATTTCTCCAGGATCCTGACATGGTTACAATGGGACCAACTGTGAAGTATACGCTTTCAAACAAAAAAAGAATTTTCCAAATCGGTCCAGCCGTCTTCGAATAATCGGTGAACCTACATAAAAAAATTAAAAAAAATAGCAAAAACAAAGATCCCGACGAATTGATAACCTCCTCCTTCGAAATCTTGAAGTCGGTTGAAAACACTTTATTGCACAAAACAAATACATGACCAACAAAAATATAGTGAGTGTGTACAAAGGCGAACTTATCCCTTTAAGGGATCTCTTCCAGCTAACCTTTAAGCAACTGAGAGAAATCGGTCAGACATGGTAGACAAAGATTTGTACATGACGGCAAAACTACGGAGAAGTTACTAAACCTAGATACTATAGGTAGTGTTAATAAATACGTAACGTATTGGTATAGATTATACAAATACATATATATATAAATATAATAATACATACATAGGTATATATATATATATAACATATATAACCACACACGCCCACCCACCTTCCAATTGTCATGGGTTTGAAAGCCATAATTTTTTCAATTTAGCCTTAAGCGACGCCACTGACTGGCACTGCCTCAGCGGAGATGGCAACGCGTTGCACAACTTCACAGAGTATACCGTAAATGACTCGACGTATGATTTGTTTTTATGAGGAGGAATGGCAAGAGAGAGATCTGCGCTGGATCTCAGCCGATGGTTGCTTCCATCCGCCAAAAATCGGAAGCGCTCTGAAAGGTAAAGTGGGGAAGAGGGCATAAAAAGTACCTTGAAAAGGAGACATAAGATATGCAAGTCTCTACGGCGACCTTGTTCATGTGTTTATAGCTTAAGACTAAGAAGATAATAGACCCTTAGACTCAAATAAAATTCACCGAAAATATTTGGCTTGACAATTTTTGTCATATTAGGTTACAAGACCTTTGATTTCGGCCAAGATTATGTGACTATTATAACTTGACCTCCATATTCGTACTCTTGCTTACGCTGTTGGGTTTTTTTTTTTTTTTTTTTTTTTTATACCACGACGGTGGCAAACAAGCATACGGCCCGCCTGGTGGTAAGCAGTTACCGTAGCCTATGGACGCCTGCAACCCCATTGGATTTACATGCGCGTTGCCTACCCTTTAGGAACCTATACACTCCTTTTTTGAAGAACCTCATACTGTAGCCCACTGGGAAAACCTCGGCAGTTGTTATTTTAACTAAGCCCTTGATCGCTCCTTTGTGAATAGCAATGTTAATAGAAAATCTACTCTCTACGGCAAACGGCGTTGTATAGGACGTCTTTGACAGTGCCACTTTTTGCCTGCTGCTTGTATTTTTCGATATTTTATGAGTTGAATAGTTTAAGGATTTTAGCATAGATTTTTTTGAAAGCCGTACCAGTACAATAAATTCTGCAATATCCATTATCCCTACATTTTTAATTTAACATTATATCATGTTCCAGAATACATAGAGGTGAAGGTGGAAGGTCTGAACGGGCAGCTTCCGAATCTGGACTTGGGTAACCTGGTCCACAAGCTCTGCGTCAAGTCTGGCATACACCACTCCTATAAAAACAGGTAGCGGACATTTCTTCTTTTGAAGAGTTTGTCCACCAAACTGGTGGCAAACCAGCATATTGTTTACCTAACGTTAAGCAGCTACTGTAGCTTGTAGACGCCTGCAATTACAACAATTGTACGTTAAAAACCTGTACAATCATTTCAAAGACATCCATATTTAGTTTTTCGAGAAAATCTCGGTAGAAAATTTTGTAGATATCAATATATTTCGTTTATTAATTGCCAATGCCATGTGCGTATTGTATGAAGGTACAGAACCCTTCGCAATGCCAACACACCCCTGGGCCACTGCGAGAGTTCCTCACTCCGCTGCAAGTACAGTCAACGCTAAAAATCAGAGTTCGAAAATATCCGATATTTATTATAAATATGAAAATATCGGATATTTATGATATATATCCGATATATATCAAAAGTTCGATATATATCCATTTTGTATGAAACCCATATTATTATTTTATTGTATTATTTATGTATACTATATGCATATGTGTTACATAAACATAATAGATTATTTAAAAAAGAACCAAAATGTTTTTAATGTATTATTTATTTTGGGAACATAAAAATCTTAAAATCCGACAAATTAAACCAAAACATAAAATCTTCTAACTCGGGCAAAAGCAACTAAAAACCATAAAATAAAAAAAAATATATTTTTTACATTTCTGCATATAATATAATAAATAAATATTATGGGACAATCTTACACAAATCAACCTAGTCCCACAGTAAGCTCAATAAGGCTTGTGTTGTGGGTACTATACTAGGCAACAAAATATATAATAGTCAGATAAATACTTAAATACGTAGGAAACATCCATAACTCAGAACGAAAGATATCCGTGATGAACACACAAATAAATGCCCTGACAAGGATTCGAACCCGGGACCTCCTGCTTCATAGGCAGCGTCACTACCGACTGGGCTAGGCTAGGAGGCCGATATTTTTAACATTTCTGCATTGATATATATCATAAAAAATCATTGGATATATATCAGATATATATCGGATATATATCATGATATATATCCATTGATATATATCCTCGAACCCTGCTAAAAATATGTATACATTTTTATGTGTGGCCTTGATTATATAATAGCGACGCCGGCGATACTTAATTATGGGTTATATATATATATATAGTATCGGTCCCGTTATATATATATATAGTGCGATCGAGAGAGACGTCCACGTTTACGCACGTTTAGCATTAATCAAGAATTTTACTACTCAGTGAACCTTCTGTGCCACAGTCAAATTCTTGGTTCATAAAATAAATAAAAACATCGTCTATTATGTCAATAAGGTTTGTTTTGCTGCAGCTACTCTTGGATACGAAGCCGCAATAGTGTGGACGCCTGGACCAACGGAGTCTACACCCTGCTCGGCCAAGTGGTCACGCAAATTGCCGGGGTGAGTGCTAATACCAGGGCCATAACAGGGTTTGTAGGCCAGTCATTATATCCAAAAAACCGACCCTACCCGTGAATAATCAGTTCTTGGATTTTTTTTTCGTAGGTCCCTCGGGGGGTCACTGGGAGTGTAAATTCAAAAAGTAGACTAAATCAGGCTCCTGCGTATATTCGAAAAACGGTTTTTCTTGAATCACTCGGCCATTTTTGATTTTACAGTAAAACCGTGAGGACAAAAATTTTAGGAAATTTGATTCTCTACAAGTTTGGTTTTCATGATTTTTTTTCTAGGATCGATATTTTGGAAATTAAGAGTCCGGTAAAGTCTTTTTACAATTTTGCTCGACTATTTGATATGATTTAGCCATTAAAGAGTACTAAATCAACACATTTTTAAGCATAAATTGAAAGATCATTTCAATAGGGACTGTATAAGTACAAAAAATTATCTACTTTATTATTGTATTTTGAATAATTGACCTATTCCCAACAAGTGTTTCACCAATTTTAGCTCGGGGAGGTTCGGACAGATATCAATTTGAGGATTTTATTGATGTCGTATTGCTACAGTTTTTTTTTGTAATATTGAGTTTATAGTCTTCTATGGAATAAATATAAAAAATTCTACCAATGTCATACAAAATAACAGAGAAAAAAAATATTTAATCTGTCAACTTTTGGAAAAAATACACAATAAATAACCGCGGTTTCTGACTACATGCATGATTAGTTATGAAAAAAATTAATACAAACATAAACTTCAACTTATTATGAACCCAAATAATGTAAAATATATATACCATTTGATAGTAAATATTCGTAAATAGAGCACTTCAAATTAACTATAAACTTACAATTAATTATATGAAGCAAGGCCGGCCGATTTAGTCCGCTCGCTGAGCTCACGGAGGCAGGACGTGTGTCGCTCCCCGCTAGAACGCTAGCGTGAATTCGAAAAGTGCAAAGGCACCCGTAAATTGGGAAAAATTTGTTATCACCCAGTCGTTGACATCTGGGGACCTTTGGAATACTTGGTCGGTAAATTTTTATTAAGTTATTTCGTAATTGTTATGAAATTATATCATTTACCTTATTCGCCTCGTAAATATACCGCGCTCCACTCCAAATAGTCTTGATCTTAGGTACGTTACGTACGTACGTTAATTTTTATTAAATATTTTGCGATTTTCATATAATTTTTGAGTTAGAACCTAACTTAGTCAAACAGAAACATACACTAACGGTGTAAGAATAGTTGAACGGTCCTATACAGGGTGAATTTTCCAAATCGGCCAGTGAGGGCAGATACTAGATCTCACGACGCTACATTTTAATTAAGGACGTAAGGGCGATCAACATACAAATTTATGAAAAATGTACGCGAGCGAGTAAATTGCATTATATTTTTTATGCCAATTGAACCCGTTTCGAACAGAAATCAATAAGTAGTAGATTGTGTAACAAGGGAGAAAATGAAATATTTACGGTGAGGGCGTATAGTAAATCCCAAAACATGCGACATCATAGAATCCCGAGCGTAGCAAGGGATTCTAAAGCAGACTACTGAATGTAGTGAAGGGTTCATGTGTTAACGCCCAAGGTGAAAATAGTTTTGCTTCTATGTGACACATACTGCTTTCAACACCACCTTAGAGGAAAATAAAAAATATTTTAGTAGAATCATATTTATTTTAACTTTATATGTCCTTAGTGTGCTTCCTGGTTGTAATTAATCGATTAATTTAATAAGATTTTTTTGTAATGACGGACTGGCTGAAAAAAAAAACTAATGTCCTATGACAGAAAAGCGCCACTTGGTTCCCTCCTAGCAGGGAAGAAAAAGCCGGTGTACGAATAGGTGATGTGAAAATAGTTATTTATTACACAAAGGACCAAAGTTGTAGTTTAACCTCGCGTGCTTATATTGAGATCCGAGTCAGCAAGAAATACCAAAATTTAGCCACGAGCGAACTTTGCTGCCGAGCATAATTCAACATTTTTCACTACAACACCGCGAGGAAAAATACCAGTTATAAAATATTAAAAATTAATGCTCTCAAAATTTTGTAATTCAACTGTTTAAATCCATCCTGCCAGATGTGGATAAATAAAATGCGTTTTTCTCCTCCGCTTTTAAGGGATAAAGAGCGCCTTTCCGAGTTGAAGTGATGATAAGTCTTTTACTTGCCAACGCAGTTTAGGGATTGCCCTTTTAGGGATTTCTATAGAGAAAAGCCACAAATAAAAAAATGCGTTCTTCAAACATTTACTATGCGAAACTGTATGGAAATCGTAATTATTCATTTGTGACTTTTCAAGTGTCTTAAACTGGACTATTGTGTTTGATAACTGGTAGAAAACTGATTGATTGACATCAAAATAAACATTGAATTTACTTTAATCTGTAAATGTCAATCGCCGTTAGTCAAAAAGTTACGAAAGGTCCTAAGCCCATTGGAATGTCTAGTCTGTAGTAATACTATAAAGCCCTTTAAATGCCCCACAGCTTGGTCTAACACACAACATATCCTCATGTTTCATTTGGATGTTTCACTAGGTAATTTTTAATTAGTTTAATTGTATACGATTGTTTTAATGTTGTTCTTAAGCTAGATTTAAACTTCTAAGTTTTGTTTACGTACGAAGGGACGCTGTTGTAGGTCAGAATGAAAGACAGATATTATTTTCTCATTGTAGAAAATAGCTTCGTCCCTTACAAAAGCGAAACTTACAAGTTTAGTGTCAATCCAGCCTTACAATATTAAAACATACATATGACCCTACATGACCTTATTGCCATGATATTTTTGTCACAGGTGGTTTTTAACTGGAAGCCTTAAGAATGCAGATATCATCGAAGACTGTGCTTGATATGCAAGTACACAGCCGTGCAATACAACGCACACTAATATTTCAAGGCATAGTCCATGAACTTGCCTTTAAAATAATCTACAACTATGGTATTGAGCTACTCAAATCCTTGTATGTGTGTTTACGCAAAACTACAACAGGACCATACTTATTTCCATTTCTTTGTCTGTTGTTTCTGCAGAATCCTACTAACAGCACTCAAATCACGCTGCATACAAAATATATTTAGAACTTAAACTAATCTTTGTGGCTTTTTATTGATAAGACGCTTCATATTTTTGACGTGACAACGTCTTATAATTCGATGGAGCCGGCTGCACGCACGAAAAAACATGACTCATGTGGCGTTACCTCGCTCTGAGGCGTTCCATTTAAGGCTTCAAGTGCAAGCGAGAGCGCGGAACGAGCGACAAAGAGGCACAATCGGCCTTCGCGTTCGGCAGCGTTCGACATCTGTCTCTCTCCTACTTGAGTGAGCGATGCGTCCGCGTGGACAGCTGCTATACAATAATACATTTACACTATGTTTCGTCAAGTATGAAGTGCAGTGAAATTAAAATTTTCTTTTGAAAAATGCAACCATTCCATCAGTATTTTCTTATGACGTTGTCACGTTCAACTATCGTCAGTAAACCGACTTTACAGACAATCGATTTTTTTTTATTAAATAAACAACAAAAAGCGTGCGTTTGGCGCAGTAAATAGAAAAAAAAAATTCCATGGCGTAAGAAAACCAAATAAAAACAGCCAAGATGGCAGTAAAACTACAAAGACAGACAAGGTTTATTAATCGATTATAAGTAATTTATCTGACTTTACCTTTTTATAAGATAGATTGAAAATATAATTTTCATCCCAAGGTAGATTGAAATATACTTTGACGTTTTTTTAGGAAATGCTGTGTGAAATAGGCCTTGATCTCCAAGATAAACCCAGTACCAATAAGGACACTCTAACACCAGTAAAGTCACTTAATATATTTTTTTTAAATCTACCAATACAATCTTTCAACCCTTTTTGGGATTGAATTTTTCAAAATAATTTCGTATTACTTGTACACATTAAAAATGTAATACGATCTTCTGTAGGTTGTGGCTCTGCATTGATCAGTCAATCAACCATTTACACCAACGCCTATATTATGTATGTATAGATATAGCTTTAGTGCATAATAAGTTATAATAAATAACATGGTGTATTTTACTAGATTTACCTTTAGTTTTATTTTACCTAACAAAATTTCTGATATTACGCAAGAGCGCCTAAAGTATCAATATTGTTCATTGCGGCCGCGCACGTGCACGCGCCGGTGGTACCTGGAAGCGTTCGGTTACTGTGTAAAACTCGTATCTTCGCTCGATTTCAAAGCATTACCGGACTCTTAAACCTGAAAAACGCGACAAATTCAAAATATTATTATTATCTCCTATGTTCCACGTTTTACGGCATAAATGAAGAGGACTAAACTTGTAGAGAGTCAAATTCTGAACAATTTTGGGGGAAAAAAGGTGGGAACCAAAATTGTTCAGAATTTGATACTCTACAACTTTGTTTCTTTTTATTCATGCCGTAAAACGTGGAACATAGGAGATAATTATAATATTTTGATTTAGTGCGTTTTTCAGGTTTAATTTCCAAAATATCGATCCTAGAAGAAAAATTGTGAGGACCAAACTTGTACAGAATCAAAGTTCCTACAATTTTTGTCCTTACGGTTTTACTGTAAAATCAAAAATTATTCAAGAAAAACCGTTTATTTGGAAAAAAACATTTTTCGAATATACGCAGGAGCCTGATTCAGTCTACTTTTTGAATTTACACTCCCAGTGACCCCCCCGAGGGACCTACGAAAAAAAAGTCCAAGAACTAATTATTCACGGGTCAAAATCTATAATGACTGAACTATTGTGAACTTCGGATTGAAAGTCGTAGGCCTTACCGCTATGCCATCAGCATTTCTGTGTGTAACACAGGGTTTAGAGTATTGATACCGACCCGTATGCTTTCCAGGTACCAAATGGCAACCACGGCCTCTTCCACCGTTTTGGCATCGAAGCAGTCACCCTAGAAGGTCGAGACGCCTCTGACCCAGCCGGAACACCTCCTAAAGTCAATGCGCTCACTCCTGCAAACTTCTACCGTCTTGGTGTCGCGCTTGAGAGTATACTGAGGTCGCTGAATAATCTCCTAGAGAGATTCCATCAGAGCTACTTCTTTTACTTGATGGCGGCTACCAACCGGTTTGTATCTATCGGTAAGGATCAACTTTCTCTCGTGTCAATTTTCTTTCAAGCTCATTTTTAGGGTTCCGTAGTCAACTAGGAACCCTTATAGTTTCGCCATGTCTGCCCGTCCGTCCGACCGTCCGCGGATAATCTCAGTGACCGTTAGCACTAGAAAGCTGAAATTTGGTACTAATATGTATATCAATCACGCCGACAAAGTGGTAAAATAAAAAGTGGAAAAAAATGTTTTATTAGGGTACCTCCCCTATACGTAAAGTGGGGAGTTTTTTTTTTTCATTTCAACCCTAACGTGTGATATATTGTTGGATAGGTATTTAGAAATGAATAGGGGTTTACTAAAATATTTTTTTGATAATGTAAATATTTTCGGAAATAATCGCTCCAGAAGTAAAAAAAAATGTGTCCCCCCCCTCTAACTTTTGAACCATAAGTTTTAAAAATCTGAAAAGTAAACCTTTATAAAAACTTTCTAGGAAAATTATTTTGAACTTGATAGGTTGAATAGTTTTTGAAAAAAAAGAATACAAAATTATTTCTGAGATAAGTTTGTAATTTAACCGTATAAGCAGGTGTGTATTGTACCTGTAATTTCTACAAAATTACAATGAAAAGACTTGCTTTCAAATAAAGTAAAAACGGTGAAAATCGGTTCACGCAAAAAACAATTATCCCATAAAAAACATCTTCCATACTTTAAGCTCGCGCGCAATAGTTTACTTAATTTGCCGATAGATGTCGCTGTACGTAGAACGCTCATATCGTATCCTACATGGCGGTGTTATTTTAACTCTTAAGTGGGGACACTTACTGTGACGGACGAAAAACTACGGAACCCTACACTGAGCGTGGCCCGACACGCTCTTGGTCGGTTTTTTAATATTTTTCTTTAGTTCGATTGGGACACCTGAGCCTCTGCAAACTTTTACCGCCTTGGTGTCTCGCTAGAGAGTATATCACGGTCGTTGAATAATCAACATACCTATACATGTTCAAACTTCTACCATCCTGGTGTGGCCGCTCTTATATGTCAGGTCCAAGTTTCTGATGTTAATATTTCTTGGTTTTGAACTACTTAATTTGTTCTCAGGTCAATACATGCCTTCCCTCTGTCTCCTATGCGTCGCAATGCTCGTCCGAGCTCTATCCCTCTGGGTGACTACACAACAAGACAACGAAGATGATAAATTAGATAAACAAACCAAACCAAAACGCAAAACATCAGTCGATGTACCAGGAGATAATAAACCCGAGGAGGTGAAAGATGAGAGTACGCTTCGACAGAGAAAACACACGTCTGACGACACAGAGTGTAAAGAATCGAAGGAAATTAAAGAGAAATCTAAATCGGAGTTAAAAAGTAAGAAAGCAGGAAAGGGACAGAAAGGGAAGGAGGAGTCTAGCATGAGCATTGTGAATATTGGCGCGAATTATTTGCTGGTGCATTTGTTGGGTTATGCTATTATGAATTCGCCTGTACTTTTAAGTCAGATTGGTAAGTTTAATAGAAAATAACAACGATTTATATAACGGTGAATTCTCGAAGGGATATCTTATGCTAATGTAGTTTCTTAAGTAGTAAGAATAATCGACTTGTGAAACGTTTCATCTTGCCGAGTTATTTGGACTAGGAGCTGGCCACGTCAGATATGACAATAATGAGAACAACAGAACCCGTATCTAGCAATAAGGATAGTATAGTAATCTAACCAGCCGGGTTTTGTTGCTCTCATTATTGTGCCATATCTGACGTGGCCAGCTCTTACTCCATTAGTTTGTATGAAAGAGAGACAATCTAAAGAATACATATTTCTCAAGTTCTTGAACAAAAATTTTATTGTCTGAGGAGTAGAATCTACGTTTTTGATTGCTCGTGTTACAGGAAACACCTGGTATACACTTTACGGCTCACTTCTCTACTCACTTGTATTTAATCACTACGCGCGACATATTTCGATATCGCGGCCCCGCAGCGACGGGCCACGGTTGGGTTCGCCCAACACTCTTGACACTTCTTAGTGCTTGACGATTCAGACCTAAGCTCTCCGAAACATATCGCGCGTAGTGACTAAATGCAAGTGAGTACAGCCATGAAGTGTATATAGTGTTAGTATGTATCTAGACCTTAGAAAAACGTCAGAATTGGTTCCACCATTTATAATCGAAACACGAAGGAGAAGCAGTAATTTGTGATAACAAACTAAAACATTGACATATTTCCAGGTGCAACATACGACGTACCATCAGAACACTCCGTATACTACGGCCTCATCGCCATATCGGTCCTACTCACCCTAATCTCCCCTTTCCTCCCCCGTCTCCTCCGCACGGGCCGCATGACCCACGAGGAGTTGTCACTAGTCAACATACTGTTACTAGTTGAGCTTGCCACTGTGTGCTTGTCTGTGGGCATGCACAACTATCCGCTGGGGTTGGCTATAGCTGTCTTGTACACTCCTGTTGCCCTGGTAGTTGGAGTGGTCACGAAAGGAGGTGGCAAGAAAAGGTTAGTATCGATATTGATTATCAGGGGCCGATTACGTCTCTTTCTAATCGAACGAGCGGAGCGTAAGCGACGCAAGTTCTTACAAACAACTTCTGGCTACTGGGACGTCTTGGCATTTCGATGGCTTTTTGATTTTGAGAGTTTGTTCCGCGATAACTTTAGTAACGCTTTTCTGATCTTCATGAAATTTGTTGGGGTTGTAGCAGAGATAGGATGTAATTTGAGAGGTCGTACATGAGCAGGATCGACCAAGGGGTCATGGAGCTAGAAAGCCCGAAAAAATCATCACATGGGTCTTGTTATATTAGTCATCTCGTTTGCAAGGAAATCGCGAGTTCTCAGTTCGAGGTGGACTACTATACTTCGTTTTTTTTGAGATTAGAAATTGAGTAAACATAGAAACAGTAGCCAACCTGTTCTAAATGTTCGATTTAAACACACTAGAGGTGTACGCCGATGGCAAAATCATCGGCGGCGGCGTCCGATCGTTTTTTGACCGGCGGCGGCGGCGTGATCGGCGTGAAATCGGCGTGGTACATATTTTTATTATGCCTGGGGTCACATTCCCCAGGCATATTAAAAATATGTAGTAATTACCTTCTAAATAGAAGCCTACTGAGTATAAGGATAAACTGCTTTAATAAAACACCCCAAATTTTTGAAAACGTATGATTGTCTCGCAAACATTGCACATCAAAGACTTGATTTTAAAGAATTTTCCAAAAGATGGACTAGTTATGGTCCACATTTATAGCTCCGTACTTAATGTAATACTATGTAGAACTGGCCATACCACTTGCCTGAAAATCAACTACGATCATAATACAAAAAGCCTCGAAGTTAATAAGTGTAGAACAGACTAATTTACAATGTATTATTTGTGAGAGAAAATGTTGATTCTAAGTTCTTAAGGTGACGGGTATCGCGGTTGACGACTGCATTTTGCGTTTTTATAATCGCAGCTTCCGCTTCTGCCATCTAGTATACTTGAGATGAACTATGACAATTCAATGTTGACATGTTTAAATAGTCAAGCAATCGCGGTCTTTTACAGTAAGATGGCGCTTTGATAATGATTCCATTTTATGTGTACTTACTTAATTAAAGTTACTATTGTATGTAGGTAATCAATGACGAAATAATTAAAGTTACCTATAATATAAAACTACTTGACCAACGCACGCCATTACCTACAGTATCATAATCGCACAATTATAATGTTTTATTCTAAATATCCAAAATAAGCATTCATCATGGCGGTTATATTTCTATGTGTCAAGTACGTGTCAAGTCTTTCAAAATAAAAGTTCAAATAAAATGTACTTAACTGAAGATAATATTATTTGTAACTAATTTGTTTTATGTCCTCTTCTGCTCTGAAAAATCCAGGTTTTTAGTATCTATAACGAAATTAGAGATGGTCAAAATCGCTTTCAATGAGGACGGTAAAGTGCGTTGGGATAAGACCGCATCGGGAGAACATCGGATAATTCAATTACCTATCTGGAAAATTATCCTTTAGTTGCAAATACAAACCACACATCCTCCAACACTATTGTGTACCTGTACCTAGTTGCATTTTGATATAATGGCGATACCGATTTTTTCAGGTACATTCACATTTTACTTAAATGTTTCTTCCGGTAGGTATGCTTAATAAAAACGACTGTTGGTTAAGTGAAAAGTTTAAAAAACCGGCCAAGTGCGTGTCGGACCACGCATAGGAGGGTTCCGTACCTTCAATGGAATAAGAACCAAACTAATAGCAAAAGGTCGTATCTGATGCCTATGGAAGAAGTTTTTTGGAAATAACTCAAAAATGGCTAAACCGATAATGTTCAAAACAATTTTCATAGCAAGTATATAATAAGGCGCATCTCCTCAATTTTTTTGATATTTTTTGGACTTACGGTTCAAAAGTTACAGGGGGGGCTACAAAATTTTTCTGACTTTCGAAGCGATTATATCAAAAAATATTTACTTAATCACAAAATGATCAAAAAAACTTCAATATTATTTTTAGAGACCTATCGATTGATGTATCACATGTTGATATTTGGTAAAAACAATTTTTTTGAAATTTAGATACATGTATGGAGCGCCCCCCCTTAAAATATATTTTTTTTAAATTTAAATACATAACTAAGTAGCGGCATACAGAATACACCTTATGTGTAAATTTTATTCAGATACGTCGTATAGTTTCCGAGTAAAATGGCTGTGACATACGGACGGGCAGACATACAGACAGACGTGACGAATCCATAAGGGTTCCGTTTTTTGCCATTTGGCTACGGAACCCTAAAAATCACTTATTCTTTATTTGACGATCTCCTAGCCCTGTCGGTAGTGACCCTGCCTACGAAGCAGGAGGCAGATCGCAGATTGATCGCAGATATTTGTTCCTGAGTTATGGATGTTTTCTTTGTATTTAAGTATTTAACCATATTTATCTATTATATATATCGTCGTCTAGTACCCATACCACAAGCCTTATTGAGCTTACTGTGGGCCTAGGTCGATTAGTGTAAGATTGTCGTATAATATTTATTTATTATTTATAGTAAATGTATGGAAAATATTTAATTTGTGGCTTTTTAGTACATTACCTAATAATAGGAAACTATTAGAAACGATAGGAATGGAATCGATTGGCATAAAAAAGCAGCATGTGAAAAATAAAAAAAACAATTTTCATATAGTATGGGAAAAGTTTTTCTCAATTTGTGGCTTTTCTAGCCGCAAATTATTTTTGATCCCATACAAGAATGGGATCGATTGGCATCAAAAAGAAGTTTACCAAATGTGACCTCATCTCGCATCCTGTATGTTTTTTTCCAAAATCCGTAGAAGACCTTCCCTCAATTTCAAATTAATGAAGATTGATTAATTTGAAATTGAGGGAAGGTCTTCTAAGACCATTTTCGCGTTGCAGCGAGGGATCTGGTAGCTGCCCCCACTGACCCAAAAAGAAATTGAACTTGTATATTATTTCAAATTATCGAAGTTACAAGTAAAAGTAGTTAAGATAAAAGTAATTGCAATTACAAATTATATGTAATCGGGAATACTACTGACATGTAATCTCAATTACAAGCAATTTCAATTACTTAATATAATTGATTTTCATGTAATTTAATTAGCAATTTAATTCATTACAAAAGTAGGTACCATCTAATAAATTACGCCCAACACTGAATAAACATCAGGTTCAAGAGGGTAGTATGGAGGATGTATGCTATCTGCTGCCGAAGTCGCGCATACATGTGATCTTTATAGATAAAAAAGTTTCGTTCTATAAATTCAATTGTTTGTCACAAAAAATGGTTTGATTTGTTTTTGCGTGGCATTTAAGACTGGATCCAATTAATTGTTGCTGTGAACATTTTTTAAATTGGTACCTAGTTGGTTACTAGGAACAGGTTTAGACACGGGTATGTTATGTCCAAAAGGGAGGTGGGCACTCCGAATGTTATCTCGCTAACTGTGGTAAGGCACAGTTCAGCGAATGTTATCACGCTCAAATCTGGACCTGGCTCAGAGCTCGACTGGGGAAGTACCTTACAGAAAACCATAGCTAAAAAGCAAATAACTTAATTCAACCTAAAGTTTAAGATTAATTTTTTAACATGTTTTAACCATTTTCATTTATATACCATAAGTGTTTTTTACTAAAAAAATTGACAAATATAAAAGCGTTTGTCGTCTCACATAAGAATTATAAATTGAAATTACACAAAAGAATTAAAAACACGAAAAGTCAGCACGAGTAAGTTAATAACATATAATAGCTTTTGCCCGCGGCTTCGCTCGCGTTAAATTCGGGGTAACAAACCATACAAACTTTCACCCCCCATTTTAGGGAAGTGGGGGGTTAGAAAGAGACAAAAAGTAGCCTATGTCACTCTCCATCCCTTCAACTATCTCCATTTAAAAAATCACTTCAATTCGTCGCCCCGTTTTGCCGTGAAAGACGGACAAACAAAGAAACAAACACACACATACACTTTCCCATTTATAATATTAGTATGGATTAGTTGTATCGTGTCGTGTATAGGGTCGTCACGGTTTTTTGGGTACATTTTTGGGTTATTTTTGGTTAATTGCCATCTATTTCAAAAGTTTTATCATATCAAAATCCATTACAATATTAAAATAGCTTTTACCCGCGACTTCGTCTGCGCGAAATTAACATGAGCCATATGGAATTACATAATAAAACGCAAAATAAAAGTTACTAGTTAGTCAAATCTAAGAGCAAATATAAAACTAGCACGTATGCTATTTCAAGTCAACAGGGAGCAACAATTCCGTATAAACTTCCATTCCGTTTTCATCCCCTTATACATACCAAATTTCATCTAAATCAGTTGAGCGGTTTAAGCGTGAAGAGTTAACAGACAGACACACTATAATATTAGTATGGATACGTATTATATCTCTTCAAGTAGGCTGGGGAAAAAAAAAGAATTATAGCCAAAAGCGTTTTTTAAAATTTTTAAATTTTGAAACATCTTGCTTCAAAGGTTTGAAACATCTTGTCTTTCCACTCTCAATATTTTTAACTCACTCGTTTTTGAAAAGTTTGAGAAAATGCTGAAAGGTTGACATTAACATAATAAAGGCGGTTTATAATTATATCTATTATTTGAAACCGTGCATAGGGTGGTTATACTAGTTTCCCGTCCGGGTTGCCGTCCACCTGATTAAACTGCTACAAATTTATTGGACTAAGAGCTGGCCACGTCAGATATGACACAATAATGAGAGCAATGAAACCTGACTATTGTGTCATATCTGACGTGGCCAGCTCTCCGTCTACATGGAAAAAACTTTTTGAGGTCAAATTTGCCATTGATAATAATTATTTATTCTTTAATTGATATTTTAATTATAAGCTTTTATTTCAAAAACTTGAATATCAATATATCAATAAGTATGGACGGAAAACTGACACATACTCCACTTTTACAAAAAATGTTTTATTATAAAAAAACCTTTCGAGTATGATTTATTCTCGTATAATATTAATCTAAACAAGACCATATAAGCTCTAGAACGATAAGTAAGGGCACTTCAAAATTTATTATTGCATTACAAAGCTGGCAAAATCGATAAGTGGAAGAAAACTAGCACCTAAAAACTTACTAAGAGTACATTTTATTCAATAGTCCAATCTTAAGTAGAAGGAGTAGATTTTGAAAATTTATACAGGAAAAACAGCTTAGGTACACTTCATACTGATTTGAAACAAGGATTAATATTTCGAGAAATTTTTACAAAGGTAAAGCATAAAAGTCAGCCCTGAAAGCTGACCAACTAGTTCAAAAATGGTCCGGTCTTACCCCATCGTACCTTACTTATTGTTTTTTTCATTTTAGGGATTGTGAGATATTATATTGGTATATATACTTATACGATTAAATTAATTCCATATCTACTTACCTACCTAATAATAATATTAATAATAATAATTCACCATATCTTTTAAATCGTACGAAAACGATCATGCAATAAACCATGGCGTGGCGCGACCAGACATCGCAGAGTGCCGGGACAGCCGAGCCGATTGTTTCTTTCTTATTCCATAGTAAAGAGAGAGATATACAACCTAACACGATTATGTGGACAAATCACTGACAAATGCACGAATGTGTTTCAACTTCAAGCGCATTTGATTGTATTCAATGTATCCGTCATTCATATCATAATATAGATCTAGCTTGCAACAGCGCAAAGCAAGAAGCGAAATGAGCAAATGAGAGTAAGCTGGCAACGTCGCCTCGGATGGAAACTGCTCGAACAAACGCACTCTTGTAATATAAATTATGGTAAAAACATGGAAGAACCCGTCTATGGTAAAAAGTACCCATACCCACTGTAAAAATTGAATAATGAATTAGTCTCTTTAATAAGTTGGTAGTTTAAATATATTGGGTAAAAAAGTCAACATAAAAATATTAAACTAACTACTAACTTGACTATAGTATGATTTGACTTTTTTTTTGTCCAAAAATACCTATAAATCGCTTAGGATCAGGATTGAAAATATAAATGAGAAATGAGATAAAAAAATAAACAAAAAAGTTAACATCAGCCTGGATTTGAACTCGGACATATCTACTTAGTAAGCAAGCGTACTATAACCTAAGCTATGTGGAACGAATTTCCGCACTCAAAATTACTAATCATATTACTCAAATTTGACACATGAAACATGTCTCTGGCTGCAATAGAATAAACGCCTATAAGTTTTATTGCAGCAATTGCATAGTTCTGATTATTACAGGCTCTACAAGGTTTTGCGTCTAAAACCTTTATTAAGCGCTTAATACGACTATAGTTATCGGTAGAACATTAGTAATGTGCTAAGAAGTAATTATGTTTAATTTCGCAACATAGAATTATTTCTGACCGAAATAAAACTTGCGACAAGTTTTCTCCAAAACAGTTTCATAACGATGATATATATACCTAATTATGTTATACAAGACCAAGCACGTATCGGTAGACCGAACCCAACTATATGCCCCTACAGAAAATGTAACATACATGCTCCAACGTGGTTTGTTTTCTTCAAAAACCTTGCACGAAAACACCTCGATTTGACGTGTTTGCATATATCGTCGCCTTAAAGACAAAGATGCTTGCAGAAGACCGAATTTGCTAACGAAATAAAATCTACATTTTATTTTATCGTTCTTCGATGGATGGATTGGATTCTAGTTTGTAATTAAATCAAATATAAAAATTAAAAAATAATCAAACCCAGTTGTGCTTGAACCAACATCAATACGCCTTGCCAGGGCTCGATCGGCTTTACCGATTCGCAACATACATGAATTTTTGGGAAGACGTCTTTTGATTTTATTTCCCGTTAGATTCAAATGTCTCTAATAAACCTACTATCTATGGTAGCCTTGAAACGTCAAAAATGCGAAAATACGTTAGGCATCTGCGCCGCGCGTCAAACGCCCCATACAAAAAACGTGAGGTTTATGACGTCACCGGCCTCAAAGTTGCGGAAAACTGTTAGGAAAGAATAAGTTGTTGGATTTTTTTTGTAACTTTTGGGCACGAAACAATACGTTTTTACCTATAAAATTGTTATACATTTTTTTCTTGTACGAGTAAGAACACAAGTAATCGAATTGAGGTTTTGAAAATATATTTTTAATACAATTGCTCAAAAAGTTTAGTTTATGTAACTGCAAATCGTGCGTAAAGGTTGATTTTATGCATTAGTGCTAAAAAGTAATCTGATCTAATCGTGCGTAAAGTTTGATTTTACGCACGATTTGCAGATCAGAATTTTAAATAAATGAGTATTATGCGAGACCCGCTTATAAATGACCCACCTGAACTACGTGCGATTGGGCATAAAGGAGTATTATGCGAGAGCCAATAGTATTACTTAAACAACGTGCGATTGAATGAAGCTGTCTTTCGTACACTGCAGTTAGTTAAGAATATAAATGTAATTTTATTTCATTGTAGTTTTTTCGCAATTGTATTAAAAAACGTTGTTCGACACACGTGCGGAAGTGTCATTTACAATCGTCCAGAGGCGAGGGTCAAGACTCGGGACGAGTGCAAAATGACATACTTCTCGCACTTGTATCGAAAACTACTATTGGGGTATTCATAAAATTGCTCAAATTTAACGTTTTTAAACAGCAATATCTTTACAAAAATATTAGAAAATTATTACGGGTTTCCACTATTTTAAATTAATTTGGTGTTGTTGTTGAACGTGTTTATTGAACAAATTCAATTAAATATTTTTCACGCATGTTCCCAATTAAGCTAGTAAGTTCCCAAGTAACTAAGATGAAGAAATGTTCAATGCATCACTCTAAAAAAATTCTAACATAAGTATGGATTAGATTCCTTGATTAACTAACAGAATTCAGCTTTTTTAAATTATTTGTGTCTTATTTCATCCAACAATCCCCGCCGCGAGCGGCTTGCGAAGTTCTATTCTATGTTAATAGCAAAAACGTGAGTGCTGATGAACATCGATGAACGACGATAAATCCATGCGCCTAACGCACGTCAGTAGCACGGATAAAAAGAACGAGTAACTTTAAGACAAAATTGAACCATCTTTTCCAAATAGTTTAAGTTGACATCATTTTATGGTGATATCCACAGTTCCACTTTACTATTAAGTATTAAGTGTCGCTAGCAGAGCGAAAATGTGCGATAAAAGCGCGTAAATTACAATTTACTGCAGGTGTAACGTTACGTAACTATACTTAACATTAACAAGTAAATATATCTCTCTCAATCTCAAAATCAAACTTGACCCAACGAGAATGGGCCATTTAAACAAAAAAACTAACCCAGTCGTCTTTGCGAAATGAAAACAACAAGCAGCTTTTTGGAGTCAGTCAAAAAATAAAAATAAATGTTACTTCACTCTTATTTTAGGGAAAATTTAAAGTAAATCAAAATGATTTCTATTCATAAGCCGGAAAAAGCAAATTATATAAAAATATAAACCTGTCATTTAAAAACCAGACGTCATAAATTATCGATAAGTCGTCGACGTAAATCTTACGATAGCATCGAAATGACAGCAAAAATAACGTCAGTTGGTACATCGGCAAGAAATAAGTGAAGAAGGAAAAGCAATTTTTAAAAAGAAGTAGTATACTGGCCACTCACTACCATTTCCGGGCATTAAAACAAGATACAGACTTAAAAATTGCCACGCCGATTCTACGCCGGTCAAAATCATCGGCGGCGGCGGCGTGGAAAAATTGTCGGCGGCGGCGGCGCGGCGGCGCGGCGCACATGTCTAAAACACACTGCAAGCACACCAACAAACGATTAGTTAACATGATTAAAAGTTCACATTTGTGAATAAATAATAACAATTTGCAGATTAAATAATCCAACACAACAATAAATACACAATTTCGTTTTAGATTTTGTATGCCAACGTTAGAGACACATGAAAAATGAAAAACTGACCTGACAGTGACGCACGTACGTTCTAAAACGAAAACTTAGGATCTAGTTTTTTTATCAGTATTCACGAAAATTATTTAATTAACAATCATAATATGCACTTATTAATAAATTTTCGTGAATAAAAATGCGTCTAAACGTTATTTAATAGTTTTATTATATAATACTAAATAATAAAGCAACTGTCTTAGGTGATGGTAAAAGATTTGGTGGACTACGAGGTGACTTTTCTTGTTGTATGCCACTCGGGCCTGCCTCTGATTGCTCCATAACCCTCCAACCAAACGCACAACAATAGAGCAAGCAATGTACTATTACTTAAATAAGAATCACAATAAGCTTTAAACATTAAAAACTATCCAGATATGGCTGAGAGATACTAATATCAGATGACGAGAGAAAATATTTAAAAATCGAACCATCCGTTGCGAACCTCTTCTTCTCTAGGTATTTTATTGTGCAAAATTCACAAGAACATGAACAATGATAAAACATAAAATATTTAGTGCATATAACAACTACCAAAATATTGTTAAATACTCAATATAACATATACAAATAGGCATGGCTTTACTTTATTTAAACACAATTTAAGTATTTTTAATGACGGCGTAGGCACTTTGACAGTTGTGACATTTATCGTGCCTAATAAAGAACCCTGTACATCGTTCTGTCAACGTTTTTCTAATCTAAAAAAAAACTAAGTATAGTATAGTTATATTTTAAAATATGTCTTAGCTTTGTTTATTTCTATCTATATATTTTTATTTATTATTTCTATCTATCTTTCCAGTTCTATATATCTATATTTCCAGTGCCATCGCCTTGTTCTTGAAGCGGATCTTCTGCCTGCTTCTACACCCGCTCTCTGCCGTGACGCTGTCTATGATACTGTACAGCTCCACGCTTTTCCCAGAGGTAAATATTATATACAGACTGACAACTTTCTATTTGGCTCTGAGAGCGTGTCCTTACGAACAGCTTATACTGTGCAGCGTAATAATGTGCGCACAGTCGCCATCAAATATATCAGAGCAGCCAGGGTACTCAAAAATATCTGAACATGCACTTTATCACCTTGAAAATAGAGGTTTTGTTGAGTCGTGGGACACCCGGTATAGTGGTTTTTAGACTAGATATGTTTTTTTTTCGATTTATTCGGGACTATAATGTACAGTCGCCATCAGATATATCGGAGCGGCCAAGGTGGTCACAAATATCTGAATAACACTCTATTGTCAAGGCATTAAAGTCCATGTTCAGATATTTTTGAGTATCTTGGCTGCTTTGATTTTATTTTTTATTTTATTTTATTGATTAAATTAGTTGTACAGCATAACAGTAAAATTACTATGGCACTGCAAAACCACAGGATATAAGTGTATAAAGGAGATCGTCAATTTTTGTTAGGCGATTTGCCCCATCTCATTAAGGTGCGTATAATTATGACGTAGGTATCAAAACATTCGCCTTAATTTCTAGATCAGGACGGTCATAAAATAATCATGAAAACTAACGGGAAAATCGAGAAATCGGGGATGAAAAAACATGAATGTGATAAGGACAATATTTAAAAGCGTACATGTTTATGATTTACAGTATAACACAAAATCACTACCGGTTTTTTAAAGAATATCTACAAAATCTGACATGATAAATTGATAATGAAATGGAAATCATAATAAAATAATAAAAAGTCATATTTTGATCCTGCCGCTGATTTCTTGTATTTGGGTAAACAAAGATAATGACTGTCAAACCATCATTGCTACTATTAACTAAACAATCGTAGAACTTATTACAAAGAGATAAGGTTTAGCTCTGTTAGTGCGCTACTACAAGTATCCATGAAGTTGTCATTTTAAACTGGAGTATACTCTTGGGCCACAAAGTGATGCCGAAAGAGAGAGTAATACAGGGAGCTGCGTATCGTTTTGACTTAGGGAGTTATGACGTCATTAGACAATAATGCAAGCATGACAACAAGTCAAAATGTCAAATTGTGTCAATTTCGTAACGAGTGCGAGTGAGGCACCGCCCCCATAAATTATCCCCTCTATCGGGCCGCTTTTTTTCTAATCACCTATGAACGACTGTTTTGCACGGTAATAAGGTTCATCTGTAGTTAGGGAAAAAGTGGAACAATTAAATCCACTTTTTACAAATCCATACGAGTATCAGACATTACTAAATTGAAAAAAAAATAAGTTTCGTTATCGTAAGAGCATGATATAATGCCGTCATAACGCCCTAAGTCAAAACGAGACGCAGCTCCCTTTCTTTCGGCCCCACTTTGTGGCCGAAGAGTATACTCCAGTTTAAAATTATAACTTCATGCGGCAGACTTGGATGACGGTGACGTCATACATTGACAGTGTCAAACTAGAATAATAAACTAGATTAGCAAAGTAAACGTAACTCCTTTCTAAAAATGTCTGTTTCGTCTCAGTCCAGGTAAAGTTAACCTTATGTCAATGCTGTACGTTAACAACTTATTAAGCATTATTTGGATCGCGGAAGGATCAACGAAATTACTTTTTATTTTGTATTTCTAATTCCCGTTTCATTTTCATGAAATATTTTGTCTAGTTTCGTAATAAAATGGGTATTTGCTTAAAATCGGAGAACAAACCTTATACGAGACCATTATCGCTAGTGGGCCTGGAATTGACGGTCTCCTTTACAACTAAAACAAATTATCCAAAACACAAAATACATATATCTAACAATTAAGTAACACTAATATTGCACAGTAGAGTATATTTGATGGTGACTGTACCAGTCATGTCAGCGACCATTATCAAAACGATGTTCATTGGAATGCTGCGCAATGCTTTGTCCTTTTGAAATATTTTATCGTATTCTAAATAATTTTTCTTTCATATTTGGGAGTCATGGCATTTTTGTGGTGAAATTGTTTATAAGTACGAAATCTTGTCTTGTTTACATCGGTGATATCAGGCACGGTCCGAGAGGGGGGGGGGGTCACAGGGGACATGACCCCCCCTCCCCCAAATCGTACACGTCCAATAGAAAAAATAATTACTGACCCTCTCAAAAATAATTTCTGTATTAGTGACCCCCCCCCCCCCCCCCCCAAAACTTCATAGTGACCCCCCCCCAAATTCAGGCTGCGACCGCGCCTGGGCGACATTCGATGACTTTCAACATCTTTTGCCAGTAAAATAAATTAAAGACCGTGTACGATAAAATCCGGACATGCATGATCTGGTATATCTTTTTTTCGGTACCATATATTCAAGCAGTTCTTTTATTTTAATTATCTGGAATTATAGTAATATATACTAAAAATAGAATCATATTACAATTGTATGGGTTTATGTGAGTTTTTGCCAAATATATTCCATCATATCTTGAATTTTTTGTCCAGCATTTTTTGATAATCTTCACTCACTTCCTGCTACAATGCCACAATTGTATTTATATTTTCACAAGCTGTTTTATGCTCATTAGAATGTTATCTTACAAAAAAAAATACGATTTAAAACTCTTTTCTACTTGAGGCAGTCAGGAAGACTTTCTACTCCAAGCACTAAAAGTAGTTAATATGGGAGGCATATTTTTGTAAAAAGTCAAGCTCACCAAAGCTAGAACACCTCAGAACTATTTACATCTAAGTACAATTAGAAAAATGTAAGCTATTGTGAAAAGAGAAAGTAGTAAGGTATAATTTGGTTTATCTAATAAAAAAATAAAAAAACTATTTTTCACAGGAAAATTTGGTAAACACTGTCAGAACACCGTGTACAAAAAAATATAGGCACTGTGGAATATATAGTGATCAACGTCACAGATAACGTAACGTTATATTATGTTTGTAATTTTATTATGTATGTAATGACCACAAATTATTTAAAAGAAGTGTTGCTTGAATATATGGTACCGAAAAAAAGATATACCAGATTATGCATGCATGTCCGGATTTTATCGTACACAGTCTTTAGTACCACTGAAAATCCGCAACATGGTGAAGGTTAAATCGAATCTTGTCAAGCCTTATTATCTTTGATATTATCCATAAAGGTTGAACACGCCAAAACCTGGGCATATAAAAATAGCTATAGTTATTCGAAAAATGGAGATATTTAAACTTTTGAAACAACCATTTTCTCACAAGGAACTGGGCTATAAAATGATGACAGTTTTATTTTCTTTTATTTATTCGTTGGCAAAATGTCGAGCGTACAATATCAAAAACGTAAACGCATTTTGCACCAAATTGTAAAAAATCCCATGTTAAGCTACATAGATATCGCGAAAAGGCTGAAATATCCACAATCTACTGTTGGTCACATATTAAAAAGTTTCCGTGAACGCTTGACAATAGATAGAAAGCCAGGAAGTGGTGGGTTGCAGGGAGTCAAGAATAAGAAACAGGAAAGAGTATTTTAAAGATTTTTGCCTCAAATCATATGATTTCATCTCGTGATGTTGCTAAAAAAGTGAAAAATGTCCTATGTCCAAAAAGTGAAACAGATGGCAGGACTGAGGAGTTATAAAGCCCAGGCCGCACCAGATCGAGACTCAAAACAGAACTTATCCGTAAAGATACGGTCGCGACAACTCTATGAAGATTTTCTTACAAAATTTAAATGCGCGGTGATGGACGACGAGACGTATATAAAATTGGATTGTAAATAAATACCTGGTCAAGAGTTTTATACTAGCAAATCTCGAACAGATACTCCTAAAGATTTTGAATTAAAGAAATGAGGGCAATTTCCAAAAAAAATACCTTCTTTGGCAGGCAATATGTAGCTGTGGTAAAAGAAGTCGCTCGTTTATCACCACCGGGACAATAAACGGCGATATTTATCAGAAAGATTGTTTACAGAAGCGTTTGCTGCCTTTTATATTATAAGACAGCATGCCTCACCACCGCTGTTTTGGGCAGATCGGGCAGGTTGAAGAGTACTGGAGTATTATGAAAGGAATTCTTAAAAAAGAAAGGCGGAGAAGTAAAATCGGTCCCTGAGCTACAAAAAATATGGACCTGGGCGACAAAAATCTTTTCTAAAGAGATGGTGCAAAGTCTTATGAGCCGTGTGCGTAGAAAAGTTCGATCTATGGCTTACTGTGTAAAAATGAATTAAAATTAAAAATGTGATTTTAGAATTCATTAAATTAGTCATTAAATGTGGTATTCATAATGTAGTTATTTATTTTCAAACTGGTTTAAAAACAAATTTTGCGTGCCCAAGTTTTGGCGTGTTCAACCTTTACCATGATTATCTTTGATCCTGATGTGTCTCATGGAAGTAACCTGTATCAGAGAGTATCTATTTTTTAGTGACGCACATTCTAAAAACTTTTTGAGGCTCCAAGCCTGAACCGCCATATTTATTTATTTAAACCTTTGGGAAACAAACAGGCAGATACAATACAAATAGTCAATCAGATGATACATTCACAAGCCAAATAGTTTCCACAAATAAATTTTTACATTTCTGTTGCTCAGTTGGAAATACGATTGAGTAAATATTAAAAGCTAATAAACATTATATCTAAAATTACAAAATTACAAACATGCGGATATCAAAATAGAGGCAAAACAATTTTGAATAGATTCAGAGTATGTAAATACCAAAGTAACCAAATAATGTAAAGGAACTTGCAGCGTTATCTTGTAACAAGTAGCGTTACTACAGTTCCCCCTACATTTTCGATAACTTGGCCTCAAAAAGTAGACTCTGCGTCTCTATAATAGTAGATTGTTTGACAAGGGTCTAAAGTAGGCCATATTACCTCGAGGTGGTTATTTTCCCGAACGAAGTGAGGGAAAATTGTTCGAGTGGTAATATGGCTTTTAGACCAAAGTAATGCATACTATTTTTCACTTCGATTGCGAGAAAATAAGATAAAAATACTCATTATTTACGCACAATAACTAAACTAAGGTGAAATTATGGTATAACTTGACGGTCTTTTAATTTTTTTAACTTTGACATAGATTCGAAATATAAACACCGCGTATAAATGCCACAGACGACGGTATAATTAGCTCTTTAAAGTTTAAACACGCTTTAAAGCGCTTCCAAAAAATTAAAATCTTTTTTTATGATTGTGGTGAAGTAGGAACTAAAAAACACCTCATGTTTTGAGAAATTAATTGCGTTTCCTGATTGGTAGATTTTAACATTGCTGTATTGTGATTCGTTGATATTAAATACAATGTTTTTTTTAAGGACTTAAATTATTTACACAGTATACGCACCAAAAAAGTATCTAGCGTTCCGATTAACTTCGATATGTGTTGTGATTGGTGGATTTATTATGGTGAAGTGTTCCGATTGGTCAATTTAAAATGTTTTGTAAATCATAAATATGTATACATACTAGCCCTAGAGGCTAAATGTACTACTTTAGTCCGCCTTGGTAAGCATAATCTGACACACTTTTTGAGCATGAGAAGTGAAAAATAGATTCTTTCTGCCTACGAGTATGTACACACATGGTAATGTCCAGGAGGCGTGGCGGGGCGCGGCGGGGCGCGGGCGGGACGCCGCCATGCAAGCCACCATGTTCGCCGTCGCGGACTCCTTGGTATGTTCACGCTAACTATTCTATCACTGTCATTGTTTTAGAACAGAATAGAATATCATTTATTTCAGTGTAAGTACACAGTTCTGCTGCGGAACTGTCGCAGCAGAACCAAAGTAACCGATATAGCCCTCCGAATCGATAAACTAAAGTGGCAGTGGGCGGGGCACATTGCTCGTAGAACCGATGGCCGTTGGGGCGGAAAGGTTCTCGAGTGGCGACCACGAACCGGAAGGCGCAGCGTGGGTAGACCCCTCGCAAGGTGGACTGATGACCTGGTGAAGGTCGCGGGAATCCGCTGGATGCGGGTGGCGCAGGACCGGTCATTGTGGCACTCTTTGGGGGAGGCCTATGTTCAGCAGTGGACGTCTTTCGGCTGATATGATGATGATGAAGTACACAGTTATACAATACATACAGACAGTGGAAAAAAAGGAAAGAAAATGAAGTCTTATAATATAACTTTATCTACACTCATACTGTAAGTACTCTAAAATGCGTTCAAAAACCGTAGACAATGACAAGCATTACAACAAACGATTTAACTATGATAAGTTTCTTATCTGCGGCAGTAACGTAATTTTAACTATGCATGCTCAAATATTGTTAAGCAATGAGTTTCAAATTTGGAACATCGAATTTGATAACATAATGTTACCGCCATGGCCAACTCGATTGGTCCCGCGCGAGCGCCGGCACAATCGAGTAGGCCATGACGGTACAATGGCGGTCATTCTATGGTTTCCGAACAATTAATTTAATATATATAATATGAGTGTAGATAAAGCAGTGTATGCAACTGTACGTAATTAGGCCTTAAAACACTCGTGTGATCTTATTATGAAATTTGCCTGCGGCTCATTTCATAAAACCACTCATGTTTTAAGGACCCTTATTACGTAACAGTTACATAAACTACTAAACTTGTATACTGTAACCACACTGAAAAACGTGAACACTCAGTAAAATGCCAGGTCCTACTGGAGTAGTACCTGACGCTGGTCTTCCGTGTACACCTGTCGGGAACGTAGTTGCGCGCAGCTACCAGTTACATTAGGGTTACCAAGACTAATAAATTTACTAGTGCTAATAATTACAACAGTAAGCAACGAAGCGGAAACGAAGCAGTTGACGTCAAATGATAATATGATTAGCATGGTCTTAAAATAAATAATATATATAATAGAATAATTCGCAAGTGTTGAGCAGTACCTAGAATGAAAATTCAATTATCCTGATTCTTTTGCATAGAGAGTAGATACATTTACATAGAGTACAGTTTTGGGGGCCATTTTACTTTTCATTGTACATGAGTTTTTGACACTTTCGTAAAATGCATATTTTAGAATACTTGGCCTTTACATTAAGTTCATTTAGCTATCAATCCCTTGCTTAGTAAGGCTATTAATCCCGAAAGCTTAGTTTAATAATAACAACTGTAAATATTCTTAATCACAGTAACTCAGTGGTCCTTGATTGTCTTCCGATTTGTATAAAAGTAAGGCATTTACCATTGCGTTACCACCTTTGTACATTAATCAATATTAATATATTAATTTTGGTCAACAAATTCCTATTATTTGATGTGGTTCAGGTATAATTTGAGAATACAATGTTATGCACGAAATTCAATGTCTATCCTATCATATTTTTTCTGGCAATAGATATTGGTCACAAAAAAGTAGAATGAGCCTTGGACCCGAGTATGTCCATAAACTACGTCCAGAAGAGTATGGCCACTGCGAATGTCGTCTCGCTAAGTGTGGTAGGGCTCTGCTCAGCGAATGTCATCTCGCTTAAATCCAGAGCAGAGCCCGAACCTTATAGGAAATCTCGGCCAAAATATACAAACATTTTAATCGATATGGAGCATTTTACAATCATTCGCGGCAGTTAATTTAAAATATGCAAAAGAAGTAGTAAGTTAAGGGATTGTTTTATACGTGTTATCCATCTAAATCTCAAATATACTTTATCATATTAACTAATAAAGTAACCCTTCCTTTTGGCTTTGCCGTAGTCGAGTAACAAAGAGGTAAAACTTTGAATGACGTGACTATACCACCTCATTGCGGAGTACCGCAAGACATTGAATGTCATTTCATTAAGCTTTGATTTACGCTATAGCTATCGATATCGGTAAAAAAATGACTCTAACACTAGCCAGATTGCGACAGTCTTTTGTTATGCCGCGAAAATCCCGGGCTCTGCTGATTATATAGTATATAATAATAATTTATTTCAGATTTACGGAAACTGGCTGTTCAACGTAGCTGCAACGACCATTCTGCCCATCTGGATCATCTTCTGGCAGATCGTGTGCAATAAAGTTGATGCGCCCGCGTAAAACATTCATAGTTCAATAATAGGGATGAATGCGTAAAAACATGCGCACACGGCGTCACAGTGGCAACCAAACAAACTAGCTTGTTATGGATTAGAAATGTCTCATCCATACAGCCTAGTTCTTCGAAAAACGTCAGAAATGGTTCCACAATGGCAGTTAAAAAGCACAATTTATAATATTGTCTCTTATAATCAATCACCATAGATTACGGTAACTGCTTACCATCAGGCGGCCGTATGCTTTTTTGCCACCTTAGTGGTATTTAAAAAAATCTGTGGGTTTTCATCTTCTTTGTCGTATCCTCATGGCTGAGTGACGTGACGATTGTGGACTCTTTACACCCACGCTCCCCAATCGGCACGATCCGGGGCCCGATGCATGATTGCCTGTAGTGTGGCTTTACATTCAGAGCAATGACGCGTAGTTTCAGTGTCCGCGAGGCAACCCGATGGCTCCCGGTATTTAAGCTCCCTACGTGTTGTGGAACCAGCCTGTGCAACTCGAACTGACCCACGTTGGACTATGTTTTTCATCCTCCCCCGGACACTGTAACTACGCGCCATTGCTTTAACTTTAGCGGGCTATGATGGACACGGATATCGATGTCAAAGAGTAAACGTGACTTACCGATTTTAGGGGTCAGACATTATTAACCTTTTTAACGCCAAGGATGCTTACAAGGGTCACGTTATGGCGTACGTTGTTAAAGTGACCTTCCTACTTTCATGTAAGGTTTATATTTGCTCGCTTGCGACCGTCATCTTGGCGTATAAGTGACGTTTTTGTTTATGCCGTTCAAAGAGTTAATATTACACAATCATATCGCTATCCGCCACGATCATACACCCGTTGGGTTTTTGGATCATGGCAGTATTATAATGCGTTGTTGTATATGACTGTAGGTACATATATCGGAGGTATCAAAATGGAGTCTGTAATTTTTACTCAATGCGCCCGAATTTATGAACAAAATAGTCATTCCAAAACCTTGAATAAATAAGTTTTGTAAAATTGGTAGTTTTATTACCTATCCTTAATTATTAATATCGATAAAATATTAAATTCTAAAATCCACGAAAATTCCAACGGAAAAATCGTGCCCTCAGTGCCAGCGTGCACGATTTCGCAAGGCAACCCGGTTGTATTTAGGACGTGATATCACGTGCTAGCGCTGACGGCACGACTTTCCCTGCGCGTGATTTGACGTCTTTGGCGGTCAAAGGGTTAATTGTTGAGTAATTTTCGGTTCAAGCGATTTTATATAAATGATTACGAGTGCCTACCAGGCGGGTTCTCGGTAGTCAAAGTGTTAATAATAAACTTATACACATGCGGTTAGAGTTGTACTTTCTCGAGAACGTTCTCTGATTTGTGTGGGGAATATTCTCGATCGAGAACGTGCTCCATACAAAACAGGGAATGTTCTCGAGAACGGCACAACTATACTTATGCCGGAAATATCATCATGAGTATTTATCATAGGATTAGAGTTTAGATCCTGGTAATAAATGTTATCTCAGCGGTAAATGTCTCTGTACGTCTGAAAGTTTAACTATATTTACTATATTACTATGATAGCTACGATCAGGGACTGCATATCGGAAATATACAGGTACCGTTTTAAAACGACATGACGTCATACCGTTTGTTTCGGTAGCGCAAACGATAGGAACCCTTATGGTGCGACTCTGTCTATCTGTCTGTCTGTCACCAAGCCAATTTTCTCAGAAACTACTGGACCGATTGAGCTGAAATTTTGAACACATAATATATGTACCATGTACAATAATCTTTCACCGGCATCCCTCATTAGATACGGTTTTTTTCTTAAAAATTAAGGCCATTACTTTCTTCCCTTTACTTACCGAGGGTGTACTAACGTAATAGTAGTTTTCGATTCAAGTGCGAGAAGTATGTCATTTTGCACGAGTAACGAGGTTACTTGACCCGAGCCGAGAGGCGAGGGTTAAGACTCGGGACGAGTGAAAATGACACTTCCGCACGTGTGTCGAACAACGTTTTTTAATACAATTGCGAAAAAACTACAATAAAATAATAAAATTACATTTATATTCTGCCAGTGTACGAAAGACAGCTTCATTCAATCGCGCGTTGTTCAAGTAATACTATTGGGTCTCGCATAATACTCCTTTATGCCCAATCGCGAGTAATTCAGGTGGGTCATTTATAAGCGGGTCTCGCATAATACTCATTTATTTAAAATTCTGATCTGCAAATCGTGCGTAAAATCAAACTTTACGCACGATTTGCAGCTACATAAACTAAACTTTGTGAGCAATTGTATTAAAAAAGTAATTTTCACGTAACACCAGGACACGCATTTCGAAATCTTCGAATGTTACGTTCAATTAAATGTTACGTTCAATTATGATACAGGTTCAAATAATCATAAAATAAATTATATTTCCGAACACACTAAACACAATTCATGCTTACTTATTCCCGTACAAAGAAACAAAATGTTGTAAAAAAATGTTGTTGTTAGTAATTGTAATTTTTCCTCTAGCTTTTTTATTTTATTTTTTAAACTTAAAATTTCAAAACCAGTCATGTGGGGTTGCCAGTAGTGACATGAATGTCATCTGGCAATATTGTTGTCACTAGATTAAGTATACTTTTAAGTTTTGGTTGCCCTGAAAATCAGCGTTGTGGCTACACTTCCATGACTCATGCTGAGTGGCAACCATTTTGGTGTAAATTAAAATGATTTGTATGTTTCATGTTATGTTTCTGTTCGCTTTGCACCAAATAAATATTTTTTTAATACAATTGCTCAAAAAGTTTATTTTATGTAGCTGCAAATCGTGCGTAAAGTTTGATTTTATGCACTAGTGCTAAAAAGTAATCTGATCTACAAATCGTGCGTAAAGTTTGATTTTACGCACGATTTGCAGATCAGAATTTTAAATAAATGAGTATTATGCGAGACCCACCTGAACTACGCGCGATTGGGCATAAAGGAGTATTATGCGAGACCCAATAGTATTACTTGAACAACGCGCGATTGAATGAAGCCGTCTTTCGTACACTGACAGAATATAAATGTAATTTTATTTCATTGTAGTTTTTTCACAATTGTATTAAAAAACGTTGTTCGACACACGTGCGGAAGTGTCATTTTCACTCGTCCCGAGTCTTGACCCTCGCCTCTCGGCTCGGGTCAAGTAACCTCGGTACTCGTGCAGAATGACATACTTCTCGCACTTGTATCGAAAACTACTATTTCATTTTAAACAGTCGTAGTCAAGACATTTTTTTGTATATATATATATATATATATACATATACATATTTGCCGACCCTTTACAAAAAGGACGATTCACTGTGTTGATGGCTAAAGGAACAAGTAGGTCCCTCATCGTTAACACACTGGGTCCTCTTTGTTTTATATTTTAAATAAACTAGTCACTAGCTAGTGGAGCCTGTAGAAACTGGTGGTTGTGGCAGATTGATCAAGACTGATTAAGGATAGGTACCTACATTAGTTATCAAGTGTTAAGTACTAAGCAAACGAGGGTTACAGATAAATTGAAGGATTACAAGCGCAAATATGTTCAGGATTACTAATACTAGTAGTACTGTGAAGGGGGACGTTGGAGGAGTAGCTCAGTTAAACACAGAGGTAGGGCTTCGTACAAGCGCAAATATGTTCAGGATTACTAATACTAGTAGTACTGTGAAGGGGGACGTTGGAGGAGTAGCTCAGTTAAACACAGAGGTAGGGCTTCGTACAAGCGCAAATATGTTCAGGATTACTAATACTAGTAGTACTGTGAAGGGGGACGTTGGAGGAGTAGCTCAGTTAAACACAGAGGTAGGGCTTCGTACAAGCGCAAATATGTTCAGGATTACTAATACTAGTAGTACTGTGAAGGGGGACGTTGGAGGAGTAGCTCAGTTAAACACAGAGGTAGGGCTTCGTACAAGCGCAAATATGTTCAGGATTACTAATACTAGTAGTACTGTGAAGGGGGACGTTGGAGGAGTAGCTCAGTTAAACACAGAGGTAGGGCTTCGTACAAGCGCAAATATGTTCAGGATTACTAATACTAGTAGTACTGTGAAGGGGGACGTTGGAGGAGTAGCTCAGTTAAACACAGAGGTAGGGCTTCGTACAAGCGCAAATATGTTCAGGATTACTAATACTAGTAGTACTGTGAAGGGGGACGTTGGAGGAGTAGCTCAGTTAAACACAGAGGTAGGGCTTCGTACAAGCGCAAATATGTTCAGGATTACTAATACTAGTAGTACTGTGAAGGGGGACGTTGGAGGAGTAGCTCAGTTAAACACAGAGGTAGGGCTTCGTACAAGCGCAAATATGTTCAGGATTACTAATACTAGTAGTACTGTGAAGGGGGACGTTGGAGGAGTAGCTCAGTTAAACACAGAGGTAGGGCTTCGTACAAGCGCAAATATGTTCAGGATTACTAATACTAGTAGTACTGTGAAGGGGGACGTTGGAGGAGTAGCTCAGTTAAACACAGAGGTAGGGCTTCGTACAAGCGCAAATATGTTCAGGATTACTAATACTAGTAGTACTGTGAAGGGGGACGTTGGAGGAGTAGCTCAGTTAAACACAGAGGTAGGGCTTCGTATTCTTCATGTATTTAAATAAGACTTTAATTGATTTTATCGAACGAGCGGAGCGTAAGCGAAGTGAAGTTCTTTCAAACAACTTCGGGTAGTTTACCTAGACATCTGTGCATTTCGATGGCTTTTTGATTTTGAATAGTTGTCGCGCGATAACTTTAGTAACGTTCTTCTGATCTATATGAAATTTGTTGGGGTTGTAGTAGAGCTCAATACAATTTGAGAGTTCGTATTTGAACAGGGTCGATCAAGGGTTGTGGAGCTAGACGGCGAAAAAAATCTTCAGAAGGGTCTTGTTATATTGGTGATATCGTTTGCAAGTAAATCGCGAGTTCTCAGTTCGAGGCGCACTACTAGTTTATACGTTCTTCAAATTAAAACTAGCAACATATTTTATACCACGACGGTGGCAAACAATCATACAACCCGCCTGCCGTAGCCTATGGATGCCTGCAACTCCAGAGGTGTCACATGCGCGTTGCCGACCCTTTACAAAAAGGGGGATTCACTGTGTTGACGGCTAAAGGAACAAGAGGGTCCCTCATTGTCAACATGCTGGGTCGTCTTTGAGCTCTTTGGCAACCTTACTCACCAGCAGAAATACAACACTATGAGTAGGGTATATCCTGGTGTTGCGGGCATCCATGGGCGGAGGTACTTACCATCAGGCGATACGTCTATTACGTCTGCTTGTTAGCCTCCTATGACATAAAAAAAACTAGTGCCCATTCCTTGGTTTAGATTGCTAAGCGGACCCCAGGCTCGATAAAGCCTAAGTTGCACAAATTATGGTTTGCTTCAAATCATGTTCCTAGCGTTTGCCGGGACAAACGCTAGGATTGACGCTAGGAAACGCTAGGAACGCATTCTTGCCACGGCTTTATTGAGCTTAGGGTCCGCTCGGCAAGGTTCAGCGGCGGAGTTTGTGGAACAGACAAAGCACTTAAACCGCTTTGGAATCCGCTTATGACTTTGTGCCAGTGGCTATTGAAACAGCCGGACCCTGGGGTTCAGACGCACTCAGCTTCTTCAGGGCGTCGTTTGCGAGAGAGGGGCTGCGATCCTCGCTCTAGGTAGTATCTTGGTTCAGCAGGCCTTGTTGTTCAGCGGGGAAATGCGGCGGGAATAATGAGGACTTTTTATATTAACAATATTAAATGAAGTACGAAAAAAAAACAAGAAAAAATTGTAGTTCATAAATAAATTGATTTATTATATGTATATCACATTTCAAAATAACTCCTGTATAGCATCCACCGTCAGTCCTTTGGTTTCCGGTAAGAAGTACGCAGTATAACCCACGGTAGCGAAGCAGACGATGGCGAACAGGTAGAAGAGTCCGCCGAGCCCGAACAACGACACGAGGGGGCCGAACGCGAAGAGAACGAAGAACGTGCACGTCCAGAACAGCTCGTAGGTTACCATGGACATTATGCTTGACACCTGGGAGCGAAAATCTTAGTCAGTTCTTCGAAAATTCCTTTTGAGGATTTCCTCGAATGAGACCTCGGATTTACTAAGAGGTCGATACTAATAATTTTTAAGAAAAAAAAATGCCTGTCTGGAGGTATCAAGCTGAAATTTATATCTAATACTCAGGTCTATTGTCCCTTGGAGCTGTGAAAAAATCAAACTTAAAAGCCAACGCAATCAAAAGATACAGTCGTTAATGCTGCAAATTTTAGAGTTTTTCGGCACTTGCAAAACCTACGGGGTACTTCCCGTGAACTCAGAAACTTGAAATTTGGCACGAAGCAACGTCATATAGCATAGACAATGGAAAAATTACAAAAAGTAGACATTTTTAGTAAAATCATACAAATTTTTTTTTTTTTAATTTTAAACTTACTACCTTTTTCCTCGTAAACGCGTAGAGGTATTAAATTGAAATTCATGTCAAATACTCAGCGCTATAAGACCTTTCAGATGTAGCAAAACCAAACTTTTATGTCAACGCAATCAAAAGAAATTGCAATTTAAGTCGCATATTTTGAAACTGAGTACTCGCAAGAAACTCAAAACCTAAAGGGTACTTCCCGTAAACTCAGAAACTTGAAACTTGGCACGAAAAAACTTCATATATCACAGACAAAGGAAAAATTACGAAAAGTAGACATTTTTAGTAAAATCATACAAAAAATATTTTTTGAAATTTTAAACTTACTACCTTTTTCCTCGTAAACGCGTGGAGGCAGGGCTTGGAACCGGTACCAAAAATACCGGTTACATACCGGTATTTATAGGTTCTTTTCATTTCGGTTCCAGAGTACCGGTAAAGAAAAAATACCGGTACTAGCAGTGAAAAATATCGGTTCTCTATAAAGGTTCCTGGCTTGAAACCGGTACCGAAGGTACCTGTTCCATATTTGTGAGTTTTTTTCATTTCGGTTCCGCAGAACCGGTAAAGAACAAATACCGGAATTAGCACCGAAAAATACCGGTTCTCTATAAAGGTTCTTCCACGTGTACGCGACGTTGTCGTTTAGTGCGGTACGCATATTCGGTGCGTAACATACCTACACTACAAACGAACGCGGCGTTGCGCTGCGCGTTGCCAGCATGCCAGGCGAATCAGCGATGGCCGATGCGCGGTGATTCAGTTCGAATTGAACACACGGCGGAAAGTGGAAGTTCATTGTTGTGTATTTATCAACCGACTTCATGATTTCGAAGGAGGAGGTTCTCAATTGGCTACTTTCCTAAAAAAATATTCGAAAATAAGGACCGTTTTAAAATCAAAGATGGCGGAAACGGGCAAAATTTTCAAAATTGTCATGGTAGTCATTTCCGACTAATTCGGGTGTGCAGATTTCGAAAATAATGTCTATTTTTAAATCCAAGATGGCGGTCATACACACTTTTAGTAAAAATCGTCATGGTAGTCATTTTCTATTAATTCAGGGATGTAGATTTCGAAAATAAAGACAATTTTAAAATCCAAGATGGCGGAAATGGATAATTTTGTCAAAATCGTCATGGTAGTCATTTCCGACTAATTAGGGTGTGCAGATTTCGAAAATGATGTCTATTTTGAAATCCAAGACCGCGGTCATACACGTTTTTGGTAAAAGTCATCATGTTAGTCGTTTCCGATTAATTCAGGGGTGTAGATTTCGAAAATAAGGACCGTTTTAAAATCAAAGATGGCGGAAACGGGCAAAATTTTCAAAATCGTCATGGTAGTCATTTCCGACTAATTCGGGTGTGCAGATTTCGAAAATAATGTCTATTTTTAAATCCAAGATGGCGGTCATACACATTTTTAGTAAAAATCGTCATGGTAGTCATTTTCTATTAATTCAGGGATGTAGATTTCGAAAATAAAGACAATTTTAAAATCCAAGATGGCGGAAATGGATAATTTTGTCAAAATCGTCATGGTAGTCATTTTCGACTAATTAGGGTGTGCAGATTTCGAAAAGATGTCTATTTTGAAATCCAAGACCGCGGTCATAAACTTTTTTGGTAAAAGTCATCATGTTAGTCGTTTCCGATTAATTCAGGGGTGTAGATTTCGAAAATAAGGACCGTTTTAAAATCAAAGATGGCGGAAACGGGCAAAATTTTCAAAATCGTCATGGTAGTCATTTCCGACTAATTCGGGTGTGCAGATTTCGAAAATAATGTCTATTTTTAAATCCAAGATGGCGGTCATACACATTTTTAGTAAAAATCGTCATGGTAGTCATTTTCTATTAATTCAGGGATGTAGATTTCGAAAATAAAGACAATTTTAAAATCCAAGATGGCGGAAATGGATAATTTTGTCAAAATCGTCATGGTAGTCATTTTCGACTAATTAGGGTGTGCAGATTTCGAAAAGATGTCTATTTTGAAATCCAAGACCGCGGTCATACACTTTTTTGGTAAAAGTCATCATGTTAGTCGTTTCCGATTAATTCAGGGGTGTAGATTTCGAAAATAAGGACCGTTTTAAAATCAAAGATGGCGGAAACGGGCAAAATTTTCAAAATCGTCATGGCAGTCATTTCCGACTAATTCGGGTGTGCAGATTTCGAAAATAATTTCTATTTTTAAATCCAAGATGGCGGTCATACACATTTTTAGTGAAAATCGTTATGGTAGTCATTTTCTATTAATTCAGGGATGTAGATTTCGAAAATAAAAACAATTTTAAAATCCAAGATGGCGGAAATGGATAATTTTGTCAAAATCGTCATGGTAGTCATTTTCGACTAATTAGGGTGTGCAGATTTCGAAAATGATGTCTATTTTGAAATCCAAGACCGCGGTCATACACTTTTTTGGTAAAAGTCATCATGTTAGTCGTTTCCGATTAATTCAGGGGTGTAGATTTCGAAAATAAGGACCGTTTTAAAATCAAAGATGGCGGAAACGGGCAAAATTTTCAAAATCGTCATGGTAGTCATTTCCGACTAATTCGGGTGTGCAGATTTCGAAAATAATGTCTATTTTTAAATCCAAGATGGCGGTCATACACATTTTTAGTAAAAATCGTCATGGTAGTCATTTTCTATTGATTCAGGGATGTAGATTTCGAAAATAAAGACAATTTTAAAATCCAAGATGGCGGAAATGGATAATTTTGTCAAATTCGTCATGGTAGTCATTTTCGACTAATTAGAGTGTGCAGATTTCGAAAATGATGTCTATTTTGAAATCCAAGACCGCTGTCATACACTTTTTTGGTAAAACTCATCATGTTAGTCGTTTTCGATTAATTCAGGGGTGTAGATTTCGAAAATAAGGACCGTTTTAAAATCAAAGATGGCGGAAACGGGCAAAATTTTCAAAATCGTCATGGTAGTCATTTCCGACTAATTCGGGTGTGCAGATTTCGAAAATAATGTCTATTTTTAAATCCAAGATGGCGGTCATACACATTTTTAGTAAAAATCGTCATGGTAGTCATTTTCTATTGATTCAGGGATGTATATTTCGAAAATAAAGACAATTTTAAAATCCAAGATGGCGGAAATGGATAATTATGTCAAATTCGTCATGGTAGTAATTTTCGACTAATTAGGGTGTGCAGATTTCGAAAATGATGTCTATTTTGAAATCCAAGACCGCTCTCATACAGTTTTTTGGTAAAACTCATCATGTTAGTCGTTTCCGATTAATTCAGGGGTGTAGATTTCGAAAATAAGGACCGTTTTAAAATCAAAGATGGCGGAAACGGGCAAAATTTTCAAAATCGTCATGGTAGTCATTTCCGACTAATTCGGGTGTGCAGATTTCGAAAATAATGTCTATTTTTAAATCCAAGATGGCGGTCATACACATTTTTAGTAAAAATCGTCATGGTAGTCATTTTCTATTGATTCAGGGATGTAGATTTCGAAAATAAAGACAATTTTAAAATCCAAGATGGCGGAAATGGATAATTTTGTCAAATTCGTCATGGTAGTCATTTTCGACTAATTAGGGTGTGCAGATTTCGAAAATGATGTCTATTTTGAAATCCAAGACCGCTGTCATACACTTTTTTGGTAAAACTCATCATGTTAGTCGTTTCCGATAAATTCAGGGGTGTAGATTTCGAAAATATGGACCGTTTTAAAATCAAAGATGGCGGAAACGGGCAAAATTTTCAAAATCGTCATGGTAGTCATTTCCGACTAATTCGGGTGTGCAGATTTCGAAAATAATGTCTATTTTTAAATCCAAGATGGCGGTCATACACATTTTTAGTAAAAATCGTCATGGTAGTCATTTTCTATTAATTCAGGGATGTAGATTTCGAAAATAAAGACAATTTTAAAATCCAAGATGGCGGAAATGGATAATTTTGTCAAATTCGTCATGGTAGTCATTTTCGACTAATTAGGGTGTGCAGATTTCGAAAATGATGTCTATTTTGAAATCCAAGACCGCTGTCGGACACTTTTTTGGTAAAACTCATCATGTTAGTCGTTTCCGATAAATTCAGGGGTGTAGATTTCGAAAATATGGACCGTTTTAAAATCAAAGATGGCGGAAACGGGCAAAATTTTCAAAATCGTCATGGTAGTCATTTCCGACTAATTCGGGTGTGCAGATTTCGAAAATAATGTCTATTTTTAAATCCAAGATGGCGGTCATACACATTTTTAGTAAAAATCGTCATGGTAGTCATTTTCTATTAATTCAGGGATGTAGATTTCGAAAATAAAGACAATTTTAAAATCCAAGATGGCGGAAATGGATAATTTTGTCAAATTCGTCATGGTAGTCATTTTCGACTAATTAGGGTGTGCAGATTTCGAAAATGATGTCTATTTTGAAGTCCAAGACCGCTGTCATACACTTTTTTGGTAAAACTCATCATGTTAGTCGTTTCCGATTAATTCAGGGGTGTAGATTTCGAAAATAAGGACCGTTTTAAAATCAAAGATGGCGGAAACGGGCAAAATTTTCAAAATCGTCATGGTAGTCATTTCCGACTAATACGGGTGTGCAGATTTCGAAAATAATGTCTATTTTTAAATCCAAGATGGCGGTCATACACATTTTTAGTAAAAATCGTCATGGTAGTCATTTTCTATTAATTCAGGGATGTAGATTCCGAAAATAAAGACAATTTTAAAATCCAAGATGGCGGAAATGGTTAATTTTGTCAAAATCGTCATGGTAGTCATTTTCGGCTAATTAGGGTGTGCAGATTTCGAAAATGATGTCTATTTTAAAATGCAAGACCGCGGTCATACACTTTTTTGGTAAAAGTCATCATGTTAGTCGTTTCCGATTAATTCAGGGGTGTAGATTTCGAAAATAATGACCGTTTTAAAATCAAAGATGGCGGAAACGGGCAAAATTTTCAAAATCGTCATGGTAGTCATTTCCGACTAATTCTGGTGTGCAGATTTCGAAAATAATGTCTCTTTAGAAATCCAAGATGGCGGTCAAACAGTTTCTTAGTAAAAATCGTCATGGTAGTCATTTTCGATTAACTCAGGGAAGTAGATTTCGAAAATAAAGATCGTTTTAAAATCCAAGATGGTGAAAATGGATAATTTTGTCAAAATCGTCATGGTAGTCGTTTTCGACTAATTCGGGTGTGCAGATTTCGAAAATAATGTTTTTTTAAAAATCCAATTTAGCTCTGGCACACTTATTTGGTGAAAATCGAATGAGTGTCGTTTTAGATTAATTTGGGGATTTAAATTTCGAAAATAAATACCGTTTTAAAATTGAAGATGTCTGAAATGGACAATTTTATTAAAATCGTCATGATAGTCTTTTTTGTCTCCGATTAATTCAGGGGTGTAGATTTCGAAAATAAGGACCGTTTTAAAATCAAAGATGGCGGAAACGGGCAAAATTTTCAAAATCGTCATGGTAGTAATTTTCGACTAATTTGGGTGTGCAGATTTCGAAAATAATGTCCATTTTGAAATCCAAGATGGCGGTCATACACTTTTTTTGGTAAAAATCCTTAAATCGAAAATGAAGACCGTTTTAAAATCCAAGATGGCGAAAATGGAAAATTTTGTCAAAATCGTTATGGTAGTCGTCTTCGACTAATTCGGGGGTGTAGACTTCGAAAATATTGTATGTTTTAAAATCCAAGATGGCGGCCATACACTTTTTTCGAAAACAATTTTATGGTAGTCGCTTGTGATTAATTGAGGGGTGTAGATTTCGATATAAGGACCGATTTGAGATCCAAGATGGGTGTTAAAGGACAATTATTGTAAAAATGGTCATAGTAGTCATTTTCCACCAAACTCAAATTGTTATGAGTGTTATGATGACATTGAACCTAGAAGAACTCAACCCCCTAAGGCACAGGTTTTTACCTAGTCTAGGGGTCGAAAGTTTGACCACTCCACACCGACTTGTCTGTACAAAAATCCTGTTGTGTAACTATTACGTAACATGATGTCTACACGATGATTCTTAATCCGTGAACAGGAACCATCTTTTCTAACTCAGTAATTGATGGAGATTACGTTAAAGTAGTAATTACGTGGAAACAAACTTGTTTTTTTTAAATCATAATTTTAATTTTGAGTTAAGTTTTATCCTAAAACCCTTGTCACTCTTCTACCTTATCGGTTTTAATGAGTTTGTAACCTCTTTACAAACTTATTAGCAATTGACAATTTATGAGTAAACCCTGTCCTTGACATTGTCAATCACTTTTGTTATACGCATAAACAAAGTCAGAGTCGTGGATATTGAATGAGAAAATTATAACTAATTTTCCAAAAATCATGCCTCCACCATATCCGTACTCAAATATCGAGCGTTACGACATTGTACGTTTGTCGATACAAACGAACAGCACAAGACGAACCCAACAGTTATTTCACGAATTTCATCCAAACGTCCCGATTCCCAGACACAATTTGATAAATCGCATGCACCAAAACCTACGTGACTTCGGACAGTTTACAGTGCCGCAACATGCTCAAGCACCCGGACGACCTCGTCGTCATCCTGACGATCTGGATCGACGAATCTTAAGATTCTTTGCTCGGGATCCTCGAAGGAGCACTAGACAAGCAGCGAGAAGATTTCGAGTGAGTCAATCCTTCGTGTGGCGGTTGCTTAACTTGTCCGATTTACATCCCTTTCATTTTCGACCTGTGCAAGATATTTTACCAACAGATTTTGCAGGGAGGGTTGCTCTCTGTCAGTGGTTCGAGAGAAACATCGAAACCAATATCTTGTGGTCGGATGAATCAACCTTCACGCGTGTCGGTCAATTTAATGTCCATAATGAACACTTTTGGGCTGCCGAAAATCCTCGGACGTAAATGTGTGGGCAGGGATAATGAATGAGACATTAATTGGACCCATATTCATAGAAGAGAGATTAAATGGAGGAAACTACCTAAATTTGCTAAGGCATATGGTAACAGAGCTGTTGGATGAAGTGCCACTGCGGAATTTGAATAACCTGTATTGCCAGCATGATGGTGCCCCTGCACATTTTGAACATAGGGTTCGCGACTACCTGAACGCGGAATTCCCTGGGCGGTGGATCGGCCGCGGCGGCCCTATCGCATGGCCTCCACGCAGTCCAGATCTCACTCCATTGGATGTTTACCTTTGGAGTGACGTAAAACGAATTGTTTATGAACAAGAGTCCAATACTGTACTAGAACTCCGCCAAAGAATATGCAACGCATTTGACGAAATAAGGGCTAGCAATTCTCTTCGCAGAATTAAAAATAATCACAGGCGTCGAGCGGAGCTGTGTCAATAACAACACGGTGGTAATTTTGAACACCTGTTAAATTATGTTTAAAATAATCTTTTTTATGTTTTAGTTGGTCAGGTATGCAGTTGCTTTTATTGTTTTGTATTTATTTATTAAATTGTACAGTTTAAAAACAAATCGTTTTACTTGTTCAAAATTTAACTTGTTAAGTAGCTTGCAAATAAAAGTTTAGGTAATGCACTTTATGTTAATCACCTACTAATTATTTTCGTCGTTATCAGTGCAGCACTGATAAGATTACAAGTACATAGAAGTATTTATTGACATTAGATCCATCAAATTTCCCGCCATACTGATGGCACTTGACGTATCGTAGTTAAACTTTATTATACTGTAGGATGACCATGTATTCAATGGTTACTTGTTTTAACTATGTTTTCACTTTTAATTAATTAAACAGTGAAGAAATAACGCGAGACCTCGCCGAATAAGTTTAATTTGGGCTAAATTTTAATATTATTCCACTCCTGTTCACGGATTAAAAATCATCGTGTATATGTACAATAAAGCTATTCTTATTATTTATTATTATTATTTTTACTAATTCATGTGTGTAGATTTAGAAAATAATTTTTGTTTTAAAATACAAGACGGCAGTCATACAATTTTAGTAAAAATCGTTATAGTAGTCTCTGTTGATTAATTCGGCAATGTGAATTCCGACAATAAACACTGTTTTAAAATATAAGATAGCAATGATGACCTATTTGTGAAAATCTTCATGGTAATCTTGTTCGACTGATTCAGGTGTTTAGATTTTGAGAAAAGGGTCTGTTTTAAATTCCAAGATGGCGGCCATACACTTTTTTCTGGATAATCGTTATGGTAGTCATTTTCGATTTAATCGGGGATACAAAAAAGTATATAGCCGCCATCTTGAATTTTAAAACAGAATTTGTTTTTGAAATCTACATATCAGAATAACGACGATTTTTATAAATTAATGACAATTTATGCCATCTTGGATTTTGAAACGGACTTTATTTTTGAAATCTACACGCCTGAATTAATCGAAAATGGCTAAAATAACAAGTAAAGTATGTGATCGCTATCTTCGATTTTAAAATAGACATTATTTTCGAAATCTATAGTTCCCGAATTAGTCTAAAACGACTTCCATTACGAATTTATCAATTTTTTTCATTTTCGCCATCTTTGATTTTAAAACAGTCCTTATTTTCGAAGTCTTCATCCCTGATTTAATCAAAAATGACGTCCATTACGATTTTTTAGTAAAATGCGTATGGCCGCCATCTTGGATTTCAAAACAGAGATTATTTTCGAAATCTACACCCCCAAATTAGTCGAAGACGACTACCATGACGATTTTGACAATTTTTTTCCATTTCCGCCATCTTGTATTTTAAAACGGTCTTTATTTTCGATTTAAAGATTTTTACCACAAATGTGTATGACCGCCATCTTGGATTTTAAAATAGGCATTATTTTCGAAATCTGCACACCCGAATTAGTCGAAGACGAAAACCATCATGATTTTGACAAAAATTTCCGTTTCCGCCATCTTTGATTTTAAAACGGTCCTTATTTTCGAAGTCTTCTTCCCTGAATTAATCAAAAATGACGTCCATTACGATTTTTATGTAAAATGTGTATGGCCGCCATCTTGGATTTTGAAACAAACATTTTTTTCGAAATCTACACCCCCAAATTAGTCGAAGACGACTACCATGACGATTTTGACAAAATTTTTCCATTTCCGCCATCTTGTATTTTAAAACGGTCTCTATTTTCGATTTAAAGATTTTTACCACAAAAGTGTATGACCGCCATCTTGGATTTTAAAATAGGCATTATTTTCGAAATCTGCACACCCGAATTAGTCGAAGACGAAAACCATGACGATTTTGACAAAAATTTCCGTTCCCGCCATCTTTGATTTTAAAACGGTCCTTATTTTCGAAGTCTTCTTCCCGGAATTAATCAAAAATGACGTCCATTACGATTTTTATGTAAAATGTGTATGGCCGCCATCTTGGATTTTGAAACAAACAATTTTTTCGAAATCTACACCCCCAAATTAGTCGAAGACGACTACCATGACGATTTTGACAAAATTTTCCATTTCCGCCATCTTGGATTTTAAAACAGTCTTTGTTTTCAATTTAACAATTTTTACCAAAAAAGTGTATGACCGCCCTCTTGAATTTCAAAATAGACATTATTTTCGAAATCTGCACACCCAAATTAGTCGAAAATGACTACCATGACCAATTTGACAAAATTTTCCATTTCCGCCATATTTATTTATAAAACCGTCCTTATTTCCGGAATCTACACCTATGAATTAATCGGAAATGACTACTATTACGATTTTTAAGTAAAAAGTGTATGGCCGCCATCTTGGATTTTAAAACATCCATCATTTTCGAAGTCTACACCCCCGAATTAGTCGAAGACGACTACCATAACGATTTTGACAAAATTTTCCATTTTCGCCATCTTGGATTTTAAAACGGTCTTCATTTTCGATTTAAGGATTTTTACCAAAAAAAGTGTATGACCGCCATCTTGGATTTCAAAATGGACATTATTTTCGAAATCTGCACACCCAAATTAGTCGAAAATTACTACCATGACGATTTTGACAAAATTGTCCATTTCCGCCATCTTTGATTTTAAAACGGATATTACTTTCGAAATCTACACCCCTGAATTAATCGAAAATGACTACCATAACGATTTTTACCAAAAAAGTGTTTGACCGCCATCTTGGATTTCTAAATGGACATTATTTTATATTATCAAAATATTGCATTGTCACTCGATATACATATGCGTGAAAAATTTCAGCTCAATCGGAAATCGGGAAGTTGGTCATTTGAACCATGGGCAACGGACAGGTGAAACTAAATAAAAACCTTTAAAAACATACTAATCCCTGTTATTTGGGGGGTCCAATATGGGAGTCCAGGTTTTCCGCACGTACAAATAAACATAAGTTCGATCACCAACTGACGAACGAAACAAATGAACGCAGCGAGTGAGCGAGCGCCAAGCGGACAAAGCCGACGCCACGAGTCAGAGAGAGAGAACAAATCCTTTAATACGCGGCGACAAGTAATACCGGTACCTATGCGTGATTCGGAACCGGTACCAAGTCTAATACAGGTTTATGGTTCAAGGCCACAATACCGGTTCCCATTAAATACCTGTAATTCAAGCCCTGAATACCGGTACCTCGGAACCGGAAAATACCTGTAATTCGATCCCTGGATACCGGTACTACGGAACCGGTACCAAGTCATATACCGGTTCCTGGTTCGAAGCCACGATACCGGTTCCGAAAAATACCTGTAATTCGATCCCTGGATACCGGTACCACGGAACCGGTACCAAGTCATATACCGGTTCCTGGTTCGAAGCCACGATACCGGTTCCGAAAAATACCGGTATTTCAAGCCCTGCGTGGAGGTATTAAATTGAAATTCATGTCAAATACTCAGGGCTAAAGGACCTTTCCGATGTAGCAAAACCAAACTTTTATGTGAACACAATAGCAATTTAAGTCGCATATTTTGAAACTGAGTACTCGCAAGAAACTCAAAACCTAAAGGGTACTTCCCGTAAACTCAGAAACTTGAAACTTGGCATGAAGAAACTTCATATAGCACAGACAAAGGAAAAATTACGAAAAGTAGACATTTTTAGTAAAATCATACAAAAAATATTTTTTGAAATTTTAAACTTACTACCTTTTTCCTCGTACACGCGTAGAGGTATTAAATTGAAATTAGTAATAAACATACTACAACTTTTGCTTGTTATAGGTTTGTACGGAACCCTCGGTGCGCGAGTCCGACTCGCACTTGGCCGGTTTTTTAAAATGAAAATGCTTGATTTGTTAATAACACAAAAATCACTATACACCGTGGGCCCATATAACCAGACAGATTTTAACAGTGTATTCCTGATCATATTTAGATACTAAAATGTTCTATAAACTTTTCTGGAACACGCCTAGTTTCAGAGTTAATACCAATTTAAAAAAAATACACTTTTTATTATAACTCAGCACTAAACGCCTTTCTAATGGCATTGTTGCCACTATTGGACATAGTTTACACGCCCTTATGGACAGATATCAAAGTGATAAGGAAAACTTTGCAGAAACTAAATTTTTACAAAAAAAAAATGTACCAATTTGTTTAAAGCGATAATTTTATTAATAAAATTTGCTTTTTATGTGCAAAAAACATTCGAAAAATATAAAAAAGAACGAAAAAAAAATTTTTTTTTTGGCGAAATTGAGTTACATAATATTTTTTCCTTCTTTTGGTCTTAGAAATTCGTGGCTAAGATCTGTCGGGTCATTCCAGCCCACGGTGTATAAGGTGTTAATTTATTAGTTGCAGATATCTTAACAGATGATACTTTAAACCAACCAACTTTAAATAGAAATTAAGAATTTGATTAGCTGAAATAACAGAAAATTGGCGGCGCTGAAATAGGACGCTCCATTCAAGAAAATTTTGAGAGCATCTGGCCGAAAGCAGGTAACTAAACCTGCTAGTCTAGAAGTATAACTACAGCATACCTCGGGTAGAAAGACTTCTGCTGCAACCACAAAAGGCACCGCACCAGCCCCCAACGAGTAGATAAAGCAAAACAGGAGAATGACCACAGCCGTCATGGTGTGAGGGCCCCAGTGGAATTGGATCTGCGAGCCTAGCAGCACGCAGCACAACCCCGAGCCCAGTGAGGAGTACATCATGAGAGGCTGAAAGGACACAAATACATAACAGCAGATGGTCTGAGCGGGTGAGGTGTTCAAATTGACGTTCATTTCATACACACTTATTCTTTTGACATTAAAGTCGTGACAAGATCATTTTGAACACTTTAGCCGCTTAGCTATTTCTGCTGATATGTACTACTAGCTGTGCCCGCGGCTCCGCCCGCGTGGAATTCGGTCTGTGTCAGTAAGCGGCTAATTCACCCCTAATTTATCTCCCGCTACCCTGGAGGCGGAACTTGAAGTAAAGTTGGCAGATGGATACGCTAGAGGACAGTAGTCCTAATAAAATATTTTATAATTACCACTAAATGAAAACTCAACAATTAATACTTTTTTTATCATATTAATTTTTTTGGCATGATTTAAACGACATAGAGTAGTAGGTGTATATCGGACGATACAGGACCACTTTTGTATTTATACGTTCATGTCCACGGCAAATATCATCCAAATCGATCCTCCCGTCAAATCAGTCTAAGCATGAAAGGTAAGAACAGGCGCGGGTGAAATTGGAGTGGGGGGGGTCACAAATGCAGAAATGTTTTTTTTCTATTTGAGGTGCACTTGGAGGGGGGGGGGGGGGTCCATGACCCATGCAAATTTAACTCAATCGAGTGTAGTGCCTACCCCCCCCCCCCCCCTTTGGGGGATTTTCTAATATATAGATAACCTGGCTGGGGATTTTCTTGAATTGGAATTAGTAATCCTTAAGGGGTGATTTTCGGGATAACAATGTAAAAAAAACCGGCCAAGAGCATGTCGGCCGATGCTCAGTGTAGAGTTTCGTAGATGCCGCCCTGTTACAAAACATCCTTTCAAAAGGTCGTTTATTAAGGGATATTTGGCGGCGCTTACGTCATTTTACTATTCGGCACTTCCTTTCACTATTCGTTTTTGACTGATAATTCAAAAACTGCTGAACGGATTTTATTCAATATAGTTTTTATTGAAAGTTCTTATCAGGCCTCACCAAATTTCAGCTTTCTAGTGCGAACGGTAACTGAGCTAGACCGCGGACAGACGGACGGACATGGCGAAACTATAAGGGTTCCTAGTTGACCGGAACCCTAAAAAGAGATAAATAGTAGTTTATGTAACATATTAAAAATCCATTGAAACCATTAGAATGACCGCCATTACACCGCCATGACCAACCTTATTGCGCCGGCGGTCGGGGGGCGGATTTTCATTACGTTACCGTAAGTAATGAATCTTCATACGTTTTTACCACACTGTCACAGATAATACACTGATGTTACGTTACTGGTTGTATGGTGGTAATTACATACGGTTCCGAACGCGGAATAGAAGATTTATGATATTGGTGTAGGATCAAGATATTTATTCTTTAATGTCAGCACATTACAATGCACTACTGAACGTCAGTGAAATTTTTGAAATTTTTTGAAATTTTTGAAATTCTTGAAATTTTTGAAATTTTTGAAATTTTTGAAATTTTTGAAATTTTTGAAATTTTTGAAATTTTTGAAATTTTTGTAATCTTTGAAATCTTTGAAATTTTTGAAATTTTTGAAATTTTTGAAATTTTGAAAATTCTTGAAATTTTTAAAATTTTTGAAATTTTTGAATTTTTTTATTTCATTCCTTTTTACATGTTTCTCAATCGTATGGGTGTCGCGTTTTCGTGACGTGACGGTCACGTCACTTTTTTTCGCCTAGACCCCCCCCCCCCCCCCCCCAACCGCGAACCGTCCGATAAGGAACTTCGTTCCAAAACTACCACCGGTTCTAACCCTACACCTCAGTGGCCCAAGAAGTATTATGACCGAAAAGAAACTGTACGGGACTTATTTTTTTTTCAAAACAGTAATACATTATTAGATCTTAAAGATACAAACTAATACGTAGTTCTTCAAGAAGACATATCAAAACAGCTTGAGAGACAGATAATGTACCCATTGTTTAATTATAAAGAAAAATAACATTGTTTAATTATAAAGAAAAATAAATTTTGGACCCGGGGTATGTCCTTAAACTACGTCCGGACCTGGGTATGTCCTTAAACTACGCCAAAAAGAGAGGTATGGGCACTGCGAATGGCATCTCGCTTAGTGTGGTAGGGCACGTTCAGCGAATGTCATCGCTCAAATCTGGAGCAGACCCCGACTGGGGAAGTACCTCCACCTTACAGAAAACCACAACCAAATAGCACTAGACCCTACTCATAGTGTTGTGTTCCTGCTAGTAAGGTTGCCAAAGAGCTCAAAGAGGACCCAATCTGTTGACGATGAGGGACCTTCTTGTTCCTTTAGTCGTCAACACAGTGAATCCTCCTATTAGTAAAGGGTCGGCAACGCGCATGTGACTCCTTTGGAGTTGCAGGCGTCCATAGGTTACGGTAGCTGCTTACCATCAGGCGGGCCGTATGCTTGTTTGCCACCGTCGTGGTATAAAAAAAAAAAAAAAAATAATAATAAATCCTAATCTGACTGCTTCACAAAACTTTTGCTGTTTTCCTACCTAAACGGTGTCCTATAAATGTTAGATTATTTTGTAGTAGTTAAAAAACTACAAAAGGTTTGGGCCATGCATCTTTGTCCGTCATATATAGTCCTCGAACCTGCAATAACCCTTTGACATTCATGACATTTTCCAATATTTTTTAAGAGCGGGTAAAGGTAAATTTAAAGCATCGACGGGTAACATGTTATCAATATGAACACCTTGACCAAAAAATTACAATTTTTTTCAATACCAAATTTCATTTAAATACATACAGCGGTTATTGGTTGTTTCTTACCCATGTAAACTTCCACCCCTTTTGCATCCGCTTAAGGAATAATTTCCGAGATAGAACTATTTTATTTCCTTTTCCAGGGCTCAAATTCTCTCCATATCAAATTTTATCTAAATCGATTCCGCGGTTAATAATTCCCTATACAAATTTCCAACTCCCTTTTCACCCCTTTAGCCTTTAGGGTTGATTTTCGGGGTGAAAAATATCCTTTTCGAATATATTCCATGAACAGACTTTCGACCCTCTTCAGCTTTATTATATGTAATAGATAGTTTTAATGAAAGTCCCTTTCAGGCTTCACTTCTATAATTTTTTTCAAATTTTTTGGACCTACGGTTCTAAAGTAAGATGGGGGGGGGGGGGGGCTTTTTTGAAAATGAAACTATCCTTTGTCCTTTCTCGAGACCCATACTATCTCTATACACATTTTCATCTAAATCAGTTCAGCGGTAAAAAAAATCTCACACCAACTTCCAACCCCCTTTTCACCCCCACAAGGGTTTGTAAACTATCCTATGACGTTTCTCGAGACTCAAATTATCTCCATACTCATTTCTATCTAAATCGTTTCAGCGGTTAAAAAGTCTCCATACCAAATTTCAACCCCATTTTCACCCCCACCAGGGTTGACTTTCGGGATTAAAACTATATATTATCCTTTCCCGGGACTCAAACTATCTCTATAAAAAAATTCATCAAAATCCGTTCAGCCGTTTTCACGTGATGCGCGGTCAAATAAACAGACAAACAGATAAACAGATAAACAGATAAACAGACAAACAGATAAACAGACAAAAATTCTAAAAATTGTTGGAACGTGTTCTGTTATCGATTCTAAGTATCCCCAGCCAACTTTTTTTCGACTATCTTCCATGTACAGACTTTCGACCCTCTTCAGCTTTATTATATGTATAGATAACACTAGTTTCCGCCCGCAACATCATTCACGTCGGTAACCCTTTTTTACCCTTCAGTCATTGAATTCACAAATAGCTTTTTAGAGGTCATTCACAACAGGTGATATTAAAATGTTTTCCAACTTATTTTTATTCTTTAATTAAAAAACCGGCCAAGAGCGTGTCGGGCCACGCTCAGTGTAGGGTTCCGTAGTTTTCCGTCCGTCACAGTAAGTGTCCCCACTTAAGAGTTAATAACACCGCCATGTAGGATATGATATGAGAGTTCCACGTACAGCGACATCTATCGGCAAATTAAGTAAACTATTGCGCGCGAGCTTAAAGTATGGAAGATGATTTTTATGGAATAATTCTTTATTGCGTGAACCGATTTTCACCGTTTTTACTTTATTTGAAAGCACGTCATTTCATTGTAATTTTGTAGAAATTACAGGTACAATAAACACCTGCTTATGCGGTTAAATTACAAACTTAGTTCAGAAATTATTTTGTAATTTTTTTTCAAAAACTATTCATCCTATCAAGTTCAAAATAATTTTCCTAGAAAGTTTTTATAAAGTTCTACTTTTGAGATTTTTTTCATATTTTTAAAACTTACGGTTCAAAAGTTAGAGGGGGGGGGACGCATATTTTTTTACTTCTGGAGCGAATATTTCCGAAAATATTTACATTATCGAAAAATGATTTTAGGAAACCCCTATTCATTTTTAAATACCTATCCAACAATATATCACACGTTAGGCTTGAAATGAAAAAAAAAATCACTCCCCACTTTACGTATAGGGGAGGTACCCTAATAAAAAACAAATTTCCACTTTTTATTTTACCACTTTGTCGGCGTGATTGATATACATATTAGTACCAAATTTCAGCTTTCTAGTGCTAACGGTCACTGAGATTATCCGCGGACGGACGGACGGACGGACGGACGGGCAGACAAAGCGAAACTATAAGGGTTCCTAGTTGACTACGGAACCCTAAAAACAGACACTCTGAACACCAGTTTACGCGCATTGTTTCTATACCTAATCGTTCGCAAGAGTACACTGAGATACCTAGTGTTACGAGTAGATAAACCTAATTTTTACTTTTTATAACATTTATAGCTTATGAATTCACCTATACTTATGCATTAATCAAAAACGATTCTCTTCCAGACCGCAGAAATATTACGAAAAAGGGTAAATTCGCATAGATAATCCGTAGGCAAACAACAACAGGTCACTGTTTTCATTGAGTGTAGAAGATAACATCTAGAATAAAGTGCAACAGTAAGTAGGGCTTTATAATTCTTTTTCTACTCCTGTACTTTTATCTGTCATTTATACATTCGTTAACACCTTTATAAGAACATAGATAATACACTCGATGAAAAGGCTATCTAGTCTATTCCCCAAAATAACACTTGTTCTATAAAAGCGCCAAAATAGTATCGCGGAATCGCGTGCAAACACGGCTATTAACATAAAATAAATTACTGCCAACCTAAGAAACCTAAATAAACGCAGCGTTTTTAGAAAAAAAAACTTAAAAAAAGAAAAAATTATAAGAACCACAGACCTACTTCGTAGTTTTTTACGTTTTCCGTTCGTTTGTTGGGGCGAATTGCAAACTTTGAAAGTAATTTAGGTATTTTTTAGGTTTTTTAACTCCGCCGTAGACGGTCCCAAGCCCGGTTTGAGAAAGGAGGAGGGTTGGCTGTGAACAGCGTACACCTATAACATCAGGGATAATGACAGCTGTAAAATACGCCAACGCCGAGCTGTGGGCGGCGGTAAAATAACCCACCATCACAGGTATCGGGAACCTAAAGGCCTAAATACCCTTTGAAAGACCCGACGTAGAAGGCAATGGGAACCCACTACGATAAACCCTCCCAAGAAAACTCCATGCAAGTAAGCCTAACGAAGTCTGATTTGTCTGGTGATCCGGCTGACCCCCGGCGTTCGTCAATACCCGGGTTGACGAATGAGAAATATGCAACCGAAGACTCCTCGATGGTGTGTCATCAAGCCGTCGAGATAGTAAAAGCTATTGAAGACAAAAAAGGACCGTCCTTACGCCCAAAACATAGGATCGGAACCTGGAACGTCAGAGGGCTTTTAAAACCTGAAAAACTATCAGTTATCGAGAAGGAAATGAGCGGACATAAACTTGCGATCCTAGGGCTATGCGAAACACACATGAAAGGTGCAGGTCATTTTACAACGAGGAACGGCTACAAGATATTTTTTTCGGGCCACGAAACAGAGAGCAAAAATGGAGTAGGTTTCTTAATGTCTCCTCAGATAGCACCGTTTACTACGGGATATAACACCGTTAACGATAGAATAATGTGTATTCGGATAAGCTGTAAGCCTTTGCCACTCAATGTCATACAGGTTTATGCACCAACTGCTCAATCAACACAAGAGGACATTGACAACTTTTATGGCACGCTTGAAAATACTATAGCGACAATTTCAAAACGAGAAATTCTGATCGTCCAAGGTGACTGGAACGCAAAGGTGGGACATACTTTGAATGACGACCACATCCGTCACATACTCGGAAGATACGGCCTAGGAATCCGAAACGAAAGAGGAGAGAGATTCATTGACTTCTGTGTTGGTCACAACTTGGCAGTTACCAACACTTGCTTTAAACACCACAAGCGCAGACTGTATACATGGATATCACCTGGTGACCGCTATCGTAACCAGATTGACTATATCACAGTAGCCGGTCGATGGAAGTCATCTGTGACAAATGCGAGAACCTTTCCTGGGGCAGACTGCGGTAGCGACCACCAGTTGTTAGTTGCAGACTTGCGTATAAGACTGAAATCATTTCGATCCAAGTCAAAAAGAACAAGAAGACTTACATCACAGGAATATGATTACTTTCAGGAACATCTCGAACCAAAACTCTTAGACAACGTCGAAGCTTCGGACCCTGGGGAACTGTGGATACATTTAAAATCAAAAATCAACGAAGTACTGGACTCCATGGTAAAAAATACTGATACGAGGAAGGATTGGATGTCAAATGAAGTTTGGGAAACCATACAAGGAAGAAAAGAGCTAAAGAGTGGTCCAAAGAGCGAACAATTTGAGGAGGAATACCGTGCGCTGACCAAATTAATTCGAAACCTGTGCAGAAGAGACAAAAACAAGTATTTGGAGGATATCTGCATAGAAATCGAAGTTCACGCTGACAGATACCAATCCGCCGACCTGTTCAAGAAGATCCGTCAAATTACAAATAAGTCTAAACCGGCCTCTTGGGTTATAGATGACAGAGACGGGAAACCAATACACGACCTCTGTCAAGTGGTAGAGAGATGGAGGAAGTATTGCGAGCAACTCTATCAGGATCGGCAGAACACATCTACACCTTGCCTCAAAGAGATAAGCGACCCAGAACCCGACATACTACGTTCTGAAATTGAAGACTCGATCCGAAAGCTAAAAACAAATAAAGCCCCGGGACCAGATAACATCACAGCGGAAGTACTTAAAGCTTTGGGACCTAAAGGGGTCACCTGTCTGCATAACATCTGTAACGCAATTTGGAAAACCGGTGTGTGGCCATCTGACTGGATACACTCCTCTATACTTCCCCTACACAAAAAGGGATCAGTACGCGACTGCAACAACTATCGTACAATAGCATTAATTTCACATGCCAGTAAAATTCTCCTTCACGTCATTAATGCAAGGCTAAGATCATACCTCGACTGGCAAATTCCGCAAGAACAAGCGGGATTTGTTAAGGGGAAAGGGACTCGCGAGCAAATTTTAAACCTTCGGCTCATAATAGAAAAATGCTATGAATTCAACATCCCGATGTACATGTGCTTTGTCGACTATCAGAAGGCGTTCGACTGCGTAAGGTGGGAAAAACTGTGGGAGATATTAACTGAACTTGGGGTCCCACATCACCTGATATCATTACTCCAAGGCCTCTATTGTTCTGGTTATGGAACGGTGACAATTGGAGACGTCACGTCCAAGAGTTTCAATTTCCAGAAGGGTGTACGACAGGGATGCATCATATCTCCCATACTATTTAACATATATGGGGAGTACATAATGCGTCACACCCTTGAAAGCTGGGAGGGTGGTGTGAAAGTCGGAGGAGTACTTGTATCCAACCTTCGCTACGCAGACGACACTACCCTCCTTGCATCGTCCGAAATGGAGATGGCGGAGCTTTTGGAACGGCTTAAGGTAACCAGCCGTAGAATGGGGCTCGAAATCAACGCAGGAAAGACAAAGCTGATGGTGGTGGACCGTTTTGGTGTTGAACAGCGTACAGATGCACTGAAAGATTTCGAGACCGTGGATCGTTTTCAGTACCTCGGCTCAGTCATCACCAATAAAGGGGCCTCTGAACCAGAGATACGCAGACGTATCGGCATGGCGAAAACGGCGATGACCCAACTTGAGAAAATATGGAGAGACAGGAACATCTCGAACCGGACCAAAACACATCTCGTCCGCACACTTGTCTTCTCCATTTTTCTCTATGGAGCCGAAACTTGGACGCTAAAAGCCGCCGACAGGCAGAGGATCGATGCTTTCGAGATGTGGTGCTGGCGTCGCATGCTGAGAATTCCTTGGACAGCCCACCGAACAAACGTCTCGGTCCTCAAAGAGCTAAGAATGGAGAACACCCAACGTCTGTCCTCGATTTGTCTGCACCGCGTTGTTGCCTACTTTGGCCATATTGCACGAAGGGGGGCCAATAACCTCGAAAAGCTGGTAGTGACGGGAAAGGTTGAAGGCAAAAGACCGAGAGGACGAAGTCCAAAGAGATGGTCGGATCAGATCTCCGAACAGCTGGAGCTCCCTGTCAGCACCGCCCTTCACCAAGCTACAGACAGAGATAGTTGGAGGCGATTTATAAGCAAAAGGAGTCACGATCCTCAGCAATGGGGGACCGACTAAGAAGAAGAGAGAGGTATTTTTACTAATCTCTGTAGCTCTTTAATAATTGATCAAATAACGACGGTGTGTATTTGTGTTAGTAATGTTAGTATTATTGAAAAATGGTGTTTTAAAAGGTAAAACTTAAATGATTGTTGATTATGTTGACAAAATAACTGCGATATCCATGAAGATTTCAATTTCGCATTTTATGTAAAAGTAAGTGTATTCGTAGAAAAAGTATTGTATGCAACGTCGTATAAGTAGGTAAAAAAATGTTCGTGGCGGTTTTCTTAACAATTTTCGCCTACGGCTCAAATTGTTACCCACGCCACTCACCTTTTTTGACCCCTCTTATACAACTGTTGCATAAACTACTATAAAAAATAAGTAACATGAACTTACTCTCCGTCCAAGCCCGTCAATCAGATAAGCCGAGAGCAAACACGATGCAATCGATATGAGCGCTGTCAAAACACTGGAAATCACTGGTGACAAACTCGGAACAGCTTCCCTAAAGAGATCTCCTGCGTATACGCATACTACCACATAGCCATGGAACGTGGAACAGGTTAGGAGCATCAGCACCAACATGGTAGCTTTCCTCGTTGACCTCGAACTTTTGAAAAACTCCAAAAGTGTTTGTTTTTCTATAGCTTTTTCTGTTTTATCTTCTTCTTCAGTTGAGACCGCCTCCACTACTCCTAGCGTTTTTCGAATGTTATCGATCTCTTGCATTACGACCTTGGAGTTGATGGTAGTATTTCTGTAATATGCGAGTGCTTGTGCTGCTTCTTCTTCTCTTCCCTTCTTCATTAAGAATACGGGTGATTCTTTCAGTATCAAAGTCATTGCTGCTCCAAGCGAAGCGACAGTTAAGCACACGTAGCATAGCATGGTGTACTGTAGATATCCACCTGAAATTAAAATAATGTGCTTATGATATTTGCCTTGATCAAAAAGCCCAAGTTATTAGTAAATTAATTTAAAAATCTAACCAAAAATACCTAACAAGTATGACGCCAGCATACCGAAGAAGAAAGCCAGCACCATGCAAGAGGTCATGGTGCCACGCACGGACACCTGGCAGATTTCGGTGATGTAGACCGGGATCACCACGAAGGAGGCTGTGCTTGCTCCGGCCAGGAACATGGCGGCCAGGAGGGTCTCCACGCGGCTGGATAGAACGACAATGGCCCAGGCGAGCTGGAACAGTTAGAGCTACAGAATGAATCAATAAAAAAATATGACAACGCCATTCAGTGAAGATATCTAAGAATCGTTGTTGATCAGGAAACTTTCATCGAATCGGTTTTCGAGATAAATGAGAACATTTATTTGTATGCAAATAGGCACAATAAAACAGCGGTGAGAGGCTGTTTTGTTGTGCTTATTTGGCGTTGTCATATTTTTTTATTGATCTCACCTTACTTAAGTACAGTCGCCAATGTCGCCATTAGATATATCGGAGCGGCCAAGGTGGTTTCAAATATCTGAATCTGAACAACGCCTCTATTCTCAGAACATGTTCAGATATTTTTGAGTACCTTGGCCGCTTCGATATATTTGATGGCGACTGTACTTGTACCTACTGTATCCTACAAAAAATGGGCTCCCCCATTTTTTGTAAGATGCCTTTTTGTATAAAATCAATTAAATTGTGGCACTCTGGTCTAATTTGGATTAAAGCAAAATTATCAGCGTTTTTTTATTTACTTTACACAATCATGTCATGACAAAGCTTATCACCGCCATCCTAATGCTTGCCCTTCGTCTATGTACAGTCTGCGTAGCATTTTTTTTCCTTCCACACCTCTCTGTACATTAACAAGCGTCATTCACAGTTTTACTTTGCATAACCATCTCTTACACAGGCGCTTCAACCAAGCCAAGCCATATCTAGACACACCTTCGCAGAGCAAAGAGGCGACACACCAGCGTGGCGTGGGTATATTTACACGAACCATTTTGGGGTCGCTGGCAAATTACACAACAAAACATTTTTAGCAATTGAAAAACCTTGTGTATGACAGAAACAGTGATACAATACAATCAGGGATCGGAAACTCGGGAGCTATTATACCTACAACTAGCAACATTCCGGAAAAAGCTAAGCAAGTATGGACTCGGCTTCTTAAAAATAATATTTTTTATTATTTAAACCCCGGGATCCCGGGATGGTATGCAACATCAGAAAATGGTTAATACGTATCAATTGTCGTTGGGTTATGCCTTTTTTAGCGAATTTCGTCAACATACAAGCCGTTTTAACGACATACAGATAATGTATCAAAAAGACACGTGTTAGTCCGTTTAAGGGCTTAATTAATTATAGGTATTGTGTTAAGATGATTGATAACATAATATCAAGACAAACTTTTTTTAACGTGATTTTTTTATACAGGGTATTTTTGAGTGATAATAAAAACACATGAATTACATACAATTTTGATCATAGGAACAACTAAAATAGTCTATTTAAATACTTTAATACATTTGTATGGCTGTTATTCAAATTTTCGGTATTTCGGGAAATCCCGGGAAATTTATTAATAAAATTAAATTGAGTCCGCCTCCATACTAGTCAACATCGACGCGGCGTAGGTACTGAGCCCGAAGTTTAGGTATAATAGCTCCCGAGTTTCTGATCCCTGAATACAATACAATACAATAAAAATATTCTTTATTGCACACCTCAATAAAATAGAACAAGTACGGTACACAGATTAAAAGTAGGCAGTCAACAGGCGGTCTCATCGCTAGAGAGCGATCTCTTCCAGACAACCAGTGATCTCAGGTGATTTCAAAGAACTTTGTTTCCAGTTAGATCTCATTTCTTTTGTTAGCGATATTGATTACAAACTTGGCATTCATTCACATGTATTTCGATGGTGTATGTGTTATTTTAAACATAGGTCAAAACACCGATCAAAATGAATGTATTTGAGACCAGTTGCATTATTGATCTTATTAAAAACAACATAGCTCTCTGATGTAATCTTTTTTAGTCAGCTATCTTCGTAAAGTAGTTTGTAAAGTTTTAAGTATTCAAATATGCAGATAGCAATTAGGTATGATACTGATATTTACGGGCATGTTTTTTTAGGGTTCGGTAGTCTACTAAGAACCATTACATGTACTTTCTTTCTGGTCGTCCATCAGCAGTCTTGGTATGTAGTCGTTAGTACTAGAAACAGATATTTAACATGGATTTATGTAATACAATTTTGAGTAAAGAGAATGTTTTGGGAAATAATGGCTCCAAAAGTTCAAGTTCAATATTTTACTATTTTTACTACGGAACTGTAAGGCCCTTGAGCAGCGGTGGGTAATAGCCCCTTCCAAAAATCCAAAACCCAAATAAATCTGAAAGGTTCCAAATCCATCCATCCATCCATAGGGAGGATTGGTTGGGTCTCAAAACCTTACAGCCAACGGCAATATAGTTCTTTTTTGGCTACCCTGTATAAAAGAGACACTTGAGTATTATTGGGATTCCGTAGCCAGTAAGAAAGGAACCCTTATAATTTTGTAAGGAAATAATAAAGCTTCTAATTCTGCAATATCTAATTCTTAATAATCTGGTACTCCAAGGCCGAATCTGTCATTTCGTTGAATTGTCCCCCCTTGGCTAGGTGTAGCTAACTCTGGTAAATGTAAAAATATAAATAAATAAAAAATCAAGAATGTTGTTGGGACTTTCAATGAAAGATATTCTGAATACTGGTTAGGTTGAATCATTTTTGGGTTTTCCACAAAAAGTTATCCTTTCTCAGTAAGTGCCGCCAAGAAATTTTTGCATTTTTTATTAATACATCATATGAAAACCTCTTCTCAGTCCTATATCGGGTCGGACGAAAAACTACGGAACAATACACTAAGCATGGACCGAGATTTTCATTGTGTGCGTCACATGACGTCACTGATAAACGAGAGATTTATAAAGATACGGTTACATCCAAGGTGAGAGGCTGCAGACTGTTTGTTAATATGTTTGTACATACAAACATATGTTGTTCATGGTTTAATTAGTTTCCAAAACGGCTTGTCAGTCATTAATTCATTAGCGATTCGATTCATGGTTCTTATATTTTTATACCAGAGGTGTCACATGCGCGTTGCCGACCCTTTACAAAAAGGAGGACTCACTGTGTTGACGGCTAAAGGAACAAGAGGGTCCCTCATCGTCAACACACTGGGTCCTCTTTGAGCTCTTTGGCAACCTTACTCACCAGCAGGAACACAACACTATGAGTAGGGTCTAGTGCTATTTGGCTGTGGTTTTCTGTAAGATGGAGGTACTTCCCCAGTCGGGCTCTGCTCCAGATTTGAGCGATATGACATTCGCAGTACCCATACCTCTCTTTTGGACGTAGTTTAAGGACTTACCCGGGTCCGTAGCCAAAATGGCAGAAACGGAACCCTTATAGTTTCGTCATGTCCGTCTTTCTGTCCGTCCGTCCGTGTGTCACATCCATTTTATTCGGAAACTGCAAGACGTATCTAATAATGTTAGGTACCTTCGTGACCCAGTGAGGCACTGTTCGAGCTAAACCACTGATCCTTTTTTGACCCTAAGACTACATAATCATTATGCTGGTACTGATTTAAACTCTCACGATTTTCACTAATTATTTTGACAAAACACGGGATTTAAATCATTATTTTTCTTTTGAAAAATGTAACTGGCCAAAATAATCCAGCAGTTATGTCGAATGAAGTTAAGGGTTGCTGGAAAGTAATCCAAACTCAATGGAACTTTAACGGGTAGTTTGGGGGTATGCAAGGAAGACTTTTTGTGATGCTGTCAAGTGTCATCATACATTAATAGCAATTAATGTATGATATTCTGTGGATATTAAGTAAAAGTAAAGTTAAATCCTCTCTATTGCACACCTCAGAATAAGAAAACAGCACACCAAACCTAATGTACATATGAAGAGAGGCAAATAACAGGCGGCCTTAGTGCTAATAAGCGATCTCTTCCAGACAACCTTTAGATGTATTATTTTTCGTTAAGCTATCAAGTGGTATGGCACTTGAAAAGTCATAACTTTTCAGAATTGCTAAAAAAATTATGGTTCCGCCGCCATATTGGAATCTCAACAATAAATTGGCTGTATCTTCGTTAATATTTGGCCTAAAAATCTGGTATGACAGCTAACTTTCAGGAAATTTATTGCTCTTTAACTGTGCTATACAAGGTGTATACAGAAAGTGCTTAGTTTATGAGATATAAGCAAAAAAACTAAAAAAATAATAGTTTTTTGTCCCCCCTCCAAATTCCACAAGGTCCTTGAGGTAGAAAACTTATGAGTGTCTTCCTGGCATACCCCCAAACTACCCGTTAAAGTTCCATTGAGTTTGGATTACTTTCCAGGTGAAATGTACATAGAGCTTTACTCGCTCACCCACTCCGATTGAATACCGGTACCATCTCGGTGGGGAGGGTGTGCTGCGTGTTTCCCAAGTACGTGACCTGGGAGTTCACTTTGACCCCAATCTGACCTTCCGTGATCATTGTACACAGGTGGCAAAAAATGGTATGCAAAAGTTGGGTTTCGTACTGCGCAATTCCCAGTCTCTAACTCCGTTCGCCCTTAAAACTCTATACGCGGCGTTGGTTCGGAGTTCACTTGAGACCAATGCGGTTGTATGGAATCCCAGCGAGAAAAAGTACATCTTAATGTTGGAAAAGGTGCAAAAGAAGTTTTTAAGGAATTTGTATAAAAAACAATTCAAATATTTCCCGTTTTTGTACCCAACTCAGTTTCTCCTAGGCCACTTGGGGTACGGGTCACTCGAATCGAGACGATCCCTGGCGACAGTCAAATTTGTGTTGGGTCTTATGCGCAACAAAGTTGATAGCGTTGAATTAGTACGTGAAGTGATGCGGTTATTCGTGCCCGACTCGCGAAACAGATTCAGAGAGCCGCGCTTGCTGGCGCCGGCGGACGCGCGTACCGGCCTCTACCGCTACTCGCCACTGCGGCACGCACTTCACGTGCTAAACTCCATGCTCAGCGCGGCTCCTCAGTGCGATTTGTTCGCCTCGGGGATGGCAAGTTTGATAGATGAGTGCAGGAGAATGTTTGAAAGAAATGAATGTGTTATTTAATTAGTATATATACTGAGTTTGTGACGCTGTGGTGTTAGCTGTAAGTTGCAAATATAATTTCAATAAATAAATAAATAAATAACTGCTGGACTAAAACATCAAATTTAACTTTTAAATCTTTTAACTTCATAATATCTACAGAAAGCACGCGAGCAGAATTAGCATAAAATTAAATGTGTATAACCCATCTAACATGCCATCGACATTCCAAACTTACCACATGTGTTAAAGCTGCTAGGATCATACATTTCTTCCGACCCAAGATATCCAGCAGCAAGCCTAGGACCGGGGTGAAGATCAGAGCACCAACAGGCAACATGCTGCCGAACCAAGCAGCTTCGAATCCCGTCATGGGATGGTGTAGTGGAGTGTCGTCCGACTTGTAGAGAGCAGTCGTGAAGGCGGGCCAGTAGCAGGGAAGGGCTAGGCTCATGCGGATGTAGCACACTGCAAAAATATAATAAAATAGATCTATTGGAAGATTCTGGGACCAGGTAATGACGAAAAAGGGTTTCAAGTAAAGAGTTTGGTAGATGTCTCTCATTTACAAATAAAATATCTTAGAGAACCACGTAATACCTTTAACATTTTCCCAATTTTTGTGAGACTATCCTTACTGTCCAACTGATGGGCAAAGCTAGCCCCCCACTTTTTCCATTTCTCCTGATTCTCAGCAGCCCCTGGACATTTTTTTAAATAAAAAGGAGTCAGGCTCGCCTCGCACCCGCTGGTAGGGCCTGCCGGATCCTCGATTTGAACTATTGACTGTGGAACTTTGGATAACATTTCCGACATTTAAGAAGTCTACTAAATATTTATTTCTAAATGATCTTACTAAGAGACGGAAACTGAATAATGGTCTACCACAAGGTTCAGTATTGGCGCCGAAACTCTTTAATCTTTATATCCACGACCTACCACCAACGGAAGCAATAAAATTTATATATGCCGACGACATAGCACTAGTCGCGCAAACCAAATCTTTCTCGGCGGGCGAAAATGCTTTAACTGCAGATCTTGTAAAGCTAGCAAAGTATTTTAAATCCTGGCGTCTTATTCCTAGCGTAAGCAAGACAGAGGTTTATGTTTCCATTTTAGTAACCAAATGGCTAACTACCAACCTACTGTTCACTTCAGCGGAGAAAAGCTTAGGTACAACAAATTCCCTAAATACCTAGGAGTCACATTTGACAGATCCCTCACGTATAGGGAACATATATCTAACCAAGCTATCACTGAAGCTGGCTTCGCGAAATACTATATTACACAGATTATGTGGCACATCTTGGGGATCATCCGCCGAATGCCTGCGTACAACTGGAATCGCCCTAGTCTACTCAGCCGCAGAGTACTGTGCTCCCGTGTGGTTAGAAAGTGCACACGTGGCGAAGGTGGACACTAAACTTAATGACACTATGCGATGCATCACCGGAACCATTAAGTCTACCCCCACATACTGGCTGCCAACTCTGTGCCACATCGCCCCCCCGCACCAGCGTAGAAAGCATGAACTGAGCAGGGAAACAGAGAAGATCATCTCAACTAGCTCCTTACCTCTTCATAGAGATTTCTGTAACCCACCAAACCAGTGTCTGAAGTCCTGAAAACCCGCATATACCCAGAACCTCTCAAGTTTTAATATTCCAGAGGCTTGGAAAAATGAATGGGCCGCAGCCAAAGCAGACTCAGGAATTGTAAACCCTACACGTCGACTCCCAGGGCTTGACCTCCCGAGAAAACAATGGTGTCGCCTTAACAGGCTCAGAACGGGTCACGGCCGATGTAACTACTTCTTACACAAGTGGGGGTGGAAGGATTCGGCTCTGTGTGAGTGCGGCGAAGAAGCCCAGACCATGGAACATATTATCCAGCGCTGCCCCCTGCATTCATACTAGGGTCCACCGGAAGATCTACTGCACCTCACACCTGACGCAGCTGCTTGGCTCAGCACCCTGAATGTTGACGTTTAAAACACCACTCCTGAATGCTAATAATATAATTGTTTGCCTATTTTTGTATGTATGCCATACGATTAAATAAATAAATAAATGATCTTACTGATTATTTGATGATGTTTATTTGGTTGTTGTCTGCCTAAAATATACCAGGTACCTAGTGCTTACGTAGCTGATAAGGTAGACAAACTCGAGTTTGTTGTGATTCGAAATTCGAAACTATTAACATTTCGTCATGTAACAACTTTTTTAACATCAACGTCTCGGGCATAATATATCGTGGATAACCTAGGTATGTGACGGTGTCGGTACAGTTAACGCCACATACCTACGTTTACACATTTCACCATACTCCTCTGTAATAAGACTAATAAGGTTCAAAATTATGTTGATATTTTTAGGGTTATTTTATTGCCCCAGCTACGTTTGCATGTTTGTATGTTTCGCCTCCATGTCACTGGATATAGCTAGGCATTTCTTCCCTGGGGTAGTAGTAGTGGGAAAGCCGATGATAATGAAAATCCAGTGAGTGCTGCGAGGTTCAGAGGGGGCAGTGGAGCTGCCAAGTTTGTTACTCTTTTAGCACCACCCAGGGATCACGTGTAGGGTTGCCTAAGGTATTTCCTACGGTAACATTGATCCCCGTGAATCAACATACCCTTTGAATACAAACTCTCCATAGTCCAAACCTTTACACTTAGGTACTTATATGTAATTGACAAAAACAAAAAGCATGCTTTTAGTTCAAAAATAAATAAATACGGATATAAATAAACGCATGTAAAACCCAAGTTACGACAGCTATATAATTAATCCCTTGATGGTTTAATATTATTTGCTCTGGCTTTTAAATATCTCGCAATAGTCTAAAAGATCCAGTAATCGACATCAGTGGAGTGAAAGACGGGCGAGAGGAAGGATTCTGGTTGGAGACAATAATATTTGTACTTATTTACATTTTTGTGTTTTGAAAGATGTCAATAGTAAGGCAATTACTTTCTACTGGCATAGGTGAGTGTGATGTGATTAGTAGCTCACCAAACGCAGACGCTTAACTGCCTGATAGGGGAAATAATTCGTGTATAGCTGAATTTTGGTGTAGTTGTAGATTAAAGTATCTTACACAACATACTAAAAGTACCGGTGGATGGGGGCGCCGCTAGCGGGGAGGGAGGAGTGTAAAGGTCCCTTATTTTGGGTTTTCGTAAATAACTCGGTAACGGTGGCTCATACAAAAAAATGTTCTATTGCTTAATTCATCCACATAATTTTCTATAAAAAAGATTCTTTGCACTTTTTTTGCTGGGATCAACGTTTAATGAGATATCGCGGAAATACGATAAACACTTTTTTAAACTTTCGGAGCTAATATTTACGAAAGTATTAGTTTCATCCAAAAATTGTTTTAAAATACCCTTATTTAAAAAAAAGACCTATCCAACGATACTCCACACATTTGGGTTAGAGTAAAAAAAAAATTACCCCCACTTCATGTGCATGGGAGTACTCGAAAAAATAATATTTTTTCAGATTTTGTTTTAAAACTTTGCCGGCGTGAATAAAACACATACTCATACGATTTTTTTATTTTCTAGTACTAACCATCACTGAGCAGGCTGCTCACCCTGCTACCTCACTTCCTACCCTTAGAGTTTCGCCATGTCCGTCTGACCCCATCTGTCCATCTAGGCGTCTAGTACTAACCATCACTGAGCAAATCCGTGGAGGGACAGACGGGGACAGACGGACATGCCGAAACTATAAGGGTAAGGACCCTGCTCACCCTGCTCAGTGATGGCTAGTACTAGAAAAGTGAAATTTCGTATGAGTATGTGTTTTAATTACGTAATTAGGTAGACAAAGTTTTAAAACAAAATGTGAAAAAATATTATTTTTTCGAGTACACATGGAGTGGGGGGTAAATATTTTTTTTACTCCAACCCTAATGTGTGGGATATCGTTGGATAGGTCTTTTAAAAAATATAAGGGTATTCTAAAACAATTTTTGGATGTAACTAATACTTTCGTAAATATTAGCTCCGAAAGTTTAAAAAAGTGCTTATCGTATTTCCGCGATATCTCATTAAACATTGATCCCAGCAAAAAAGTGCAAATAATCTTTTTTATATAAAATTATATGTGGATGAATTAAGCAATAGAACATTTTTTAGTATGAGCCACCGTTACCGAGTTATTTACGAAAACCCAAAATAAGGGACCTTTACACCCCTCCCACCCCGCTTGCGGCACCCCCATCCATCGGTACTTTTAGTATGTTGTGTAAGATACCTTTGCCTACAACTACACCAAAATTGGGCTATACACGAATTATTTCTTCTAAGTTTTCCTTCATTGGGTGGGCTATAGGCACTATGTTTTATGTTTATGTTTTGTTTTTTATTCGCTTTTTAATATAAAATTAAGTCAATATTTAGGTTCGATTTATGGAATAAAAATATAACTAGCTTAAAAATTACAATACCCCTTGAAAAGTTTTGTATCGACACACCAGATTAAGTAGGTAATTAAATTCTAATATATATACTTATAATATAACATTGAGTGAGTTGATACTTTGATAGTTCTAATAAGATGTTCAGAAAAACACCCGGCATACGATCTCCGAGAAATCGTAAAGAAGCTCCATTTTTCCCTTACGCTCGGTACACAGCTTAACCCTACAACTTCCCCAGATCAAAAACCTTTGTAGACAATGTAAAGCTTTTGCTGGCCATCCATATCCTCCCACTTGTTTGGTTAACAACTCAGTTACATGTAAACTTCACTAATCTTTTGCCCAGTATGCTGGCTCTGCATGAGCATGGGAGTGACCTTTACCTGGCCGTCCTCTACGCTGTTGCTGTTCCGTTCAGAGAACACCACCTTGCACCGCCCCATGACGGAGGCAGAGACCGCACTCTTCGGCAGTCTCTCCTCCATCGGAGCCCTTATCGCCACGCCAGTCGCTGGTATCCTGCTAGACATCATTGGACGAAAGTACTGCGCACTATTGTTCTCATTGACGCATGTGGTTGGTACAGCTTGACAACTTAATTCACTAGGTTGCTAAATAAAATTAACATCATTTAAATTTCTCAATTATTACTATAATCGATCACCTTGAAAATTGATTTGGATGCCATAATGGCCATAACTCCACACAATACGGTCAACGTTGGTAGATAGCGGCCGCCACATGGATTTTCCACATTTTTGATCCGATCATGTTGAAAATGTATATCTGAAAATCTGAATGGCTATTCGCAATACTGTGGTCAATATTGTAAGGCGCGTCTGCTATCTCGATTTAAAATTTTTGGCTGATTGTGTTAAAAGTAATGAAAATTGAGCTCTACCTCCTACTACTAGGCTAAACTGTAAATTTTTGTTTCATAGATACTACTTACATTTGCAGATATGCTGGGCGATGGTTATAGCCTCCAACAGAGTAGAGGTGCTTCTCACAGCCATATTCATATCTGGCATCGGAGGTGCTGCTTTCCTCGCAGTACCAGTGTATGTTAGTGAATTTGCTCAAGACTCTCTTCGAGGTGGCTTGACTTCTGGCGCCATGATCTTCTATGCTGTAGGAATGATCGTCTCCTACGCTATTGGCGGATGGATGGACTACTACCCTATGGTGTATGTGTGCATGTCCATTGCCGTGGCGGGGGTTGTGTTGCTAAGTTTTCTGAAGGAGACGCCGGTATTTTTAATGATGAAGGGGAGGGAAGAGGTAAATTGCTTTTATGATATTTAATGTTGGTTGTTCAAATAAAGGTGTGGATCTGGAGCATATTTATAATTCAAGTTTATAAAACAAAATTCCCCTATGTATAATTATTGTATGTATATTTTTCCATTTCGTAATAAATTACGTATGAATTAAATCATTGCCTCAATTACTCTACGTTCGTACGTTCGCACACGATTTTGTCTCAATTATTGCCACTTTTTTTCAGGAAGCCAAAGAGTCATTGACGTTCTTTCGAAGTATCAAAAAGGATTCGAAAGTGATGTACCAAGAACTGGAAGCTATTCGCCGAACACTGAACTCGGATTTGGACACTCCAGGTAAGTTATACCCATAATAATATAAGTACCTACTTCACGTCCAGCGACGGATATATTTAGACGGCACCCTCGGTATAAAAATAGCTTCCAAAAATTTATTTTTTATTTTTTATTTATCCTGATATCGTTTCCTCGTGACTGAAGGTCGCGACAGCAATCTGTCGGCAACTTTTTTCACGAAAGCTTTCCATATGGTTCTATTTCCAGCTTATCGGATAGATGTCTGCAGGTTTGCTAGGCAGGCTTCCTCCACCGCGTCGGTCCATCGGGTTGATGATCTTCCACGGTTTCTTTTTCCTTCCGTCAGGCCACGTGATCGAAATACTGGAGAAGTCGTACAGACGCGTTATAATGCTGAGTTCCTTCTAGATGGAAGCGTTGATCCGGTGTTCTGTCCAAGAGATACCTAACATCTTACGCCAATACCACATCTCGAATGTATTGATCCTGCTTCGAGTGTGTGCTTTTAGCGTCCATGTCTCCGAAGCATAAAGGAATATGGAAAAGATAAGCGTCCGCATGAGTTTAACTTTTGTTTTCTTGCCTATTCCTCTGTTCCGCCAAATTTTCTCCAATTGCTTCACTGCTGATTTAGCGATCTGGGCTCTTCTGACTACGTCCTTATAACAGTCTCCGTAAACAAATTCTTGAACTGTGTCTAGGCCAGCTAATTCACTTGTCCTCTCTAGGGTGTTTGCCCGGTTAACAAACATCAGCTTGGTCTTGGATAGATTTATTTGAAGTGCATACTCAGCACTCACTAAATGTACCCTTTGTAGAAAGAAGCTCGGCGAGTTCACTTTCAGTTGCGCCAATAATCGTGGCGTCATCTGCAAAGCGTAGATTGCTGAGTTTATTTCCGCCAACTCATATGCCTCCATTCCAGTCTTCCAATCTATCGTATTACCCAGTGCTTAATATACCTACTGCTAATTAAGAAAGTTATGCTTGGTCAATTAAAGCATTGACTATCTAAAAAATCCTTTAGACGTCAAACCTCACGCTCGGTATTTATGCCTCACACAATCAGCCCAAAAAAATGGCCCTATAATAGTGCTGTAAGAACGACTCGTACAGCAGTTCCTCTGACAGTCTTATTACGGTATAACACTGGCCGGTTATATTTTCGGTAAATCTCGTTTGAGAAACTGTACCTCTAATATATATCCTAACTCAATGCCGTGTATGCAAACCTCCGATGTCATATTTAGAGTTAGACTTGTAAGATTTTAGCCTCTCGCTGTTCATAATATAACGTATTAATAAACCATTTTTTAAATGCGTCCTCCCTCTAAAGCATTAATATTCTTTAAGACATCGTGGTTATGTTGACCTAGGTAATTTTTGCTAAGTTCTAACGAGGTTTTAAACTTTGTATGATTTAACCGATCACCAAATAAATATGAAGTCGATGACCTAATTAATAAAATTGGCCACTAAAATAATAGATCGCCACCGAATAATATCAAAACGATTACCAAAAAAATACAAAAAAAAATCGGCAAATTAAATGTATCACCAAAATAATATAACATATCTACCAAAATTGGATCTCTAAACAATATGAAAACGATTAAGGATGGCTCACGATATTCCGTTGCGCGTCGTACACGACACTTCCGACTTCACTTTGTATACAGAATATTAGATACCTGACCTGACCTATTAGATACGTGACCTCCGAGGATACAAAATTAAGTTTCGTTTACAGCGTGCACCTGAAAATATTTTGAATTCCCTAGGAAAAATATTGATCATTAATAAAATAAAAATTTGGTCATCTTTAGAAGTCGGTTTTGGCGGTAGGTAGGTTTTATTTTTTGGTGGTAGACCTACTATTCTGTCAATACAAATCTGGCGATCAAAGTTTTATATTGGATACCAATATCCATTAAGTTGGTGTTTCAAAGTTAGAGTCCGTTTGGATTAAAATGGTCACAGATGTATTCCGTCGGCACGCACCGTGTCGTGCAGGAACTCGCCGCTGCCCCGCGCCCTTTCACAGCTCAATGCGCTGCTGGCATCAACACCTGAGTGTGACTTGTTTGCGTGGCGATGGGCGGCAGTTTATGGTGAATGCTTGAGGGTATGTGAGGCGATGGATGCTGGGTGCTCAACAGTTCCGCAGTGATTCATTTGTTACCGTCTGTTTTTATTTTATATTGTTTTTTGATTATTTCTGTAATTGTTAGCTTAAGTTTCGTGACGAATTGGTACTGTAAGGTCATGTAAGCGTTTTTGTCAATAAAAATAAAATAAATAAATATTTGTTGGAGGCATATACTCGTATTTAGGGAATGCAAACCGGTAAATAATTGCATAGAAATTACCGGTTAACCGGTAAATTACCGGTAATTCTCATACAAAAAATATTAACCGGTTGCATTCCCTACTCGTATTATAATTAGGGGATGCAAATTAGTAGCTCCCTTTAAAAAAAGGTTTGGATTTAAAAATAAAATAATTTGGTTCCATTTCTCAGTCATTCATGAAAAAGATAAGAAAAAAAAATGAAAAAGTAAAGAAGACTAATTTGTCAAAGTTCCAGATTTAAATATGTTTCTTCATTACTAAAGGATGCCATGAGGCATTAAGTCCGCCTGCTTTGCTATGTTGTGTCTTATTTTACGACCTGGTATTTTGTAGTTAAATGTCGACAAAAATTTACGTTTTCGTCTAGTGAAGTCATAACAAAGTATTTTATTTGGGAAACCCGTCTACGTACTTTACGACATACAATAGCGAAGCGAATAAAGATAACCGAAACACAAATGAAAAAGACTTACATACACTTGTTTACTTTGTGTCAAATCATAAAGAATATAGCATGTGATAAACATGTAATTCTCTTCCGCGTAATATGATTTTGAAAACGAGGAAAGATAATTTTGTATGTATGCAATACAGGGTGTAACTAAAACACTGGTAATCCGTTTAAGATAATTGGTACCGTATTGCGACTATGAAAAAGTAGAAGAAAATTTTTTGGACGCAATTTTTTTTGTATGGGGCATGTCGTATCCGCCCGCCATAGAAAACTATTTTTTTTCGCGTCAAAATTTTTTTTTCTCTGGTTTTCATAATTATGGATCGCCTGCATGTTTGTTACATCTGCCACCAAAATTGTACCTTCAAATAATATCAAAACGATTCCCAAATAAATTACGTAAAATTTCCGGCAAATTATATGTATGTACCACCAAAATAATATATCTGATACCAAAATTGAATCTCAAAACAATATGAAAAAGATTACTTAAAAAACATATTGGTCCTCTTCATCTTGGCTTTGCTCGTCGTTTCACCTATCTCGTCGTCTCCGTCAATTTTTTTTTGGCAATACAAATCAGGTGATCAAAGTTTTATATTGGATGCAAATATTCATTAATTTGGTGTTTCAAAGTTGGAGGTCGTTTCGATTAAAATGGTCACCATATATAGGCAGATTTTATAATTATACAAATTACGTGGCAAATCTTTTTGGTGGCAAAAAATATAGTTGCCTTTAGAGTTTGGCTAGCCAAATATTGTTGACATATATTTTCTTGTTGTATCACCAATTGTCTATGATTTAAAAAAAGCTAAAACTCTGTTGTCAAATTTATGTCATTCATTCCAATTGTTCACGGTTTATAAGGGGTTTATTTTCAATAATATTAAAAATAACTATGCCAAGTGAGGTCCGTAAACTATTATTTAAGCTCGTAAATAATTACGACAATGTGCGAAGTTGGCGTGAAGCGTGTTGTAATGTAACGAAAAACTGCAATGTTTACAAGTCGTCATCAATTTTGTAGGTTGGTGCCACGGAGTATATGGAGACGGTATCAGTCGTAGTTTGTTCCAAAACCAGCGTAGCCGGCATTTACACGCACACATTCTCATTAAAGTACGCACGAGGTGATACACACAAAGAAATGTCAGTCTCTCACTCGCTGTGTTAATGTGTGCGTACACTCGAAAATACGTAACCACTACCATTGCCTCGTGTCAGCCATGTTGCCCAGCAACGTGGCTGCCGATCGTGTGACGAGACTGACGAGCGACGTTCGTATTTCCAAATACATTGCGCGTCACTCGCGTAATCCTGCGACCGCCAGCAATAGCCAGCGAGCAATTGATGTGAATACTGTTGTACCATCAGATAATGGGTGAATGTCGTAATAAAAGCCTACAATTTTTGGAAAAAATGTGAAATACTCGGTTTTTATACTTACCGGTGGAAAGTAACTACTCCAGGGGCCTCTTTTAATTCGTTGCTTCGTATACGACACGACAAAATTGTACAACACGGCATTTTTACATGTTTTTTGGCACTAAATTCGTCACACGTGGTCGAACGACGACTGAACCGCGCGGCATGAGGTTTCGACAAGTTTATGCGCATCTGATCATAAACCATGTAACGCGCTCCCGGCCCATTACCGCGTCCATTAGTATTCATCTAGTCCGTGGTTGGTGCTCTATTGATATGTTGATACTTTAAGTACTAGTTCTAACATTTGCCTATAACTTTCATTAAGTAAGTACGTGAATTTATTAATACCTGAATCTCATAAACAGGACAAGTGTGTAAAGAAACGGATAAACTAGAAGTTCTGGAAAATATCAATACAATCAAAACATTGGAACGTAAGAAGTTACTGAAAACCAATATAGGTATAGAAGAAATCTGTGGAGTGACTGGTCAGACTTAATTTGATATTAAAATATGAAATATATGAAAATATCTTAGCGAAACATGTCTATACAGTATGTAAACCAACCAAAACCATCCCTTAAACTTGTGAATAGGGAACTCGAGTACATATAGTCTGGCCAGTCAACGAACGCAGTAGCAATGTACAGCGAACAAAAGTATGACAACACTAAGAATCAGTGAAAAAAGCAGCAATGATCATTAAATTCTATGTATTTAATTTTATGTGGTTATGGTTTCATTAGGTGACATTTACGGGGTGTAAAAAGGAGACGGATATATTTTGTCTAATCTGTCATCAAATGCAACAGATAATCTGGTTGAGGCAATTGACATATGCCTTAAAAACGAATTTAAATTCAATTTAGAACGTTGCAGGAGTTCTATCTCACTCGCACTTAAGATGAGAGAGTGAAATGCACCAGAATCAAATTCAATGTGAATTGAAATGTTCGTCACGAAATACGGTGTCTCATCACGAAAGGTTGCCACATGTACGTATTTTGAATTTGCCGCGCTTTTCTACTGATAGAAATGGTTTGCCAGACTATAGTTATTAAATTGTTTTTCCTTGCTTCTGAGCATGTTTTGGGGAATTTAATTTGTGATTGAATTTCTCTAGTTACATTCGGTTTATGATCTTTCTAACACCCTGTGAAGCTTGTTTACTTCCTTGACTTCTGTCTGTTTAGGTAGCTTACGTGTGCACAGAAAATCAAAAATATTTTCTAGTATCAAAACCATAATTCCTACTACACAAGGTGTGACCAGCCCAAGATTTGTTTGAATTTCCCGCCAAAAATTTGGGTAATATTTTAATAGCCAGACTCTATTTAATTAGACGATCAATCAAATACACCTGGAGTCTGCCTCGAACTAAGAACTAGCAATTCATATAAACGAGTTGACCAGTATAACAAGACCAAGAAGAAGAATTATTTTAGGTCTTCTAATTTCAGAACCTCCTGGTCGATCTAGCTCATATAAGAACTCTTTGATTATATTTATCTCTGCCTCAACTATAAAGATCTGAAAAACGTTACTAAAGTGATAGCGGAACAAATATTCAAAATCACAAAGCCATTGAAATGCTAGGACGTCCCAGTAGCCACCTGATAGTTTGTGTCTGAAGTTGTCTGTAAGAACTTCGATTCGATTCGCTTCGTTCGTTCGTTCGAAAATAAAAGATTTCTGGCTCTGTAGCCAAGATGATAATCGTTTGCAGAAAACGAAACGAAACGCTACACGCTCTCGCTCACTCTTCCATATTAGCGCGATAGAGAGATGGATAGCGTTTCGATTCGTTTTCTGCAAACGATTGTCATCTTGGCTAAGCCCCCAGATACTCAGGAGGATAGAGCCGTTTCAGATATATAGAACTTTACATTTACTTAATATTTTTTTGTTTAATTTTCAGACAATCCAGAAGAAGAAGAACTGAAGCCCAAACCAAAAACTCAATCCAAAGAGAAGATATCGATTCTTCAATTTATTAGTGAGTTTGCAGTTTTCAAGTAATTTATCGTTAATATTAATTCCAAGGCCTTTTGATTTGGAACCAAACAAAAATGCTGTTTATGATATAACTTCCGCTTCCTTCATTAAATTGCCTATCAATTCATACTCCAAAAAAAAAGAAACGGTCTTTTTTATACACGAAAGCTGTACGTACTCTGTAAGTCTATCTGCGCTTAGTTTTGCTTTATACTTCTTTATATCGAATTAATCCATTGAATCAGATAATATGATTAATCTGATTGATCCGGCCTCGGACACCGGAGGACTTGGGCACTTTTTCTGAAGTAGGTATATGATATTAATATAATATCTAATTCAGTTTATAATCCGATTAATATCAGAACCTTAACAATGAATTTATTCAATCATTTCTAATTCCAGAGAAATCCTACTCCACCCGTCGGGCGCTCTTAGTCATCTTAGTTCTGATGACTGCCTCCATCTTCCAAGGTTTGGTGGTAGTGCAGGTCTACGCGGAGCCTCTCTTCGCAGAGGCCATACCTACTATGTCTGCCACTGTCTGTAGTGTGGTATTGTCCATCATCACGGTCATTGCCGGATTTGCGGTGGCGTACCTGACGGATCTTATGGGCAGAAAGGTATGCGTGCTTGTGTGTTCTTTTTGATGTGAGACCAAGGTCCGAGCTACATGAGAGTTGAGAACGGTGGGTGTAATGTAGCTCGCTTGTACATTATAAATTACACATATATCGGTAGTTTGTGAGAGATACCAAAATTATATCATTGAGTGTTATTATAATTTTAAACAAAAAATAACCGACTTCACTTAGCATCCACCTTTCCAAAAGCAAATGCTCGAGCTGCTGTAAAATTACTCAAATCACTATATTAGGTGTGCCTATAATAGTTGAAGAGTTTTCTCGATTTCTCCAGGATCGCATCATCAGATCCTGACCTGTTACAAGAGTATACTTCACAGTTGGTCCCAACCAACTGTGAAAATAACCGACTTCACTTAGCATCCACCTTTCCAAAAGCAAATGCTCGAGCTGCTGTAAAATTACTCAAATCACTATAGGTGTGCCTATAATAGTTGAAGAGTTTTCTCGATTTCTCCAGGATCGCATCATCAGATCCTGACCTGTTACAAGAGTATACTTCACAGTTGGTCCCAACCAACTGTGAAGTATACTCTTTCAAACAAAACAAGAATTTTCCAAATCGGTCCAGCCGTCTTCGAATAATCGGTAAACATACAACAAAAAACAATAGCAAAGAAAAACAAACAAAGATCCCGACGAATTGATACTTAACCTGCTCCTTCGAAATATTGAAGTCGGTTGAAAATGACTTGGTATTCTTGGTATTCGTACGAGATAATGTTAGATAATAGGTATGCAACAAAATGTATCTGATATACCTAACTACTTTAGGTTTTTAGTGGAATGCCTGCAACTTCCTTCGATACTTATAAGATCCCCTTTCGTTCCAGCCCCTAATGCTCTGGTCCTCCGTAGCCTCTGGCATCTGCTGCGTGCTGCTCGGCTCTCAGATCCACATGCACTGGGCTCCGCACGCCCTGACTGCCGTCTTCATATTCCTATTTTGTGTGGTGTACACGTTTGGTGCCGGCACCATTCCGTACATATTGAGCCCGGAAGTGTTCTTGCCAGAGGTATGTTTCAGCATTTTATTAAAGTACCTAGAATGTCATTACTAACTATTTTGGCTCTTGGCCAAAAATAATCTTGGCCTCCGAAACGAGAGCACGCCACCTGTCTCGATCCTGCGTAACTTTTGCCATTTACTGACGCGAAGCTGAAGCAAGTCCGCCGCCACACTGGCGACCTTTGACCTAGAATATTATTCATAAAAGATTTCAAATGACTGATTTTGAAGACCGAGGTCTCTGATTCAGATACTGACTCGTAACAATGTGTTTCTCGGAACTTAATTGCGAATAACATTTGATAGTTACGCAAACTCGTGAAGAAATCGGGCCCAATTGCAATAACACTTCCCTGGACGCAGCCAACCACCTCACTTTCTATAGAACTGTAATTATCTTCCCATACAATGTAATGATGTGCGCTGCCAGGTTTTAACCAGAGACAAGACTTCGCTTTCCTTAGGGTTTTGGTGAGATGCTAGTTGTCACTAGTGTGCTGCGCGTAACGGTAATTCTTGACTAGCTTACCAAGCGAGTCCCAGGCTTCCTTAGCAAATCGCGATAAAAAAACCGGCACAACCGCTGCATGAAAAATAATTTTGAAGGCTGAATTAACTAGGTTATCAAGAATTTGCATTTAACAATCCAGTTTTAGAATAATAATACCTATTCTTTATTTAATATTTTACGAGTACGCGCTAATCTGGGTAATTAAATATCAATAGATACTTAACTTTCTAATATTAGCTATTAATTTGTTTACCAGATTAAAAGCTTCGTCTCCATGCTGGTGATCGAGTGGGCGTGGCTGTGCAACTTCATCCTCCTCCTAATATTCAACCCCGTGGTCAGTGCCATCGGCCTGGGGCCAGTGTTCTACCTCTTCTCTGTGGTCTGCTTCGCAACGGCGGTCTTCACACAATTTTTCTTGCCAGAAACTAAAGGATTGCCAGTCGATGCTGTTCAGTTGCTGTTTAGTAAGAAAAGACGACCTGTACCGACTCAAGCGTAGATTAAATTAAGTTATTATAAGAAAGTCTTTGATTTATTAAGCGGCAGTCCTTTATCGCAAATCGCAACGGGAACCAAAACATACGGTGTGTGTGCTCTAAGAATGACAGTCGGGTTTTGGGACTTTTGGGTAAAATCGTGTGAAAGATGATTCAAGCTCTTCCGTTTCGCATCCTACACGACGCTTCCGACACTTAATTTTGTATAGAAAGCGTCACGTGATTCTCAGAGGAAGAGGTCGTGTAGGATGTGGGACGGAACAGTGTGCACCATCTTTCATGGAAAATGACAATATTATTTAAATAAAATAAATATTTGGGGACAACTTACACAAATCAGGTTGAGGTCCCAAACTAAGCAAAGCTTGTAATGTGAGTAGCAGGCGATGATATACCTAATTATATCTTGGAAGAATAATAAGTAAGGAAGCGTAATCAACGCTCAAAATCTGCTTCACTTTCCTGGTGCCAAAGTGGGCGGAGCTTGTGACAGCGGTGCCCTAATGTCATGTCAAACATTTTGAAACTGTCATGTCGTCAAAATATTAGTTTTTTCGGTCCATGAAATTTCGGTAATATATCGGTATTAAAATGCCGGCTTGTGCCGTGCATTGGTGCAGGAGCCACACAGGCGCCAAAGATGGTGATATTTCTTTCCATTGGTAAGTAAATCACGCATAGATATTCTCATACATTACGGACTTGGTCGATGTTATACAGTATAAGTTTTGGAAAAGTAAACATAACTCATTTGAGGAAAAGTATAATGAACGTTCATTACAAGCTTTTATTTTTTATAAGTATTTCCTAGTAGTAATAGCAGTTAGGCTTCCGTTGTTAACAAAGAATCTTTTCAGTTTGTTTTTTTCGATATACAGTATGCCATTTCTAGTACAACTAACTAATAGGTATGACTCTTATTTTTCATTAATAATTATGAATGCTATAACTTCATAGCATAGTCTTTAATTATCAAATCTAGAGCAGAGCCCGACTGGGGAACTACCTCTACCTTACAGAAAACCACAGCCAATTAGCACTAGACCACAGATTATATAATAGTTCTTACGAACAGATATGAATCACTCATAGAATAGTACATTATGATACAAGTGTGCTAAGTTAATCATTACGTACGAAGCGATATTGTGCGCACGAACGCATGTGAGTGCGCATAAGGAAGTTGAGCTTATGTAATGATCAAGCACACGCGTTTCATACGACGTTTTTCAACACACTTGCGAGGAAATAACAGAATAGTATAATTAATAACTTTTGATAAATACATTAATTGTCAGAATGTTTACAGGATAGAGGTACTTACGAACCTAAGATAATTAAATTTAACTAACCTTTTTTGTGATGTTATTGAGTATCTGGAACTCTTTTTCAAATCATTTCATAAAATTAAAGACTTCACATTTTATGTGCAATAATTGCAATAAATTACCTATAGTAATTTTTCTTACGTATTGCTCACTAGATTACTAGTACGTATCACAATTTTGAAATATATCCAGAGGTTAAATTAACGCTAAAGTTGTCTTCTTATTCATTGAAAATATAATTTGTTTGAATTAATAAAACACGACGAGAAAAATCTAACAAATAAACAATGATTTGAGGTTAACTTATAAATGGCGCGCAATTTTCTTTTTTGGATGTGCGTGCAGCTTGAGGCAAAGGCGCGGACGTATAATGCCAAACAGCCAATATTAAAACAGACAATTCGTGTTTTAAACACGAATTATTGTGTATTACGAGTAATATAATAAGTTGAAATGATTCTTATTCACAATCAGGATTGTATAATTTGTATTTTATCGTAAATGTGTATATTTTTAATATTTTTACTTTTATAGAATGTTAACTCATAAAGAGTTAAAAAAAAGTAAAGGTAATACCCGACTAAATTACAACGATTCGTCTGCGTACGTACAACTTGGTACTAGAGTACAAACGTCACTTGATCGAATTATTCAATTATTCCACTAGTTGGATAATTATTGTGAAATGCACCCGTGTTTAATATCTAGGATTATGAGCATAAAAGCGGTGGAATAAGAACCTCGTTACGAGCAGGTGTGTTGGAAAAAGCAACCTGAAAATACCTACGGTTTACGTACCTACGCAATAAAATAATACAATGGAGCGGCCTTCAACGCGCGGCACCCCGCACCTTCCGCGCACCCGCACAATCGCTAGGGTCGCCTATGTTTGGAAATGTTTTATAGTTAAGGAAATAGGTATTTTGCATTGATTCAGTGTTTATGTGGTTCGCATGGTGCATAACAATTATAGTTACATGAGTAATATTGATTGATATTTTGTTGCCGCGATGAGAGTATGATTAATCTTGACAGATTTGCCACACACTGTCTAAATTAATATGGATTGACAGCTATCTCAATCTTATTCTAATCGACTTTTTAGCAATATCATCATAGTTATTTGTGAGATTAATAAAGATGTCTATTATTATTATAACATAAGTGAATCCTCCTTTTTTGTAAAGCGTTTTCAATGCGCATGTGACTCCTTTGGAGTTGCAGGCGACCATAGGTTACGGTAGCTGCTTACCATCAGGCGGGCCGTATGCTTGTTTGCCACCAACGTGGTATAAAAAAAAGTTTGTATGCCTTCTTACCTTTCCCCATCCGTCGGCAGAGCGTAAAACGATAAGTTTTTATTAGCTTTGCTATTTTTACATCCAACCACATCGCAATAAATTATTTTTTTTTCGTGATGACATTGTTCCGAGTTCCGAGTAGCGTCGCGCGCGGTACGACGTGCGTTCAGTGAGCGCGTTGGTAGCCCACTGACTTTAGCTCCCTCGGCAAAGGCGCAAAACGTAGGTATATAACTCGCTCGCGCGGGCATGATTCATAGGCCTGACTAGACCCTACTCATAGTGTTGTGTTCCTGCCGGTGAGTAAGGTTGCCAGAGAGCTCAGAGGATGCAGTGTGTTGACGACGGGGGATTTTGTCTTGTCCCTTTAGCTGTCAACACAGTGAATCCTCTTTTATATGAAAGCGTCAGCAACGCACATGAGACACCTATGGAGTTACAGGCGTCCATAGGCTACGGTAACTGCTTACCATCAGGTGAGCCGTATACCTGTTTGCTACCGTTGTAGTATAAAAAAATGGATACAAAATGTAAATTTATCTTTGTATTTCCCTAATAAGCCTGCTAAAATAAATATTACACATAAACGAACTCATCCGTTATTTTTTTAGTTCTAAAAAACGAGGACGCAAAGAGAATTTTAACTATTTATATTAAAGATATGCTATTATTTTCTAGTCTGGTCATAAATAAAGTTAAAAAATGAACTTTTTTTTTTACCATAATCAACCTTAATTGCTTAAAATTATGTTGCTTGAGACCAAGAGGGTCTCCCTAATGTAACGGATTTATAAAATTGTATAAAAGTTCAAAATCTTTACTATTTTATGTTAATTTATGCTTATTTTGTAGTATATAAGTCCCTATATTGTAATTAAGCACTTTTATTAAATAAATGAAAGATGATGATGGGCTTTCATATTATTCCTTACTAGCTTTTGCCCGCGGCTTCGCTCGCGTTAAATTCGGTGTAAACGGTTCCCCTTTCCTGATTTAAAACACAGAAGAGAACTCGGAACAGAATAAACCGCACACAAATAGTCCGCATTTTAGCTTTCTACCTTGAAAATTGCGTAATGCTCCATACAAACTTCCACCTCCCATTTTAGGGAAGTGGGGGGTTAGAAAGAGAGAAAAAGTAGCCTATGTCACTCTCCATACCTTCAACTATCTCCGCTTAAAAAATCACGTCAATTCGTCGCCCCGTTTTGCCGTGAAAGACGGACAAACAAACAAACACATACACTTTCCCATTTATAATATTAGTATGGATTCCAGGAACGATTAATTTTACGAATATTACATAAGTAATGAAAACTGCACTAAAAAATAAATTGTTAAATGATTGCATTATTATTTATTACGTGAATCCATCCACGTCAAACTTAGGCGTATTTATTATATGTTAACTTGACATTTCAGTTATTTCATTTGAGTATCTCCTGTCCAATTAAATTTCATTGTCAAATTGATTTTGACCACTCACAACACGGCAACCTTTCTTATTGGTGAAATGATATGAAACCTTTGCGGAATTAAGGTTAACACAAAAAAATATGCTTAAAGAATGAGTACCTGATTATGATTAATAAGACATAAGACATTTTAGTTTTGTAAACGTGAAAATGGGTCGTGTTTTCACATGAACTTTGCCTGCCTTTACTCGTCTTGATATTATATGTCGATGAATTATATAGATAAATATATACATAACTCAGAAAGAAATATTTGTGATAACACAAATAAATGCCGTTGATCTGGTATTCTTATCGATGTTTAGGCTTAGCCTAGTGTCGTGGGCTCCCATACTACGTGTAAAATAGCATATAAAGGGCCTAGTCCGATATATCTAGACACAGGGCAGTGGGTCAGCCAAGTTCTCAGAGCAAAGAGGCGACACACTAGCTGTGGGTATATTTTCATTCCGCGAATCATTTGGGGCCAATTTTGACCCCCTAATAACTTAAATCCTATTTGATCTTCACAATCCCAATTTGTAAGTCTTATACTGGTGTAACTGAGTCTCTATCTTCTAATTACAGAATTCTAAATGTCAGCTAAAAATCTTGAATTCACGAGGGATTGACCTCTGAAAATCACTAATCACTGACTGACTGACCGATTCACTCACTCATAAAAACCGTTGCCTACTTTCAGGTGACCTTAAAAGTTGAAATTTGCATCCGGCAACCGCGGGCAAACAATAGAAAAAGTCTAAAGTAGTATTTTTTTATATTTTTCATATCAAATAGAAAAATTACGACTAAGTATTAATAAAATCTGATAGGCCATTCGCAATTGTCTGTGGTGAAAATTGAGTAAGAAGCAACCGCTATATCTAACTTTTGAACTGTCAAAAAGTTGCCATTTTATAGCAAAAGGACGTAAGTGCCTCAAAATACTTATCCTATAAAAACGACGATTGACGACGACGTGAATGTACGAGTATTGTGGCGGGCCGGGAAGTACGGAACTCTACACCGAACGTGACCTGACATGCTCTTGGCCGTGTTTTCTTTGTGTATTACGTATACCTATCTAGTTGTTTTAGTTAGGGTTGTTTTAGGGTTATGTTGCGTCCCGAGCGTAGGTTAGGGAATGTTGTGCCTCTTTACGATTGCTCAGAGATTCTGCGTCGGAGGTTTTTTTCTCAACATCTTATTATTAAGTATGAACTCACTCATTTCTGTAGTCATATACTAACGACCCGCCTCGGCTTCGCACGGGATAAAAAATGGTTATTGTGGGTTAGCCCTAAGAGATAGACATATACCATCGCGGACTTAGTTGTACAATACTGTAGTACTTACATTTGATCTATCTCGTAGGGTTCAGCCAGCGTTTGCAATGTAAGAGCAAAAATGTGTTTATTTACGACATCACATGAGAAAGAAACCTTTAAAATTATCAGTGTTCCTCTACTATATTATTGATGTATTATACATATAAACCTTCCTCTTGAATTACTCTATCTATTAAAACATCCGTTGCGTAGTTTTAAAGATCTAAGCATACATAGGGACAGACAGCGGAAAGCGACTTTGTTTTATACTATGTAGTGATGATTAGAAACGATTAACCTACTAAATCTTATGAACTGTGAATCTTATGTCGTCACATAAATCTTTTCCTGAAGTCTTGAAATTTATTTATCAAATCAAATAAATAAAAATAAACTCTTGTGTTAATTTCATATTAAATATGTGATAAAAAATGATTCAAGTCTTAAATTAATTTTAAAAGAACGTCTGCTAACGATACCACAATACATAGAAATAAGTATAGTGGATTTTTCTACTTTTTCTTTATTTCTAAGCATTAATTCAAGTCGTCATTAAACGAAGTTCTTAATCACGTGACACTCACCTACGCCTGTAGAAAGAGACTGCTTTACTATTGACATTTTTCTAAAACACTCAGGGCAATAAATACAAATATTATTTTCTTTAACCAGAATCCTTCCTCTCGCCCGTCTTTCACTCCACTGATGTCGATTGCTAGATTACTTAGACTATCACGAGATATTAAGAGCGAACAATATTAAAACATCAAGGGATTAACTATAGAAATGTCAATCCGAAGGTTGCGAGTTCAAAACCCCGGCTACCACCAAAATCCTCAAAACTTAGGTATGGTATGACAATAGCTCCAACGCCTGTTTGGACTGGTTCACGTATCTATTGATGTCGTGAATGGGTTCTAGCAGGATTATGACATAGCAATACAATAGTCCCTGCGTGTTGGATCTGTATCAGGCCTACCGAAAGACCGGGATGCAAATAGACTAAGAGCTGACCACGTCAGATATGACACAATAATGAGAGCAATAAAACCCGTCTAGTTAGGTTGCTCTTCGACTAAAAGGCCCTTGACGTACCTTGTTACGTAATAAGGGTCCTTAAACTACGAGTGTGGTTTTGCAGATCACACGAGTGTTTTAAGGCCTAATTACGTACAGTTGCATATTAAACTGCTTTATCTGCACTCATATTATATATCCTAAGTGACGTGTTCGGAAACCATAGAACGACCGGCATTGCACCGCCATGGCCAATTTGATTGTGCCGGCGGTCGGGCGGACGCGTGCTGGTGGTCGGGGAGGAGGGCAGGATTTACATTATGTTATCAGATTCGATGTTCCAAAATTGAAATTCATAACTTAACAATATTTGAGCAAGTAAAGTTTAAATTACATTACTGCCACAGATAAAAAGCTTGTCATAATAAAATCGGTTGTGGTAATGCTGGCCATTGCCTACCGTTTTTGAACACGATTTAGAGGACTTACGAGTACAATGTAAGTGTAGATAAAATAACTATTATTATTATTATTAGTTTTTTAGGGTTCCATAGTCAACTAGGAACCTTTATAGTTTTGCCAATGTCCGTCTGTCCGTCCCCGGGTTTGCTCAGTGATGGTTAGTACTAGAAAATTGAAATTTGGTATGAGTACGAGTATGTGTTTTAATCACGCCGACAAAGTGGTTAAACAAAATCTTAAAAAATATTATTTTCCCAGAGGTCCCGTACACATGAAATGGGGGTAGGTAATTTTTTTTTCGCTTCAACCCTATCGTGTGGGGTGTTGTTAGATATAGGTCTTTCAAAAAGAATAAGGATTTTGTAAACCAATTTTTGGATATACTCGTAACTAAATCTTTCGTAAATAATAGCTCCGAAAGTTTAAATAATTTTAAACAAAACAAAAGCAAACGCTCGAGCTGCTGTAAAAAATACTCAAATCACTATACGAGTAGTGTGCCTATAATAGTTGAAGTGTTCCCCTCGATTTCTCCAGGATCCCACCATCAGATCCTGACCAGGTTACAATAATGGAAGTTACAAAGTGTGAAGTATACTCTTTCAAACAAAAAAATAATTTTCCAAATCGGTCCAGCCATCTTCGAATAATCGGTGAACATACATAAAAAAACCGGCCAAGAGCGTGTCGGGCCACGCTCAGTGTAGGGTTCCGTAGTTTTCCATCCGTCACAGTAAGTGTCCCCACTTAAGAGTTAATAACACCGCCATGTAGCATATGATATGAGAGTTCCACGTACAGCGACATCTATCGGCAAATTAAGTAAACTATTGCGCGCGAGCTTAAAGTATGGAAGATGATTTTTATGGAATAATTCTTTATTGCGTGAACCGATTTTCACCGTTTTTACTTTATTTGAAAGCACGTCATTTCATTGTAATTTTGTAGAAATTACAGGTACAATAAACACCTGCTTATACGGTTAAATTACAAACTTAGTTCAGAAATTATTTTGTAATTTTTTTTCAAAAACTATTCATCCTATCAAGTTCAAAATAATTTTTCTAGAAAGTTTTTATAAAGTTCTACTTTTGAGATTTTTTTCATATTTTTAAAACTTATGGTTCAAAAGTTAGAGGGGGGGGGGGGACGCATAGTTTTTTACTTCTGGAGCGATTATTTCCGAAAATATTTACATTATCGAAAAATGATTTTAGTAAACCCCTATTCATTTTTAAATACCTATCCAACAATATATCACACGTTAGGGTTGAAATGAAAAAAAAAATCACTCCCCACTTTACGTATAGGGGAGGTACCCTAATAAAATAAAAAAATCCACTTTTTATTTAACCACTTTGTCGGCGTGATTGATATACATATTAGTACCAAATTTCAGCTTTCTAGTGCTAACGGTCACTGAGATTATCCGCGGACGGACGGACGGACGGACGGGCAGACATGGCGAAACTATAAGGGTTCCTAGTTGACTACGGAACCCTAAAAAACCGGCTAAGAGCGTGTCGGGCCACGCTCAGTGTAGGGTTCCGTAGTTTTCCGTCCGTCACAGTAAGTGTCCCCACTTAAAAGTTTAAAAATTGGGCTATTTGTTACACTGAGTTGACATTTTAAGTACAGAACCCTAAAACCCTAATAAACACCTGCTTATACGGTTAAATTACAAACTTAGTTCAGAAATTATTTTGTAATTTTTTTTTCAAAAACTATTCAACCTATCAAGTTCAAAATAATTTTCCTAGAAAATGTTATAAATATAAAGTTCTAATTTTGAGATTTTTTTCATATTTTTAAAACTTATGGTTCCAGAGTTAGAGGGGGGGGGGGGGGGACACACATTTTTTTTACTTCTGGAGCGATTATTTCCGAAAATATTTACATTATCAAAAAATGATTTTACTAAACCCGTATTCATTTTTAAATACCTATCCAACAATATATGTTATACGTTAGGGTTGAAATGAAAAAAAAAATCACTCCCCATTTTACGTTTAGGGGAGGTACCCAAATAAAACATTTTTTTCCACTTTTTATTTTACCACTTTGTCGGCGTGATTGATATACATATTAGTACCAAATTTCAGCTTTCTAGTGCTAACGGTCACTGAGATTATCCGCGGACGGACGGACGGACAGACATGGCGAAACTATAAGAGTTCCTAGTTGACTACGGAACCCTAAAAAAGCAAAAACTAAAGATCCCGACGCATTGATAACCTCCTCCTTCGAAATCTTCAAAGTCCGTTGAAAATCGGTTGAGCCGTTTCTGAGTTATAACTTAAACTAATAGGAAAAGGACGTAAGTGCCGCATAGTAAAATGAGGTAAGTGCCGTAAAATATCCCTTAATAAATGACCTTTTGTACGGATGTATAGACCGGCCTCTACGGAACCCTACACTGAGCATGGCCCGACATGCAATTGGCCAGTTTTTATAATTCAAAATAATACTTTTTCCTACTGATCGTCAGGAAGAGGATGATCAATAAATAACTAGACCCTGAGAATATTTCCTGTCCTCATAGAAAGCGCAGTAACTGTCATCTAGTTACCGATCGTAACTCGATGTGACGTGACACGAAGGTTGGGACGAATCTGAAATAATATTATGATTAAATACAGTGAAGAGCTTAGTTTTTATTAATCGACTGCAAAGAACAATATCAAGACTGAGAATGTCTATACAGAATCGAGCTCCTCTGAAATTCAGGCTACACCTCTGTTTTTGGTATCAGTGCCATCTATTGGTTGGAAGTTCAGTTATCAACCGACTTCAAGATTTCGAAGGAGGAGGTTATCAATTCGTCGGGATCTTTATCTTTGCTGTATTTTATTTATTTTTATGTATGTTCACCGATTATTCAAAGACTGCTGGACTGATTTGGAAAAATATTTTTTTGTTTGAAAAAGTATACTTCACAGTTGGTCCCATTCCAGGAACTCCCACAGAAATCGAGGGAACTCTCCAACTATAAGCACACCTATGGTGATTTGAGTATTTTTACAGCAGCTCGAGATTTGCTTTTGGAAAGGTGGAGGCTAAGTGAAGTTGGTTCTTTTTCAACCGACTTCAATATTTCGAAGGAGGTTATCAATCGCGATCTTTTTTTAGCGTTCCGTAGTCAACTAGGAACTCTTATAGTTTCGCCATGTCTGCCCGTCCGTCCGTCCGTCCGCGGATAATCTCAGTGACCGTTAGCACTAGAAAGCTGATATTTGGTATTAATATGTACATCAATCACGCCGACAAAGTGGTAAAATAAAAAGTGAAAAAAAATGTTTTATTAGGGTACGTCCCCTATACGTAAAGTGGGGAGTGATTTTTTTTTTTCATTTTAACCCTAACGTGTGATATATTGTTGGATAGGTATTTAAAAATGAATAGGGGTTTACTAAAGTCATTTTTTGATATTGTAAATATTTTCGGAAATAATCGCTCCAGAAGTAAAAAAAATGTGTCCCCCCCCTCTAACTTTTGAACCATAAGTTTTAAAAATATGAAAAAAATGTCAAAAGTAGAACTTTATAAAAAAAATCTAGGAAAATTATTTTGAACTTGATAGGTTGAATAGTTTTTGAAAAAAAAATTACAAAATAATTTCTGAACTAAGTTTGTAATTTAACCGTATAAGCAGGTGTTTATTGTACCTGTAATTTCTACAAAAACACAATGAAATGACGTGCTTTCAAATAAAGTAAAAACGGTGAAAATCGGTTCACGCAATAAAGAATTATCCCATAAAAATCAACTTCCATACTTTCAGCTCGCGCGCAATAGTTTACTTAATTTGCCGATAGATGTCGCTGTACGTGGAACGCTCATATCATATCCTACACGGCGGATGGCGGTGTTATTTTAACTCTTAAGTGGGGACACTTACTGTGACGGACGGAAAACTACGGAATCCTACACTGAGCGTGGCCCGACACGCTCTTGGCCGGTTTTTGTATACCTATATTTTTTGTTTTGTATTTGTATTTTTTTTTATACCACGACGGTGGCAAACAAGCATACGGCCCGCCTGATGGTAAGCAGCTACCGTAACCTATGGACGCCTGCAACTCCAAAGGAGTCACATGCGCGTTGCCGACCCTTTACTAATAGGAGGATTCACTGTGTTGACGACTAAAGGAACAAGAAGGTCCCTCATCGTCAACAGATTGGGTCCTCTTTGAGCTCTTTGGCAACCTTACTAGCAGGAACACAACACTATGAGTAGGGTCTAGTGCTATTTGGTTGTGGTTTTCTGTAAGGTGGAGGTACTTCCCCAGTCGGGCTCTGCTCCAGATTTGAGCGATGACATTCGCTGAACTTGCCCTACCACACTTAGCGAGATGCCATTCGCAGTGCCCATACCTCTCTTTTTGGCGTAGTTTAAGGACATACCCAGGTCAGGACGTAGTTTAAGGACATACCCCGGGTCCAAAAATGTATTTTATTCTAATAAAGAAATTTTACACTGGTGGCTTCACTGACACCTACGTTACTTCGATCTATGAAACTTATGCGTCGAGTAGGTATACTAGCGGAATGAAAAGGTTTATCACTTTTCGCTCTTAACTCGTAGACATAGAGTTGAAAAGTGATAAACCTTTTCATTCCGCGACTGTACATATTATCCGGAACTGGCTAAGGCAAACGAGTTTATACGAAAAACAATGTATGCTTATAGTAATTTATCTACACCAATATCATAAATTCTCTATTCCGCGTTCGGAAACCGTATGTAATTACCACCATTATTGCAATCAGTAACATAACATCAGTGTATTATCTGTGACAGTGGGGTAAAAACGTATGAAAATTCATTACCATTACGGCAACGTGATAAAAAACCGTCCTCCTCCCCGACCGCCAGCACGCGCCCGCCCGACCGCCGGCACAATCGAGTTGGTCGGTCATGGTGGTGCAATGGCGGTCATTCTCATGGTTTCCGAACACGTCATTTAGGATTTATAATATGTGTAGATAAAGCAGTGTATACAACTATACGTAATTAGGCCTTAAAACGTAACAGTTACATAAAAGTAATTATGCAACGCTGTTCTTAAAAAAAAGGTAGGCCTATAGGGGAACCATAACTCTGATATGAAAATAAACTGTTAGATTTCTACGTACGAGTAAGTAGGCAGGTATGTATTTCGACTGTTATGAAAAACAAAAATATGTAGGGTCAGGTGGTCGACAGTGGTTCACTTTTTCTTTAGTGGCCATAACTCAGTAACCAATGATCATAGGAGGCTGTATTAAGATGGATATCATAGCAAGTTTTATGTATTTTATGTATGTATTGTTCGTTTTCCAAATTAAGTATTAAAAAACGAATTTTTTTTTTATCATATTTTAAGAAAACAGAAATGAGCCAGTGTGTATGTACATAGGGGTCGGAATAGTGGTGCGGCCTTATTTACACAGAAGTTTGGGCTTGAACACTGTATGTATTAATGGTAACTATAGTAAAACCTAATGGATTGTATTAGTCAACTCCTTTACTTACATATGGCATAATATGTGTCCTCACAGTGTAAAAATTATAGGGCAAGACTTAAATGATCATCTCATGCTTATCTCTCTGTCAATTTGCTTGAGAGAAAGCTCTTGAGGTTTTTTTAGTATATCCACTAAGAAAGGAATTCTATATATAAATACCTTTGAGAGTTGCGCCACCTTAGACCTGAGCGCCATTTTGAATACTTAAATATGCTCTGTCAAAACGAATGCCTATATTTCATAAAATTTCCCACTACTACTTCCCCAGTTAAGCCTTTATTTCAAAATAAAATACAGTGAGCGCATATGTTACGCGTATTAGTTACTGACACAAAAATGAAAACCTACTTTCAGTCAGACATTTGGATCCCCGAAACAAAAAAATCCTCTTGATAAAAAAACCTTGCAACCTGGACGCCTACCGATAGGTTTCGTTCATGTTTGCGCACCGAGAGCTTCCTAAAAGTGAATATACTCATAATTATTTTACATGATTTTTAAAGTGGGTATTCCACTCATACATTAGTATGTTATTCAATCAAATACAAACATTGAAAACATTGAAAAAATAATCAACCCAGTTGGACTTGAACCAACATCGATACGCCTTACCGGGGCTCGATATCGCTTTACCAATTAAGCTATGGGTTCAGTTACCGAGCTGACGAAATTCTCAATGCCTTCAATCATCTTTTTGCATTTATTTTTACATCGACTTTATAGCAGCCGTAAGCGACATCTAGGTGCCAACCACTAGAGTTAGATACCCTTCCCGCCGACCCTTTTACAAGTGTCACAACGGAAATAACAGATGGCGCCTGCTATCAACTCATAATTATTTTACATGTTTTTTTAAAGTGGGTATTCCACTCATACATTACTATGTTATTCAATCAAATACAGACATTGAAAACATTGAAAAAATAATCAACCCAGTTGGACTTGAACCAACATCGATACGCCTTACCGGTAGGGTTTGCAAGATCCGTCAGTTTTTCGGATCCGGATATTACGGATCCAAAAGAATGACGGATCCGGGTATCCGGATAATACGGATATTACGGATCCGAAAAATAAAATCTTAAATTCTGACGTTACGGTAAACGATTCCGTTAATTAAACGATGAAAATCATTGGTTTTTCTAAAATCAATATAGAAAAAATTATCAATGTCATCACAAATAATACAATTATATGATATAAATACTCGGTAAACTCTGGTCTTTAATAAATAATAATAATCAGTCTAACTTAACAAAAGAATCTTAATAATTAACAATTTAGTATCGTAGCTAAGCTGATACATGTAAGCTATAAAAAATAAAATCATTTACATTACATATAATCAACATCTTACAATATTAAAAAGAACAATTGTATATGCTAGTTTCTAACGATTAAATTAATAGCCCACCTAATGAAGGAAAACTAAGAGGAAATAATTCGTGTATAGCCAAATTTTGGTGTAGTTGTAGGCAAAGGTATCTTACACAACATACTAAAAGTACCGGTGGATGGGGGTGCCGCTAGCGGAAAGGGGGGGGTGTAAAGGTCCCTAATTTTGGTTTTTCGTAAATAACTCGGTAACGGTGGCTCATACGAAAAAATGTTCTACTGCTTAATTCATCCACATCAAATTTTCTATAAAAAAGATTATTTGCAATTTTTTGCTAGGATCAATGTTTAATGAGATATCGAGGAAATACGATAAACACTTTTTTAAACTTTCGGAGCCAATATTTACGAAAGTATTAGTTTTATCCAAAAGTGGTTTCAGAATACCCTTATTGTTTTAAAAAGACCTATCTAATGATACCCCACACATTAGGGTTGGAGTAAAAAAAATATTTACCCCCCTTTCCATGTGTACGGGAGGTACCCGAAAGAATAATATTTTTTCACATTTTGTTTTAAAACTTTGTCTGCGTAATTAAAACACATACTTATACGAAATTTCATTTCTCTAGTACTAGCCATCACTGAGCAGGGTGAGGAGGGGTCCTACCCTTGGAGTTTCGGCATGTCCGTCTGTCCCCGTCTGTCCGTCCACGGCTTTGCTCAGTGATGTTTAGTACTAGACATCTAGACGGACAGATGGGGTCAGACGGACATGGCGAAACTATAAGGGTAGGAAGTGAGGTAGCAGGGTGAGCAGCCTGCTCAGTGATGGTTAGTATTAGAAAATAAAAAAATCGTGTGAGTATGTACTTTATTCACGCCGGCAAAGTTTTAAAACAAAATGTGAAAAAATATTATTTTTTCGGGTACCTCCCGTACACATGGAGTGGGGGGGTAAATATTATTTTTACTCCAACCCTAATGTGTGGGGTATCGTTGGATAGGTCTTTTTAAAACAATAAGGGTATTCTGAAACAATTTTTGGACAAAACTAATACTTTCGTAAATATTAGCTCCGAAAGTTTAAAAAAGTGTTTATCGTATTTCCTCGATATCTCATTAAACATTGATCCTAGCAAAAAATTGCAAAGAATCTTTTTTATAGAAATTTAGATGTGGATGAATTAAGCAATAAAACATTTTTTCGTATGAGCTACCGTTACCGAGTTATTTACGAAAAACCAAAATAAGGGACCTTTACACCCCCCTCTCCCCGCTAGCGGCGCCCCCATCCACCGGTACTTTTAGTATGTTGTGTAAGATACCTTTGCCTACAACTACACCAAAATTCAGCTATACACGAATTACTTCCCCTATCAGGCAGTTAAGCGTCTTCGTTTGGTGAGCTATAAACTCTGTAGTGATTGTAGTAAAAGAAATGTGTGTGGTATATGCATATTAATCAACATTCAATAAAAAAATTCAAACAAAGACACTTTTTGTATAGTACAGTCGCGAGCAAATAATACGGGTCAGTGACAAAAACCCTTATATTTTGCAAATTAATAGCGGTATGTGCAGGAAACTAACTGTGTATTAAAGAGAATTTAATATCGAATTAAATTGAACCTTCAATGTTCTACAAGAATTCTGGAAAAAGTTTTATTTAAAAAAAAGTCGAATTTGGTACCAAATTCAAATTGAGCTTATTTCACTTTTGATTGTTTTCTCACTTTTGTTTTCAATCTGTCAAAGCAAAATGATAAAAGGCAGTTTTTGTTGACTTTGATGGTCATTATTGAATTACTATCATGTCGCTAACACAAGATGAATGTACACGTATCGTCACTTTGTTACAAGAAGGCAGAAGTCAGAGATATACAGCAAGAAGAACAGGCGTGTCACTATCTACGGTGCAGAGGGTCCTCCAACGTTTCCTACAAACTGGCAGGAACCTTCGAAGACCAGGAACCGACAGGCCGAGATGTACTACGGCTAGAGAAGATTAATTTATTGTAACAACAATGCTCCGAAATCGGCATCTCACTGCAGTTGAAGTCAAAAACCAACTTCGGGAGACCCGAAGAGATGACATCAGCAAGTGGACTGTAAGGCGGCGGCTTCGTGAAGCTAATTTGACCCCACATAGACCGGCAAATGGCCCAAAACTTGACAGAGGGCATCGAACTACAAGGAAACTTTACGCACGCGAATAAAGGCGATGGGGTGCCGAAGAATGGGCAAGAATTATGTTTTCTGACGAATCCAGATTTATGCTCTATGCACATGACGGGCGGCGAAGAGTTTACAGACGGCCAGGTGAACGTTTTATTCCAGCCTGTTTTGAAGAAAAAGTTGCTTTCGGCGGTGGGTGTGTTATGGTTTGGACTGGAATCTCTTCAGAGACTCGCACGCAATTAGTTTTGATAGAAAATGGAACGTTAACCAGTGCCAGGTATGTGGAAGAGATTCTTAATGAGCATGTAGGCCCATATTTAATTAATATGGGTGAAAACTCAATGTTCATGCATGACAACGCCAGGCCACACACCGCACAGATTGTGGAAGATTATTTTGAGGAGGTTGGCATCAACACTATGAACTGGCCCTCGAGAAGCCCGGACCTAAATCCGATTGAGCACGTATGGGACGAGCTTGGAAGGCGTGTAAGAAATCGAAACCCCGCCCCAGCTACACTTAGAGAACTGAAACAGGCGTTAGTGGAAGAATGGGCTAATATCCCGCAAGAACGCATAAGAAACTTAATAAACAGTATGCCCAATCGTTTAGAAGCTGTAAGAAGAGCCCGAGGAGGCAATACGAAGTATTGATATGTTTTACTTTTTTTTTGTTTTTAGTTTTGTGTGTGAGGTACCACGGTTGCTTTTTACCTATAATTAATTGATATCGTGTTTACTATGTTAATTAAATAAACAAGTGAATATCATCTCTAACTCTTGACGTTGTTTTATTAACTATGCATTTATCTATAATATACAATTTAATTCAGGCTCCTAGCTTTATTATTTTAGGAGATATTATATTTTTTCGTTCTGACCCGAATTATTTGCACGCGAGTGTATTAGTAGATATAATAATGTAAATATTAATTGTTTACTAGCTAGTAAAGGCTACCTAGATAGGATTTCTAGGATAATCTTAATCATAAATCAGTCGAGTCGAGTTAAAGTATACCTATTTAAAATCAACTTTGTAAATCAGTCTTTAAAAGGAACATTAACATTGATAAAGAGAAACCACGCTAACTCTTCCAAGCAAATGAACTCTCAAACCATACAAAATGAGTCAGTTTGTATGGTTTGACAGTTAATTTGCTTGGAAGAGTTAGCGTGGTTTGACTGTACGTACAATTTTAGTTAATCAACATTGGCAACATTTTGTTTTTATAATAACAATCTGCTAAATTTCTATTTTAGTTGTTGGTAATGTGAGCGCAGAAAACTGAAGGCATCCAATGAATCTTCTTTCAATCGTGTTCGAAGATGGTTACACAAGTAACCCGCAGACGAGAACACTCTCTCAGCTTCTACGCTGGTGGGTGATATTGTTAATAAGGCATCATAAGTCACGCACGACTGCTCGTTACTAGCACTTTCCAGGTAGACGACCTAAAGACGACTGACACTGAGTGATTAGCAAAGTAAAGGTTTGTCTTAAAACTTTTAAGTTAAAAGTAACAATTGGAGCAATCCCTAGATTGAGATGTGAAATGTGCGGTAAGTGACAAGTTTGAGTACTCATACTTCATAATATGTAGCAATAGCAATAGTAAGAGTTATTTATCAGAAATTACGTGTTCAATTTATTTTATATGGGGTATATAAGGTATATTCACACAATGTAGGCTGTAGAGTAATAAGTATATAGTCATCGAAAACAAAATATGAGCATAACGATTTATGAATTTATCATTTTAGTGATAATAATTGAATATATCCGTAGTATCCGTAATATCCGGATCCTGAGACGTAGGATCCGGATCCGAAAGTGAGCGGGTATCCGGATATTTCGGGTATCCGGGTATCCGGATCGCAAACCCTACTTACCGGGTCTCGATATCGCTTTACCAATTAAGCTATGGGTTCAGTTACCGAGCTGACGAAATTCTCAATGCCTTCAATCATCTTTTTGCATTTATTTTTACATCGACTTTATAGCAGCCGTAAGCGACATCTAGGTGCCAACCACTAGAGTTAGATACCCTTCCCGCCGACCCTTTTACAAGTGTCACAACGGAAATAACAGATGGCGCCTGCTATCAACTCATAATTATTTTACATGTTTTTTTAAAGTGGGTATTCCACTCATACATTAGTATGTTATTCAATCAAATACAAACATTGAAAACATTGAAAAAATAATCAACCCAGTTGGACTTGAACCAACATCGATACGCCTTACCGGGGCTCGATATCGCTTTACCAATTAAGCTATGGGTTCAGTTACCGAGCTGACGAAATAAACATGTAAAATAATTATGAGTTGATAGCAGGCGCCATCTGTTATTTCCGTTGTGACACTTGTAAAAGGGTCGGCGGGAAGGGTATCTAACTCTAGTGGTTGGCACCTAGATGTCGCTTACGGCTGCTATAAAGTCGATGTAAAAATAAATGCAAAAAGATGATTGAAGGCATTGAGAATTTCGTCAGCTCGGTAACTGAACCCATAGCTTAATTGGTAAAGCGATATCGAGCCCCGGTAAGGCGTATCGATGTTGGTTCAAGTCCAACTGGGTTGATTATTTTTTCAATGTTTTCAATGTCTGTATTTGATTGAATAACATACTAATGTATGAGTGGAATACCCACTTTAAAAAAACATGTAAAATAATTATGAGTTGATAGCAGGCGCCATCTGTTATTTCCGTTGTGACACTTGTAAAAGGGTCGGCGGGAAGGGTATCTAACTCTAGTGGTTGGCACCTAGATGTCGCTTACGGCTGCTATAAAGTCGATGTAAAAATAAATGCAAAAAGATGATTGAAGGCATTGAGAATTTCGTCAGCTCGGTAACTGAACCCATAGCTTAATTGGTAAAGCGATATCGAGCCCCGGTAAGGCGTATCGATGTTGGTTCAAGTCCAACTGGGTTGATTATTTTTTTAATGTTTTCAATGTTTGTATTTGATTGAATAACATACTAGTGAATATACTGTTAAAACATAGCTATTATTTTCTCCAAATTTGCCATTGCGCCACTGTACTTGCCTGTACCACTGTCGAACAACTCACCCTATGTCAATTGTTATTACTACTTATTACTTCTGATATGTATGCTTTCCAAAATTATGTATTTTGAACGTATTCATTTTAAACGTATGCATTATGATGTGATGTTACATATTTCAATGTTTATGGAAAACGTCGTCCCAGGACAGAGACGCCTGGAGGGCGGCCTGCCCCGGTAAAGATCTGCCTCCTAGTCCACACCTACAAAAACTCTGGGATGAACCCATTTGCAGATCGGTGCATGACCACCTTTTAGAAACCAGCCCATCGGCATTAGAGAGAGCCCGCCTACTAGCAATACCCGCAAAAGAGTCAGGTTTTTGGTTACACGCTTTCCCGTCAGCTAATTTTGGAAACCTGCTGGACTCAAACAGCTGCCGCCTTGCAGTAGGTTTACGTCTCGGGGCTAACCTCGTCGAGCCTCACCAGTGTCCCTGCGGGGCACAAGTCGATCATTTGGGTCACCACGGCCGGCGGCCTTGCTTGCCCAAGAAGCGCCGGTCGTCGGTCCCGCCATGCTTGCCTTGCCTTAACGACATCATCCGTCGGGTTCTGGTCAGTGTCAACGTGCCAGCCACACTGGAGCCTATTGGCTTGGCCCGAGACGACGGTAAAAGGCCCGACGGATTGAACCTCGTACCGTGGCAACAGGGACGGCCCTTAATCTGGGATGCAACATGCGTCGACACCCTAGCTCCGTCCCACCTCGGTACGACGTCGTTGAGGGCAGGCAGTGCGGCCGCTTCTGCTGACACCGCCAAACGCCGCAAATAAATGTCCTTGGGCAATAGATACGTATTTGCGGCGTTTGCCGTAGAAACTTTGGGACCCTGGGGACCGGAAGCCCTAAAACTTTTCCAAAAGCTGTCATATATGCTCACTCGCTCCACACCGGTGACCGTAGGGCTGGCACGTACCTCGCTCAGCGTATTGGAATCGCCATTCAGCGAGGTAACCTAGCCAGCCTTATGGGCACCCTACCAGGTGGCAGCGGGATTGGGGATATTTGCAATTTTGCTTTAGGGCCTATAGTTTAAGTTAGGTAGGTTTCTTTAGTTTTTATTTATTTAATTAGTTTAATATAAATAATAATAAATAATAAATAAATATTATGGGACAATCTTACACAAATCGACCGACGAGTTTCTCTCTTTAATTCGCTCCTCATACAACTTTATGACGCTCATGCTCCTGTTCGTGCAATAAAAGTCAAGCATCTCCCTGCTCCTTGGCTCACTGAGGATATTAAAGCCCTTATAGAGAGGAAGAATCAATCTAAATCTAAGTATAAGGCTAACAACTCTGAGAAAAATAAACTTAAATATCATACCCTGCGCAATCGCTGTAGCACTATATGTCGAGATGCTCAGAGGCGTCATATTCACAGTTCTGTTGAATATGGAAATCCAGCCAAAGTGTGGAAAATTTTGAAAGGTCTCGGAGTTGGCAAATCTCAACAGGCAACCAATTTAAACAATATTAGCGTTGACCAGCTTAACCAGCATTTTTCATCGTCCACCTGTTTCAGTGGTCCTAAGAAATCTAACTCACTTCATCATCTTTCATCACTTCCTGACTTAGATTTCTCTTCTTTCTATTTTAGCCATTTCTGTGAGAGTGATGTTAGGAAGGGTATATTGAATATCACTTCTAACGCCGTTGGTGTTGACTGTGTTAGCCGAAATATGATACTCCCTCTCCTTGATTTGTTTGTTCCTATTATCACCGGTATTCTGAATTTTTCCATTTCATCAAGTACTTTTCCCAGTCTGTGGAAGGATGCCAATATTATTCCTTTACCCAAAAAATCCAACCCCAGTTCCTTCTCTGACTATCGCCCCATCTCCATTCTTCCTTTCCTATCCAAAGTCCTCGAACGGCTAGTGCATCAGCAACTAACTTCCTTCCTGAATAGAAATGACCTCCTAAACCCATTTCAATCTGGTTTTCGTCCGGGCCATAGTACTACCTCGGCTCTTGTCAAGGTTACCGATGACATCCGTTTGGGTATGAATGACCAGAAGCTTACAGTTCTTGCACTTCTAGATTTCAGTAATGCCTTTAACACGGTCGATTTTGACATTTTTCTCGCGTTCTTACAGTCTCTTAACATATCGGCTGCAGCGATTGACTGGTTCCGCAGCTATTTGGTTGGTCGTCGGCAAAGAATAAAACTAGATTCTTCGTGTTCTTCCTGGTGCAGCACATCAGCTGGTGTTCCACAGGGTGGTGTGCTGTCTCCTCTTTTATTTTCTATCTTCATTAATTCCATAACTCTTGATCTCTCCTCTTCGTATCACCTCTATGCCGACGACCTTCAAATATATTCGCAGGGTATGCATAGCGATCTCAATTCAGTTATAGAAGCCACGAATCTTGATCTGCTCCACATATCAAATTGGAGTCAAAATTACGGTTTAAAAGTAAACCCCCTAAAGTCACAGGTAATTGTGATGGGTAGCGCTAAACAAATCTCCAAAATTGACTTTCTCAGGCTCCCTCCGATAGTCTTCGATGGTATCCAAATTCCTTTTTCCAACCAAGTGAAAAATCTTGGCGTAATCATGGATCGTTGTCTATCATGGCTGCCTCAGGTGAGTGAAGTGAGCAGGAAGATGTTTGCTGCCATAGGGTCTCTCAGACGGCTCCGGAATTTCCTGCCAATTGCTACTAAAATTGCGCTTGCTCAGTCGTTACTTCTCCCCATTCTTGATTATGCAGATATCTCCTATTTAAACCTAACCGAGGAGCAACTTAATAAGCTTGAGCGTATTCAAAATGCCTGCATTCGGTTCATTTTCGGATTACGCAAATTCGACCATGTTTCTAGTTTTCGTTCTCAACTCAAATGGCTCCCTATCCGTCACCGCCGTAACTCTCACATACTTTCTTTACTCTTTTCTATACTTTTTAACCCTGCAACTCCCCGCTACCTCAAAGAGCGTTTCTCTTATGTTAATTCTATTAGATCCTCTCAAAAATTGCTCCTAAAAGTGCCATCTTCATCTTCCAAATTTTATAATTGCTCATTTACGTTCCAGGCCGTTCGTTTGTGGAATTCTCTCCCTCTCAACATAAAACGCGCGCAATCTATTGGTAACTTTAAATCGCAACTTAAGGAATACTATTTATCTCTTCCTTAGGTTTTTAAGTTGACACTGTTGTTTCTTATTGTGTGTATTATATATGTATATATGTACGTATATGTATGTTTATTTTGTATTTATTTAAGTATGTATATTCATATGAATGTGCTGTGTTATCTATTTCGTCTCTTTTGTTTCTATGCACCACCTACTGCTTATTGTTTTTCTCTAGTCTCCACTACCCAAAGGTTGTCTGGAAGAAATCGCTCATTAGCGATAAGACCGCCTGTTGTTACCTCTACCTAAATTTATCTAATTGTAAAATTTGTGCTTGTAACTGTATGAGGTGTGCAATAATAGTAGATTGTACACCAAGGGGATAAAGCACTGTTTTATGTCACGGGCGCAATATTGAATCCTGAACGTAACGAAGGACTCCAGATTTTACTCCCGAGCGCAGCGAGGGGGTTATGAGTTAATTCCCGAGCGAAGCGAGGGAATTAAGACTGAGTCCTGAGTGCAGTGAGGGTTTCAAGCGCGCCCGTGACAAAAACAGCTTTATCCCCGAGGAGTATACTCTACTTTTCTCACCTCTTGCGAGACAATAAAATAGCTAAGGCTACTAGAAACGGATTTTTATTAAAGTAAATCAAAAGTAAAAACAGGCCAAGTGCGTGTCGGACCACACATAGCAGGATTCCGTACCTTCAATGGAATAAGAACCAAACTAATACCAAAAGGTCGTATCTGATGCCTATGGAAAAAGTTTTTTGGAGATAACTCAAAAATGGCTAAACCAATAATGTTCAAAAAATTTTTCCTACAAAGTATATGATAAGGCGCATCTCCTTAATTTTTTTCATATTTTTGGACTTACGGTTCAAAAGTTACAGGGGGGGGGGGGGCACAACTTTTCTGACTTTCGAAGCGATTATTTCAGAAAATATTCACTTAATCACAAAATGGTCAAAAAACCTCAGTGTTATTTTTAAAGACATATCGATTTATGTGTCACATGTTGATATTTAGTCACAAATATAAAAAATAAAAATTTTGTTACATGGAGCGCCCCCCCTAAATTTTTTTTTTCAAATTTAACTACATAACTGAGTAGCGGCATACAAAATACACCTTATGTGTAAATTTTATTCAGATACGTCGTATAGTTTCCGAGTAAAATGGCTATGACATACGGACGGACAGACATACAGACAGACATGACGAATCCATAAGGGTTCCGTTTTTTGCCATTTGGCTACGGAACCCTAAAAATTGATTCTTGATACATTAGTCCATTTTATTCGGGCCCGGCTGGCGTCGCGGGGCTGTGCACCGTGCGGACTGTACGAAATTAGACTTTAAGTACATAACAATAAGAGCTATGGGAAGTGGATTCACATTATTAACCAGCGGGTTATAATGAGATTTAGTACAACATTATAACCCGGCTAAAGCCAAGGGCTATAATGATTTGCTTTCGGTGAGGTTTGCATGATATATAATTTGGCATTGTCGAGCAGGTGGTGTGAAAAGAGTATTTATTATTATTATTATTATCAACCTAGGCCCACGGTAAGCTCAATAAGGCTTGTGTTATGGGTACTAGACGACGATATATATAATAGATAAATACTTAAATACATAGAAAACATCCATAACTCAGGAACACACACAAATAAATGCCCTGACCAGGATTCGAACCCGGGACCTCCTGCTTCGTAGGCAGGGTCACTACCGACTAGGCTAGGAGGCCGTTATAAGAATATATAGTATCGTATAAGAATTATTTTGTTACTCAATAAATACATTTTGATATGTATCCATTATGATTTATGATATGCAAAAGACGTTACTGTTGCAAAGGTGGGTGAATTCAAAAGTTCCGATCCTAAGGCAGAAAATGAAAGATTCGTTTAATTATTATATTTATTTTAGAATTTTCTCAGCAAAATGCATTGTAAAGATTCAGGCATTCAGCATCCCGTATTTCAATGACGCAAAAAAATGTTTTCAATATACCTTGAACAGGTCAGCCTGATTTGAGGTTACATCGGTTTATTTTTTGAGTTAAAACTTTTTTATAAATTAATGAATCAAAATAGTACTACACCTTACGTTCAGTATAGAATGAAGTTAAACAAATAATTTCAATTATTTTAATATAAAGTGAACAAATTGTTATGCAATACACGTTTTGGTTTGTGGCAAAGGTTTGGTAACTACTCGTATTACCTACACCAACGAATGTTCTTTTTATCGCGAAACATCTTTAGAGATAAAAAGAACACTCTTATAATTTTGTCAATGGTTTTAGAATATAAAATTTATACTATTTTCATTTTTCGAACTCCGCAAGACATACTGCGTTAATGATTTCATTTCATTGTAAAGTCTAGCGGAAAAAAAATGGCGAATCATGATTTAATCTACTCTTACATGAATAGATTCCAATTTACATAGATTCACTGTTACAATATTTACCATGAAGTTAAGAATCTTTAATGATAATGATAAAATTGATAAATTTCGCAGGAAATATTTAAATGTAGAAGTCAGTTTGATTAGGTAACTGTTTTATGGTAGTCGGATGTTTTTTTGAAATAATTTTAATAGTTAAATAGTTTAAAATACACACAAAATGTCGGTTTTGTATCAAGCTCTGTGCACTTTTATTGGTAAGTCCTTTTATTTTTAATTTATTTAAATTTTATGTTATAAAACGAAACAACAGCTCACTTAATGTTTGAAGTCATTCTCTACCAGTAATCCACAGGGCCAAACAGAACTTGAAAATCGAAGTACTACAATTGATATACATTTAAATACATATCATATAAGCCAATAATATACATTAAGAAACTACGTTCGCCCTTTCTACGTTTTCCGTCTTTCCTGTAACATAGGTGCAAATCCATTAATATCGAGAAGTTTAAAACGTCTCTTTGTGAATTTCAAATCCATTCAACTATATTAAAAAAACTCTCTAAATTATGTAGGATTCCATAAAAGATAGTAGGAACCGTTTAAGATCTATGGGTTTTTATAACCCATTTCAGCCACGCCGTATGCCTAGAAGGCTGGTCGCATTGCCATGCCACGTTATTATAATATAATACTAGCTGACTCGGCGATCTTCGTACCGCCAATTTTCAATATTTTAATAGTTATTCTGCTATTCGGGGTGGAGATAAATCCAAAAAAATCAAACATCATTAAAATCGGTTCAGCCGTTCTTGAGTTATAACTGATGTAACCGACACGTCTTTATTTTTAACCGACTTCATGGTTTCCAAAGGAGGAGGTACTCAATTCGGTTGTATGTTTTTATTTTATTTTTAACCGACTTCAAGATTTCAAAAGAGGAGGTTCTCAATTCGGCGTGTATGTTTTTTTTTCTTTTTGTTTTTTTTTTTATGTTTGTTACTCTATAACTCCGTCATATCTGAACCGATTTTGAAAATTCTTTTTTTGATTGTAAGTATATATATATATACAGATTGGTCCCGTTTTTATCAAAACGCAGTTATGATGATGGGATCCATGAGGAATCGAGGGAACTCCTCAAATCTTAAAGGCATGCATATAGTGATTTTTATATTTTTATCAAAAAAAAAACATCATTTTCATTCAAAACAGTGACATTTGATGAAGTAGAACTGCTGATGATGATCAGAACCGGAACTCTTTAACGACGCATAGTTCACGTTTGGCGATTTGTCCTCTTCGCTGTGTTTGTTTAGCAAGTTTAATTGTCAGGACAAATTTTCGTCAAGCTCAAGTTCTGACGATGGGATCCATGAAGAATCGAGGGAACTCCTCAAATCTTAAGGGCTTACACATAGTGATTTTTGTCTTTTTATCAACAAATCAAGCATTTTCATTCAAAAGAGTGACATTTGATGAAGTGGAACTGCTGATGATGAACAGAATGGAACTCTTCAACGACGCATAGTTCACGTTTGGCGATTCGTTCTCTTCGCTGTGTTTGTTAAGCAAGTTAGATTGTCAGGACCAAATTTCGTCAAGCTCAAGTTCTGATGATGAGTTCCATGAGGAATCGAGGGAATTCCTTAAATCTTAAAGGCATACATAAAGTGACTTTTGTATTTTTATCAACAAATCAATCATTTCCATTCAAAAGAGTGACATTTGATGAAGTGGAACTACTACTGATGATCAGAACGGAACTGTTCAACGACGCATAGTTCACGTTTGGCGATTTGTCCTCTCCGCTGCGTTTGTTAAGCCAGTTATTTCATTGTATGGAATCTAAGTGCACCATCTACAATAATCCTTCACCGGCTACCCCCATTGAAGTCGGTTTTAATTTCTTAAAAATTAATTTACAGCAGCTCGAGCATTTGCTGTTGAAAAGGTGGATGCTAAGTGAAGTCGGTTCTTTTTTGTTTAAAATTATTTATGTTTGTTACTCCAATGCTCCGTCCTGTCTGAACCGATTTTGAATTTTTTTTTGGTTTACATATACCTAATACAGATTGATTCTGTTTTTGTCAAAACTCAGTTCTGTTGACGGGCTCCATGAGGAATCGAGGGAGCTCCTCAAATATTAAAGGCATGCATAATATAATATATATATGTTATGTTTTAATCAACAAATCAAGCATTTACATTTAAAGAAGTGATATTTGATGAAGCGGATCTGCTGATGATGATGAGAACGGAACTTTTCAACAACGCATGGTTCACGTTTTGCGATTTCTCCTCTTCGCTGTGTTTGTTAAGCAAGTTATTTCATTGTATGGAATCTAAGAGTGCACCATCTACAATAATCTTTCCCCCGTTGAAGTCGGGTTTTATTTCTTAAAAATTATATATATAGTGATAAGGCAATGCTTGTTCGCTGGCCTGGCAGCCTTCTAACAGGAGTTAAATAAAGTTTAAAAGTTCCTATTTAGTTTCAGTGTCAACCTGTCAACATATCAATTCATTAAGAGGATCTTTGCCTCTGACACTAGAGGTCACCAGCCACTACATGCACTTTATTTTGCGCCACTTCATGCCAATTGGATATCCCAAGGGCAGTCACATTTTTCGCAGGTCGACCAGCGGGACGTTTCCTTATTGGGCGTCCTATATACGCTTTCCTCACAATACGATCTTACCCCATCCTTTCCAGATGTCCAAGACAATGACGACGTGTAGCCTTGTCTCGCAGATTATACTCGGCATCGTCATTGGCTCTACGGAACTCTTTATTTCCCACCCTGTTTCGCCCTTAACTGGTCCCAGAATCTCCCAACTGCTCTATTTTATTATGTTTTTTCAGTATGCTACATCCGCATGAGCCTAGCCATTACATTCGCCTTGCCCGCCTTTATGACTGCCCTCTTCAAGTCGGACGACACCCCACTACACCGTCCCATGACGGGATTCGAAGCTGCTTGGTTCGGCAGCATGTTGTCTGTTGGTGCTCTGATCTTCACCCCGGTTCTAGGCTTGCTGCTGGATATCTTGGGTCGGAAGAAATGTATGATCTTATCAGCTTTAACACATGTGGTAAGTTTGGAAAGTTGACGGCATGTTAGATTCGTCTTACATATTTAATTTTATGTTAATTGTGTTCGCGTGCTATCTATAGGTAGTGCGAAATTAAAAGACCTAAATTTTACGCTGCACCCTTATTGGCGAGATTTTTTTTTTCTTTGGCTCAAAAAGGGAACAGTGGCTCACTGGGTCACGAAGGTACCTAATACCAACGCAGTAGAGGCTATTTGCTTCTTTGCTTACGCAGTGGAAGCATTCAGTAACCGAACAAATTCAACGCACAGAAATATATAATATAAAAATATGTTATATTTGGGTGACTGAGCTGTTCACCGTTGGGGTTGAGCCATCTTTCCCTTCTTGACCCTACTCGCAACGTTTACTTTTATTGCATTGTCTAAACACGAGATCATTTTTAACTGACTTCAAGATTTCCAAAGGTTCTCAATTCGTCGGGATCATTGTTTTATATTTTTTTATGTAGTTAGTATGTTCACTCATATTCGAAGGCGCCTGGACCGATTTGGAAAATTATTTTTTGTTTGAAAAGGGTATACTTGACAGTTGGTCCCATTGTCATCAGGTCAGGATCAGATGATGGAATCCTGGAGATATCGAGGGAATTCTTCAGATATTATAGGCACACTAAAGTGATTTCAGTATTTTTTACAGTAACTCGGGCATTTGCTTTTGGAAAGGTGGAGGCTAAATGAAGTCCGTTCTTTTTTTAGGGTTCCGTAGTCAACTAGGAACCCTTATAGTTTAGCCATGTCTGCCCGTCCGTCCGTCCGTCCGCGGATAATCTCAAGGACTGTTAGCACTAGAAAGCTGAAATTTGGTACTAATATGTATATCAATTACGCCGACAAAGTGGTAAAATAAAAAATGGAAAAAAATGTTTTATTAGGGTACCTCCCCTATACGTAAAGTGGGGAATGATTTTTTTTTCATTTCAACCCTAACGTGTGATATATTGTTGGAAAGGTATTTAAAAATGAATAGGGGTTTACTAAAATCATTTTTTGATAATGTAAATATTTTCGGAAATAGTCGCTCCAGAAGTAAAAAAAAATGTGTCCCCCCCTCTAACTTTTGAACCATAAGTTTTAAAAATATGAACAAAATTTTTAAAGTAGAACTTTATAAAAACTTTCTAGGAAAATTATTTTGAACTTGATAGGTTGAATAGTTTTTGAAAAAAATTACAAAGTAATTTCTGAACCAAGTTTGTTTTAACCGTATAAGCAGGTGTTTATTGTACCTGTAATTTCTTTAAAATCATAATGAAATGACGTGCTTTCAAAAACTTTTAAGTGGGGACACATATTGTGACGGACAGAAAACTACGGAACCCTACACTGAGCGTGGGCCGACACGCCGGTTTTTTAAATTATAACAGGTACTCGTAGCTTCACCTAGCCAAGAGGGACATGGCAAATTCGGCCTTGTCAAAGTCCCATTCGTAACGCTTTATTATTTCCATACCAAATTGTAAGGGGTCCTATTTAACTGGCTACGGGAACTAACTACGGACCTTACTGTCCTTTTTACATAATATAATGTAAGAGGGACACTTATTACAGTTCTGTAGCCAAAATTACAAAATAGTAAATATTAACTTTTGTAGCCATTATTTCCCAAGAAATGCTCTTTACTAAAAATGGTATTTATAATATAACAATCCATGCTAAATCGCATTTTCTAGTACTAACGATCACATAACAAGGCCGCGTATGGACGACCAGAAATAAACTACATATACTTAATGGTTTTTAGTTGACTACCGATCCCTAAAAATACCCGTTGGTATCAGTATCATTTACATCAGCATCGTTACTATCTTGACATTGCCATTTGCGTATTTGTAAACTTAAAACTTTACAAACTACCTTATGAACATAGCTGATTAAACAAGATTACATTGGAGAGCTATGATGTTCCGACTTCAAGATTGCAAAAGGAGTATGTTCTCAATTCGTTTGTATGTTTTTAGGGTTCCGTAGTCAACTAGGAACCCTCAATTTCGCCATGTCTGTCCATCCGTCCGTCCGTCCGCGGATAATCTCAGTGACCGTTAGCACTAGAAAGCTGAAATTTGGTACGGTATATCAATCACGCCGACAAAGTGGTAAAATAAAAAGTGGAAAAAAATGTTTTATTAGGGTACCTCCCCTATACGTAAAGTAGGGAGTGATTTTTTTTAAATTTCAACCCTAACGTGTGATATATTGTTGGATTGGTATTTAAAAATGAATACGGGTTTAGTAAAATAATTTTTTGATAATGTAAATATTTTCGGAAATAATCACTCCAGAAGTAAAAAAAATGTGTCCAACTTTTGAACCATAAGTTTAAAAATATGAAAAAAATCTCAAAAGTAGAAATTTATAAAAACTTTCTAGGAAAATTATTTTGAACTTGATAGGTTGAATAGATATGTCAACTCAATGTAACAAATAGCCCATTATTTTTACTCTTAAGTGGGGACACTTACTGTGACGGACGGAAAACTACGAAACTCTTCACTGAGCGTGGCCCGACACACTCTTGGCCGGTTTTTTACCTTTGGTACTCCATAACTCCATCATGTCTAAAACGATTTTGAAAATTCTTTTTTTTATTGTATCTACATACAGATTAGCCCCGTTTTTGTCAAAATGCAGTTGTGAAACCTGAAAGCGTATCATAGTTGTCATTTTATCGCCTATCACTTAATGCATCACTTTTGCACTTACGTACTTGTTAGAATTAGAACGTGACAGCTATGGTGACACGCGATAAAACTCCGACCATATTAGGCTAGCTGAAAGAAACGGTTGAAGCGTCTGTGTGAGGGATGGTATGCAAAGTAAAAATGTGAATGACGCCGGTTTGCAATGTACAGGGAGAAAAAACATGCTATGCAGACCCGAAGTACGTGGAACAAGGGCATTCTGATGGTGATGATAAGCTTTGTCATGATTCGGTAAATTAAAAAAATATAGTATTACTAGCTTTTGCCCGCAGCTTCGCTCGCGTTAAATTCGGGTTAACACGGTTCCCCTTTGCCCCCCGTAATGATCCATACAAACTTCCACCCCCCATATTAGGGAAGTGGGGGGTTAGAAAGAGACAAAAAGTAGCCTATGTCACTCTCCATCCCTTCAACTATCTCCACTTAAAAAATCACGTCAATTCGTCGCCCCGTTTTGCCGTGAAAGACGGACAAACAAACAAACAAACACACACACTTTCACATTTATAATATTAGTATAAAAGTATATGGATTGCGTTAATCGCGGACGCTGATAATTTTTCTTCAGTCTAAATTAGACCAAAGTGCCACAATTTATTAACTTAGAAAGACGGACGAGAGAGTTGCTCTTTTGTGTAAAGTCAACCATAAAATCTTTACTCACTACACTACCTATGGGTTGACTTTACACAAAAGGGCATCTCCCCCGTTTTCATCCGACTTCAAGATTTCGAAGGAGGAGGTTCTAAATTCTTCGGGATCTTTGATTTCAATATAAAATATAACGGTTACACTCACGTCACTTTAGTCACTTCGCGCGACATGTTTCGGAGAGCTTAGGTCTCCATCTTCAAGCACTAAGAAACATGTCGCGCGAAGTGACTAAAGTGACGTGAGTGTAACCGTTATATTTTATAGTAATAGTATGTCTCACGAAAGTTTAAATTTAATAATCTTTGTTTTCGTTGTTTTTTTTTTCATTCAGTAATTCTAACTGTTCCAGCTCGCCTGGGCCATGGTCGTGCTAAACAACCGCGTGGAGACCCTCCTGGCCGCCATGTTCCTGGCCGGTGCCAGCACAGCCTCGTTCGTGGTCATCCCGGTCTACATCACCGAAATCTGCCAGGCGTCCGTGCGCGGTACCATGACCTCCGGCATGATGGTAGCTTTTGCCTTGGGCATGTTGGTTTCCTACCTATTAGGTATTTTTTGTTATAGACAGAGACCTGGCCACGTCAGATATGACACAATAATGAGAGCAACGAAACCCCTCTAGTTAGTTTGCTATGCTATGCTTATTCCTGGCAGCTGTCAACTGGTGGAGGTCAAAGAATGCAAACCAATTCAAGAATACCTTAGAGTTCTGGGTTTGATGCAATATGATAAGAAATAATGCAATTAATTAGATTATATTGCAATAAGTTTCTGTTGTGGGAAAGTACTGCGAAACGACATAAAATGTAATTCATAAATTGTCGCCTACTGTTTTTGTTTCCGCAAGAAAACGCAATGTTTTTTGTTCTCATGTTAAAATATAGGTCCTGTCCTCTATAGCTGAGACAACTTCGGTAGTTTTTACCTATTTTGGTATTACTGCTTTCCAATTGAAAACTAGACTGGTTTTGTTGCTCTCATTATTGTGTCATATCTGACGTGGCTAGCTCTTACTCCATTATTTGACGAATAACCTGGGCTTTTTGTAAAAAAAAATACCATAAGCAAACTTCTTAAACTTTTTTTTTCCGTTTGTTTCTTTCTTTCTCAAGTAAACCTTTGGGCAAGTAACACGCTTGGAGTTGCAGGCGTCCTTACGTTACGTTGATTGCTTACCATCAGGCTTAGATTACTGGCTCCCAAAGTGGCTGCTGTCAGAAAGTGGGCTGGGGACTTTACATACCTTTCCTCACAATGTTTTTCTTCGCCAAAGAGCGTACCTACTTGTGAAGATCAAATGATATTTCATGCATATGTTCCAAAAAACAGAGCCAAATTTGAACCCGAAACCTCCGGATTGAAAGTTGGACCTTACCGCCAGGCGTGAGGCTATCAATTAGTAGTTTATGTAACTGTTACGTAATAAGGGTACTCGTGTGATCTTATTATGAAACCACACTCATGTTTTAAGGCCTAATTACGTACAGTTGCATACACTGCTTTATCTACACTCATATTATTTATTCTAAATGCCTTATTTGGAAACCATAGAATGGCCGCCATTGCACCGCCGCCGTGGCCAACTCTCGTGTGCCGGCGGTCGCGCGGGCGCGTGTCGGGCTGTCGGCGGATCCCCGGGAGGGTGCAGGTGTACATTATGTTATCAAAACTCATAGCACATAATAATTGAGCATGAAAAGTTAAAATTACGTTACTGCTACGGATAAAAAGCTTATCATAGTAAAATCGGTCGTGGTAATGCTAGCCATTGCCTACCGTTATCGAACACGTTTTAGAGAACTTACAATATGAGTGTAGATAAAATTATTTTCATTATCATTATCATCTATTACTTAGCGACTTACCTACACACTATTTTAATTTCAGGTGGATATCTACAGTACACCATGATGTGCTACGTGTACTTAACTGTCGCTTCGCTTGGAGCAGCAATGACGTTGATACTGAAAGAATCACCCGTATTCTTAATGAAGAAGGGAAGAGAAGAAGAAGCAGTAGAAGCTCTCGCATATTACAGAAACACTACCATTGACTCCAAGGTCGTGATGCAAGAGATGGATACAATTCGAAAAACGCTAGGAGTAGCGGAGGCAGTCCCAACTGAAGAAGAAGAGAAAATAGAAAAACCTGTAGCAAAACTGTCTTTTTTGGAGTTTTTCAAAAATTCGAGGTCAACGAGGAAAGCTACCCTGTTGGTGCTGATGCTCATAACCTGTTCCATGTTCCATGGCTATGTGGCAGTATGCGTGTATGCAGGAGATCTCTTTAGGGAAGCTGTTCCGAGTTTGTCACCAGTGCTTTGCAGCGTTTTGACAGCGCTCATATCGATTGCGTCGTGTTTGCTGTCGGCTTATCTGATCGACGTGCTTGGGCGGAGAGTAAGTTCATATTTATATTTTAAACCGACTTCAAGATTTCGAAGGAGGAGGTTCGCAATTCGTCGGGATCTTTGTTTTTGAAAATTTTTAAAAATGTATGTTCACCGATTATTCGAAGACGGCTAGGCCGATTCAGAAAATTATTTTGTTGTTTGAAAGTGTATACTCGTACTTCACAGTTGGTCCCATTGTTACCAGGTCAGAATCTGATGATGGGATCCTGGAGAAATCGAAGGAACTCTTTAAATATTATAGGCACACAAATAGTGATATCAGTATTTTTTACAGTAGCTCGAACATTTGCTTTTGGAAAGGTGAAGGCTAAGTGAAGTCAGTTCTTTTTTGTTTAAAATTATAAGTAAGGAGATAAAGCCCTTCTATTGCATCCTATTCTAGATGTTATCTCAAACATTAAAAAACGGGTAAATTCGTATAGATAATCCATAAGCTAACTGACCTGTTTTCACTGAGTGTAGACAGGTCAGTTAGCTTACGGATTATCTATACGAATTTATCCGTTTTTTTAATGTTCGAGAGGTCTCTAAGAGAATCGTTTGCGATGGATGGATGGATATAAGTGATTTCATAAGCTATAAATGTTGTAAAAATACTAAAAATAAGGTTAATCTACTCGTAACACTACATATTTCAATGCATTCTGCGAAAGCTTATAAGTATTGCGCGTAAACTGGAAACCTAGGTACCAAGTGTCTGTTTAAAAACTTTATTAATCACTGTTGTGAATCACCTCTAAAAAATATTTTTTTATTCGGTGATTTAAGTGAGAATATGGTCAACGACGCAAACGAAGTCGCGCGCGGAGACTAATGTTGTAGAATGAAGTCAGCAGCAGAAATAGCAAAGCGGCTGAAGTGTTCAAATTGATATTGTCACGACTTTATTATTAAAAGAATAAGAGTGCTATGATACTTATCTGTGTACTTTCAGCCTCTCATGCTGTTCTCCTCACTGGGCTCGGGCTTTTGCTGCGTACTGCTAGGCGCGCAAATCCAATTCCACTTCGGGCCTCACATCATGACAGCTGTGGTTATTCTCCTGTTCTGCTTTATCTTTGCGTTGGGCGCTGGTGCAGTGCCTTTTGTGGTAGCAGCAGAAATCTTTCTACCCGAGGTGAGCTATAGTTATACTTCTAGACTAGCAGATCTAGCTCCACTTTTCCTGTTCTGCTTCATCTACTCGTTAAGCGCTGGTGCGGTGCCTTTTGTAGTAGCTGCAGAAGTCTTTCTACCCGAGGTGAGCTACAGTTATACTTCTAGACTAGCAGATCTAGCTCCACTTCTCCTGTTCTATTTCATCTACTCGTTAAGCGCTGGTGCGGTGCCTTTTGTGGTAGCTGCAGAAGTCTTTCTACCCGAGATGAGCTGAAGTTACACTTCTAGACTAGCAAATCTAGCTCCACTTCTCCTTTTCTGCTTCATGTACTCGTTAAGCGCTGGTGCGGTGCCTTTTGTGGTAGCTGCAGAAGTCTTTCTACCCGAGGTGAGCTGAAGTTATACTTCTAGACTAGCAGATCTACCTTCACTTCTCCTGTTCTGCTTCATCTACTCGTGAAGCGCTGCTGGTGCGGTGCCTTTTGTGGTAGCTGCAGAAGTCTTTCTACCCGAGGTGAGCTACAGTTATACTTCTAGACTAGCAGATCTAGCTCCACTTCTCCTTTTCTGCTTCATCTACTCGTTAAGCGCTGGTGCGGTGCCTTTTGTGGTAGCAGCATGAGTTTTTTACCTGGGGTGAGCTGTAGTGCTTCTGGACTTGTAGATCCAGCTCTACTGGGGCCCACACGTCATAACTGCTGCCTGCTGCGTCACCTTAAATTTATAAATGGACGCTGGTCCTCAGGCGATCTGATAAGCCGACGTAAGCATCCAAACTTGGTAAAAAAATAGAGGATTATTATTAATCTGTGTGTTTAAGCTTCACGCCTTATTTATTCATAATAATATATTCATATTATTTATTTGCAATATTTATAATATTATATGTCATTTCAATTATAGTTAAATAATATATTATACATTAGTAAATAATAAATAGGCAAGTAAGTAATATTTATTATTGCGGCTTAGGTAATTTAAAAAAAAACATAAAAACTGTAGAATGTGTATTCGAGAAGCCAATTCTTTAGTCTAGCCTTAAAGCATTGCAGGGAAAGTGCGAACCTAAAACACTTTAATTTATCTGTATAATACACGGGTTTTAGCCCCGGAAATTGTGACAAAATCGTGAGATCGAAAGCCCATATTAATATTCGTACTTGTACCTAAAGCAATCCAGAGGGGTTACGTTGCTTACAAAATAGTGTCGTAATGAGGCATTACGTAGCTTCAGAAATTTACAAAAAAATATCTGATAATTCTTCTTTTTAATTTACTACTCGATCTCTTAGCTTAGTAAATCCGGGGTCTATTTCGAGGAAATCCTCTAGAGGAATAATCGGAGAACTGACTTAGATCTTCATCATCTTCTCGCTCCCAGGTGTCAAGCATGATGTCCATGGTATCCTACGAGCTGACCTGGGTGTGCACGTTCTTCATCCTCTTCGCGTTCGGCCCCCTCGTGTCGTTGTTCGGGCTCGGTGGACTCTTCTACTTGTTCGCCATCGTCTGCTTTGCCACCGTGGGTTATGCTGCTTATTTCTTACCTGAAACTAAAGGATTGACTGTGGATGCTATACAGGAATTATTTTGAAGTGCGATTATGAATAAATAATAAATTGAAGATTAATGTACTTTATGGCACTCACTGGATTTTCTTCATCATATGCTTTCCCGCTACTTCTACCCCCGAGAAGAAATGCCTATATTTATATCCAGTGATATGTAGCCATACGATAAATAAATGGCTCTACATTATGATTGGTGAAATTCATTAGGTACAGTTATCTAGGGCGTTGTTTAATGAATAACTAAAGGCATGTCGTAAGTTCCATAGAAAAGTATGCGGTTGTATTTCGGTCTACTAAGTATTAATTCCAGCATTCAAGTTGACAAGTAAGTCCACAAAAGGTTAATTTGGCCCATCGGGGGTAAATAAAAACAGTCACACTGGTCACAGTGGTACTTTGCAAGTTGACGTTCAAAAACACTAAGAATTAAGCCTCCATTTTATCAAAAAGTTTGCGCCATAGCGTAGATCACATAAAAGATAAGTATGATGGCATTAATATAGATAAGATTGGCTAAAAACGAATAAGACATTTACTGTCTAGGCTCCGTACACTAATACATATCCTTTTTTTATGCCACGGCCCGCCTGATGGTAAGCAGTTACTTACCCTTTAGGAATCTATTCACTCCTTTTTAGGGTTCCGTAGTCAACTAGGAACCCTTAGTTTCGCCATGTCTGTCCGTCCGTCCGTCCGTCCGCGGATAATCTCAATAATCGCTAACGATTGCTAACACTAGAAAGCTGAAATTTGGTACTAATATGTATATCAATCACGCCGACAAAGTGGTAAAATAAAAAGTGAAAAAAAAATGTTTTATTAGGGTACCTCCTCTATACGTAAAGTGGGGAGTGATTTTTTTTTCATTTCAACCCTAACGTGTGATATATTGTTGGATAGGTATTTACAAATGAATAGGGTTTACTAAAATCATTTTTTGATAAAGTAAATATTTTCGGAAATAATCGCTCCAGAATTAAAAAAAAAATGTGCCCTCCCCCCTCTAACTTTTGAACCATAAGTTTTAAAAATATGAAAAAAATCTCAAAAGTAGAACTTTATAAAAAAATTCTAGGAAAAATATTTTGAACTTGATAGGTTGAATAGTTTTTGAAAAAAAAATTACAGAATAATTTCTGAACTAAGTTTGTAATTTAACCGTATAAGCAGGTGTTTATTGTACCTGTAATTTCTACAAAATCACAATGAAATGACGTGCTTTCAAAAACTCTTAAGTGGGGACACTTACTGTGACGGACCGAAAACTACGGAACCCTACACTGAGCGTGGCCCGACACGCTCTTGGCCGGTTTTTTTTGACGAACCTCATACTGTAGCCTGCTGGAAAAATCTCCGTTGTTTCCAAAAATATTGTCAACCTTGAAATGCATAGATCTGCTAGATGACAAAGTGTATGTAAGACCTTCCCTTCGTTTGCTCGATTTATAATATAATAACAGTTTTGTTGTCATTAAGCTAAGGCGGGTCTCACATTGGCACCGCGTTCCGCTATACACATGCAGAGCGCTATCTCGCTCACGCACCGGCGCCGCATGCGGAAACCGCAATAGTGTGATAGCCGCCTAATATGCACGGTCGAGCGTAGCGAGCTCTTTTAAGAAACGTTACATAAATATTACTGCCGAGCCTAGGCTATACTAGTATAAGGAACGTAACGACAATATGTCATGGGTCATGGCATATTTGAGAAAAAACAACGGGGTGCACTCCGGGAGTGCCGGCAGAAGTGAAAACTTGAATATTAATGTTGTGCATTTTTGATATTTTGGAATGGTTACGGAATAATTTTGCACGAATTGCTTTAATTATCAGTATAAAAGTACTATCATTTATGTGGTAAAATACAATTTTAATTTATGGCTCGTACACAAACCTGACAATTTATATTACATTTAAAATTTAACAATTCAGAACTATTACAATTATTTATTCGATCAGGTCACGTGTCCGTCTTACGAATTTTTATCTGAAGAATCTGTCGGTCACGTGACCTGTCGCGAGTTTAACATTTTTTCCCCATCACAAAAAGTGCACAGCGCCGCGCCGCTAAAGAAGTTTTCACTTCAAAATTATTATTGCGATTCATATATGTAATACGAAACCTACCCGCTTTCATTGCTGTTGAGTGTAGTTTAAGACCAGTATAAGACTAGATATATTGGTATAAGACCTGCATTAAAGTTTTAACACGAAACAATGTTCAAAAGTGCCAAATGTGTTAACAGCGTGGAGCTCCACAGCCACCCTAAGTAGGAGCGTATATTGTGTTTCATACGATTTTCTAGCACGAGGGTGCCGCAGGCGGCTAGAGTAGAAAGTGGAGGACTTCAGGATTTTCAATAAAAAAAAATCACTTGTCAATCATACCTTACCAAGATTTAACACTAACTTAAGTAGTCCTTACATAAACACACTTTATAAGATACGTAATTTGATCGCAGTCTTTTACTGCACATACACACAATTAATTTATCAACACGCCTCACTTCAGCCAAAGGAATTTGAACATTATATGCATTAAATACATTACATATTTAAATAGTAACAGTAAATGTTTCGAATGCCGGCGCGCCGTTACGTGGCTTTGTTGTTTCAATGTAGTTGGTAGGTGTATTTCTAAAATCATTATCGTACAAATTAAATACAGAAAAAACTAACATTGTAAAGTGTAAGTTAATGTGTTAAATATAGCGTTTAACTACTGCACAGAAAGTGTAAACTCCTTTGGTTCTCGTAAGGCATGCTGACGCGGGCATTTTCATGTGAATCGTATACAGTTACATTTTCAACCGAATTCAAAATTTCGAAGGTTTTCAATTCATTGGGAACTTTATTTTATATGTTCACCGATTATAAGACGGCTGGACCGATTTGGAAAATTCATTCTTTCTTTGTTTGAATGGGTACTTCACAGTTGGTCCCATTGTCACCAAGTCAGGATCCTAGAGAAATCGAGGGAACTCTTCAAATAAATGACAGTGTCATGCAATACAACCACAATACAACTGAGATATCTCACTTTTGAGTGACGCTAAACTGCAATAGCGTCACAATAGTGAGATATCTACTTACGTCAAAGTAAACAACTATCGCTAGAGGATTGCCTCTATGGGCATGGGTGCCATCTTATTTGTTTTGACGTAGACGTCAGTAGATGAGGGGAATCCCACCGAGTCTTTGATAATTAAACCAACCGGATGCGAGACGCGCACTAATTTCTATCAGAAAAAGTCTGCCAATTTCGGCGCGGGGGACGAGGAAACGCACACAAATACTGTTAACACTAATGCATTTTCCATTGACGTCGCTACACACGCACACGATAAAATTATCAAACACTAGCATAAAATATACTCACACAAGTATAAACACAGACACAGACAACCTGTACGTGAACGAGATAATGTCATCTTTAAGTAAACGTACACAGTGCGAGGAACGCGTCGAAAATAATATACTTAAGTATCGATATTTGTGACATTTTCAAGTCAAAGGTACCATCGGGTTCATAATTGCATACCCAATTTATCAATTCATTCATTCATAAATTGGGTATGCAATTATGAACCCGATGGTACATCATTGTCGGTTGTTAATAGAGTTAATTTCTAAATGATTTTTTTATGGTAACGCCTTATTGACAACCGATAATGATGTACCTTTGACTTGAAAACGTCACATTTTATCGTAGATTTATTTATCGTATGCCTACATGTTACTGGATATAGATAGGCATTTCTTCCCTAGGGTAGTGGGAAAAGCAGAGGATGAAGAAAATCCAGTGAGTGAGTGCTGCGAGGTCCAGGTAGGACAGTAGAGCTGCCAAGTTTGTAACTCTTTTAGCACCACCCAGGGATTACGTGTAGGGTTGTCTAAGGTGTTTCCTACGGACGCAGAGAAACATTGATCGTAGGTTAGTTATATATTTTTGTTTCTTTACCAAGTATAAGGTTTAGCTATTGATAAAATTATAATGTTAAGTTGTGATTAAATATCAAGTTTTTCTACCAGCATGTTACTTACAATGTTAGTATTCTACGTAAGTTAGTTTGTCTATTTGTTCAATTTAATATTTTGATGTGTATTTGCTTTTAAATTTAGTGGAAAATACTACAAATTGGAAACAAATAACTATTACAATGAAACATTGAACTGGAAAGAACTCTGGAACATCACGGGATTCGAACCCACGTGTTTAGATTACCGTTCCAATATGCTTCCAATTACACTAGACGTTCCTCTATCCACCTCAATGAATTTTTTACTGTAATGAATGAACAATGATGAATCAGTCACTAGCGACATCGTGATGTTCCAGAGTCCTTCGCAGTTGATATTTTGATTGTAATTGACATCTGTTTCCAGTTTGTGTTTCTATTTCTATTATCTCTTCTTCCTTTTCTATTATAAATAAAAAGTATAACATACTGCTAATGTTAATATCGACATTTATTTTTGTGCTGTCCCATCACTAAAACTTACCTGTTATGTACAGTGATACCAGGGTCAGAAATTAAAAGTGCCTATTTAAGGGGATAAGTGTGTATACCGTACCTTATAATAAATAAAGTATAATCCATACAAAATTAAAATGCTACATAAAATGTATGGTGAAAATAAAGGAACGAATTAATTTCTAAACAGGAATATCGTTATTTCAAGCATCTACAAGTATCACTTAAGGGACGCCACACATTAGATCGGAATTCATTGCGGAATTCAGCACACTAGCTGAAATTTGTCTATTAAAACGGAAATTTGTTTATGGTAGCTGTATTTTTGAGACCATAGACAAATTTCAGCTATTGTGCCATACTACAAGCACACATACGCTGAGTTTCTTACGCTGGTTCTTCTCAGTTGGGGCTCCTTTCCGAACCAGTAGTAGTTTATTGCCCTTCCCATAATACGGTTTTAAAAAGATTTGATTTCAATACAGTTGTTAAACCAGTGTTTATGTTTTATTTCATTACCGTGCGTCCGTGCGTAATGTGCTATAGGCTAGTTTATCCTGATAGTGTCAGTTTTTTGAGTTCCAAACCAGCTTACAGCCCTGCCCTCGGCGGTCCTCGACGACATATATAATTTAAAAAGCTATGCGTGTGAATGAGTTTTACCTTTGAAGTACTGACGTTAATCTTTTCATTTTTGTTAATGATTAAAAATAATATGTAATTTGAATAATTTAAAAGTAGATTAAAATATGTTTAGAAACAATTTGATAACAACACACACACACAGAGACACACTGCTTTTTTAACAGAGCAATGCTTTACAATTATGGCTGTATGCCGAATGGGTCTCTGCCTAACCCACGGAGTATCTTTTAAGTGTATTGCCTAACATGTCATAACAATGACAATGAATGACATAATGGCGGACGTATATTTTCTGCCGCACTGGAGTCGATTACTCTTGTTTGCAATATTTCACTTACCTCCCTCGATGTAATCGTGGTCATATTTGCATACCCAATTTATGAATGAATTCATTGATAAATTGGGTATGCAATTATGAACCCGATGGTACAATGTACTATGAAGAGTCAAGTTTAAAAATTACCCTAAAGCAGATGTAGTATTAAGTGGCAACACTTTTTGATTGACAATATTTTTTAGTTTTTTGCTAATTTCGTGCACTATTTAATGATATTTAGACGTAATTATACTTACAGATGAAAAGAAACGTTATCCTTATGTAAACTAGATAATTCAGATCTTTTCTTACATGAAAACACGCAGCAATTCGGCATTTTTACCTCAGATCGTTCCGGGCTGACTGACATTCATTGAATAGCGTTTGACGCGCGACAACTAGTTTTATATAACCACTACGACCAGTGGTCTTGTACTTTTGGCAGAGGGGGACGCCTGACAATTACCTCTCCATTGGTTTATTTCTCTGAGCACCTAGTACATGAAGTTATTATTTTAAACTGAAGCAATCTCAGCCAAAAATATCAATAAGTAAAATGTACTCTAAGGTAATTACTTTAAGGTGCATTTTCGCTCGACGTACGAGAAGGAGGAAAACGAGCCGAGAGAGATGCAAACGGGGAGACCTCAGACCCTTTCTAAAAGATGATTGTCGTTTCGAAATAATTATCATCTTTGGTCGGTAATAAATTTTAAGGCATTCGACGAACTTAATTCTTACCGGCTTGCCTACTTTGATCACTAGTAGAAAAGGTAGTGTATACAATAGTAACATAATTAAGCTTTTCAATCTCGTACTTCATTATGTCACCATTGTATAAAATATTATTAATATTCTCACAATATTCAACACACGACTTCAATCGCATTATAAGTATATTAATAACTGGAAAATAGTATGCTGTGGTATTCTTTCTTTGCTTATAATATATTTATCTTGTTATCGACGATACAATGGTATCAAATGATGAAAATTTATCTTATTCAGCTCTGAAATCATAGACCATTGTCTACGGTTGCGGAAATGTGTATATCAAACTATCTCTACACTAAATTTCATCTAAATTGGTCCAGTAGTTTATGAGATTAATCGGAACGTACATCCATCCATCCAAACTTTCGCATTTATAATATTAGTAGGAAGTAGGATAAATTGGAATATACTCTTCAGTCCCAAAGCGAGGCCGAAAGAGAGTTTGATATAGGAGGCTGCGTCTCGTTTTGACCATAGCCTAATTATACAGGTCAGTTAAATTTTTGACACCTCGTGACGTCAGTGACCACACTGACGTCATCAGGGAACGATGCGGTTCTCAAACTTTTAAAATAGGGAAAATTATTTAATAGAGGATTACCTCTATTATTATTAATTATACTAGGCATTATAATAAGAATGCAAATTAAATGCCGTGCCATTAAAAAACAAATCATTGGGTATATCTAAACGACACCATACCAAGGGTGTGCAAGTGTGCATCTCTGTCAAAAAAATTGAGTATGACATTTAGAATCCGATACGTTTCCCTCAGTGAGAAAGAGAACTTGTCATGCGTTGCGAAGGGACAACATGATTCGTAACGTCAAAGAAGGAGCTCTGTATCAGGGATATTACGGATACTGATTTTTTGACATCCACGGATGCGGATATTAAAAGGCTCACATCCCTGGAATACGGATGCGGATGTAAGATAAGTACACAAAAAAAACAAATATTAAAGTTTTGTACTACTCACATCATACAAAGCCCTTCGCCCTACAATAGCATATCAACACTAAAATCAAAACAAAACAAACTCGTCATTTCTTGTCGCTATCCCTCAAGGACATAGAGCTCGATCGACGAATTACGAAAATGTAATAATATTCCGATTGGGTAATGGTGAAATTACCTACGTTACTTTACCTAGCACGTGCGCCGTCACAGAGACGTTCCTGTACCGACTTGTTACACATCTGCATCCGCATGAGCTCCGCATCGATTTGATGCGGAGGCGGATGCGGATTTTGAAAATGATGCGGACGATCCGCGGTTTCCACAAACCACAATTTTCACAAACTATATACAATTTTCCGCACAGTATTGAATATTATCTACTTATAGTGTCCCTATGACGGAATTCATGGCCGGCCATGCACTGTTATAGTTTTTATGGGGCACCACACATTAGAGTGGAATTTAGCTATTCGTAAACAAAAGCGGAAATTGGGCTATGGTAGCGGAAATTTGTCTATGGCCTCCATACAAAAATTCAGCCTACCATAGACAAATTTCCGCTTTTGTCTATAAACAGCTAAATTCCGCTCTAATGTGTGGTGCGGTGCGCCTATGGGATATTCTTCATTAATGGGTCAATCCAAAAAAAACATCATTATTCTATGTAAGTATAATATTACCAACGTTTGATTTATTCCTATTATAGTTTCCCCGTTATACAAAGTTAACGACATGCCGTTATACTGTTAAATTTTCGTATTGATTTCTACTAAACGGCTTAGTCCATTGAAAAAATAAATTAAACTCATAAATATGTTACACGCAGTTTTACACGCAATTACACTACACCAATATTTATTACGAGCAACCATTATTATATACATTATATATCTATCAAATATTTTGGGAATCTCAGACAAAAATGAAACGGCGTGATAAGTTTAAAAGAAACAGAGATAATACAATATGGCCGTCTGTCAGTGTAATACTCGCCAAATAGTTGTATTGCCACAATGTTAAAAAAAAGTCCTCATTAAATTACAAGCCGTAAATGAATTGCCAACTAAAAGTATTATATTAAATTACCTAAAATTATATGAAGCTTATTTTAGGTATAAAATAATAAAAAAACACAAAATAAACTTAGTAACGGCACGCTAACATTTTTGAACATTAATAGTATATTAATTAAACTCCCTGACTGAATTGAAGATGTCAACGAATGGCATCATTATGTGACGTGGGTGAGGTCTTTTCGGACGAGCTGTCAAAAATTTAAATGACCTTTATAATTAGGCTATGGTTTTGACTAAGTAGGTAATGACGTCACCAGACAAAGCCAACATGACAACATGAGAACAAGTTCAAATGTCAGTTTGTGACTATTTTGTAACGAGTGCGAGTGAGACACCGCCCCCTAATATTATGCTCTCTATCGGACCGTTTTTTCTAGTCACCTATGAACGACTGTTTTGCTCGTTAGTAAGGTTCAACTGAGGTTAGGAATATAGAGCAAAAGTACCGTCCAGACTCTACTGGCCCGTGGTTGTCTCTACCTTTTTCTATTTCACAGTAGATGACGCTTGTAAAAAAATATATGTAACTATCGGTCTGCCTCCAACATAATAAAACTACGGTACTTAATTGTTTATAGGATATTTAAAAAATGTCACGTTGACCACAAATATGTGCTAAGGCTGGAAATGGGCTGGAATAAGGTATCAAATTGAGTAACTAATCCGGTTCAAGGTAAGTGTTCGGTCTACGCGTCAGGTTGGCGGATTCCGTTCCCCGATTGTGATAAGATTGTTTTGCTTTTGTAGGGTTAAAACCTATCGCCTTACCAAGGCTCCAAGCAAACGTCCGGTAGCCGATACGGCTCCTGATTCGGTAACCTGACCGAAAGACACACTCACTCGTCCTGTTGACTTATTTTGGCCTAACGTTAGATTTTAAAACCGCACGGCGTAGAACCCTGTGTGTGTGGGGCTCCGGTATTTAGTTAAGATATGCGCCTTCGGGCGACCTGATTGGGTAACAGGTTTGTTTGGAGCTAAACCTGTGTTATATGCTTGAATATACCTCCTTTTTAGGGTTCCGTAGTCAACTAGGAACCCTTATAGTTTCGCCATGTCTGCCCGTCCGTCCGTCCGTCCGTCCGCGGATAATCTCAGTGACGGTTAGCACTAGAAAGCTGAAATTTGGTACTAATATGTATATCAATCACGCCAACAAAGTGGTAAAATAAAAAGTGGAATTTTTTTTTTATTAGGGTACCTCCCCTATACGTAAAGTGGGGAGTGATTTTTTTTTTCATTTCAACCCTAACGTGTGATATATTGTTGGATAGGTATTTAAAAATGAGTAGGGGTTTACTGAAATCATTTTTCGATAATGTAAATATTTTCGGAAATAATCGCTCCAGAAGTAAAAAAATATGCGTCCCCCCCCCCTCTAACTTTTGAACCATATATTTTAAAATTATGAAAAAAATCTCAAAAGTAGAACTTTATAAAAACTTTCTAGGAAAATTATTTTCAACTTGATAGGATGAATAGTTTTTGAAAAAAAATTACAAAATTATTTCTGAACTAAGTTTGTAATTTAACCGTATAAGCAGGTGTTTATTGTACCTGTAATTTCTACAAAATTACAATGAAATGACGTGCTTTCAAATAAAGTAAAAACGGTGAAAATCGGTTCACGCAATAAAGAATTATTCCATAAAAATCATCTTCCATACTTTAAGCTCGCGCGCAATAGTTTACTTAATTTGCCGATAGAAGTCGCTGTACGTGGAACTCTCGTATCATATCCTACATGGCGGTGTTATTAACTCTTAAGTGGGGACACTTACTATGACGGACGGAAAACTACGGAACCCTACACTGAGCGTGGCCCAACACGCTCTTGGCCGGTTTTTCTGTTTTTCAGTACTTCGGTACTTCAAATTCATTCAGCTTTCAACCGGTTATTGTTTGAAATTACAGATATCAGAGAAAAGCAGATCTGAAATTATAAGTTGAACTTTTCTATATTCCCGATCTGCTCTCACTAATGTACTTATCAGTAAGTAAGAAAAAGATAGACACCATGCTATCTCACAGGTCTTCAGCTGTCATTGTCTCAACCTTTCATGACTTCGTGACGAGATTTAGTGCAGTGAATGATAATTTTCTACTAAATATCGACATCGATATTTACTGTTGATATCCGTAACAGGTATTCCAATGTTATAAAAAATTTACAAGTGCGTGTCGGACCACGCATTATGGAGGGTTCCGTACCTACTATCGAGAAAAAATATATCAAAAACTTGTATCTGCCTGTGAAAGAAATTTTCGGAGATGACTTTCTTCAACACAATATTCGTTAAAAAAAATACAACGATATATTTTCTCAATTTTTTTAAAACATCGTGAGGAAACCGGGCCTAATCCTAATAAGGCCTAGTTTCCTCTCTGGGTTGGAAAGTCTGAGTTTCTTATACTTGTGCTATAAGACATTTTGATTCCCTAAAGTATGACATAAATATATTTTTATTGCGTTAACTCAGATAGGTATATGAAAACAAGGTCATATCAATTTCGTCTCGTTCTATCTTATAGCGTCGTACTACTCTGCCGTCCGCTGCGCTGAAGCATGCAGAATTGTAGACGGTCGACCGAGCGCGGCGGTCGGCTTCATGTTCCTACGTCTGGCACCGCCTCATAGGAAATCTCCTAATAATCAGCAGATAATCATCTGTGGTCGCAAAATAAATAAAACCGATATAAAACATTGCAATTTCTACAGAAAGGGTATGCCCTTTCTGTAGAAATTGCAATGTTTTAATCTGTCAGATTGCGCCGTGTAATAAAAGTGGGAGGGGTGGAGAGAGACAGGGTACATGACAAAATGGGGCCAAGAAATTGCAAATATTGCGTTGTCTATCACCGGTTTAAACAAGCGCTTTCTCAACTTACCTCAAGAGGCCTCTGAAATATTGTAGGTATATTGCATTTGGCGACAATATTTGTCCATTGCAAGTAGTAAAAAAATAGTCATTTTTAAAATGTTTCGATTTTTGATGTTTGTTCGGCGTCTAATTATTAAGCCCTACGGCGTCAATCCATTTTTGACGCAATATATTATATTCCGGAAATCTGAACAATTGACAATTAATTATAATTTAATATAATAATATTTTGTGTTTGTCTAGATAAATATTTCATATCGATAAAATATCGACGTAATTATTTTCATTTAGTTACAACACTAGCGTTGTTTACAAAAAATGGAATTTTACCAATAAATTTCAATAAAATCAACTTGGAACTACGCAAAAGGTTCTTATTTTATAGTATCCAGCATGTGCAGTTATCCGAGACTATTATATTACATAATGTGTTTGAAAATTTTGAAATGAAAACAATAGTTTCTTACCGATGAAAACTGGTATTTTCTCCGGACTTCTTCGCTGATTTGAACCACCTCCGGCGGTATGGAACTATGCACGGCACGACATTTCTGCCTACATATAAATAATGAATATCCAATGTATACAGCTTAATTTTCAGAAATAGCACGATAACTTGCAAGAAACCGTCTTTTGCTACAATTTTGTGTTTGACGTCTAGGTTAATTTGACATTTTGGTTAAGTTTTAAATCGAGACAATTCGTTAACAGCCGAAAAAGGTCGTACTATCTGTCCCATTCTAACTCATCTTGGTTAACCATAAATAACCAAAGAGACAACTATATGAAAAAACGTCTGGCTTATTTTTTCGGATCTGTTCTTTGAGATATCTGTGGTCAAAACGAAACGCAGCCGCCTCTATTACGCTCTCTTTCGGCATTACTCTGTGGCCGAAGAGTATACTCCAGTTTAAAATAATAACTTTATGGTCTACGCATAGACGGACGCATCATCAGATTGTATCTGCGTCTGGTTCTTTCGTTAATGAGAGAACGAGACGCAAATACAATTCTCCTATTACACACATTCAAGAATCAAGATGACACTATAAAGACCTTGTGCGTTGATGACCTTCATCGCAAAAATAATTATTTGATATTGGCTACTTCGTGCAGAAAAATATTGCGTAATCTGTGTTTCTATTGTATGCTAAAAAAAAGTCTCCTTTTACTCTTTGCCAGGGATTCCCGACGTCCTGTCATAACAAACAAAATGGTCGCCATAGTCATAGACAAAACCTTCTAGCGATACCTAATGTAAATGTGACAGATAAAAACAACAGCAATAGGACCGCAATAGGATTGCAATAGAAGCACAATAGATGCACAATAGAAGTGAGATATCTACGTGTGTCACTTTCGCATGTCGAATTGAGGCCCAGGTATTTTTTACGCTCTAGGTCGGGCATTTGCTTTTGGAAATGTGGAGTCTAAGTGAAGTCGGTTCTTTTTTGTTTAAAATTATTAGATGAAACCAAGATGTTTCGGCTCTAACTAATCCCACCAAAAACATAAATGTAAAAAAGGAGAGCTAAGTTCAATACAAAAATTATGCTTGGCTGTGGGCTTCGCCGCAAAAAGAATGGAGATCTAAATGAGTGCCAAGTTCTATGCAAAATCCAAATATGTATTTATAGGAACAAAATAACATTATGAACAAGTATTCTGCCGTGCAATACTTAAACAACAGTAAGTGCAAAAAGTGAGTTTCGAGAAAAACGCAAAAAACCCTTTTAAACTGTTTTTTTTTGGTGTTCTAGATGATTATTTACAAATGCTTGAATGTCAAAATATAGTATGGAATACATGAAACTGACGTGACGTGAACACTTTTTTATTTTAACAATTATTGAATAAATCATTGCTATATTAAATTTTTTTATGGTTTTTCTGTACTCTCGAAAAGAACTTAAATCACAATAAATGCAGAATAAAGTGCAGTAAAAAAGCGTATTACTGCAAACAACCCTCGTACACAATAGCTACTTGAATTAGTTGCAAGCTAAAGTACAGTATTCATAACAATTTACTGTAATTTACTTAGTATATGTATTGATTGAGTTCTTCGAGATACCAACACGTCGTGGTACAAATAAGGTATGTTTATCTATAATACACATATATATGAAAAAAATGTAATTCACATCAATTATTAAAGTGCTTACACATAAGAAATTGAAATAAATATGTCTTACTAAGTAGTTGTAATTAGTAGTAACCCGTAGAGTATCACAAAAATCTGACTTTTTTCCATGGCACTTAATCTTTATAATCAACTAGCTTTTGCCCGCGGCTTCGCTCGCGTTAAATTCGGGGTAACATGGTTCCCCTTTCCTGATTGCCCCCAGGAATGCTCCAGACAAACTTCCACCCCCCATTTTAGGTAAGCGGGGGGTTAGAAAGAGACAAAAAGTAGCCTATGTCACTCTCCATCCCTTCAACTATCTCCACTTAAAAAATCACGTCTATTCGTCGCCCCGTTTTGCCACTTTCCCATTTATAATATTAGTATGGATTCCTACAGACTAATATAATCTAATTTGTGACTATGTCACATACAAATTCAACACAAATTCAAAATTAAAACAACTCAAAATATAATTTATTCTTGTAACTTACGATAATATATTGAATAGGCTTCAATAGCTAGCTAGGTTTGACTTGTCTAGTTCTCATATTATTAAGTAGGTATCTACTAAAGCAGTCATGGATAAGCCCTATTTGTGGTGGTTAGGTTCTATCAACAAGCCAAATTTTAGGAACAATAAAATAAGAACTTACAGCTTAAGAACTTGCGAAGGCTATAATATAATTCTTATGTGAGAACTAGCCAAGTCAAACTTTAGGCTTCAATATATTATCGTGAGTTTTAAGAAGAAATTATATTCTGAGTTGTTATAATTTTTTATGTTGTTATAAACAAATTTCTGGACTGAATATTGGACTTGGCACCCATTTAGATCTCACTTCTTTTGTCGTTGAAGTCAACAACCAATGCATATATAATATGTATATTGAACTGAGCTCTCATTTCACATTTATGTTTTTGATGGGATATCATTGCTTTTTGTACAGAATTTATTAGTAGGTTCGTAATAAAATTAATACCAAATGTTTTTTGTTAATCTACTGTATTTTCCTACGGTTACGGGATATGTCTTTGTTGTGTTCTTTTCTATACTTTCTTGTACCTTTGAAATATTCAAGTGAATTGCCCATTTATAAGTAATAAATATCTTACACTATTTATGTGCGCTAAATATTGAAATAATAATTAAAACTAAATCCCAGTTAATAACGTAATAAATACGAAAGTCGACTATGCTTTTAGTTATAACTTATAAATAGTTATGTAATGAGTACTAAAACTGATATACGCTTTGATTATTAAACCAACGTATAAATAAAAAAAGGAAGGGTAGAATACCAATTCTACTCGTTATATATTCACGTGAAGACCTTAAAATTCACATTAAGACAATCTGTCATCACAAAAGAAATCGTACGCAAAGTAGGTATTGAACACTCGCTTAACTCGGCAGTCCAGTGTTACACGCGCCCGGTCCGTCTCGCACAGCGTCTGAGACAAGACTGTACCTCTACCACGAGTCATGTAGAAAATTCTGAATATTTTTCTATAGGCGTTAACGAATAATCGGGCTTCGAATCGTTTTCCTTCAGTTTCGGCAGCAACACATACAAACGATCTATGCTGACATTTCATGTCGGATTACGTCTAGCACGCGGCATACAGCCGTCTCATAGGTAGAACGAGACGGATGTATGCGGCACGTCGAATATGATCTGTCATGTTAACGCACCTTCAGTCAGTACAGTTTGTTATCGATAGGTTTTATTAAAACGTTACCATACCATAAGACACTAATTTGACTTACGTCACCGAAAAATACCGTATCGACTGTAGAAAACTCTTTCACTATCAAATTCTATACCTCTACCACGAGTCATTACAGAAAATTCTGAAACCTTTCTGCAGTCGTTAACGAATCAACGGGCTTCGAATAGTTTTCCTTCGGTATCGACAGCAAGAAATTCGAAATCTCTATGCTGACATACATCCGTCTCATAGGTAGAACGAGACGGATGTAGTCAGTGCAGTTTGTTATCGATAGGTTTTATTAAAACGCTACCATAAGACACTAATTTGACATACGTCACCGAAAAATACCGTATCGACTGTAGAAAACTCTTTCACTATCAAATTGTAGGGTGAGATGTCAAAACATGGTGAAAGTGAAAACCATTCGTATTTATTGTGTTATATTTATATATTATTAATTGATGAAATAATATTGACAAAGCCTTATATTAAGCATAATTTGTTAAGAAGACTGCATAGTATGATAACCGGAACTGGAAAACGAAACGGTAAATTTCAAGCCGATATGAGAAATAGAAATATCCACATCAACAGTTCAATAACAATAATTTTAAAAAAGAAATCTAGACCCAAGAACTGCTGAATATTTGTGAGATTTATGTATTAATAGTCAATTAATCTGATTTTAAATCGACACAAAAATACCAACTCTAACCTAAAATGAATGGTAAGTAGTTGAAATTTGATATGATAGTTATAAACACTTTCATTTTCAATCATAATAATTACAATGAAACTGTGAAAAATAACAAATAATATTGAAACATCTTTTACAGGTTCTTGTGCATCATTCATTTCTGATTGATTGCTGTAGCAGCTAACTTATCACCGGCAAGGCAAACTATTTATCCCAGGAAGGTGTATTATTTTATATTCAAGAAGTAACAACTGCGTTTCAGGCCGGCATCTTCGAATTATTGCATCCAAGTACTATAAAATAGTGCTTACTTAAAAGACATCCAGATTTATACAGGGCACTTTGAAATGATAATGTACATAATTATATTAAAGATTTATTTATTGCGAAATAGCCTTTTAAAGTAACATTGTCACAAACTAGAAACTCATAAGTACTACTAACAATTACTCGTACGTGTAACTTATAAATAGAAATAAAACTATCATTATGCAAGAAGCGGCAAAGCCGCAATCCTGCGTTGTGTTATGTATGAAAACCGGCGGCTTGCTGGAGCATCTTTAGCTTCCCTTGTGCGTTTGTTAGGTCGTGAGGCTCCGTGCCCCTTGTTCCACGGATCGATTGCCTCGACACCAACAATAGTTAGACGAACGACAACTATATGTAATAGTCTTGTAGTGATTTCGGATGTCGGGCGCCGCTCCGGCTTGTTCGCTGGTAAATAAATTAAAGGACTTGGCCAACGTGTCGGCGTCGACGCAGGTGGGATGTGTAACAATAGCGAACTGCCTATACTTTAGAGAATCAACAACATCCTGAAAGGGTACTTATCCTTTTGTGAATATACAATAGACCTAAATAATAAGAAATAAACCTATGATCCACTATGATCTTGATCACTAAAAGTCGAACTGTCATGTTGACAAAATAACCAAATAAATTAAGAATCACCTAACACTACATATGGTCGTAGTTCTAGGACGTTTTAAACTAGTAGTGTTATTTGTACATTTGACATTTCATCAATTTGGTTTTCTTAGGTAATCCTATATCCTACGACGAAATAAATATATGGATGGATGGATGAAGTACTGACAGTTTTCACCCCTTTTCCTAGCTTTGAATATGTATGACGAAATACGTAATTTCCCTGTTTAAAAAAAGTTGCAATCGGTGAACGTTATGAAAAAATAGTAAAAATAAAGATCCTGACGAATTGAGAACCTCCTCCTTCGAAATCTTGAAGTCGGTTGATAACATTTTATGCGTTAAAAGTCACGCGCGTTTAAATCAGGTAAAAAAAGGCTTACTGTCATAGCTTGTATTTCAGTAAGCCAGAAACAAATTTCATGACCAATCGCGAGGCGTCCCAGGCGATTATAATTTTTGAAGTGGTTAAGGACGAAGTATAATGATGACTCGCGTAGGTCAGCCGTCGCTCCGTTGATGGGTTGCGGAACGTCAGTATTTGATGCTCTTATTATCAGGAAAATCGTCAGCCGGCTGATTTGAGGTAGAAAAACCGTCTGCTGATACCCTAAATACCATATATTCATGTGACTAGTTTACGGTTTTTTCAGTGCTATACAGTCGGCTGATGATTTTTATTTTATTTGTAATAGCATATAAATTATCACCTGTTTCAACTGGGACGCGATGGTCATTTTATTTTATATATATTTTATGTGAGAAAATGGCTGCTGTTCCTCAACCCACTCAAGGAACGGCAGCTGACCATCACGAAGCTTGATTATTTACCGCCCTTAACCACTTAAAATTTACCGCTTGGGACACGATGACCAACGGAAATTATTCCTGGTTTACGGCCTAGCAAGCATATTAAACACCCACAAAAAGTATGGTAATTTTTCAGAGCTAGTACGGTTTCTATGCTTATTATTGTTCACTGCTCATATAATTGTCTACAGTTCTAAACCTTCAGATAAAATGTACTTAGGAAGTAAAACCTTTTTGGCTTACCTACAATCTGTTTCGGTTGGTGTGAAGGATGTGACGTTTGTCACGTCACGTCACTTTGTAAAGTATTGAAATCTACACAAACGAAACAAGCAATCGAACTTTCGTGAGCGAATTGCATAAACGATAATTTAACTTATGGTATGGCAGTAATTTTTAGTTCTATAAGTGACCGCTAGAGGCTCTGCACAAATTCTCCATACAAATCATTTACGAATTCGTGAACGAATCTCGAATTGGGCTTATTTGCATGACTCGTGGTAGAGGTACTGACATACATCCGTCTACTAGGTAGAACGAGACGAATGTAGTCAGTACAGTTTGTTATCGATAGGTTTTATTAAAACGCTACCATAAGACACTAATTTGACATACGTCACCGAAAAATACCGTATCGACTGTAGAAAACTCTTTCATTATCAAATTGTAGGGTGAGATGTCAAAACATGGTGAAAGTGAAAACCATTCGTATTTATTGTGTTATATTTATATATTATTAGTTGATGAAATAATATCGACAAAGCCTTATATTAAGCATAATTTGTTAAGAAGACTGCATAGTATGATAACTGCAAATGGAAAACCAAACGGTAAATTTCAAGCCGATATGAGAAATAGAAATATCCACATCAACACTTCAATAAGTATAATTTTAGAAAAGAAATCTAGACTCAAGAACTGCTGAATATTTGTGAGATTTATGTATTAATAGTCAATTAAACAGATTTTATATCGACACAAAAATACCAACTCTAACCTAAAATGAATGGTAAGTAGTTGAAATTTGATATGATAAAGTGGGCACCAGTTCAAATCGAATTTTTTTTAGTTATAAACACTTTAATTTTCAATCATAATAATTACACAACACAATTAACACAATTAACAAATAGGTAACATTGAAACATCTTTTACAGGTTATTGTGCGTCATTCATTTATGATTGATTGCTGCACATGTAGCAGCTAACTTATCACCGGCAAGACGAAACTATTTATTCCAGGAAGGTGTATTATTTTATATTCAAGAAGTAACAACTGCGTTACATACCGGAGTCTTCGAATTATTGCATCCAAGTCCTATAAAATAGTGCTTAACCCTTTTTCAGGCGTAGTACGATATAACGACCACATCCGTGTCAATTGTATTTCAACCTTAATCTTTCGGTTTAAGGTTGGAATTAGGTTGGACTATCGCTAAATTCTACTTGCCTTTAAATGAATTACCAAAACCTAACTATTTTGAAGATATTTAGGATTATTGAAAAAAAATCTAGATTGGAGCGGCCTGGAAAAGGGTTAAAAACATCCAGATTTATACAGGGCACTTTGAAATTATAATGTACATAATGATATTAAAGATTTATTTATTGCGAAATAGCCTTTTAAAGTAACATTGTCACATACTAGAGACTTATAAGTAAGTACTACTAACAATTACTCTTACATGTAACTTATAAATAGAAATAAAACCATCATTATGCAAGAAGCGGCAAAGCCGCAATCCTGCGTTGTGTTATGAAAACCGGCGGCTTGCTGGAGCATCTTTAGCTTCCCTTGTGCGTCTGTTAGGTCGTGAGGCTCCGTGCCCCTTGCTTCACGGATCGATTGCCTCGACACCAACAATAGTTAGACGAACGACAAATATATTTAATAGTCTTGTAGTGATTTCGGATGTCGCCGCCGCCGCGCCGCTCCGGCTTGTTTGCTGGTAAATAAATTAAAGAACTTCGCCAACGTGTCGGCGTCGACGCAGGTGGGATGTGTAACAGTAGCGCACTGCCTATACTTTAGAGAATCAACAACATCCTGAAAGGGTACTTATCTTTTTGTGATTATAGAATAGACCTAAAAAATAAGAAATAAACCTATGATCCACTATGATCACTAAAAGTCGAACTGTCATGTTGACAAAATAACCAAATAAATTAAGAATCACCTAACACTTTACATATGTATGTTAGTTCTAGGACGTTTTAAACTAGTAGTGTTATTTGTACATTTGATGGTGGCACCACACTTCGCCTATGCGGACAAATATTCGTGTTGCGTCTCTTTCTTATTCTATACAATAAGAAAGAGACGCAACACGAATATTCGTCCGCATAGGCGAAGTGTGGTTTCAGCATCAAATTTCATCAATTTGGTTTTCTTAGATAATCCTATATCCTACGACGAAATAAATATATGGATGGATGGATGAAGTACTGACAGTTTTCACCCCTTTTCCTAGCTTTGAATATGTATGACGAAATACGCAATTTCCCCGTTTCAAAAAAGTTGCAATCGGTGAACCGGTGAAAAAAAAGTAAAAATAAAGATCCTGACGAATTGAGATCCTCCTCCTTCGAAATCTTGAAGTCGGTTGATAACATTTTATGCGTTAAAAGTCACGCGCGTTTAAATAAGGTAAAAAAAGGCTTACTGTCATAGCTTGTATTTCCCGTCTCCGGTGGCATGAACCGTAAGCCAGATGATAATTTTTGATTTTAACAATGATGACTCGCGTAGGTCAGCTGTCGCTCCGTTGGTGGGTTGCGGAACGTCAGTATTTGATGCTCTTATTATTTAGAAAATCGTCAGCCGGCTGTATTGAGGTAGAAAGGCCGTCTGCTGATACTCTAAATACCATATATTCATGTGACTAGTTTACGGTCTTTTCAGTGCTATACAGCCGGCTGATGATTTTAATTTTATTTTTAATAGCATATAAACTATCACCTGTTTCAACTGGGACGCGATGGTCATTTTATTTTATATATTTTTTATGTGAGAAAATGGATGCTGTTCCTCAACCCACTCAAGGAACGGCAGCTGACCATCACGGAGCTTGATTATTTACCACTCTTAACCATTTAAAATTTACCGCTTGGGACATGATGACCAACAGAAATTATTCCTGGTTTACGGCCTAGCAAGCATATTAAACACCCACAAAAAGCAGGGTAATTTTTCAGAGCTAGTACGGTTTCTATGCTTATTATTGCTCACTGCTCATATAATTGTCTACAGTTCTAAACCTTCAGATAAAATGTACTTAGGAAGTAAAACCTTTTTGGCGTACCTACAATCTGTTTCGGTTGGTGTCAAGAAGGTACTCTGTGGATGGTGTGAAGGATGTGACGTTTGTCACGTCACGTCAGTTTGTAAAGTATTGAAAACTACACAAACGAAACAAGCAATCGAGCTTTCGTTAGCGAATTGCGTAAAGGATAATTTAACTCATGGTATGGCAGTAATTTTTAGTTCTATAAGTGACCGCTAGAGGCTCTGCACAAATTCTCCATACAAATAATTTATGAATTCGTGAACGAATCACGAATTGGGCTTATTTGTTTGACTCGTGGTAGAGGTACTAATGTACAGTAAATTGCTGTCACGATTGCAGTAAACACATTTGAAAATAGCCATACTACAGTTTAAATCACAGTAAGTGAGCTTTAGTACTGTAATATTGTCTTCGGTTGCCGCGATAGTTATTCATGAAATAAAACAATTAAAAACGGATTTTATCGCGTGTATTGAGCTTAAATTACATTCCGACGTTTCGAACACTTTACAGCGTTCGTGGTCAACGGGTCGACCCGTTGTCCGTTTTAATTGTTTTATTTCTTTAGTACTGTACTTTAGGTTGTATTTTGCTCTCTTATTTATGACTGTTGGACCACTTAAATTATAGTGAGGTATATTAATACTGTATTTTAAACGGCAATATTCATAGTGCTTTATATGTAGTAAATATACTAATTAAATGAAGGATATGACATTTTTACTGCATTTTAATTAGTAATTATGCTGAAAAATCAATAACATTTCAAACACAGTACAAATATTTTAGAACATTTATATTGTATTGCATTTTAAACAGTTTTTGGCGTAAGTATTAACTTCTCTTTACTTATTAATTTAGGATTGACATGAGACATTTACTGTATTTTAATCAGTGAAGTCTAAAAATTCACAACCGACAACTTTATTACGGCAGTTTAGTTAGTTTTACCTCAATAATTTACTAAATTCTTCTGATTTACTGTACATGGAGGCTTCGATTTTTATATGTTCCCATTGTCATATTCGCGCGTGGACTATATACATGTGTGCGTCTTGATACGGTGGTGCAAGATCAAGAAAAAACATAAAATCGCAAAAGTAGCACTTACTGTTGTTTAAGTATTGCACGGCAGTATTAAACTCTATTTATTTGCTTTATTGGATACCTATAACAATTGCTGTTATTTAAAAATGTGAGATCTTAAAGTAGGTTAGCTTTAACCTGGCCAGTTTTCATTACATCAGTCATTTTATAAAGTTATTCAGAATATATATATATATATTTTTTAATTCTGATAAAAACTGACCGAGACAAATCTAACCTACTTTAAGGTCTCTCATTTTTAAATAACAGCAATTGTTATAGGCAGGGCCCGTAATTTTCATGCCGATGACATCAATTTGACGTCACGCTCCATATAGGATGATCCCATATAGTTTTATAGTAAATTATTAATCATTAGTCGTCAATCATTTTAATCATGTACAAATGACTTCAAAAGTACTCTATTTACACATGGAATAAATAATACCTATTTGATACGTGAAACGTAAATAAAACTATATGATTTGTTTTTATACATACATTTTATTAAATGGTATTGTTAACAACACATTACAATTGTTACGTAGAAAACAGAATTCCTCTCCAACGTAAAGCACGCCATCCTTCTTGCATTAATTCCCATGCAAAGAAAATCTAAGTCATCTTCGCGTTCATACGTAATGCAATATTCATAAAAATCATTTTGTTTTGTAATCGTATTTTTGTTTGTTGTGTCACACATTTTGTTAATTATTCCAAATTCTCTGCTAAAAAGAAAATGTATAATTGATGGACACATTTTTTCTGATTTTAACAACTAATACAATTAGGAAATCAGTATTTTTATTTCTCAGTGGCACTTGTAACATTTTTGACACAACGTTTTTTTAATGAGAACGAATAAAAAAGATTACATTTAAAAAGGTTTTATTACATATTGATTTATAAACAGTCTAGGAAATTGATTTGTGTAACATTACATACTTTGTCATAGTGACTATCAACATCTAGACGCTAGAGATTTCAGATTATTGTCACGTGACAAGGTTCTAAATGGTATGCAAATCAAAGTCCTGGGACATACCTACACGAATAACTAGATACTTAATGATATTATTTACAAACGAGGTTTTGTACAGTATTATATACAGCCTTCACCAGAAGTGTTGAGCACCCTTGCGATTTTCATACAAAACTCGAAAGTTTAGACCCGTTTCTATCTTTTTTGAAGTTATTTTATCAATTAATTCAAGCTAAACAGGCATGTTTTGTTGAAGTTAGTAGTAACTGCATAGAATATTTGCAATTTGTCGCACCGACTTAAATTCGCATTTTTGGGACCTGCACTTTTCATATTTTATAGGTGCCTTGAAAGTGTTATTAAGTGAAGTTTTCTAGAGAATAAAATGTAACATTTTACGTCATAGTACATTGTTAACATCAAAATTGTAAACAAAAAAGAGCTATGTTCAACACTTCTGGTCAAGGCTGTATGTCTAAGCCTCATGTGAGTGAGAGTATATTAAGGTATATTTTATCAATTGGGATACAGTTCTGTGAATACTTCTCGACCTGCTTACCAAGGGCTTGGTTTAATTTCAAAACAAATGTTCAGAACTGCTTCTATGACGTTCTTGTCACGTTATCTTAATTAAATTTGAAGATATAAGCGGTTAAACCGTGTAAAGCATATGTAAGACCGCTAGAACGGTAGCCGTTTGATGAGAAATAAACACAACAGTTTATTTCTCATCAAACGGTTATTTCACTAATGATTTTTATGAATATTGCATTACGTATGAACGCGAAGATGACTTAGATGTTCTTTGCATGGGAATAAATGCAAGAAGGATGGCGTGCTTTACGGTAGAGAGGAATTCTGTTTTCTACATAACAATTGTAATGTGTTGTTAACAATACCATTTAATAAAATGTATGTATAAAAACAAATCAAATAGTTTTATTTACGTTGTGTTTCACGTATCAAGTAGGTATTATTTATTCCATGTGTAAATAGAGTACTATCGAAGTCATTTGTACATGATTAAAATGATTGACGACTGATGATTAATAATTTACAATAAAACTATTTGGGATCATCCTATATGGAGCGTGACGTCAAATTGATGTCATCGGCATGAAAATTACGGGCCCTGGTTATAGGTATCCAATAAAGCAAAGAAATAGAGTTTAAGACTTGTTCATAATGTTCTTTTGTTCCTATAAATACATATTTGGATTTTGCATAGAACTTGGCACTCATTTAGATCTCCATTCTTTTTGCGGCGAAGCCCACAGCCAAGCATAATTTTTGTATTGAACATGGCTCTCCTTTTTTACATCTATGTTTTTGGTGGGATATCATTACTATTTGTAAAGGAAACTAGGCGGGTATTGAGATTTAATGTTTTTTCTTGCGTTTCCGCTGCATGGTTTTCTTTTTTATGCTATTGTCTACATTCTCTTGAATGTTAGAGATAATAGTGCGCATTGCTCATTCATTATCTGCTACCTTTTTAATACGCTTCCTGTTTATGGATTGTGGTTATAGTATGACAATCATTTAATTCATCGTTGAGAAAGAAGCAGGATGAACATAAATGTAATAAAACAATAAATAACTAAATCGGTATTCGTAAGCGGTGCCTATGTTTTATGTGTTGCTCGGGAGCGCTTTTATGTAGATTTACTTCTGTTCTGTGTATAATTATGTGGTGCCGCGCGCCGCCGACGACACACCGTGGGCCGGTCGTTTAGCGCGTATTACAAGTTTTTTGTATGGGGACACCACTTATTTTTTGACTTAACTTTATTTTTATATTTCTGTTATATAGCAAATATAATAATAATAATACATATGAGATTGTACATCCCACGGAAGTGTGGAGGTCGCGGCTTTTTAAACGCCAAAAATCTCCACAATCGTGAGGTGTACAAATTCAGGAATTATTTCCTTAACAACGAGTGTGGGATGCATCGTGATGTGGTGGCAGTAGATAAGGGTCTCACGCCGCTCTCCTTGGCAAACGAGAACTGGCGCAAACCTGTGGTGCTAAGCACCGAGGATCGTAGGGCGGTATGGAAGAGTAAGGAGCTACACGGGCGGTTCTACAGGGCCCTCACGGGACCCGACGTAGACCTGCTCGCGTCGGTGAACTGGTTACGATTCGGGGACCTCTTCGGAGAAACCGAAGGTTTTGCCTGTGCAATTGCGGAAGAAGTTATCATGACGAATAGCTACCGGAAATATATCCTGAAGGACGGTACGGTCGACATTTGTCGGGCATGCCGCCGTCCCGGAGAGTCACTCAGGCATATCATCTCCGGTTGTTCTCATCTTGCTAACGGCGAGTACTTGCACAGACATAACCTCGTAGCCAGGATTATAAACCAACAGCTTGCTCTCCTATACGGTCTTGTGGACCACGAAGTGCCGTACTACGAGTACACAACTACGCCAGTTCTCGAAAATGGTCGTGCCACGCTATATTGGGATCGATCTATTATCATGGACAGGACTGTTGTAGCCAATAAGCCTGATATCGTGGTAATAGATCGACCGCAACGCCGGGCAATGCTCGTCGACATCACCGTCCCATGTGACGAGAACCTCGTGAAGGCCGAGAAGGACAAGTCCAGCAAGTACCTAGACTTGGCTCACGAGGGAACCGCCATGTGGGAGGTTGATTCGGCGATCATTGTGCCGATAGTTATTTCTGCGAACGGTCTCATAGCGAAGAGTCTCAACCAACATCTAGAGAGACTTTCGCTGCGGATTTGTGGTTGGATCAAGGGTCAGATTCAGAAGGCGGTAATCCTGGATACGGTGCGCATAGTCCGAAGGTTCCACACTCTGCGGCCCTAACCACCGGCAGCCTGGGTCCTGCTCCGTTGCCGGCGGCACCCTAGGTTAGGTTTTTTATAATGTTTTTATTGTTTTTGTGTGTATATAATGTATTTTTATATTTTACTTTTGTAAAAATATTATATTAATGACCTAGCCTAAGAAAAAAGAATAAAGATAATAATACATACCTATAGATTGGGATAGTTTCAAATATCTGCTTGTAACGGTTCCAACGATACAATTTAAAAAAATAATTTTGTTTGGGGACCCCCCCTTTTTTTTAACTTTTTTTTATTTTTAGATTTTTTTCCTACGCTTACACACAATTACCGAGCTGGGTTCCAAATTTCATCCTTCTAGGTCATCTGGAAGTACGAGGGCCGTTTGATAAGTTTTTTTAAAAAGTCAAAAATCATCAGTTTTTTTATACAAAGTACATTTATTTCTCAACATAATCTCCTTCAAGGGCCAAACACTTATTCCAGCGAGTTTCCAATTTTTTTATCCCCTCCAAAAAATAGGATTCGTTGAGGTCTGCAAAATAGCCATTCACACCTGCTATACAGTCTTCATTTGTCAAAATTTTTTGTCCTCCAAGCCATCTCTTCAAATTTGGGAATAGGTAATAATCACACGGAGCTAAGTCCGGTGAATATGGAGCATGAGGAACCGGCTCGAAGCCTAATTCATGGATTTTTGCCATTGCAATAGTTGAGGTGTGAGGTTGTCTTGGTGAAAGAGTACTTTTTTCGGAGATAATCTTGGTCGTTTTTCCAACAATTGACAACATTTCATTTTTTTGAGTGCTACTTTTTATTGTATGGCCCGAAAGAACTCACAATTTTAAGAGACCCGTATTTTTTTATTTTTGTGAAAATCCATGTTTTTAGTGAAAAAAAATCCATTTATATTATTACTTGGGCAGAAAGGGCGTATGTAACAGTCGTCGAAGTATCGGCTAAATGACGTCACATGTTGTGTTTCATACACTGAAAAAAACGTTGAAATAGTTACATTGATTGACATTTACGTAAAAACCATAGCGTGACCATAGTGCGCTTAAACAGTTTGACATTTGAAGCACAAGATAAATGCACATCAAAACTTAAAATATCAAACCGCTAACTTCGAAAGATATCTTAAGGATTGTTGAAAATGCCTTGCATTAAATATTACCTACTGAAAACTTACAATAGCAACACATCTTTATAGCCCAGTTATTTACTGTTCTACCATCAGCTGAGGGAAGTACTATCTGTGACTATATACAGATAGACCTGAGGAGAGGCCCATCTTGTTGTTTTTCTTGCGCCGATATGTGTCATTATGTTGGTTTGTTTATTATATTGTGTGAGAATGTATATTTTATATTAGGCCACGTTTCCACCACAGATGTGCTAGGTATATGAAGGTATCCGCTTAATGAATAACTGAACGAAATTAAAATAATTATATTATAATATACCTTTCATTTCTCCCCTGATTAACACATGGTGAATTTTACTTCTCCATTCTACATTCTAAGTACAGGAAAGATATTTAACTGATTATTGACAAGTCATCAGAAAGTACTTAAGGACCTACTTAGGATACAGGTTTAAAAATGACAAATGTCCATACTAATAAAATAAGTACTTTATTTCCTATAAAATGTAATTTATTTACCACAGTCCAAAACAACTTTGGCTCGTGACATTTTAATTGTAATAATTTCTCTGTTTTATCTGTAAAGGGACATTTCAACTTGAAAGCCAAATCGTCACAGATTCCGTTAGGAGAAGCACAAACAGTCATCCATTTTATGATTGTTGGCTTCTTGGAGAAACTCTTGAAGATTTGGGACGTCAGCATCACTTCTATACTGTTTTCGTTTACAAATAGTAAAGGAACATGAGGCTACACTTAATAAAGGCCTTTGCCAGTTTGTAACTCCGCGAAGATAACGAAGCTTCGGTACCTCTTGTGCCAGGCAAATCATATTTATCCGAGCTTTGCAAAAACTCACACGCGGCAAGCTCCTGCTGTCAGCTTTGACGAATCTTTCTGAGTTTCTCGTGTCCGCTTCGTTGTACAGGTATTGGTCAATACCCAACCGGGGTATTTTCCGAGGATTCTCGGAATTCCATCGTCAGGTCGTCGTAGAAGAAAGCAGTCCGGAATCCGTGAAAAAGCGAAAATCGTAGTCGGCGTTGAAGAATGCAATCCGGGGTCTGTTAGAAAGCGAGTTATGGTCGTCGTGGAAGAAAGCAGTCCAGAGTCCGTGACAAATCGCAACACGTAGATAATGAAATTAATCCAAGGAAACGTAAATTACAAGCAAATATTCGAATTGCATGAATTAACTGTCAGCTGTCCTGTCACTGTCAGTAGTGTTGTAATTGTCAAAGTTGTCAAACGGAAACCCGGAAGATAACGTTTTTTCATAGTGGTAGTATTGAATCAGCCGTGTGACGTCATTTTTCGGTTTACATATTTTGGTGATTTTTCCAAAAATTACTGAAAAAAAATTTAAAAAAAATGTTTTTTGTGTTCTACAAATGTATTTCTCGAAATGGTTTTCGATTTATAAAATTTGGAAATTTTGAAATGTCGTTAATTCGGCTTTAAAACGGTCTAACAAATCTGCGTAATAACGGCCGGTGATAGTTTTCCCCTTAGCTAAGTAGTCGATCATGATGATTCCTTCGCTATCCCAGAAAACTGTCGCCATCACCTTCCCAGCCGGCAAAACAGTCTTTGCCTTGTTTGGGGCACGTTCACCAGCAGCCATCCATTGTTTGGACTGTTGTTTTGACTCGGACGTGTAATGGTGGACCCAAGTTTCGTCCACAGTGACAAATCGTTTCAAAAAGTTTCGAGGATTACGCTTCATCATATCCGAACACAGTTTTGAAACTCGCTTTCGTTCGAGTTTTTGTTCGATCGTCAACAAACGTGGCACCCATCGTGCAGACAGCTTAGTCATGGCCAAATCTTCGTGTAGGATTTTATGTACACGCTCAGTAGAGATGTCTATCTTTTCAGCTATTTCACGCACCTTCACTCGGCGGTCGTCGAGTACGATATTATGAACTTCTTCAATAACGTCTTCAGTAGTGACTTCGATTGGACGACCAGAGCGTGGAGCATCAGATGTGCTTGACCGGCCACGTTTAAATTCATTGAACCAGTTGTAAATGGTTTGCAACGTCGGTGCATTAGTGCCATGAACAGAATCAAGTTCAATTTTTATAGTGGCAGCAGTGCAACCCTTCATAAAAAAATGTTTAATAACGGCACGAAATTCAGATTTTTCCATATAGTTGACAAAAATGCGTAGGTGATCTCAGTTAAGCAACGATAAAAGTGAGTATCTTTGTTTTTTTTTCTTAATTTTTCGTCAGTTATCAATTGAAAGATCGTGCCAGCCAGTGTTAATGCCATTTACCAAAAAAAATGTTTAATAAATAGTTTTTTAAAAGACTTTTCAAACGGCCCTCGTAGGTAAGGTTTAGGTACTATATGTCAGTCAGTCAGTCAGTGCTAAAATTTACGACTTTTTGAGTTCATATCTTTATAAACGTTTGAGCTAGCTTCATGAAATTTGGGCTTCTAGATGTCCTTATGGATATAATTAAACACACGTAGTTTTATGTGTTTACGTTAAAGAGGTTTTGAGTTATAGAAGGGTCAAAAGTGGCACCAAGTGGTTCGTGTAATTTACACTCGGCGCTGGCTAGCCAGTTCCTTTGCTTGAACTTGGCTTGACACGCTGCCGCGTGTCTAGATTCCGCTGTGTACTACTTGTACTTACTAATCCTGAACATATTTGAGAGTGCAATCCTTCAATTGCTCTGCGAACCTCGTTTATTTAGTACTTAACGCTTGATAAGAATGTATCCGTAATCAGTCTTGATCAATCTGCCACAAAACTAGGTTCCATCCATATGCCGTCTTCACTGGCAAGGTTACTTTAAAAAATATTAATAATGTCATTGGTGCGACAATTTATTTGCACGGGAATAAGTAAGTACGAATTTTGGTTTAGTTTGTGTTTGGAAAAACAATTTCATTTAGGATCATTCACAAATTACGTCGCACTAATTTCATAATTATTTGACCCCTAATAAAGCCGTATTCACACGATCAGACGTGGTGGTCATGCAAGCTATGACACAGAACGAGACAACCAAGGTTTTTGATCTCACTATCTCGCTCTAACCTATAGTTTGAAGGGATTGCCGTTCAGACGGTTGGCTGTTTGAAATGATATTTCTTAGTAGAATGAAATGTTTAAAAGGTAAAAAACAATGCGGACGACAAGTACAACTTGTCGTCCGCTAAAACAGGACAATAATGATTTTTTATTTTTTATTTGTGTTAGTAAATAATGACGAACTTCACGTACTTATTTTACTACAGTAAGGTGAACATTTCCGAGCACATTGGAGAAAAATATATGTATTGATTATACAGGGTGTAACAAAAATACTAGTTATCCATTTAAGATAATAATCGGTATCGTATTGCTACTAAGAAAAAGTAGGAGAAAATATTTTTGAAAGCGATATTTTTTTTTGTATGAAGCACGTCGTCCCAGTCGGCCGAATAGAAAACCCTTTTTTTTTCGCGTAAACATTTTTTTTTTCTTTTTCATAATTTGAATACGATACCCATTACGCCCTTTAACGGATCGCCAGCATTATTGTTACACCTTGTATAGTGTTTACGAAGGTAAAAAGACTACTTTTGTCATCACATTTATTTTCCGCCCAATTAATTGCCTAGAAATATTCTTAGAAAAATGATCGTGTGATCAAACGAAAACACATAAAATTTCTTCATCAATCACCCCTAGCACTCAAGAGCGACACCGATATGTCGTGTCGCATTTTAACCGTCGCCAACTAATGGAGGTGTCATGTTACCTCGCATAATGACCTTCTGGAGACGAATATCAAAAGATTGAGGCTTTAGTAAAGAATATTATTACTAACTTTTCGGTTCTTGCTCTTAGGTAGTAAACAGGGTGTTTGGTAACCGGATGCAAAGCCGAAAGTAGGAGATAGTCTAGGTCATGTAGAACATTTTTAGCCATACTTGTCTTAGACAAATGTTATTAGTTTTTTTTAATTTAAATTTTAAGATTTGTCGGAGAAAACTGCAAAACTTCAGACTAAATCGATAATTAGTACTTTTTTTACTGCAGGTAGATTTTTTTTTGTTTTATTTCGTATTGTGCAATGTCTATCAAACACTAGAAAAGTGATTTCAAACATCTGTGTCTAAAGAACAAGTTACATGAAAATGTAAACGATTTAAGTGATTTCAAAGTACGATAAAAAAAAAACTAAAATAGCCACGAATTTTCAAACCATTTTAAAAACATGCTTGGCTTTTACCCTTTTATTTAAGCTATCAAACACGACTGTAGCTACTGTATCCTTGAAAATAAGCCACCTAAACCAACTGGGTAGCTAAAATGTTTCACTCTACTTGTGATACTTGTGGTAGTTGTGGTGACGAATCTCATTATGATTTTACAATAAAACATTGGTTCTGAATACTAAGTTGGCGTTGACTTGACATTTGACTTGTTTTAAAAGGGTTAAGTGTACTGGACAAAACTACCACATGCAATTTTAACAAACAAAGGCTTGCGGCGGTGAGAGACAAAAGAGACTGATAGCGGCAGGCGGTGAGCGGCGTTAAACAAAGATGATCGGTTTTGTGCTTTATTGACAAAGATAAACTGATTAGCTACATGAGTATTTGTGCAAAAACTAGTAATTTAGTCTAGTTACAACTTCAGTTGCGATTAGACGTTCATTGTGGTTTAATTTCCCGCTCTCATCTCAATTTACCGTGTCAAGTTGTAGCTGCCGTAGGCGCTCCTTCACGTGTAATTACGACTTCTTCATTGTAAACATGGAGTTTACGAACGAAGAATACGCCGACATTATCTACATGTACTGCAAAGCTGACAGTAATGGAGCGATGGCCCGACGGATGTACCAAGAGCGTTTTCCAAACCGGAGATTGCCTAATGTGAGAGTGTTTTACAATTCATTCCGAAGGCTACGTGAGAATGGTATTGCTGTGCAACATGGAGGGAATCCAGGACGTAATCGCCCTGAAGTGGAGGAAGACGTTCTACAGGCATTTGCAGAGGATCCGAATACGAGCATCAGAGTGGTAGCTCGTAATCTGAACTTGTCCACATGGAAAGTATGGGCCACAATGAATCGTGAGGGAAAATATCCTTTTCGCGGCATCGGAGTTCAAGGTTTGGACGAAGGAGATCCTGCACGCCGAGTGGACTTCTGCCGATTTTTACTCAATGCGGATATCGAAGACCGACGTTTTTTGCGAAGCATTCTTTGGACCGATGAATCGAAATTTTCCCGGGAGGGGATCACAAATTTCCATAACCTACACCAATGGGCTGACAAAAACAACAATCCACATTGGAAAAAGCAAGTGTCCTTCCAAAGAAGGTTTTCCGTCAATGTGTGGGCTGGAATCATCGGCAGAGTCCTTATTGGGCCACATTTTTTGCCAAATAATTTAATTGGGGCAAATTATTTGGAATTTTTACAAAACGATTTGCCCCGGCTTATTGACGAAGACCAGCTGCCCGGTGCAGTGACATTTCAACACGACGGTTGTCCCGCCCATTACTCTCTGGCTGTAAGGGAGCATCTGGATAACTGTTTCCCGGACGGTTGGATCGGCAGAGGCGGACGAATCCCTTGGCCCGCTCGGTCACCTGATTTGACACCATTGGATTTTTTCGTTTGGGGCCGAGCTAAGGAGCTAGTCTACACACAAGAGGTCATTAATACCGTAGAAGAGCTGAGGGAGAGGATAGAAGCGGCGTTCGAAAGGATGAGGGAAGAAATGATATTCGGAACAACCACCACAGAAGTAAGAAGACGGGCTCGTGCTTGTATTCGAAACGGCGGGTCACATTTTGAAAACGAGCGATGATGTGTAATTTTAATGTGTTGATCGTAAAAATAAATAACTTATCTTTTATGCTTTTGTTTTAATTTACCCTAAACATTCCCTCTTATTAGTACAGGTAGCCTATTTTCAAAGATAAAATGGCTTGAGACATGATTGTCTTATCGCCCGCCGCCTGCCGCTATCAGTCCCTTTTGTCTCTCACCGCCGCAAGCCTTTGTTTGTTAAAATTGCATGTGGTAGTTTTGTCCAGTACACTTAACCCTTTTAAAACAAGTCAAATGTCAAGTCAACGCCAACTTAGTATTCAGAACCAATGTTTTATTGTAAAATCATAATGAGATTCGTCACCACAACTACCACAAGTATCACAAGTAGAGTGAAACATTTTAGCTACCCAGTTGGTTTAGGTGGCTTATTTTCAAGGATACAGTAGCTACCTACAGTCGTGTTTGATAGCTTAAATAAAAGGGTAAAAGCCAAGCATGTTTTTAAAATGGTTTGAAAATTCGTGGCTATTTTAGTTTTTTTTTTTCGTACTTTGAAATCACTTAAATCGTTTACATTTTCATGTAACTAAAATTTTAAATCGCTGTCAACTTGTTTTCTTTAGACACAGATGTTTGAAATCACTTTTCTAGTGTTTGATAGACATTGCACAATACGAAATAAAACAAAAAAAAATCTACCTGCAGTAAAAAAAGTACTAATTATCGATTTAGTCTGAAGTTTTGCAGTTTTCTCCGACAAATTTTTAAATTTAAATTAAAAAAAAACTAATAACATTTGTCTAAGACAAGTATGGCTAAAAATGTTCTACATGACCTAGGCTATCTCCTACTTTCGGCTTTGCATCCGGTTACCAAACACCCTGTATATGTGTATTTTGTAAGCCGATACTGGATTATGTAGTCAAAGTACATGAAACTAATTGTCACCAAAAAAAATTCTGAAACTGTCAATGTGTGACACCTCATTCAATGGGTCTTCAAAAATAACTTGAATGTGTTTAAACACATTTTGAATACTTTTGGGAAAATATCGTCTCTAACGACCTAAGTAAAAAAATTGATTTTGAACCAAAGTTAAAAAATATATGAAAAAATGCTCGGAGAATAGGGCCTAAGAAACACTAAAATGATGACTTTGAACATGATCGGTAAAGACATTTTTGAGTTTTCCTTAAAATACCTTTAATAAAAGGACGTAATTGCCACGTACACACGCACTTATGTTTGTAAGGGGTCAGGTTTGCTAATGGCTCAGGGTTCGATTTACCGTCTACCTGGTTATTCTAGTAACCCAATGGTGAACCTGAGAATTCTAACCTGGTCCTCATAGCTACTCTCTGATAAATACCTTTTTTTCTAAAACTAAGCATCCTCTATGCGTGCTTTAATATAAATACATATTGTTAATACACGTTAGAACTATTCAATAAAAAACATTTTAGTTCTTATTTCATTAGTAATAGTTTTACCCACCGAAATGAGTAAATACGACTATTTACTGGGTGCTTTGGATAAATACTCAGTATTTACACGTTGGCATTTTGTTACACGTTGGCAAGGATATCAAAGGAAAATACAGTAAATGCAGTAACTTTACTAGGTTTATTAACTAATAATTATACTCTTCCTAAAACTAAGTGGACGCCAGGAGCGTTTTGTCCGATGTTCGACAGGGTTCCGTTGCCTACCCACTATCAGATCTGCTAACTAGCTCAGTCTTCTACTCGTGAATATTAGCCGAACACAAAAGGGCGTTTCGATAAGCCCTTGGTGTAGATGAACCGGCACACACAATATAAATAAAATAATATCCGTCCTGCTGTTCGGATTTCTATATTCATACATTTCAGCACTTTGTATTTCCAAAATCACAATAATCACAATTCACGAATCACGACAAAGCGGAGGATGTCTACCTGACTCGACGTTACGATTTAAAGTCTGAGTATTTACTCACCCCTACCCATCTCTAAGTAGGGCCAATATTTTTTTATTCGAATTGTTGTACCCACGTTGGGGGACCCACGTTTTCTCCGCTAGACCTTTGGCTGATGTTTCCAACACTTCTTTAGTCAGCCTAATTAAATTGAACAATAATATGAAAAATATATAAATAATTCAATCCAAAAATATTGACACAACTTGAATAAGAAATCTATGTTTTAGAGAAAAAAACATAAAAGTCACTCGATCATAAAATGTAACCCAGACGACTCCATTGCCCTCTCTGCTCAAAGAAATCTATATTTAAGAGAAAAACCGGCCAAGAGCGTGTCGGGCCACGCTCAGTGTAGGGTTCCGTAGTTTTCCGTACAGTAAGTGTCCCCACTTAAGAGTTAAAAAAATGGGCCCATGGTTGGGGTATTTGAAAGCACGTCATTTCATTGTGATTTTGTAGAAATTACAGGTACAATAAACACCTGCTTATACGGTTAAATTACAAACTTAGTTCAGAAATTATTTTGTAATTTTTTTTCAAAAACTATTTAACCTATCAAGTTCAAAATAGTTTTCCTAGAAAGTTTTTATAAAGTTCTACTTTTGAGATTTTTTCCATATTTTTAAAACATATGGTTCAAAAGTTAGAGGGGGGGACGACACATTTTTTTAACTTTTGGAGCGATTATTTCCGAAAATATTTACATTATCAAAAAAGGATTCTACTAAACCCCTATTCAATTTTAAATACCTATCCAACAATATATCACACGTTAGGGTTGAAATAAAAAAAAAAATCACTCCCCACTTTAATTATAGGGGAGGTACCCTAATAAAACATTTTTTTCCACTTTTTATTTTACCACTTTGTCGGCGTGATTGATATACAGTCGTGGCCAGATAATTAAGGACAAGATTATTTTTGCCATACAACTTCATACAAATATGACATTTTAAATTTGATAAAAATATAAAATTTGCTTATGCTATTTATATTTTTAAAAATACTGACGTATCCGTGTTTAAACAAGACTTAATATGGGCCATAAACATCTTCCATAAAATTTGAACTTTAAAAAATACAGACGGTCAAATCAACACTTTTTGTAATTACGAACGATTTTCATACATCGTTCCTAATTATAGTATGAACTTATAAAAAGTGTTGATTTGACCGTCTGTATTTTTTAAAGTTCAAATTTTATGGAAGATGTTTATGGCCCATATTAAGTCTTGTTTAAACACGGATACGTCAGTATTTTTTAAAATATAAATAGCATAACAAATTTTATATTTTTATCAAATTTAAAATGTCATATTTGTATGCAGTTGTATGGCAAAAATAATCTTGACCTTAATTATCCGGCCACGACTGTACATATTAGTACCAAATTTCAGCTTTCTAGTGCTAAAGGTCACTGAGATTATCCCCGGACGGACGGACGGACGGACAGACATGGCGAAACTATTAGGGTTCCTAGTTGACTACGGAACCCTAAAAACATAAGTCATTCGATCATAAAATATAACCCAGACGACTGCATTGCCCTCTCTGCTCAATAATGCCACCACCTGTCTGTACTCTAGTAATAAGTTACCATAAACCAAAGATTTATCGATTGCATAAAATGTGTACCTACAGTGTAAGAAAAAGTGGTGCCTCGAATTTGACAGCTAATTTAGATGGCAAAGTTATTTAGACATCACACTTACAAATATCGTGTAGTTATTAAAATTCACTCTTTTTAAGGAAAGGAATACCTACTCCATGTCATGAAGTCTTACATCCAAACACTTTGGATTGTTATAGCGCAATATGTGACGTCACATCAGGTATTATACAAAAAAATTGCCAAGTGTGACAAGAGGGACGGATGGATCAAATTATCATGTTTGTGTGACGTAATTTGTGGATGAAATTAAATGTAGATATCAAATACAAAATGTAACTTTCAGACGTGCAGATACATTGACGGCTAAGATAACATTTATTAGCTGGTATTAGTGTCTCTAATCTCATGATATTCATAATGATGTTACCGGAAAAGTGTATAATATACAAGGGCTGCTATTTATATATCCGGAAACCGGGATTACAATCTTCTTAAATAGCATATTTGACCTCCATGGTAAAATTTGAACTTTTTTAAGTACTGGCCGGTATATTTTTTCTTTCTTATTAACGCTCGTGTTTTGTTTTTGACGGGTTTTAAATGTCATCTCGCAGCAAGAATGGAACTCACTCGTGAAAATATTCGTGCTATGATTTATTATGATTTTCGGCGTGGTTTAACGCAACAACAGTGCATAGATCAACTAACTTCAACTTTTGGTGATGAAGCCCCATCTAAAACTACTGTGTATCACTGGTTTAGTGAGTTCAATCGTGGACGTAGTATGCTTACGGACGAAGTTAGGCAGGTCGCCCGAAATCGGTCGTTGTACAACAAAATATCGAGGCTGTGCGAAAACTTATAATGGACGACCTACATGTTACGTACCGCGAGATAGAGGCGACTCTGGGTATTTCTATGGCCAGCATTAATAGCATATTACATAATTATTTGGCTGTAAAAAAAATTTGTTCGCGTTGGATACCCCACAACTTAACAAAAGAGCAAAAAGATGCTCGCGTCGAATGGTGCAATAAAATGTTAAAAAAATATAACCGTGGTGACTCAAAAGCCGTTTATAACATCTATACAGGTGACGAATCCTGGATCTATGCATACGATCCCGAAACGAAGCAACAATCAACGGTATGGGTGTTTCAAAATGAGCCGAACCCTACGAAAGTTACTCGTGCAAAAAGTACATTGAAACAAATGGTGGCCTGCTTCTTCGGTATTAATGGCCATGTAGCTACAGTGCCACTAGAAAACCGTAGAACGGTTAATTCAGAGTGGTACACGACCATTTGCTTACCGGAAGTATTTGAACAAATTCGTAAAACTAACCAGCGACGAAGAATCATTCTTCATCATGACAATGCCAGCTGTCATACGTCACGCGAAACAACTCTATTTTTGGAGGGTCAAAATGTGGAATTAACGGGTCATCCGCCGTACAGCCCTGACTTGGCACCCAACGATTTTTATTTATTTCCAAATATAAAGAATAAATTACGCGGTCAACGATTTTCGACCGCTGAAGATGCTGTCGACGCATTCAAACAACACGTTATGGAGGTACCTCAGGCGGAGTGGCAGAAGTGCTTTAAAAATTGGTTCACGCGAATGCAAAAGTGCATAGATCATCAAGGGGAATACTTTGAAAAACAATAAAACCATTTTCAGCCGTGTACGTTTGTTTGTTTTTTTGTTTCCGGATATATAAGTAGCAACCCTCGTAGTCATTGTGTAGAATACCTAGTCATCCATACTAATATTATAAATGGGAAAGTGTATGTGTGTGTTTGTTTGTTTGTCCGTCTTTCACGGCAAAACGGGGCGACGAATTGACGTGATTTTTTAAGTAGAGATAGGTTAAGGGATGGAGAGTGACATAGGCTACTTTTTGTCTCTTTCTAACCCCCCACTTCCCTAAATTGGGGGGTGGAAGTTTGTATGGAGCATTACGCAATTTTCAAGGAAGAAAGCTAAAAATTGGTATGCGGACTATTTGTGTGCGGTTTATTCTGTTCCGAGTTCTCTTCTGTGCTTTAAACATAGAGAACCGGTTTTAAATCACGAAAGGGGAACCGTTATTACCCCGAATTTAACGCGAGCGAAGCCGCGGGCAAAAGCTAGTTCTAAATAATGCCGAGTTCATTCATTCAACGTGTACAATATTATATATATATTTGATCACTATACATCCTAATACTTACCTACGCAAGTTTGTGAGTTATCTTATTGTAGGTTTTGTCTTTTGTACCGCCTATAATAGAAGCACCACTAGCTTTAGATATCAGGTCTTACGAGTAACAGTCAGGTATTTTTTACCTAGGTAGTCTATAGGTACCTACGTAAGTACAGTCGACGTCAAAAATATGTTTACTCATACTCTCCTGTAATAAAGTGCAAAAGTGAGTGATCTTTGATACTGCCTATTGTAGAAATAGAAAACAGAAATAAAAATCATTTATTCATGGCGAACAACGTTACATGGTACAGCCACCGGCAATAGTATCTTCCTACACGAAGGCCGCAAAAATATGTGACACGTGTTTATGGCCCTATAAATAAGAGCGTGTCACATATTTTACGGGCTTCATGCAGTTTGCACTATTGCCGGTGACTGTACAAAAATAAAAGAAAAGAGGTAAATTTTTTAAATCAATAACTTCACTTAGCCTACACCTTTCCAAAAGCAAATGCTCGAGCTGCTGTAAAAAATACTCAAATCACTATAGGTGTGTCTATAATAGTTGAAGAGTTCCCTCGATTTCTCCAGGATCCCATCATCAGACCCTGACCTGGTTACAATGGGACCAACTGTGAAGTATACTCTTTCAAACAAAAAAATAATTTTCCAAATCGGTCCAGCCATCTTCGAATAATCGGTGAAAATACAAAAAAAAAAATTAAAAAAAAAAACAAAGATCCCGACGAATTGATAACATGACATAACGAAATATACCTAATATGAATTTCACAGTGCTTTAGTGTAATAAAATAACTGTAATGCTGTGTAATTAAATTGTATAAATTAAATTGTATTAATTTAAATTGTAAATTGTATAACAGTAACACATTATAAGCCCCGACATGGTCACGAGCACAACTCACCATGATCACCCACGACGCTAGCCTGGTTGGTTGGACGACTTGGACGGTACAATGCCCGGTTCATATAAAAAAAATTACTATGTAAAATTGTATGTCACTCTTTGCCTTGACGGCATTTTAAACAATGTCTGCGAAGGATTCCGGAATATAGAGATGACTGACCATGACGAAATGACGTCTAGGATTACCACCTACATAATTAAATGAATATAGGTCATAATGGGTCACTCTACTTATTCGTAGCTAAAAAAGACACGTAGGTAAACCAAAATTAGAACACACGTTACATACATACTCGTTACATATATCAAAAATATTTTATGTAATAATAATAATACCCGAACCATTTGGGCCGCGGGACTGACACAGCCCTACCCATTTCGTTACTGGCCCAATCCTGTGGCCAAACCTAAAAAGTAAAGCTTCAAAAAAAAGAACCATTACTATAACATAACAGAGTTTTAGTTAGTGAGCGTAACCGAATGGTCCTACATCATCATTCCTTGATGTATTAACGCCATCCTAATACCTACTTACCTAATTTACCTTTACTATAGTTTATAACTCTAGTACCTTATGTGCCTAGCTTCTATCTATCTACTATTAAGTTCTAGAGTTAAGAGCTAGCGGCGAGGAAAGCTAATACAAAAAAAAATCCGTAAACTTGTTTGGTGACTACAAAACTCAAAGGACCCCCTAATTAAGAAAATAGGCACTAAGTGGAGGTCGAAGTATTTTGGAGGCCTTCAGCTAGTTCCGACCCTGTGCCATGCATTTTATCGTGATGTCATATCAAGGCAATTTGGGACTGGGCTTAAGGACTATAGTAAGTAGTTCGAGTAACACCAAAATCAGTATACATGAAAATCACTATCCTGCTCGCACACCGTGGCCGCATCCGGTTGCGGCGCCAGTGTGAGAATCTCCATAGTGTCTAATTCATTCCTAAGTATCCAGAATATAAGCATGTCTAATATACTTATGTATAAAGAAACAAACATTTTTATCACTTCATGCGGCTGTACTCACTTGTGTTTAGTCACTACGCGCGACATGTTTCGAAGAGCTTAGGTCTCCATCCTCAAGCACTAAGAGTAAAAGTACAGCCGCCTGAAGTGGTAATAGTGTTAATATGTCTCACGAAAGTTTAAATTCAAGAAATAAACATTTTCTGAAATATTCCAGATCGCCTGGCTCATGATAATTGTATCAAACCGCGTCGAGGTGGTTCTCACCGGTATCTTCATATCAGGAGTCGGTGGAGCCGCTTTCATGGTCGTCCCAGTCTACGTTGGGGAGTTCTGCCAAGAGTCCATCAGAGGCGGCATGACCACTGGTTCCGTAATCTTTAATGCCGTGGGAATGATCATCTCCTATGGGCTAGGAGGATACGTGGATTACTATCCTATGATCTACACTTGCCTCTCCATTGCTGTAGTTGGAGTCGTGATGATCAGCTTTCTCAAAGAATCTCCAATGTTTTTGATGAAGAGAGGCAGAGAACTGGTAAATTGATGGTGTTTATATTTAAATAAAAATTTCAATTCATCCATTTGGAATTGTATCAGTCGCTTTGCAAATGTTTTCTGTCAATCCTAAGGTTGTGCCATCCATATTTTTAAGATGTGAATACAGTCAACTGATCTAAGCCACTTGTATTGTATTGTACCTTGAAATTGTCAATTTGTAATAAGAAACAGATAACTCATGGTCACTGTGACAAGGTACCTACCTACATCCATTAAGATGGGAATTATGTCCAACGGATTAAAGCCTCACTTACATCCTCTCGGTGTTAGTTATGAAAGAACCAGGATCCGGTTCTGGCCTAACAAAATTGAAACACGAAGCAAGAGCAAACTTAGAATTTAAATAGGAAAGCGTCAAAGTCTGCAAACCCAACAATGTGTAACAAGCTAAAGTAAATAAATAATCTTAATCATCTTCTTTGTAGGAAGCTGCTAAGTCGATGGCTTTCTACAGAGCTACAAAGCCGTCCTCCAAGGTGGTGCAACAAGAACTTGAGACAATCCGTCGTGTATTGAACGCTGCTAAGTTGGATGAGACAGGTGAACTGCCCGTTATTCTTTAACCCCCGAAGCAAGAAAAGGGGTATACACTTCACCGCTATATGTGCAGGCTGACGGTGGGTCTTAAATGGCAGAACCGTTTTGAATGCGGTTTTGTTCATTATTTGAAAGCAAGTTTTCTATTCTTAGATACGTTTTATCAAAAACAGTTCAGAAATTTTAGAAACAGTTGTTTAGCGCCAAGTTGCTCTGAATAAACTGTCCGTCATAGTTAAAACGTTTGCAATTTTTTTTTCAAACATTTACCAGTCCGTCAGTTGGGATTGGTTGTGACTGGTCCTAACCTAAGGCACAGGTACGTATTGTTTGACATTTTCTGACACTAGATCGATGCCGGAACTGAGGCCAGAGCCAACACCAGTGCCAAAACTGAGATAAACAACATGAAAGTCAAATTTCCTAACACCTAATATTTGTTCCAATAACTTTGTTTTCATAGTGAGGGGAGTCCACTTTTAGAGCTTAGCTATAAACATAGTCTTATTTGATTTTATTTTAATACTCACATGGTATGCGTTGAAATGGAAATATTCTATTTTTTTACGTTTTACGTTTTCTGTATGTCTATTTTTTTAGTACGCTCTACAGCCTACATTGTGTCACGCATGACGTGTCATGGATTACGAGATGTGAATTGTAATTATATTCGTCTCGATTGTGGGAGTGCAAATAAAAATAAAAACATGGTGCCAAAACTTAAATCGCTTGCAAAGTCATATCGCAGTCGGATTTTAATTATATTATTTATTGATTGCAGAAATCCCAACAGAAGAACACAAACTACACCCTACCGATGAAGTGAAGCCCGTTGAGAAGGTTTCCCCCTTCCAGTTTATTAGTAAGTTTATTGTCTTTTGAAGGCATGTATAAACTGTCATTACGTCAAAAGCTCTATCAGGGCCCTAGCTAGGGCGGGGGGCATCTTAAAATACGAATGTACTACCTCAAAAACTACCATCGACCGACTATATAACTATCTATAAGTAAAAGTCCTACTTTCAATATGGCCTTGCCCTACCTTAAATGAGCACTTTTTTCTTTTTTTTCCCGTCAGAAAATGCTTTTGCGCATACCCGGTCTTGTAGAGGGAGCCTGGGTTATGCAGGACTCGACGGGTGTAAATTGCCCGTAATACCTGCTAAAAACTGACGTTGGCCGCTTCGCTGTCTGTAGGCAGGGAACACGGGACCACCTGCGTATTCTCCGAGAAACCTTAAATGAGCAATGCCCTATCTTAACTACAACTCAGATTAATTCGGCCCTGCGCTTAAGGGTGCCTTTCCACCAGAGATGAGCGAAGATGGAGGTGGAAACGCAGTCTTATACGACTCGTCTGCTTACACTATCATCATCAACTTTTATGTATGGGTTTGCTCTACCTCTCTTAAATTCTATCTTTCCTTCCAAAATAATAACTGGAAATAAAAAGCTCATATGTCCTTCCTGCCACTAACCAATGAGGCCCTACATGTGGGTAGCGGTAGATTTCTAAAGTCCTTATTATATTTTTCTATACAGGGAAATCATACTCAACCCGTCGCGCCCTTTTCATCGTCATAGTCCTGAACACGGCAGCCGTGTTCCAAGGCCTGGTGGTGGTGCAGGTCTACGCCGAGACGCTCTTCTCCAAGGCCATCCCCACCATGTCGGCCACCATCTCCAGTATCATCTTCTCCATAATCACGCTGGGCTCCAGTTTCGCTGCTGCGTACTTGACGGATGTTGCTGGGAGGAAGGTATAGTGAACTTTTATGAACACTTTTTTTGACAAGGTGACTCGTTTTCATTCTTGTGAATCTGAGTAATTTCATCAAGTGAGAATTTTTTGAAATATTATTGTTAGTTTAGTTTAGTTTAGTTTTATTATCTCATTCATTATACAAATTTCATATAATACATTAAAGTTTATACTAGTGTTCGTATAGCGATCGTCTAAATGTAAATAATATTTATATTAAAAATAATAATTACAATGACAGACACAAATTACAAATATAGGGTTTGTATCATTACCAACATTTTTTGTAAAGAAAGAAGGAAATCGATAATAGTAGATTGTACACCAAGGGGATAAAGCACTGTTTTATGTCACGGGCGCAATATTGAATCCTGAACGTAACGAAGGACTCCAGATTTTACTCCCGAGCGCAGCGAGGGGGTTATGAGTTAATTCCCGAGCGAAGCGAGGGAATTAAGACTGAGTCCTGAGTGCAGTGAGGGTTTCAAGCGCGCCCGTGACAAAAACAGCTTTATCCCCGAGGAGTATACTCTACTTTTCTCACCTCTTGCGAGACAATAAAATAGCTAAGGCTACTAGAAATGGATTTTTATTAAAGTAAATCAAAAGTAAAAACAGGCCAAGTGCGTGTCGGACCACACATAGCAGGATTCCGTACCTTCAATGGAATAAGAACCAAACTAATACCAAAAGGTCGTATCTGATGCCTATGGAAAAAGTTTTTTGGAGATAACTCAAAAATGGCTAAACCAATAATGTTCAAAAAATTTTTCCTACAAAGTATATGATAAGGCGCATCTCCTTAATTTTTTTCTTATTTTTTGGACTTACGGTTCAAAAGGTTACAGGGGGGGCACAACTTTTCTGACTTTCGAAGCGATTATTTCAGAAAATATTCACTTAATCACAAAATGGTCAAAAAACCTCAGTGTTATTTTTAAAGACATATCGATTTATGTGTCACATGTTGATATTTAGTCAAAAATATAAAAAATAAAAATTTTGTTACATGGAGCGCCCCCCCTAAATTTTTTTTTTCAAATTTAACTACATAACTGAGTAGCGGCATACAAAATACACCTTATGTGTAAATTTTATTCAGATACGTCGTATAGTTTCCGAGTAAAATGGCTGTGACATACGGACGGACAGACATACAGACAGACATGACGAATCCATAAGGGTTCCGTTTTTTGCCATTTGGCTACGGAACCCTAAAAATTGATTCTTGATACATTAGTCCATTTTATTCTAATTTTATCTTCTATTTTTATAGAACCTGCAGTTTTACTCCGTATACTGCAGCGTCTTATGACACTCGCGGCATTTGTTTTAGGTATTTAAAATTGAGGTGGCCAGCACGATTTTCCGAATAAATAGATATTTGTGCAACAAGAGACCAAAGTTCGTTTTTGTTACGAGTGCTAATTTTGAGTCCCGAGCAAGCGAAAGATTCTATAATAGAATCACGAGCGTAGCGAGTGATTCTAAAGTAGAATCTTGAGCGTAGTGAGGGACTCAAAGGCACGAGATGCAAATAACTTTGGTCTCATGTTGCTCATACAACTTTTCACCTCAACAGTGAGAACAAAGACATAAGAAATAAAATGCAACATGAATGTAATAACATCACTTTTATTAAAATTATACTATATCCAGTGTCGACGAAAACATTACAGACAATAACCATTTTAAATTTAAATAATCGCAGAGTCGGCTAAACCGATTTTGAGAAGACATTTCTAAGAACCATAGATAGAAAACAAACTTTTACTTAAATAACACAAAAAAACACCTCATTCAAATCAGTTCATCCATTTAAGAGCTAGAGTGCACATACAGGAAGCAGACATATACATACTCGTACATGCATAACTCTTTTTGCGTCGCCGTCGTCGGGAATTCAAAAGTATGAATAAGTACACATTAAATAAGTTAATAACAATAACTAATAATCACTCATATAGATTAGATGGCACATTCATGTAACTAACGGAATAGTTTTTAATTTTGGTATCTTCTATTTTCTACCCTAGTCCAGGGGGCGATTTTTGTGATTCGAGCGCTCGAATATGACATTTAAAATTCTAAAAACGAAGAAGTGGACCATGATCCTGGACCATGACCCGGGTCTGGACCAAGATCCTCAATCAGACCATAACCTAGATTTGGACCATGTCCCAGATCCAGACTCAAACCCACACTAAGACTAAGACCTGGTTTAGTAACATACTTGAACTATGCTTGACCCAGATCTTACCCCGAAGTCAACAGCCCCGAACTAAACTTATATATTATAGCCAATAGCAGAAGTAGCAAAGCAGGTGAGGTGCTGAAAATCATCTTAAAAATAATAATAAAGGTCTAGTAAAGTTATTTTGCTGCTGACTGTACACCAACCTGGGTAGGACTCGGAGTACCTAAAACAGTTCATCAAGCAGTTTTTTAGTTACTCAGTAACATTTAATTATGATAAGTGAACCAAACAAAATAAAATAAATCCAGACAGGCACACACACGCACACATATGTAGCTACCAGCTATTTCATTTATTTTGCTTTGTTCAATAAATCTTTTTATGACAAGTTAAAGATTAAGTTTAGTTATTTATAACTTGTAATTAAGGCCGATACTAGTTAAATTTTAAAGTTAAAAGTTGAAAGTACAATTGTTGCAATTATTTATAGTAAGATTGATGGTTTTATTTGGCTTATTAATGTTAGCAATTTGTGTTTGACTGTTTATTAATTTTTCTTTCTTTGCAGGTGAATTTTCTATTTGTGCAGGATCTATAGTAGCTGTAAAAGTAGGGGACTCAGAAGGGCTATTTTAATTTGTGTACATGCTTTGAACATTATTTTCCTTGGAGGTGCCCGGTCGACTCCATGGGTCTGATGTCTGTTGTTCTAATATTGACTTTAATCGATCTCCAATTCTGTATTCTTTTGATGTTTCTGGTTTGCTTTCTTTACTATTGTGTTTCAAATCTGAGGTATGTATGATGTTGAATTTATTTCGGGTATCAGGATTAGAGCTACCTGGACATGCAGGGTCTGTGTTTTTTATGTTTATGGCTTCCACTATACGTTGGCAGATTTTGGATTTATTCTCTATCGAATCCTCTATATATCCTTCTGCTACAGTGCTAGACCTCCAGCCGCCGTGACGCTTCAGCGTTGTGAGGTCTGCTCCGGAATCTGCCAAAAGGGTGGCCGATGTCCGTCGAAAACAATGCCCAGTGTATAGTGGAGGATCAGCAAGTTTCAAATATGTAGCAATTTCTCTTGGTGTCCCACCTATTTTGTTGACGCCCATAGGCTGTCTTGTACACTTGCCATTATGATATTGCAGAAAAAAACGGTCTGTCTTTGTATTTGCAGGGCGTAAAGATTTATACGTTTCAACTAATTGTACATACTCCTCACGTACAACAAAGGACCTATCAATATGTGTTTTTGTGTTTGGCAGGTTTATTCAATCAAATACAAACATTGAAAACGTTGAAAAAATAATCAACCCAGTTGGACTTGAACCAACATCGATACGCTTTACCGGGGCTCGATATCGCTTTACCAATTAAGCTATGGGTTAGTTGGGGTATGGGTTAATTGGTAAAGCGATATCGAGCCCCGGTAAAGCGTATCGATGTTGGTTCAAGTCCAACTGGGTTGATTATTTTTTCAACGTTTTCAATGTTTGTATTTGATTGAATAACATACTAATGTATGAGTGGAATACCCACTTTAAAAACATGTAAAATAATTTTGGCAGGTTTATTAACAGTAACGTTTCAGAGTGCTTTTCTATTGCATTTACAGTGAGATTTAAGAGCTCGTTTGTGCGACACGCTCCATTTATTCCAATTATGAGAATAACCTGCAACAAAATAATGACATTAAGATTTGTACAACAAAGTTACAAAGTTATTTATTAGAAATATAGTAAAAAAGTAAACATGGAATGATGCTTCAAAATAATAAAATCTCATCAAAGCCGGTCTTGCCAACTCAAATACTACAAATAGTAAGTATAGGTAGGTACTTACTTTCGCGGCCAGAAAATTATTATCTGGAGCTTCATTTATAAATTTCCCTACGTTGGACGCTGTGAGAGTTTTCGACTTCTTAGATTTGTGTACCAACGCAGACTTTTTTAAAAATGATACCACTTTTGAGTACCTTTCGATGTGCACGTCTTTCAGTGTTTTGATAGTAGCTTTTAGCATCGAAAATATGCTCCACATTGTGGAGGGTTGTTTCGTTGCCGACAGATGGATAAAGTACGACAAAAGGACAGTCTCTGAAAAAGTTTTAGCACCTTTTTCTATTCTCCATTTGTTGAAATTTTCATAGGCTTTCAAGTATTTCTCCCGCGATTTATCGGGAAGAAAATTCAATTCAGCATTCTGAACTGTTACTTTTAGCTCCTCTGGAGTTAAACCAGCTTCATCGTCACTCGATTCACTCATGTTTTCGCAAAGATACAAAAAATATTAGAATTTACACCATAACAGAACAAACAGTTGAAACTTGTGAAAAATATTTTAAGAAACGAACAATGAACCGCGCATTTGTTTTTAAAAGAGCGTTCGGTTACCTACTTACTAGAATATTGGTACGAAAGATGTTGCATTATTTTTTTATATTGTTATTCGTCTGTCGTTTTTTTAGCTTTATTGTTTTTATTTTACAATATAACAAGTAAATTATGTCAATTATTGTAGGATAATTAAAATAAAATAATAATTTTAAAGAAAATACAACTAAAAGTTCATACTCGTGCGCGATTCTGAACGTTTCGTTCTGACTCTAGCCGTCATTGGATTTCATTTTTTTCGGTCCGAATTAGAGTTGAGGCACTTAAGGAGTACAAGGAAGAATATATTTAAAAGAGATAAATTATTTTTTACGTGATAATCTTATGATTTTTCCGGCTATACATGTTTTATTTTAAAATAAAGTACGTAAATTATTTTAAGTTTTTTATGTTTACATCTTTTAGAAAATAGATTTTAAATAAATAATGTTTGCAAAAATACTTTTACGTATTTTGGAACGTTTCGTTCTGAATCTGTTGCAGGGGTCTATTATTGAAACATTGAAAGTTCAGTAAACGATCAAATGACGATTAAAATATTTCTGTCTCTTTCCATTTACTAATGACGTGAAAAAGACAACTCTAATAGACTGAAGCATTTCGATTTTGTATTAGACCCCGGGAGTGGAACTGACGTTCTAATTTCAAGGTCACTTCAAGGTCATTTTGTCTCACTCTCGCAGCAAAATCGAATTTTGCTCACTGTTTTTAGACAGCAATGAACCCTTGTTCGAGCTGCTGAGGTGAAAATTTGATTTTCAAATCAGCTCGACGCGGCGGCGCGGGCCCCGGCTGGCGTCGCGGGGCTGTGCACCGTGCGGACTTTACGAAATTAGACTTTAAGCACATAACAATAAGAGCTATGGGAAGTGGATTCACATTATTAAACAGCGGGTTATAATGAGATTTAGTACAACATTATAACCCGGCTAAAGCCAAGGGCTATAATGATTTGCTTTCGGTGAGGTTTGCATGATATATAATTTGGCATTGTCGAGCAGGTGGTGTGAAAAAACAAATTATATACCTACCTGAATGTAGGTTAATGTAGGTTATGCGCACCATTCTATAATACTATTTATAGAGTAGACATAAGTACTTCAATGTTAATTGAACACTCACTTATGGCTAAGAGGGCATAAGTACTTAAATGTTAATTGAAATTGAACACTCACTTACGGCTAAGAGGGCCTGCTGTGAACAACATAAAAAGAAAATGGCTCTGCCTCTCTATCAGTCTTGTATATTAGTGATATGTAGAGACGAAAAATAAAATGGTAAGATTTTACAAAATACATGCTTGGTCGTCCAAAAGCTTCGTAATGTCCAATGCCTGTCTCCATAGATTCGAGTTCAGTTATCTTACCGGCTATTATAAGGCGTGTATTTGCTATAACTTTAGGCTTATTATTAATATGACTTCCAATAGTTCTACTTATCAACTTTTTCAACACTTCCAACAACAAATTCTGACTTTGAATGCATGACTTTTCTAAACTAATAAATGAGTTTTCTAAACTTTATAACGATGTTTTTTTATATTCTCAGCCTCTCTTGCTATACTCCTCGCTGGCCTCTGGCGTGTGCTGCGCGCTACTCGGCTCCCAGATCCACATGACCTGGGCCCCGCACGCCGTGACCGCCGTCATCATATACATGTTCTGTATTGTGTACACGCTCGGAGCGGGGACCATCCCCTATGTGTTGAGCGCTGAGGTGTTCCTGCCAGAGGTATGTAAGAGTTAGGATGATGAACCTCTGGCGCGTGCTACTCGGCTCTCAGATCCACATGACCTGGACCTGGCACGCCGTGATCGCTGTCATCATATAGACGTTTTGTATTGTGTACACGCTCCGAGCGGTGACCATCTCCTATGTGTTGAGCGCTGAGGTGTGGAATAATAATTAGTCCCCCACACTATTATTGTCTTCAGATTAACATTAATTATATTATGTGTAGTTTATACGATTGGTAAAATGCTTCCCTTCCCTTTTTAGGGTTCCGTAGGTAACTAGGAACCCTTATAGTTTCGCCATGTCTGTCCGTCCGTCCGTCCGTCCGCGGATAATCTCAGTGACCGTTAGCACTAGAAAGCTGAAATTTGGTACTAATATGTATATCAATCACGCCGACAAACAGGTAAAATAAAAAGTGGAAAAAAATGTTTTATAAGGGTATCTCCCCTATACGTAAAGTGGGGAGTGATTTTTTTTTCATTTCAACCCTAACGTGTGATATATTGTAAAATCATTTTTTGATAATGTAAATATTTTCGGAAATAATTGCTCCACAAGTAAAAAAATGTGTCCCCCATCTAACTTTTGAACCATAAGTTTTAAAAATATATAAAAAATTTCAATAGTAGAACTTTATAAAAACTTTCTAGGAAAATTATTTTGAACTTGATAGGTTGAATAGTTTTTGAAAAAAAAATACAAAATAATTTCTGAACTAAGTTTGTAATTTAACCGTATAAGCAGGTGTTTATTGTACCTGTAATTTCTACAAAATCACAATGAAATGACGTGATTTCAAATAAAGTAAAAACGGTGAAAATCGGTTTACGGTTACATCATATAATAAAAATATTTTTAATAATTTTAAAGTTACTACCCCTATATACCTACAGGTTTGTACGGAACCCTCGGTGCGCGAGTCCGACTCGCACTTGGCCGGTTTTTTTAAATGATTCTCTAGTTAAAACTACACGCGATTTTTTCACAAAAATGCATTGAACACAATCCAATTTATCTGTGCGGAACGAGAAGTGTCATTCGTAATTATCTCTCACATAAACCACGACACTTCTCTTCCTACACTACACATACTCTACACCAGGGGCCCATTTCCCAAAAGCTTATGAAACAAGCTGAAGTCCGAAGTCCCTTCTAGTAAAAGAGGTCAAAAGTCCGCAAGAATTACAAGTTACAAGCTTTTGAGAAACCGGGCCCCAGTAGACTGCGTGTTCATTTTCGGCAGAAAACTATAGTCTGGCTAACCAAAAAGTGCAGTAACAGAAGTACTTATAATAAGCTATACTTATCTCCTTATTAATGGTGCGGGTATAAGCGTAAGAAAAAGATAAAATGATTCTATCTATTCATGCTTGAAGAGACAGACCCTGGCTAAATCATATATTGTATAGTGCATTCACCAGTAAACTATGTTCTAGGTAAAAGGCATCTTATCCATGCTAGCAATCGAATGGGCGTGGCTCTGCAGCTTCATTCTCCTGTTCATCTTAACCCCCTGGTCTCCACCATCGGGCTGGGCCCCGTGTTCTACTTGTTTGCTGTCGTCTGCTTCGCCACGGCTGTGTTCACGCATTTCTTTTTGCCGGAGACTAAGGGGTTGCCGGTGGATGTCATACAAACGCTGTTTGCTAAGAAGGATGTTCGATCGTGAGATATTAAATTGTGGAGTTTTAATTGTTATTTTATTGAAATACTTGCTGTAGGGTTTGCGCTGGTAGCCTGGGAGTCTATTCGACATGGCATAACTGACAGTCGCATGCGAGACAACTATGATATCACACTTTTGTGACAGTTGATTCACCTAACCACCTACGTCAAAATCAACAGGTCTCGCTAGAGGAATTTCTCTATTGGCATGGGCGCCATCTTATTATTTTGACGTTGACGTCAGTAAATTATGGGAATCCCACGTAAGGCATTTATTTACCTCTAGTAGGTAAAGAGAGCCTTGAAGCATTTTATGAAAACTCATTTGAAAGCGACATCTCTGAATGTCTTCTGAAACTAAATACGTGTGTGAGTATGTGTATAAATCATACGTGTATTTTCGTGCTAAAATACTAGGCTAGACTAGGGTAGTCTACATAGACGGCTTACAAGCAATTTTTTAGATTTGACGATGCATTTTTGGGTGTAGCAACTATGACGAAACCTGTGCTTTGGGTAAAAGATATGTGACAAATATTACATATTGAATAAAAATGACTGGTATGAATGATTTTAAGATTTCTTGTAACCAATAAATGTTTTTTGTGACAAGAAATAAAACAATACATTGACTTGTAAACCGACCACGTAGATCCAATATTATGTAGAAAAGGTTTAGTGTAAATAAATTATAATATCAAGAATATAACCTTGATATCTATCTCACGTGTTTATATCGAGACCCGAAAAAGTGAAAGATTACAAAATTATAACGAGTGTATGGTTAAAAAAGTGGTATCTTGAGCGTTGCGGGGGGCACTAGAAGCAAACAAACTGCTGCCGAGAGTATTACAACATTTTTCACCACGCCACGGCAAAAAATACAAGCTTAGGTAAATACATAAAACAAAATAAATTAATTCTGCCAAATATTTATGGTTCAAAATCATCGTTCTATAAAACGTAATTACTGCTCTCCCTTGTGAAAAGAAAAAAACATTTTACTGACGCTTTAAAAAAATCAAGATAGGCGGTGGTGCTGATGTGGTGAAAAAGCATTCATACACAAGAAAATAATTTTAATAAGAAAACCTAACTACTAATAATACAATTATTTAATTTTGCAATGTTTTGGTCTGTTTTAATACCTACTTATAGTGCTGCAGTCTTTGTTACGTCAACGTCTATGGAAAGTTTGAGGCATTTCAAAAACATCAGAAAAGAAATTAAATTCGAGAAATAAATGAATATTATAGGACAATCTTACACAAATCGAACTAGGCCCACAGTAAGCTCAGTAAAGCTTGTGTTATGGGTACTAGACGACGAGTATATATATATATTAGATAAATATGGATAAATACTTAAATACATAGAAAACATCCATAACTCAGGAACAAATATCTGTGATAAACACACAAACAAATTCCCTGACCAGGATTCGAACCCGGGACCTCTTGCTTCGTAGCACTACCGACTGGGCTAGGAGGCCGTTATTTCTATCGGTAGCCTGGAAGTCAGTGCCTTAAAGGATTGTTTGACATTTGATATTTCACGCAGATAAACATAGTAGAAAAAGGCATGTATTTAACCAGGCTGCTAAATAATTGAATTTGGGTAGCTATAAAATATAAAAATGGGTACCAAAATTAATAGGTTGGCGACTAATTTGGGGCCGTATATTATCTCGATATGGGCTGTTTTTTAATATCTTAATAGCCATTGTTTAACTATAGGTAGGTATCAAATAACTATATATTGAAAACTAATTTATAACTGGGAAGCATTTTAAGAAGCCTTTTAATCGAAAACGATTACCTATTAAATTAAAAATAAGGTACTTTTAAAATATTTAGCAAGCAATTAAAGTGAATTACATATTCAATATTAGTACAACGGGCAACTTTACACGAGCTGCAATTATAAGATAAAATGGATTCTTAAAAAATATCTAGGGTCTATGAATATTGTAGGTAGGTACCTACATATAAGTAGGTAAATATCTATAGTCAGATATCTAGAACCAAAATTCATATGCCACATATGTATGATTTAGAAAAAATTAAAGGTGCCTTTTGTATAGTATTACCAAAATACCAACCTACCTAGTTAATAGAAAATATGAAGGGTGCGTTTTGTGTAGGTATTACCTAAATACCTACCTATACTTACTTTTATTTAGATTAGACAAATCGTGCGATTGTCGTAGTTTTCCCTCATAGGCGCAATGGATCTACCCTATGGAAGAAGTTTTTTTGGAGATAACTCAAAAATGGCTGAATTGATTATGTTCAAAACAATTTTTGTAGAAAGTATCTAATAAGGCGCATCGTCTCAATTTTTTTCATATTTTTTGGACTTACGGTTCAAGAGTTACAGGGAGACACAATTTTTCTGACTTTCCTGCGAAAGATGCGATTATATCTGAAAATATTCACTTAATCACAAAATGTTTAAAGATATCTCGATGTTATTTTAAAAGAACCATTGATTGATGAGCAACATGTTGATATTCAGTAATAACTTTTTATTTTGTTACATGTATGGAGCGCCCCACCCCTTAAAATATTTTCTTCTGCAATTTAACTACATAACTAAATAGCGGCATATAGTTTCATACATCTTATAGTTTCCGAGTAAAATGGCTGTGACATACGGACGGACGGACATACGGACAGACGGAAATGACAAAACTATTAGGGAGTTTTTGCCATTTTGGCTACGGAACCCTAAAAACCGGTCAAGTGCGAATCGGAGTCTCGCCACGAGGGTTCCATACATCACACAATTTTAATAATATTCTTTCTTGAGTCCGATTCTTAACTTCACCTCAAGATATTTATGACAAAAAATAAAAATTTACATTCTCAAAACAAGCCCTTTAATTTACACACTACCAATAAAGTTAGTTTTTTAAATAATGTGAAACACGAAGTGAAAAACAAAATTCACTACAGGCTGTCAGTAAGCGGACATGTGTTCGCCAACCGGGTTACCTAACTAACATGCATACCGGTCGCGCAGACAATTTTTTTTATACCACGACGGTGGCAAACAAGCATGCGGCCCGCCTGATGGTAATTAATAATGACCCCCTTAACGCACCAGGGGACATACAACCTATAAAATTTCAGCTCAATCGATCTAGCAATTTCGGAGCAAATAGACATTGTGACAAGACAGAGTAGCACATGCTTCCTTTTAAACCATTTTGGTACGGAACCTTAAAAATATTCCAGTTTCCTGAAATTTCAGTGCTCCCGTAATTAAAATAATACCAGCAATTGATACCCAAAAAATGGTTAATTAGGTAGGAACAAATAGCTGGCAACAAATATTTAAACCAAGCCTGCTTTGAATAATAGATGCCAAGTTAATATTTTTGTTGCCAACCTATTATTTCAAGTTCCCGGTAAATTTTTTGGTCAGCTATATATTGCTGCCGTTCTTCAATTATATGATGCCACATGTTTGACGCTTATAAAAAAATATTGTCGCTAAAATATTAATTCACGGCCAATTTATATTATTATATGCCTTAGAAAAGTTGCCGACTCATGTTTTAGATACCCGGAAAATTATAAGCCGTAGAAAAATGGAGCAACAGTATAGTAATTATCAAAACAAACTCTGGTAGCCTGACGGCCAGACGCCCGACTTACGCTCTAAGGATCGCGGGTTCAAACTTGGCTCCTACTACTGCCTCCTAACTTAACTAAGGTTTTAGACCCTTCAAACAATTTTACACATATTCTTCATAGATTCTAATCTAATAAGACTCTTATATTACAAAGGTATTCCTAATCCTGAGAGTTGAGGATGTTATGGAAATATAAACATATCAGGTAAATAAATACAGTGCACAGTAGTACTAGTCATAATCCTCATGATTATAACTAATTACCACTAACAAGACCCAAGTTTTGAATTACTATTTAGGAGACTCGGGATATGAAAACCAATGGGTCTTCATTTCAAAAAAGAAGTTGACGTTTACTGCAAGTAAATGTAATTGTGTATCTGACTGACTTACGTGTAAGTTATATTCCAATATTATATCATATTATATTTCTTATATAATGAATTGATATGGTTACACATGGCACTTTAAACTATACATACTTGTTTCTTTAAACATCGATTTTTTTAAGGGTGTTCAGTTTTTCAGCTGCTTTCGCCACCGCATCTGTATGTTTATTGGATCCGGTGAGGTGAGAAGCCGCCAGTGTGTGTTCGCATGTAGTATCCCACATGCACATGTACATGGGGAATGGCTATACAGCCGCATACAGTCAAGGCGTTGTAGGAGATTTATTGCTAGTGGCTTGCTTAATCTGAGGAAATCTACTCTAACATAGCATCCAAATTACACAAAATAATGCAGAGCACAGTGAATGCAGGGTACTGTAGAGATATTCCCAACAGCAGGGTGGAAGAACACCTACAACTCATCGCACTTTTTGATGTTTATCCATTCGCTCCTCGGCCAGATATCGACATTTCTTTTATGGCATGTTAATTGAACTTTAGGTTAAATGGGTAATGCCAATCATATTATATTTTAACAGTTATATATTTTCAATAAATACCTACAATTAAAAATCATAAAAATTATAAATATTAATGTGCTCTCAGTGAAAATGTCTTAAAATCATATAAATTTTATAATTACTTCTAGTAGGCATCTTACCTAGTTTGAATAGTCAGAAATCAACTTCGCGCAAAAGTTTCGTGGGGGCAATTACTAGAGGTCGCCTCCATCATTACTGTCGGTAGCGTTGTAGTCAGTGCCTTAGAGGATTGTTTGACATCTGATACTTCACTACTTAAACATTATAGATACTGGTGCCGGCTATACTGTAAATTTATCAAAAATCTAAAATTACCGGTCGGCTTCCATATAGCGTTGACAGCGTTGTAGAGCCCATCACGGAGATATTGAAAACATAAGTGTTAAAGGTCGTAAATGGGCGCTAGTATGTGTGGCGTCAAGTTGAAAATACAAAAAAATACGTTAATTTATCGTTACGCTTAAATTTTGACACACGGCGAAGCCCACTTACTTAACCACCCACAAAATCTACATACTTACCAAATTTAAGGCCATTACGGTGGGCGTATAAGGTTTTAACACCAGTTGAAATCGCAATTTGTTGAGCCTTAATTTATTTTTGAGCTTACTGCTCGAAATTTTAACAGAAGCTATAAGACCCGTTTAGTAAGAAAATACCAAATTTAAGACCATACCGGTGGGCGCATAAGGATTTAAGACCATTTTAAGAAATAGTCGGCTTCATAACATCAACTGTAAGACACTCCTCCGTCTACAGCTCAGCCAGCCTCGTAGGTAAAGTCACTAAAATCTTACAGGACCCCAACCATGAAACCAGGAAACCATGGAACTGTGGGCTTAGAGGAGGCCAAAAAAGCTTGTTGAAGTGGTTGGCGGGTCAGGATGTTTTTACCCATCCAAATTGCCATTGGAGCTGGGACGACGTATTGTGCCAAATTTCTTCTGAGTCACTCACTCCTAAGCTGCAGCACTGGCTACCGGCTTACCCGTCACCAAACAGGAGGTTTGGTGACGGGTTGACAGCTTTTCCAGACACTGTCAGTAATAATGACATTATTTCTCTACTCATCTTGCTCATCCTTCATTCATATACATAGAAAAGGATGGGTACAGAAATATTGACATTATTACTGGATAGAAATAAGTCAAATAATAATAACATTAAATAATTAAAATACTTTTAAAAAAAGAAAAAATATATAAATGTACAAAAATGTATTACATAAAAAAGTTAAAAACTAAAATAAAAACGTCTTCTAAGGCTTTTCCACAAAATATGCACTTAATGAATACACACAAATCATATGTAAGTTAACCAGTGAACGCACCGGGTAGTTCGGTTTAACTGGTCCCTATGCACAACATTACATTGTTGCATTGCGCTTGGTGTTACCGAGCGCCTTTGTTCTTAACTCTTCCACCAGTTTTTGCATTCTACCCTCTCCCATTTAGCTTTAAGATAAATATTGTTTTCTCAGTAAGTGATTTATGTACATCTTTTTGAGAAATAAATGTCTTAAACCGTATAGTATCTGGACCGGCACCTAATTGATTAAAATCTGATTCCGGCTTTGAGTCCGTGTTTGTGCTCCACCCAGGTGTTCTTGCGGTACTTAAGTAAATGCCACATGCGTGCCTGTGGGATGCTATATGCGTAGACACTGAAGACCCATAAAACATTTTTATACATTTCGTAGTCGAGACCCTTGGCGCGTGGGGACCCAGTGCTCAGTAACTTTTTAAAGAACGCAAAAAGAGGCTCGTCGACTCAATTGGTGACCAAAGAGCTGGCAGCTTCCTCGCTCAACTCATAAGTTTTGCGATACAGCGGAGAAATGCTGCCACCATCCTCGTTTGTTAGTTTCTAACATGTCGATACATATAATATATATCGAAACCTCGACAAAACAAATACCCATGGTAAATACCCCGTTTTAAATAGTTTTTGTAACTTCCATAAAAAAAATTGCGTTCTAGGACGTTAAAAAAAATTGTTTTATTTAGAACGTCATATAAATATTGAATACCATTTTTTTTCATAAAAAAATATAGGGATGAACATTTAAAGCATTCTTTTAGAAACATGAATGAATGAATGAAAGATTTATTCATGACAATTACAAAAAACATAATAAACAATAACATATACAACCAGAAACATTAATTGCCACGAAATCGTCGCAACTCAGCGTTAAATGCCGGCACGGCCAGCACTGGTCTTCCGTTGCAACCATTTGACGACACGGCCCCATATAGACATTTGATCCTCACAACAAAACGAATTGATTGATACCATACATGAAAAAAATTCACCATGCCGATTGTATGCTCCCACCGGAATTTGGTATGTAGGTTATTTGAAGTAGACTTTACCGTGAGTACAAATTTGGAGCGGTAAAACCACTGATTAATTAACGTTATTTTCTTGTATTTTCAACTTGATGCCATATGATATGATATGATATTTATTCAAGAACAATTTACATCGTGTTATACATACTAGCGCCCATTTAAGACCTAGTAAGACTTATTTTTTCATGATCTCGAAGATGGGCTCTATATCGCTATATGGAAGCCAACCGATAAGATGTTTGATAAATTTACAGTGGGGCGGGCTAACAAGGTGTAATCTGTGTTCGTATCACGGATTTATATGAAGTGGATCTTTTTCTTAAACCTTGTCCCTAACCAAGGATGTGCATTTCTGTCATTGAATTTGACAACTAGTATCCGATACGTTTGCCTAAGTGAGAAAGAGAACTTGCCATGCGTGAAGAAGGGACAACATGATTCGTAACGTCAAAGAGGGACCTCTGTATAGTACTATTGTTTACTCGGTGCCCTAGCCACAGTTGAAAATTATTACCGAGTAAAAGAGTCGTTCATAGGCGACTAGCATAAAACCGGCCAAGTGCGTGTCGGACCACGCATAATAGAGGGTTCCGTACCTTCAATGGAATAAGAACCAAACTAATACCAGAAGGTCGTATCTGATACCTATAGAAAAGTTTTTTGGAGATAACTCAAAAATGGCTGAACTGATAATGTTCAAAACAATTTTCGTAGAAAGTATGTAATAGAAAAATAAGATAATCTTCTCAAATTTTTTTAAGTATATTATATGGACTTAGGGTTCATATGTTACGGGGGGGTTCACTCAATGTTTCTGACTTTCGAGGCGATTATTTCTGAAAATATTCACTAAATCACAAAATGTTCAAAAAAACCTCAATGTTATTTTTAAACACCTATCGATTGATGTGCAACATGTTGATATTAGGGGAAAAATTGTTTTTTGTAATTTAGTTACATGGAGCGCCCACCATAAAAACATTTTCTCCTTCAATTTAACTATTACATATAGTCTGGCCAGCCAACGAACGCAGTAGCAATGTACAGCGACCAAAAGTATGACAACATAAGAATCAGTAAAAAAAGCAGCAATGATCATCAAATTCTATGTTTTTAATTTTAGTTGGTATTTCCACCTCTTTCATTACGTGACATTCACGGTGTGTAAAAAGGAGACGGATATATTTCGTCTGATTTGTCATCAACTGTAACAAATAATCTGGTTGAGGCAATTGGCATATGCCATAAATACGAATTTAAATTCAATGTAGAACGTTGCAGGAGTTCTATCTCACTCGCGCTTAAGACGAGAGAGTGAAATGCATTAGAAACAAATTCAATGTAAAAGAAATGTGAATTGAAATGTGAATTGAAATGTTCGTCACGAACACGGTGTCTCATCACAAAGGGTTGGCACATGTACGTATTTTGAATTTGCCGCGCTTTTCTACTGAAAAAATGGTTTGCCAGACTATAATTAAATAGCGGCATGAAAAATACACCTTATGTCTAAATTTTATTTTATTCGTCTTATAGTTTCCGAGTAAAATGGCTGTGACATACGGACAGACGGACTGACGGACAGACAGACGGACATGACGAAACTATAAGGGTACCGTTTATGCCATTTTGGCTACGGAACCCTTAAAAGTACTAAAAACGGTCCGATAGAGAGCATAATAGTGGGGGGCGGTGCCTCACTCGCACTCGTTACAAAATTGTCACATTTGACACATATTCACATTTTGATTGTCTGATGACGTCATTACCTCCTTAGTCAAAACGAGACACTCCCTTAGATAAGCTTCTCTGTCGGCCTCACTTTGTGACCGAAGAATGAGATCCACTTCATATACATCCATGGTTCGATACCTACGTACACCTACTAAAAAAAAACACCAAACTCTCTGCCATGGGATTCTCAATGTCCTGTCAACATATCTAAAATGGTGGCCATAGCCATAGACAAAACGCTCTAGCGAGACCTACTGACAGCTTGACAGTTAGGTGTATTACTCTATCACCTAGTGAGACAAGTGTGAGAGCAACGTCTCGCAGTTTGGCATCTCGAATCGGGCCCTGGCGGTAAGTACCCAAGTAACACAGGAAGCATTATAACATATGAATAGTTAACTTATTTCGAACTTAAGGACCGTATAAACTCTTATATACGTTCACCGAGCAACTTGTCGCATTATATGATGCTTTGAGCTGTATAACGGTTGTATAATGGCATATCTAAATGCTTTTGTAAAGCCTTTAGCTTTAGTGCAGCAAACCACAACGCAACTGTACAGCTTTCGACTGTTTAAAAGCACTTAAGTGCTTTAGATTCTACAATAGCATTATATAATGCTTTAAGCTGTATAACGGTTGTATAATGGCATGTATAAATGCTTTTTTAAAGCCTTTAGTTTTAGTGCAGCGAACCAAAATGCAACTGTACAGCTGAATGCTGTACAGTTGCGTTTTGGTTTGCTACACTAATGCTTCGGTGTGGTTTAGTGCCTTAGGTTCTACAATAGCATAAATAAATGCTTAATGCTGGTTATGAGCATGAATATTAGCCATTATAATGCCACGTAAATCCGGTATACAGCTTTCAGCTGTTTTTAGTGCTTTAGGTTCTACAATAGCATTTTATGATTCTTTACGCTGTATAACGGTTGTATAATGGCATATGTAAATGCTTTTGTTTAGCCATTAGTTTTAGTGCAGCAAACAACATGCAACTGTACAGCTGAATGTTGTACAGTTGCGTTTTGGTTTGCTACACTAATGCTTCGGTTTGGTTTAGTGCCTTAGGTTCTACAATAACATAAATAAATGCTTAATGCTGTTTAAGAGCATGAATATTAGCCATTATAATGCCACGTAAATCGCTATACAGCTTTCAGCTATTTTTAATGCCTTAGGGTGTACAATAGCATTTATAAGTAGGTAATACGTTCCTAATGCAGTATAATAGCAATAATATAAACCATTATAAAGCCAAGTAATTCACTATAAGGGGCTGTTCATAAATTACGTCATTTCAAATGGGGGGGGTCTGGACATCGGATGATGGTAGCATGACGTAGGAGGGGGGGGAGGGGGCGGTCATTCCGAAGATCACATCATCAATGTGTAAAAAAGGAATGAATGTCATGTTTCTATAAACTTTTAATGCTATAAAATATTATCTACTAAATAGTTTTTTATTTTACAATTAAGCTTAAAACGCATTTTTTTTAATGACGTCACTTTATTTGGCAGCTTTACTATCAAAAATTGATGACGTAATTTATGAACAGCCCCTATACAGCTTTTAGTGGTTTTAGTGCCTTAGGTTCTACAATAGCATAAATAAATGCTTAATGTTGTTTAATAGCATAATTATTCACGTGTAATGCTGTAGGCATAAATAAGGCATTTTTTAAGGGTCACTGAGCTGCTATTGGACTAAGAGCTAGCCACGTCAGATATGACACAATAATGAGAGCAACAAAACCCGTCTGGTTAGATTGCTATACTATTCTTATTGCTAGATCCTGGCATCTGGCAGCTTTTAATGGGTGGAGGTCACAGTGACAGACTAGCAAAATGCTTTAATTGGAAAATAGTAATACCAAACTAGGTAAAAATTTCCGAAGTTGTCTCAGTTATAAAGGACAGGGCCTATATTTTAAGGGGCTCCCTGGCGCCAACGACCTTAGATCTGATTCCCTTAGTTTTCTAATTATTTATATAGCTTATCATATTATCAGTAACGGCTTTAAACAATATAGTATCCTATATTTACTTCAATATTCATTGTCTTCGAGATATTTGACATCAAAGTCGAACCGGTTTAGGCTAAAAAAGTGGTTTTATGGTCATAAATTTTGTTTTAATTAGTTAAAAATTAAAATCTCTCTACTGTTTTTAGAGACATCAAAGAGGAACCCTAATATGTAGATTACGTATATGTAAGATTCTTTACACCATTCGAATATCGATAAAAGTGTTTTTTTAGACCATATTTTAAAAATATCATAAAACAATAACGGCTCATTTATTTCAAGATCCGGCTCTACAGAATGGAGATAAAAGATTCAAAAACCGATAGTCGTTTGCCTTATAATTCTATCTATAGTGAATATGTTGGAATATCGACTCAAAACTGGTCAAAAATCGATAAAAAAAAACGTTAGACCAAAAAATATTGTGTATTCTTCCCATACATCGGGGTTTTCGGTGCGGGAATGTTTGACATTAGCCAAAGAGTAGGCATTAACTTAAAAAACAGAATGTACTCTAGCACGTTTCTACCTAATGAATAATTGATCGAAAAAATCATAGGTATATACAATTTATATGAAATAGCTGACTATTAAATTAATTTTGTATTAAGCAGAAACGTCTGCAAGCGAAATTTCAATTTTATAATTGAAAGAAAAATGTAAAAATTCACCGCGTCGAGCAAGATTCAAACTTGTGACCTTTCGGAACATCGGTCCGACCGCTCTGACCAACTGAGCCATCGACGCTTACTCAACCGCGGCGAATCTTTCCATCAGTTCCTTCATTGCTTACGTCAGAGGGTGACGTGTAGCGACACGGTTTGAGTAAGCGTCGATGGCTCAGTTGGTCAGAGCGGTCGGACCGGTGTTCCGAAAGGTCGCAAGTTCGAATCTTGCTCGACGCGGTGAATTTTTCCATTTTTCTTTCAATTATAAAATTTAAATTTCGCTTGCAGACGTTTCTGCTTAATACAAAATTAATTCAGTATGGGTTAGCGCATTGTTATCGATGTTATTCCAATATGACTTGGAACTTCGATGCCGTTAACGTGTACATACACTTACGGTAGATGTCGCTATACGTCACCCTCTGACGTAAGCAATGAAGGAACTGATGGAAAGATTCGCCGCGGTTGAGTAAGCGTCGATGGCTCAGTTGGTCAGAGTGGTCGGACCGGTGTTCCGAAAGGTCGCAAGTTCGAATCTTGCTCGACGCGGTGAATTTTTCCATTTTTCTTTCAATTATAAAAAAGCTGACTATTATGTATATATATTGTAGGTACATATACCTATGATTTTTTCAAGTATTTTTTTATTAATTCATGTAGTGACTGATCATTGTCAACCTCTTCAGTTAATCAAATAGTTCATAAATATCGGACGTCAAGATTAATATTTGACACTTACTATACCGTGTCTTTGTCTTAGGTAGATCTAGTTAATAAATTTCGGATATGCAATTGCATTTTTAAAATACTAAGTATATAATAGTCAATACAAACATGCCTCTAAGAAAAAAAGCTCGTATCATAGTGTGTAAGCTATTCACAGAGAGGTAGTTATTCATTAAGCATAATATGATATTTTCTCAGACTAACTCTTAACCTATCTGTTTATCTCTACTCTTTCTCAAATCGTTCCCGCACCGAAAACCCCGATATATGATTATTACGGAAACAAAAACAGTAGGCGAAAACTATGAACTATATTTTACTATACATCGTTTGGCACTACTTTCTCCCAACATAAATTTTTGTATAATTTCTCTTAATATTGTATAGTATTTGTATAGTTTCTCATAATATTGCATCAAACCCAGATCTCTAGGATTTATTTTCTTGAAATGGTTTGCATTCTTTGACCTCCACTACTTTAAAGCTGCCAGATGTCCAGATCTAGAAATAAGTATAATATACCAAACTGACTAGAGGGGTTTGGTTGCTCTCATTATTGTCATATCCGAGGTGGACGTGGCTAGCTCTCCGTCTATATAGACCAACGCCATTTTGTAAATAATTAATAACCTAAAAATAAAATCATGCGGACCTATTTATACAAGGAAAATACCTATATAATAAAGAAATTACTTAATTTAAGACTGCTCAACCAACACTATTGTGTTAATAATGCAAAACTCGTTCTATACGAGGATTACACAATTGTTTTGTTTATTTGACGCATATCTTTTTATAATATTTTATAGCAAAACCACAATAAATCAAAGGCGCGTGAAAATTTTTAATGAAACTTATATACACATTTACAGTAAACTACATTGCGCAGTCATATTTGAAGGATATAATAACGTAAAAGTGTCAAAAACTTTTATAAATTTTGTTAGGATGCAAACAAATATGACGTGTTACTCATTCAGTTTCTTGTACCGTCTTCGTCCATTTTATATTGCGAGACAAAGTAGTTAAATCACAACGTTCATTGTATTATAACCAGGGCCCGTAATTTTCATGCCGATGACATCAATTTGACGTCACGCTCCATATAGGGTGATCCCATATAGTTTTATTATAAATTATTAATCATTAGTCGTCAATCATTTTAATCATGTACAAATGACTTCATAAGTACTCTATTTACACATGGAATAAATAATACCTACTTGATACGTGAAACGTACATACAACTATTTGATTTGTTTTTATACATACATTTTATTAAATGGTATTGTTAACAACACATTACAATTGTTACGTAGAAAACAGAATTCCTCTCTAACGTAAAGCAAGCCATCCTTCTTGCATTAATTCCCATGCAAAGAAAATCTAAGTCATCTTCGCGTTCATACGTACCTAACGCAATATTCATAAAAATCATTTTGTTTTGTAATCGTATTTTTGTTTGTTGTGTCACACATTTGGTTAATTATTTCAAATTCTCTGCTAAAAAGAAAATGTAAAAAAAAAAAAAAAAAATCAAAATTATTTATTTCATAAATGCATACAGGGTTATGATACAGGGGATGGGGCCACCCGGTAAGCAAAATATTGCCTGTGTTGGGAGGCACCGCTCTTCCCTTAGGTTTATAAAAGTTAAAAGGGTAAAAGTTTTGTAGGTAATTAATGGTTTTTAGCTTAGGCACTACATACATGGGACATGCTTGAACATACTTAATATTAGAATAATAGTAGTATGTGAGTGTGAGTGTATGTGTGTGTGTGTGTGTGTGTGTGTGTGTGTGTGTGTGTGTGTGTGTGTGTGTGTGTGTGTGTGTGTGTGTGTGTGTGTGTGTGGTGTGTGTACATGTGTGTGTGGTGCTTCCTAGTATAGCGGTCGCAACATACTCTCCGTATCCTCATAGGATTTCCTTTTGAGCCACTTTGTGATGAGCGATTTACACTCGTGGTATGGTTTTGAGTGTATGTCAAGTTCCCTGTTAATTTTGTTGTAATTTTGTATAATTGATGGACAATTTTTTTCTGATTTTAACAACTAATACAATTAGGAAATCAGTATTTTTATTTCTCAGTGGCACTTGTAACATTTTTGACAGAACGTTTTTTAATGAGCACGAATAAAAAAGGTTACATTTAAAAAGGTTTTATTACATATTGATTTATAAACAGCCAAGGAAATTGATTTGTGTAACATTACGTACTTTGTCATAGTGTCAATCAACATCTAGACGCTAGAGATTTCATATTATTGTCACTGTGACCAGGTTCTAAATGGTATGCAAATCAAAGACCTGGGCCATAACTACACGAATAACTAGATACTTAATGATATTATTTACAAACGAGGTTTTGTACATTATTATATACAGCCTTGGCCAGAAGTATTGAGCATCCTTGTGATTTTCATACAAAACTCGAAAGTTTAGACCGGTGTTTCTGACTTTTTTGAAGTTATTTTATCAATTAATTCAAACTGAACAGGCATGTTTTGTTGAAATGAGTAGTAACTGCATCGAATATTTGCAATTTTTCGCACCGACCTAAATTCGCATTTTTGGGACCTCCACTTTTCATATTTTATAGGTACCTTGAAAGTGTTATTAAGTGAAGTTTTCTAGATATATCAATAAAATATAACATTTTACGTCATTGTACATTGTTATGATAGGGAATTAATACTTAACATCAAAATTGCAAGCAAAAAAGAGCTATGCTCAACACTTCTGGCCAAGGCTGTACAAGTTAGTTTTGTACATACTCGTAATTATTTACAAATTAATTTAAAACATATTTACATTTCTACTTTTTTTGCCCCTTATATTTTGATTCGAAATTGATAATTAGAATTTGCGCAAGGTTTTAGGGGTCATACTGCATCGCCGGTTTGTAAAAATCCATTTTAATATTAAAAAGGACCTTTCAACTTCTACAGATGTAATAGGGGCATACTTCTGGCCAAGGCTGTACAAGTTAGTTTTGTACATACTCGTAATTATTTACAAATTCATTTAAAACATATTTACATTTCTACTTTTTTTGCCCCTTATATTTTGATTCGAAATTAATAATTAGAATTTGCTCAAGGATTTTAGGGGTCATACTGCATCCCCGGTTTGTAAAAATCCATTTTAATATTAAAAAGGACCTTTCAACTTCTAAAGATGTAATAGGGGCATACTTAAAATAAGACCATAAATCAATTTTCCCATTGCTTCCATCAAGACGAACTTCATTATTGTCGTTTAAGTCAGCCATTATTTGCATGGTTGGTAATTCCTTGTTGTGTAAGACTGTTTTATGATTTTTATAAATAAAATTTCCTTTTTCATGCAGACTAACCCTTGATAATTTGCCTGTCACAGTTTTAACTACTTGTAGCGACTCACTCAATGTCAGCGTAAAACTCTCCATTTGCTTGGTAGCTTTTACTAGAACTCTGCAGCTTTCAGGTATGAATTTTAAATGATTTTTCAGATGATGTTTCCCAATTGCTACATAGAGTCATGCTGCATAGAGTATGATTCCAATTAAATTCGTCATAATTAATCATTTAACAACATTGATTTATACAAAAAGAGAGATACGGTACCAGGCGCTCGATTGTGTGCAATTAAATATAGGTTCCGGGACCTATATTGAATTAGTCGTGTGGCAGAGTCTCTCAGTTACACTTTGTGCAATACGTAAAATATGGAGGTCTCGCTTGCATAGCCGTGTTAACTATATAGGTTTATCTCTTTTGCCCATGATACACATGTATTAACTGAGGCCACACAATCACGTAACTTTTTATTAATCATATTTAATTTTAGTTTAATTGGCTTTAGACACAACATTCGGTGCTTGATTATCCATATTTTTTTATTATTATATAGAATTTATAGATCAAGACACTTGGAGACCTTATACACACATACTTTTTTTTAAATTTAAATTCAATTTTTTTTTCTAACTGTTGATGATGGATTATTATAATTTGGAAATGTATGTAGAAGACACAGTTCAGGTAAGAAAGTATATTAAACTTGTATGTAATTCATTTTCAAATAGTCAGATTTAGACTCACCTCTTTTCTTTGGTATTTTTCTTAAACTATAACCTATTGTTGGTTAATCTAACCTTGGTTTGATATGTTTTCTTATAGAATAACGCACTTATATGTATTGTTTAGTTTTGATGTACTGTTGTTTTGAAAAATTAAGTCCCGCCGAGTTTCTTGCCGGACATAATTCTTCTCGGGTCAGAAGTGTAGGGTTAGAACCGGTGTAGTTTGATTTTTTTTCTCTCTTTTACTTTGACGTGTAAAAGTGCCCTTGTGGCCTACTTACTGAATAAATGTTTGAGTTTGAGTTTGAGTACAGCGGTGTGTAGCATTTTACAAGTGTGTAGGTGCTGGACCACATTTCAGTTTTGTTTACTATGAACGTCACTCATCTTCCTTTTTGTTTATGTCTATGTTGAACAACCTCTGCAGGTAACCGATATCGATACTTGAAATAATCAGTACCATGTCTAATTGACTTATATAGCTGTCAGCTTAAAATAATACATATTGTTGTGTTTTAATTATTGTTAATTTATTTGTTAGGTATTGTTGGATAAATGTAAATAGGTACAATGTCATCTTTACACCAGTTTTGCTACAGATATCCGTTTTTAATCGTATACGACGAAAACGTTTATTGTTCCTGTTGTGATCAATATATAACATCAAAAGTCAGCAATGTCACAGCACATTTGCAAACAACTAAACATATTGAAAGAGAAGAAGGAAAATTAACACAAAATGAGTTTAACCTGGATCTTACGAATTTTATGGTAGCGTCAAACATACCATGGTTTCAATTAGAAAATGAAAATTTCCGTAACTTCCTTCAAAAATGCATTGATGGCAAGTATGCGAAAACAGCAAAAGTTCCATCGGAGTCAAACTTAAGAGTACAGTATTTACCTAAAATGTTCAAAAAGGTTTTCGATTCTATCAGGAATGATATCGCGGATTCGTATATTTACGTAAGTGTTGACGAGACGAAAGATCAATTGGACCAAAATGTGGCCAATGTTATCGTTGGAGCACTCAGAAAGACTAACGCAAGTAAACCACACATAATAGCTTCCAAGGTCCTTGACAGGACTAATCATGCCACTGTAAACAATTTAGTAATCGAATCGTTGAAAAATCTTTATGGAAATGACAATTACAATGAAAGGGTGGTGTTATTTTTGACTGACGGGGCTCCCTATATGGTAAAAGCAGGTAAAACTCTACGGAATTCATTTCCAAATATGATACACGTGACATGCTTGGCCCATGGCTTCAACCGTGTTGCTGACACAGTTCGAGGTTTGTATGAGGATGTAAACGAGTTGATTTGTAGTATGAAAACGATATTTTTAAAATCCCCATCACGAACAAAAACGTTAAAACAGTTATATCCTAATATGCCACAACCTCCCCGTCCAGTTATAACAAGATGGAATACGTGGATTGAGGCCTGTATTTACTACATGACTTACTTCGATGAAATAAAAAACGTTCTTAACAATCTCGATGACCAGAATACCGCAAAAGTAAGACGGGCTAAACTAGCAATTGGGAAACCTCATCTGAAAAAGCATTTAAAATTCATAACTGAAAGCTGCACAGTTTTAGTAAAAGCTACCAAGCAAATGGAGAGTTCTACGCTGACATTGAGTGAGTCGCTACAAGTAGTTAAAACTGTGACAGGCAAATTATCAAGGGTTAATCTGCATGAAAAAGGAAAATTTATTTATAAAAAGCATAAAACAGTCTTACACAAAAACAAGGAATTACCAACCATGCAAATAATGGCCGACTTAAACGACAATAAAGAAGTTCGTCTTGATGGAAGCAATGAGAAAATAGATTTATGGCCTTATTTTAAGTATGCCCCTATTACATCTGTAGAAGTTGAAAGGTCCTTTTCAATATTAAAATGGATTTTTACAAACCGGCGATGCAGCATGACCCCTAAAAACCTTGAGCAAATTCTAATTATTAACTTCGAATCAAAATATAAGGGGCAAATAAAGTAGAAATGTAAATATGTTTCAAATTAATTTGTAAATAATTATGTACAAAACTAACTTGTATATTATATTGTACAAAACCTCGTTTGTAAATAATATCATTAAGTATCTGGTTATTCGTGTAGGTATAGCCCAGGACTTTGATTTGCATACCATTTAGAACCTTGTCACAGTGACAATAATATGAAATCTCTATCGTCTAGATGTTGATTGTCACTATGACAAAGTACGTAATGTTACACAAATCAATTTCCTTGGCTGTTTATAAATCAATATGTAATAAAACCTTTTTTAAATGTAACCTTTTTTACTCGTTCTCATTAAAAAAACGTTCTGTCAAAAATTTTACAAGTGCCACTGAGAAATAAAAATACTGATTTCCTAATTTTAGTTGTTAAAATCAGAAAAAATGTGTCCATCAATTATACATGTTCATTTTAGCAGAGAAGTTGGAATAATTAACCACACAACAAACAAAAATACGATTACAAAAAAAAAAGATTTTTATGAATATTGCTTTCCGTATGAACGCGAAGATGACTTAGATTTTCATTGCATGGGAGTTAATGCAAGAAGGATGGCGTGCTTTACGTTAGAGAGGAATTCTGTTTTCTAATGAATTGTAATGTGTTGTTACTGTTGTTAGCAATACCATGTAATAAAATGTATGTATAAAAACAAATCAAATAGTTTTATTTACGTTTCACGTATCAAGTAGTTATTATTTATATCATGTGTAAATAGAGTACTTTTGAAGTCATTTGTACATGATTAAAATGATTGACGACTAATGATTAATAATTTACAATAAAACTATTTGGGATCATCCTATATGGAGCGTGACGTCAAATTGATGTCATCGGCATGAAAATTACGGGCCCTGATTATAACATTTGTTCCGTCGGTATTAGAGACGTTTTTGCATTGACGTAAGGTTTATTTTACTACACTCTTATGCTAGTATAATGCGTTTGTATTGCGATTGGCAAGTTAATCGAGAGTACTTATGCTTCTTTACTGCGATTAGCAAGTTTTTTGGCCGTATTAAGGCTTCTTAAATGCAGTCGGCAACTTAATAGAGCGTACTAATGCTTCTTTGAGGCGATTGGCACTTTCCATGACAACGATAATGCTAATAGCGCAGACATAATGCGCCTGCAATGCTATTAAATGACCTGTATAGGATCTCAAGCTGGGTAATTTGTGCCCATTTAAGACCTATATCAGCACTATAAACGTTTATAATGCTACTATAAAACGAATTCAAAATTCTAAAAGCATACAGATATGCTGTAAGACTGCCGTTATACTGCTTTGATGTGTTACTTGGGTATGACGTCTGACTTCCAATCCGGACGTCTTGGATTCAAACCACGGCTCGTACCACTGAGTTTTTCGGAACTTATGTACGGAATATCAGCATTTGATATTTACCAGTCGCTTTTCACTGAAGGAAAACATCGTAAGGAAATCGGATTCAATCCCGGTAAGGCCTAGTTTCCCCTCTGGGATAGGTCAGATGGCAGTCATTGTCGTAAAAACTAGTGCCTATGCCAAATTCATAAGATTAGGTTGTCAAGCAGACCCCAAGCTGGGACAAACGCTAGATGGAAGAAGACTTGTTGTAGGGTTTATTTTTGATTGGAAATTAATATTTACCATTCGAACGCCGTATGTCATATACAAAAGCGTCACCACACGCCAACATTAATAATATAAACTTTATTAGGGTTCCGTAGCCAAATGGCAAAAAACGGAACCCTTATGGATTCGTCATGTCTGTCTGTCTGTCTGTCCGTCCGTATGTCATAGGCATTTTACTCGGAAACTATACGAATAAAATTTACATATAAGGTGTATTTTGTATGCAGCTACTTAGTTATATAGTTAAATTTGAAAAAAAAAATATTTTTAGGGGGGCGCTCCATACATGTAACTAAATGAAAAAAAAAAAATTAACCAAATATCAACATGTGACACATCAATCGATAGGTCTTTCAAAATAACATTGAGGTTTCTTTGACTATTTTGTGATTAAGTGAATATTTTCTGAAATAATCGCTTCGAAAGTCAGAAAAGTTGTGTAGGGGGCTACACCCCCCGTAACTTTTGAACCATAAGTTCAAAAAATATGAAATTTTTTTAAGAGACGCGCCTTACTTATATACATATACTTTCTACGAAACTGTTTTGAACATTATCGGTTCAGCCAGTTTTGAGTTATCTCCAAAAAACTTCTTCCATAGGCATCAGATACGACCTTTTGGTATTAGTTTGGTTCTTATTCCATTGAAGGTACGGAACCCTCCTATGCGTGGTCCGATACGCACTTGGCCGGTTTTTATATATATGGCTTTTAGTTCACGGCGGTATTAGCGAGGTGAATTCTGCCAATATCGAGGTGTATACTTTTGATTGTAAGGTGATAGCTCAACTCAAAGGTTGTTACACGCGTTTTGAGACTATTTTTTTACTAGCTGCACACTTGTTCATTAGGTCACCGTACAATAAGCTATCAATATTACACACTGAACTACGTAAATGAGCAAAAAACAAAAACTATTCTCAAGACGTCGTCGCCGTCTTGTGCTCAAATGGTTGACCAAACCTTACTTGAAAGTGTGAAGGCTACTTTGACAGTGTACTAAACAACACTTATTCGTTCGCGTTCATGGCGCTATGGGTACGAGTAAGACTACTCATGACACATTTAGGTGTTTTTGGCAGTTAAAAGGTTGAGGGTAAATAATAATTGAGGGTTCCGGACCTACTATTAATTTATTTGGAGATAACTTGAAAACGCGTTAACAGATAATGTTCAAAATAATTTTCATTGAAAGAATATACAATGATGTGTCTTCTCAATTTTTAAAATATTTTTTGGATCTCCAGTTCAAAAGTTACAGTACAGGGGGGCACAATGTTTTTGACTTTCGGGTCGATTATTTCTGAAAATATTAACTGACTCAAAAAATGTTTAAACAAACCTTAATGTTATTTTCAAAGAGCTGTCGATTGCTGTAAAATATTTGATGAAAATTTTTTTTTGACAATTAGTTGCATATATGGAGTACTCCCCCCCAAATATTTTTTCCACCAATTTTACTACAAAACTAAGAAGCGGCATGCAAAATTTTATTAATATACGGCTTATAGTTTTCCAATAAAATGGCTGTGACATACGGACGGACGGACAGACGGACATGAGGACGAAACTATAAGACCCCGTTCCCACTATGTCGTCTGTCGGGACGATTTTTTATCATGTGTCGTAGCGGCAGAACATTTTATATGCAACTGTTCTCACTTGTCGGACACCGATTTTCATATAAAATTTCCGATCCGATAAAAATCGTCCCGGCAGACGACATAGTGGGAACGGGGTCTAAGGGTTTCGGTTTTGCCATTTTGGCAACGGGACCCTTAAAAATTGCACTCAAAACTGTTCGCCCGCTTGAGCGCTACAATGTCAATGTCACAGATAGACATATTCGATTATTTGATTCCATCTCATCCATTGATTACACCGATCAAATAATACTAGCCCAAAAAATGCCCCCACAAGACTGTCGCAAGAAAGACTCGTGCAGCAGTTTCTCTGACAGTCTTATCAAAGACAATATAATATTGTCTTATTCTGGTATAAGATTACGGTTACAAAGCAGCAGGTCCCGGGTTCGAATCCTAGCTAGTCAGGGCATTTATTTGTGTGTTTATCACTTATATTTAATGAGTTATGGATGTTTTTATATATTTAAGTATTTATATGTATATATCTATTAACTATATCTATCGTCGCCTAGTACCGACAACACAATCCTTTATTAAGCTTACCGTGGGACTAGGTTGATTTGTGTAAGATTGTCCCATAATATTTATTTATTTATTGATTTAAGACTGGCCGGTTAGAAATTTTCACGAACTATATTTTATCTACACTCATACTGTAAGTACTCTAAAATGCGTTCAAAAACCGTAGACAATGACAAGCATTACAACAAACGATTTAACTATGATAAGTTTCTTATCTGCGGCAGTAACGTAATTTTAACTATGCATGCTCAAATATTGTTAAGCAATGAGTTTCAAATTTGGAACATCGAATTTGATAACATAATGTTACCGCCATGGCCAACTCGATTGGTCCCGCGCGAGCGCCGGCACAATCGAGTAGGCCATGACGATACAATGGCGGTCATTCTATGGTTTCCGAACAATTAATTTAATATATATAATATGAGTGTAGATAAAGCAGTGTATGCAACTGTACGTAATTAGGCCTTAAAACACTCGTGTGATCTTATTATGAAATTCGCCTGCGGCTCATTTCATAAAACCACACTCATGTTTTAAGGACCCTTATTACGTAACAGTTACATAAACTACTATTCAGTAAATCTTATTTTAGTCTGCACCTCCCTTACATTGTTGCTCGAAGATTGATTTTTACACATTTGACTCGATATTAACGCTATCTAGTAAATATAAGACTCTATATTCATTGGGTCTACGCGTTTGGTGGCATTGGTACGCATTTTACGGTTCTGAGTCTTCTGAGTCTACGTAACGGCTCGACATTTCGTCTCTAGTATTTCGAATTTACGTGCGTGCGTTACGCTTTGCAATAACGTTCAAAACTACTATGAACTAAACCTCCCTCCCCATTATTGTCATTTCATAATAAAGTTACCTAGGTGGCGCAAAATATCCCATAAAATCGTCCTCTTGACAAGGGTGTAGTGTATTCAGCACGACCCGATATGCTCTTTTGTTAAGAAAATGAAGAGCGCGTCATGAGAATTGAGGAGCAGGACCTCTGCTGCTGACTCTACCTACGTCTACATCGGAGCGGCTATAAGTACCTACACCTCATCAATTCATCAGCATTGCTGCTAGCTGACCTCGTACTCATGCCAGAGACAATAGAAATAAGTAGGTAGATATTGAGGAAATTGAACGTGTGTCTTGTGTTTTGTTTTGTGTATTACTTGTGTAGTATGAATAAGCTCATCGTACGAGTACTACGTACTATTTATAATGTGATATGTACATGTCCGAGAGTAATGCGTAAAAGTGTCTTTGACCCGAGATTGCCAGTTGAGTTGCGCAGGCATCCATCGCCTACAGAGCGAAAAAAAACACTATAACGGCGACCGCGACATCGGTTACAACTATGTGCAATCGGAGATCACGCTATGATGGTCGCTTGTCGTCGGTAAGTAAAAGGAAAGAGGCAGGATGTAATGAGTCTAGTGATGTGACACGGTATAGCGATTATCGTTCTGTAATAATAACGTTATTTAATACAATGAACTAACGGTAACGACCGTTAGATAAGTCATTGCGTAGATCTACATTTAAGATCTAGTAGGAGAAGCCTTTGTCCAGCAGAGGACTACTGATATGATGATTACATAGGTATGTATGTTATGTAAAATATCAATAAAGATGCGCGATTTACATATTTAAAACAGACATAGTTTAGACAATGGTTTAGTTTGAAATGAAATGAAATGAAAAATATTTATTTGGTGCAAAGCGAACAGAAACATGAAATATACAAAAATTATAATTATATAATTTTGATAGTTTTGATTGTTTGATAGTCGTTCAGGCCCTTTTCTGCTCATTATCTAATCTATTAAAATAACAAATAAACATTAATTTACCTATGACTTGAAAAAAATCCGTGTTCAATTTTGAATACAACCAAAATTACACCCGACACCGAATTCTTTAAAAATAAGAATAAGGTACCTGAGGTATATAAGGCCCAGCGGTATGTAAGGCCCACTTCAAAAAAACTACTGATACAAGGTTCAAATTCGTCAAATGCTTTTACACACGTCAAGGCCTTAAGAATACAGCGAGCTGGCAACGGCACGCCGCGTCGTGTGCGCCGCCATTTTGTCAGGAGTCGCCGAATAGTCGGAGAAGCTTCACGTGGGTGTGCCTATTACTGTTTTGCGAAAAAGTTGAAGTCGATTTATTAGAATTTCACAGAGAAAACGTATTTTCTACTTATTAATAATAGTGCTGGAGCTCGTTACGCTCTTATTGACAAGGTAAGATAACATAATTACTTATTTTTAAGAGCAATATGGTTGTTTTACTTTAGGAGTGTCCTAGAGCAAATAAGGCCATATGCTGTTGAGGGCATTAAGGCCCGGGTGGTGGCCTTTATACCCGTATGAAACTAAATTTGGAGGACACATCAAGCATAAAGAAAGTTTTTGTTGATTCGTATCGCAATATTATTCTTGACGAATATTACTAATTAAAATGTAGATTTAAACAAATTTTAGGCATCATTTATACAATACACGCTTTTATGGAAATTTCTTTTATTATTGAGATGTAGCCTTGCAACTGAATTTAAAAGCTTATTTTATACATTTATAGGTACCTGTGAAAAATATTTTTAGCTGAAAATTCAAATTAGAACTGAAAATGCTACTTGTGAATTTCATATTTAGTTCATATTAAGACTGTTTAAACTACTTACAATTAAAAAAATGTCAGTAAGCTGATTATAAACTATTAAGTTCCTATCAATAATGTCGATTTTCTCTGTTAAAACTGTTACGTAAACACAATTGTTTCGCGAGATTGTTTTATACTTAGTTGATATCTAGTTAGAAAACCTAAGGTGCAATAAGGCCCAGACAATTAAGAGATTTTTATTTTAGGGTTAGATTTTACTAATTTTTAGTTTAAGATTTGTGTCCAAAAAGCTCAGTCTAAGTTTGCTATCGTTTTTTATTTTAATTGATTTTAAAGCAAAATGTTAATATTTTTCATAGTCGTTAGTTTAATAAGGCCCAAGGCAATTTTTTTTAAAAAAGAAGGTGTATTTTCTATGATGCTGTGATCTTAAATGTCATAAGTAATAAGAAACGAGTGCTTGACATGTGTATAATCTCTCAAATGTTTGTTAATGTTGATTATTTTACTGGGCCTTAATAGCAGCGCTTATTTTAATAATGCCCAAAATTGATATTTTAAAATGACCATGTTATCTAGAATATTATTACAATATTGTGCAAAAAGTTGATCTCATTGTGTAACCAAATAAAAAGACAATCTGAATTCAATTTTGTTTATTTATTCTCTACGTATTTTATGAAAATAAGTAAAATTTAAATAAGGTGGGCCTTACATACCTCCGGTACCTTATAGTCGCGACTCACCACGTTATTTGACAACAACTGACGCTAGAAATAACGTTGTTTCTAACAAGCAATAACAACATTAAATACCAGGACCCGAACCATAGTGTCACAATCACCAGCCAGTGTTGTTGTAGCGATCGACGCGCGCGCACGAACTACCGTTTTTTGCTATACTCGTATAATTTCGGTGTTTTTGACAGTTGTGACATATTTAAGGTAGGTGCAGATACTCATTTGTTTTTGTTTAATACTGGCCAGTGTCCTGTTCTGTATACATAGGTAGTTAGTAATTTTATTCCTTTGATGGAATGAGTTAAGTAGTTTATTAAACATTGGTGCAGTTGTATACAATTGTTGACTCAATTTACACTCTTGTTGGGTTTTATGAGTGTATGCCTGTTAATAGTTTTGTACAAAGTTGTTTTCTTTTCGCATATACTTGCACTTGTTGTAGTATGCTACATACAATGAAAGTTGACAAACTTACGATCGTCATTTATTTTTCACGAGCGGTACATTGATCGTAACATGTCGAGCAAAAATCGACTTAATAGGATTGTTCACTTTTTTTTACCCTTATTTTTATTGTATTTTCTGAAAATATAGGTTAATTAATAGTAGATTGTACAACAAGTGCATAAAACGTACGATTTTATGCGAGGCGTTTATCCATCCGAGCGAGCTTGCGAGCGAGGATTGATATAAAGTCGAGTGTGTAAATTATTTATCGGTAATCGTAAAACAATTTCAAGTTGTAACAAAAATATTACAATGAAAACAAATATGGTTCCCACCAATTAATTATTTTGTTTTTTTTTTAAATTTTCAACATGTGAATTTAGACATACATAGATACTTGTTTTCTGCCAACTCATAAAACATTTCGAGGCATTTCTAAACTATTATCTATTCCTATTTCAGTTGATTTCATTTATTTAATTATAGAAAACACGCAATTCAAATAATTATAGCAAGAATATAATAAAAGAACAAGTTTCAGTATTCTACGAAATTTTACTGCTCAATTAAATTGTGCAATATATTTTGAGTCTGTTTGGCTGTTGAGCCACATTCATAGTCTTAGAAGAACATTTTACTTTATGCCCTTAAAATGCGATTTTATGTCGTCCACGCACGACTTAAAGTCGAACTTTACGAGCATGAGAAGTGAAAATTTGAATGATTTTGTATTTCGTATCTCAGTTAATTATTTATGATTTATTAAAAATATGAGATATGATGTCTCGTAAATTACATGGCTTAGCTGAATTGAAAAAAGCACAAGCATACAAATTCATTAAAAAATAGTTGTCATTTTCATGATGTCAACTGTCAGTATTACCGTGTGAAATGAAAATTCATGTAAATAAACATAAACATAAACATTGTTATTTTATTATTTAGAAAATTTCGATGAAATAGTAGTTTTTTTTTTTTTTTTTTTATGAAATAGGAGGCAAACGAGCAGACGAATCGCCTGATGGTAAGCAATTAACGCCGCATACAACAGATTGTTTGACAAGGGTCTAAAGTAGGCCATAATTCCACGAGGTGGTTATTTTCCCGAACGAAGTGAGGGAAAATTGTTCGAGTGATAATATCGCTTTTAGACCAGAGTAATGCATACAATTTTTCACTTCGATTGCGAGAAAATAAGATAAAAATACTTATTATTTACGCACAATAACTAAACTAAGGTTTTGAAATTATGGTTTAAGTTGACGGTCTTTTAATTTTTTTAACTTTTTAGACACAGATACAAAATATAAACACCACGAATAAATGCCACAGACGACGGTATAATACAATACAATACAATACAATAATGTTTATTTCAGAATATAGATTCCATTTGGTTAGTAACACACAAAAACAAAAACAAATAAAAAGATTATATTACTAATGTTAGTACTTACTTGCTAAAAATTTATCAACTAAATAATACAATCTAAAAGGATGGGGAGCGCGAGACGTGCAGCTGCGTCCACCTACGCAGCAACGCGGAGTCCCAGCGGTCCGCGAACGCGCTCAGGACCCTGTTGGTGCTGCAGCGGACTCGGGCTAGCAGGGACGCGCACTGCTTGCGCATTATAGCTGCGAAGTCGTCAGTTCGCGCCTCCGCGAACATGCCCGACGCACTACAATGCCGCGGCAGTCCCAACAGTATAGCGGGGTTGTTAAGCGACATAAAAACGTCGAACCTCAAATTTTGATGCACAAGTATAAAATTTGGCACAATTGTTTCTTGTCCCTAGAAAAGCTGATTAAGATCGGTACCCCCCCTTCTGGCGCCGGGGAGGGGGGGTTAAAATACCACTCCACCCGGCTTCATTAAAAAAATTCTAACTGTTCACGTTTAGCTAATGTGTTTGGTATCAATTTCGGATAAAACGACCATGTAGAATTCGTTTCTGGTATTAAAAAATGCAATTTATTCAGTAATGTTCAAAAAAATATATGAAAATCGAAAATGTCAACTAAATTTTTTATATTCCAGTCATCATAAATATTAATTTGCTAGTTTTTTTCATACACTAAAAATACAATATTAAAGCATGTAGATTAAATAAAATATAACATTTAATAACCATTACTAACAGTAAATGGCATTAAAAAAAAATTGAGTCGTTCGTCGTGAAATTATTTTTACCGCCGTCGATATCCGCGGTCAAAATATCCAAATAACGCACTGTAGATAGTTACCATGTAAACTTGTTATTTATTGAAATCGATTATATATATAACAAAGATAAAAACCGTTCCTGACGGAATGTGGCATTCCGTCAGAAAAGGGACTTTTAGTATAGGATTTGAGTGCACAACCTCTTTTCGTTGTGCTAAAATAAGCCAATTTATAATAAGAATAAAAAACCGTTACTTATTTAAATTTAAGAAATGTGGACTTCTGTTAAAAAGGTAACGTAGAAAGATTTGTTCTTGTATTTGTATAATAGTATTGCTTAGCGTCAGTCATTATATATCTTCAATAAGTCGCTTACCTGTCATACAAAATCATGACATATTTTTGGAGAATGCTATTGGCTTCTGCTATTGCTCCATCTTGAAGTAGTTTAAATTCTTGTGTGGCCGGGTTAAAGGCGTTCCGAGCTTCAAAGGCACTTTTCTTACCTCTTCCATTAAATAAGGATACTGTGTCGCATCCAGTGAATGCATGGAACACGGGCAAGACTGACGCTTTGTCAGGGCCTCATAGAAACAAAATAGAGTTTAGTTTGCGGAATGTATAAACTATAAAATAATGTATGGCTATTATAACAAAATACTCTTACCTAATACAGTGGCAGGCGATAAAATTGTGTTTTTTCCCTGTGCCAATATGAACCTATAATTCCTGTAGTTGAAGTAAGCGACCTATTGAAGAGTTCAAGTTACGACTACATGTTGAAATTTAAACGTTTTTAATTTACTCATATTATTGCAGGCCGAGTCTCTGCTCAACACTAAATGAATGCCGGAAGTACTTCTTCTTCTACCTAGCGTTATCTTGGCTATTGCCAGGGTCCGCTTTCCTGCTCGCTTTCCTCCACTTTGCGCGGTCCTGGGCATCTTCTTTTACGAGCCCGTTTTCACTCATGTCGGCCTCCACGACATTCAGCCAGCGCTTCTTTGGTCTTCCGCGACCGCGTCGAGGGCTGTCCAGGGCTAGATTTATATCCCTATGTAGTCTGGTGGCCTGCGAGAGACGTGACCGAACCAACGAAGGCGACATTCTTGGAGCTACGTCACGAACTGCGAGGCTGCCACGTATGTACTCATTACGAATGCGATCAGCACGTGTAACGTCGCACATCTACCGCAGCATCTTCATTTCTGTAACGCAAAGCTCCTGAATATGCCTTCCACGAACCGGCCACGTCTCGCTTCCGTATATTAAGACCGGTCGGATGATGCACTTGTAGACTAGCCCCTTCAGTCTTAGCGGAATTCTGCGATCGCAGATGACTCCTGTGACCTCTCGCTATTTAGACCAAGCTGCGCTGATTTGGGCTCGGATGTCGTGGTCAATGGACCCGGACTCATGCTTGTCCGTTTTCACGGCAAGTTCGTTCCCTATTTTGATAGGAACGGGATCAGTACTTCCGCAGGCCGTGTATTCAGTCGTCGAGACATTTAGCTTTAGACCACCGTTCTCTAGCTATCCCTTCCATAGGTTCACCTTTCGCTCTAGTTCCTGTTTGTCCTTGTCCGTCAGTGCAATATCATCTGCATACATGAGCAGCCACGGCGGCGGGTCCTGGATTTCCGCCGTAACAGCATCAAGCACAACACTAAACAGAAAAGGACTAAGGGCCGAGCCCTGGTGCACGCCAACTGTGATCGGGAAGTTGGATATTTTGCCCGCGGATGCCGACGGCGGTAAAAATAATTTCACGACGCGCGACGCAAATTATTTTTTTAATGCCATTTACTGTTAGTAAAGGTTCTCAAATGTTATATTTTTTTGAATCTACATAAAATATGCTTTAATATTGTATTTTTTGTGTATGAAAATAACTAGCAAATTAATATATATGATGACTGGAATATGAAAAATTTTGTTGAGATTTTCGATTTTCGTATATTTGTTTTAAATATTATTCTGTAAATTGTATTTTTTAATACCAGAAACGAATTCAACGTAGTCGTTTTATCCGTAATTGATACCAAACTTGACCTATTAGCTGAACGTGAACAATTAGAATTTTTTTTGATGAATTTTAGGGGGGTACCTTGGGGTACCGATCTTAATCAGGTTGTCTGGGGACAAGAAACAACTGTGCCAAATTTTATACTTGCGCATCAAAATTTGAAGTTTTGCACTTAAGACCCATACTAGTATCCTAAACGCATAATCAGCTCTTTAAACAGTTTAAACACGCTTTAAACCGCTTCAAAAAAAATTAAAATCTTTTTTAATGATTGTGAAGTAGGAACTAAAAAACACCTCATGGTTTGAGAAATAAATTGCGTTTCCTGATTGGTCGATTTTAACATTGCTGTATTCTGATTGGTTGATATTAAATACAATGTTTTTGAAGGACTTAAATTATTTACACAGTATACGCACTAAAAAAGTATCTAGCGTTCCGATTAACTTCGATATGTGTTGTGATTGGTGGATTTAATATGGTGAATTGTTCCGATTGGTCAATTTAAAATGTTTTGTATATCATAAATATGTATACATATTAGCTCTAGAGGCTAAATGTACTACTTTAGTCCGCCTTGGTAAACATAATATGACACACTTTTTGAGCATTAGAAGTGAAAATACCTTTTATTGTGCTATAAAGGTATTAATGCATTTCTTAGTGTTACAATACACCACAGGATAACCTATACCACCAACCATGTAAGTTGTATAAAATACTATTTTAACAGTTTCTTACCAATAGTACTATATTAGTCCTATTGGTAGGAAACTAAGCATATGCTTTGGCTAGCTAAAATACAAAAACAATGAATAATCGCAGTGAGATAACGTTGTATAGGTAAGTACAAGATATATATCATTACTATCATTTTGATAACCCCAACACGTTATTTGTAATAATAATTAATAACTCTCTATCTCTCCTTAGCATTATTATTCCCATCTGATTGTGGGGTCTGCTTTAATATAATAATAATAACTAGGAATATTAATTAATAATTTTCAATGCATCTTGACAGTAAACATAACCCTAATATTATTTCCACTTTCAGCGAGAATTCAGGTCCCTGAGTTCCCTCCAGAAGCTATAAAAGGACCAAAATACGCAGCGCTCATTTTGTAGGCAGCGAGAATCCCGAAAATCCTTTACATTATATGTTCCTACAATTTTTCTGACAAAATAAATCAAACATGAAAATGATATTGAAGTGGTGGTAAAACGGGTGGAATAAACATCTTTGAGTGGTCCTGCTCAGAACACAAGAGGTGAACAGTGAACATTGTCTTCAACATCAAGCAAGAATCACCAAACGTTCATGTCCAAGACCGCTAGCTCATGGACCAGCAGGTAGCAGTTGTAATTGCAAATCAGATACCTACTTCTTACTTCATTTTTTGTGCGATTTGGTTGGTGTACAGTCGCCATCAAATATATCGGAGCGGCCCCGGTATTCAAAAATATCTGAACATGCACTTTGTCGCCTTGGCAATAGAGGCGTTGTTCAGATATTTGTGACCACCTTGGCCGCTCCGATATATCTGATGGCGACTGTACTAAAAATTGCATACATGTACAGTCGCCATAAGATATATCAGAGCGGCCAAGGTGGTCATAAATATCTGAACCTCTACTGTCATGGCGATAAGGTGTATTGGTCAGATATTTTTGAGTACCTTGGCCGTTCCGATATATTTGATGGCGACTGTACAAAGAAACATGTTTGCGGTTTCTGAGAAAATGGTAAATAAAAATTGTCATGTTAATAATTCCTTTAGACACCAAGGTTTGAAACGTTTTCTGTTGAAAATAATAAAGCTATTTTATTTAATGATGTTGCAATTTCTTTATATGCTTACCTGTAGCAATATTTTTTGATCATAATCATGATATCATTAATTGCACCATGTTAATAAAATGATAAGTTATTTATAAAGACAAGATATTTTATTCACTACAATGTAAAAGTTTCATAACGTTAGATATGACACAATAATGAGAGCAACCAAACTCATCTAGTCAGTTTGCTACACTATGCTTATTTGTAGATCTGGACATCTGGCAGCTGTAAATTGGTGGAGGTCAAAGAATGCAAACCACTTCTAGAAAACAGGTCCTAGAGTTCTAGATTTGATGCTGTATATGAGAAACGTATATAAATAATTAGATTATGTAATTGCAAAAAGTTTCTGTTGGGGGAAAGTAGTGCCAAACGACGTATAAATGTAATTTATTGTTTGTCGTCTACTGTTTTTGCCTACGTAAAATTATACGCAATGTGTTTTGTTCTTATGTTAAAATATAGGCCCTGTCATTTATCACTGAGGGGACTTCGGCAGTTTTACCTATTTTGGTATTATATTACTATTACCCAATTCAAAAATTTTGCTAGTCTGTCACTCTGACCTCCACCTATTAAAAGCGGCCAGATTCCCGGATCTAGCAATATGGATAAGTATAGCAATCTAACCGAACGTGTTTTTTGCTCTCATTATTGTGCCATATCTGACGTGGCCAGCTCTTAATCCATAAGCATCTTAATTCACAAAACTATCAATGAGAAAATCTGTGACAGCAAGGAACAATTTCAGTTTTTGGCATATGGTGTGTTTGTTCTCTGGCTTTCTGGTATAAGTTTAAGTTAGGAGGTGATTATATAATTTTACTGCTGCATGCAAATTCAAGGGAAGTTTGTATTTTAATCTTCTATTTAGTAACTCTCAGAACAAATGCGTTTTTTCTCACATGCATGCCTTCTAATTTATTCAGTGGAGCTGAAATGAATGAGAAATCATTAGTAATAAACCACTAGATTGCCTACTAGTGACTAGGTATCTAAACTGTACAGACATAAGAATGGGGCGATAAGTCCACCCTCAAGCTAACTCCTGTAGCTATTCAATATTCATTTGTATCATACAAAGTGAAATTATTGTAAGCTTATAGTGTTATTGTAAAGCGCCAGTGAAGTGCGTGGACAGGTCTTTTAGTACCATACATGAATGACTATTGAGTTTCAAAGTATACTTAATGCATCATAAATATTTGAAATGCAGGTTTGGGCGACGATTTCGCCACTAATTTCCGAAATTTTATTGTTATTTACCATCTCGGTCATTTTCGTAAAGTGGGCTGCCTGGAAATAGTTTAGGCCTTTTGTATTGTGTTGGTCATGCCGGAGGTCTTTTTACACCGGAACAACACAACGTTTTATAACTTTAATAATTTTGTGAATAGTTCTTCCTATTTTTCCATTTCGAAATGAATTGAAGGACAGCTTGACACTGAGTCTTAAAACATGTTCATCCGCACGATGTTTCTAGTCAGTTTGTGTGCTGTGTGTCTATAGTTCACGCACGGTCCCTTATAGCAAGGACCCTAAATGGAAGGACTGTACAATATGTGACATCGAGTTCAGGCTTCATTTTTATTTTGTAGCTTCTACTCGCCAAAAGACAACTCCTCACCAAATTTTAAGTTGCGGAAACGCTTGGTTTGCGAGATAAAAATAATCAAAGTTCCATATAAAATCCCGATTTTACACCGCCATGACACAATATTTTGCAGAGGAGAGGGGGGGAGTGGGATAGTGTTAGGTTCTGGCGCTTCGCGGGCCGCTGCCGCGGCACGCTCGCTTCGCTCGCTCGGCTCGCGCGCTGTAGGGTCGCAGTTCTACCTAACACTCCTCCTCGCTTCGCTAGTCGTCGTACCTACACCGACCTGCCTTAGAGTCTGTCTGAAACTACTTTGAACTAACCTAAAAAGTTCCTTTAAAGTGTCATGTCGTATCCCCCGCCCGCAGACCCCGCCAATTCTATTTGCGTTTTGTTTTACGCGTTTTAGTAAAATCGTACCATTTTTGATAATTATTAATCAACAAATTTCCACAAAATAATGCTTATAAATTAAAAGAATCATTGAATAAATATCATGTAACTATTATTGTACACAAATAAGTCGAAAAAACTGTATTTATGTAAAAACTGAACATAAAACAAATCATCACGTTTTAGTTTTTCTCAACACGTTTAACGAAACGCAAAATATTGTGTCATGGCGGTGTAAAATCGGGATTTTATATGGAACTTTGATTATTTTTTATCTCGCAAACCAAGCGTTTCCGCAACTTAAAATTTGGTGAGGAGTTGTCTTTTGGCGAGTAGAAGCTACAAAAAATATATGAAGCCTGAACTCGATGTCACATATTGTACAGTTGAGCCCCCTAAATTGCTCAACAATCACGGAGCGTGATTGATGGTACATGCAACTTTTCGGAAATAGTTTTCAAGAAATTCGTCGTCAAATTCGTTGTGCCCGCCTGGCTTCAGTACAACTCATTCCTGGTAAACGGTAAGCCTGTAAATACTCTGGCTATACATTTTTTTTTAATAGCCTATGTTATGTCCCACTGCCGGGCAAAGGCCTCCCCTCTCTTCCGCCACTCCTCACGGCCTGGTGTATGTTCCCGCCAGTCGCTACAAAAGGCATCTAGGTCGTCCCGCCATCTCTTTTTCGGTCTGCCTCTGCTCCGGCCATCCGTTTATACATTACCATATAAACACAATAGGTAGTGACCTAAGTATAAAATTGATATGTTGGTAGCATATCAATTTTATACTTAGGTACATCGAAGTGATACTTGCAGCAATACTATGTGTAACACGTAAAGTATTCCTCATTTACTTCACGACACCATTTCTCACGTAGGTTTTCGCGGATTCGAACTATTATCAACCAACTTCAAGATTTCGAAGGAGGAGGTTATCAATTCGTCGGGATCTTTGTTTTTGCTATTTTTTTTTTTTTTTTTTATGTATGTTCACCGATTATTCGAAGACGGCTGGACCGATTTGGAAAATTCTTTTTTTGTTTGAAAGAGTATACTTCACAGTTGGTCCCACTGTAACCAGGTCAGGATCTGATGATGGGATCCTGGAGAAATCGAGGGAACTCTTCAACTGTTATAGGCACACCTATAGTGATTTAAGAATTTTTTACAGCAGCTCGAGCATTTGCTGTTGGAAAGGTGGATGCTAAGTGAAGTCGGTTCTTTTTTGTTTAAAATTATTTTTGTACTATTATTGGAATCATTCCCACACGTAGGAACAAAACCATTTCATTTCTTGTTTTTGATATACTGTTTATTAATTATAACATTCAAATCGCAACAAACAAACGATTTAAGTTTAACTGAAAAATTGTTAACAACGGAAACCTAACTGCTATTACTACTAGGTAATACTTATAAATGAACATACTTTTCCTCAAATGAGTTATGTTTACTTTTCCAAAACTTATATTGCATAACTTCGACCAAGTCCGTAATGTATGAGAATATCTATGCGTGATTTAGGTACTTACCGATGAAAAGAAATATCACCATGTTTGGCGCCTGTGTGGCTCTTGCATCAATGCACGGCACAAGCCGGCATTTTAATACCGATATATTACCGAAATTTCATGGACCGAAAAAACTAATATTTTGACGACATGACAATTTCAAAATGTTTGACATGACATTAGGGCACCGCTGTCACAAGCTCCGCCCACTTTGGCACCAGAAAAGTGGAACATATTTTGAGCGTTGATTACGCTTCCTTACTTATTATTCTTCCAAGGAAAAAAAAATGTTTTATTAGGGTACCTCCCCTATACGTAAAGTGGGGAGTGATTTTTTTTTAATTTGGTATCTCTGGTGCTGATTTGAGGCACTTAACAATATCCTTTTGACAGCCGTCGTCTGATATATGAGAGAAAGCGACAACGTAAATGACACCTTCATAAAGTATGACAGAGTTCAAAATTTAAAGTTAAATTTTTGACGTATGGCGGTTAAAAGTTTAAATAGCTATCTCGAGTTTGTTCGGAAAAAGAAGTGTGGTGGTTTAGATGGGAGCTCATACATTCTGCGACACTTCTCTTTCTGAACAGACTATATATGGTAATTAAAGGTAAGGTTGTCTGGGAGAAATCTCTTTTTAGCGATAATACCGCCTGTTGTTTAAATCTATTCTGACTTTATGCATTTTCTGTACTGGTTTTCTTTTTGAGGTGTTCAATAAAGAGTATTTGTATTGTATTGTAATTAATGGTCTTCTTCGTTGAGATCAAAACTTGCGCTCTATTGTCTGATAAGATTTAACCTTGACTTTCCCTTTATCTGCACAAAGATAAAACAATACTACAACTACCAGTATCTAAGGGCACGCATCCTGCCTTGTATCAGGTTCATGGCCAATGTATGACCAATGTTTTGACTGCCTGGCGTTTTACGGTTACTAGTAATTTATAAAACATTCCCATCACCTGGTGCCGGATTCTAATTTAAAAATACATTAAAAATACAATAAAAATAGAACCTATCTCAAACATAACTCCAACACACAACAAACATTCAACCAATATTGAAGTTTTATTGGAGTTGCGTTGGAATATTTCTCAAGCAAATTCTGATATTTCTGATTCAGATGTTTATGCCGTAGCTGTATTGCGTTGTTAATGCATTGGAGTTGTATTGAAGTTGGATCGTGTCTATATGTGTTTTAAAGTTAGAATACGGCACATAGTCGTAGTAACAATCAAAATAATAAATCAAAAAATCAATCATTTATTTATTCCTAAAACGTATTTAGGTACATTAATTAGGTATCAATAATATGTTGAGAAACACTATGTTTTGCCTGCTGGCATACGATTTTTTTTATACCTAAGTACAATCAAATATACGTAAAATTACCAGCAATTACTACTTAATTAAATAAATGTTATAAAAACACAATTAATACGCATTGATAATTTGAATGTCAAAAGGATAAGCAACAATATATAATTTAATCTTAGTAGTAATGTCAAATAGAGAGTATTAGTCATACAACTCATAATATCATGTTTTTTATCATAATTGGTTTAAAACAATGGATCTCCTCGAACTGAGAACTCGCGATTTACTTGCAAACGAGATTACCAGTGATCGGATTTTAGGGTGCAACGCGGTTTTTTTACCTGAAAAGTTATGTCAATATGGATAATCTTCGGGGTTTTACGACCCACGTTGTTTACTTTAGTTACATCAAATATATTTCAATAACATTTTAACCACTATATTTGCATAATAAGTGTACGTATTCCGCCGTGTTGCACCGTAAAATTAGATCACTGGAGATCACCAATATAACCCTTATGAAGATCGTTTTCGCGCCTTCGAGCTCCATAACCTCTTGATTGATCCTGCTCATATACGAACTCTCAAATTATACTATCATGCATGATGAAGTCAATTCATGCAGATTACGCTATAATAAAAATGTCTCTAACCGTCACCATATTGAGTTTCTCCTAATAATCTCTCATTACATATCTTGTAATCCTAACTGATCTTAGTAAAGTGTACCTCTAATTATCATGATCTCTATGTCAGTAGTAGTTAAACGGCCTCCTATTCTAGTCGGTAGTGACCCTGCCTATGAAGCAGGAGCTCCCGGTTCGAATCCTGGTCAGGCCATTTATTTGTGTGGGCATGGCATGTATGGGCATGTATTCGAAGACGGGTGGACCGATTTGGAAAATTATTTTTGTGTTTGATAGAATAAACTTCACACCTGGTCCCATTGTAATCAGGTCAGGATCTGATGATGGGATCCGGAGAAATCGAGGGAACTCTTCAACTATTATAGGCACACCTATAGTGATTTGAGACTCGATTCTTGCAAACGAGATGACCAGTATAACAACAAAACTCTTTTAGGCCTTTTCATTCCAGAACTATCTGATCAATCCTGCTCATATAGGAAGGAGCTCTCTAATTATATTTATCTCTGCTGCAACCCTAACAAATTTTATAAAGATCAGAAAAACGTTACTAAAGTTATTGCAGAACAATCATTCAAAATCAAATAGCCATTGAAATGTACGGACGTCCCAGTAGTCAGCTGACAGTTCTGTTGTGTCCGAAGTTGTCTGTAAGAACTTCCCTTCGCTGCGCTCGCTCGTTTGATTACATATTTAAGTAGTACTCGTCTACCGTTAATTCAGTTTAATTGAAATCACTACTTTCGCCCAAAACCACAGGGTTCTCAATAGTTTGAATGATACGCGATAGGTAAAAGCTGGCAAGAAACCACCACTGCACTGGTGGTCTAGAAATCTCAATGTCAGCGGCTTTATAACATTAGTTGGTTTTGTTTTTAAAATTACATACGAGATAAGTATTGATAAGACTAAGTATAATGTTTACGAATATAAGAATAGGTAGTTAGATACCTACTTACTTAATATTCATTTTAAGAATATTACATTTTCAACCAACTTCAAAGGAGGAGGTTCTCAATTAGTCGGGATCTTTGTTAATTTTTTTTATGTATGTGCACCGATTATTCGAAGACGGCTGGACCGATTTGGAAAAAATCTTTTTTTGTTTGAAAGAGTATACACAGTTGGTCCATTGTCATCAGGTTAGGATCTGATGATGGGAACTCTTCAAATATTATAGGCACGCCTATAGTGATTTGAGTATTTTTTAAAGTAGTTCGGGCATTTCCTTTTGGAAAGGTGGAGTCTAAGTGAAGTCGGTTCTTTTTTGTTTAAATTTATTTTATACAAAAACATTTTGTCTGTTTCAGACTTCAGAATATGCAACAAACATAACATCACCTCACCAGGATGACAGAAAAGGTAGTAGTCCGCTTCGAGGAAGCGGAACGGAAGAAGACCACCATCCTCGCTTCAATCGGCACTGCGGGCGTGGTGCTGGGATGGCTGGCCCGAGGATCAAGTCTCTTGATGACTTCTGTGGCCCTGGTGTCCGCGTATCTCATGACTGGGGATAGATACCAGTGGATCTACATCTGGCAGAAGACGTACTATAGGGATCTGTTGTAAGTATTATCTAATAACATTAGGCAATACAGATAACTTCTTGAAACCACCATGCACCATACTCATTCATTTCCACCGTTGAGGAGGGCGTTACCCTTAGGTTATTGTACCTAATCGAGGTAGGTAGTATGTAAACTAGTTTCAGATAAAGCTGATGAGAAATCTTAACAAAACTTTATAGTTAGTAGGTACAGTAACTGTGTGATTCTTAATCCAATTTTTCCGATACTCCATAACAGAGCGTACTAATTCGCTATCAGGGGAGCATAGGTCACACAAGGAGATTAGAACCAATGGACTTTGCATCTCCTTTACCCGGATGAAGAACAGTTTCTGGCGTATAAAGTTAAATTCTCTCGACAGCAGTTCAGCAGTTGTTGCTTTAATCGAACCAAAAGCAGCATTAGGGAGCAAAAGGGTGCAAAAGTGATTTTCATAAGTCTTGTTATATTGGTCATATCGTTTGCAAGTAAATCGCAAGTTCTCAGCTTAATGCGGACTACTAGTCTTTATTTCTATATGAAACTCCATTGGTTTAGAAATAAAGGAACGTTCTGCAATACAAAATAAATCCATTGGTCGTAATCTGTTTGGTCGGGCACAATGTGTTCCAGTGTATCGCATCGCCATTCATTCCATTTGCTTCTTGTCAACAGAGCAAAGTCCGCCATTCTTACATTTCTGCATTCCTGGTATCAAGTTCCCTTGAACAACTGTTAACGAGAAATTTTATAATTGTAAATTACTAATAGTCCGCCTCGAACTGAGAACCCGTGATTTACTTACAAACAACGTGACCTATATAACAAGACCCTTATGTTATGAAGTTCGCTTCGCGCCTTCTAGCTCTATGACTATAACCCCTTGATTGATCCTGTTCATATACGAACTCTCAAATAGGCATGGTGAATTTTTTTCATGTATGGTATCAATCGATTCGTTTTGTTGTGAGGATCAAATGTCTATATGCGGTCAATTGCGTTAAAGCAACACAAAAGTTAGAAATTAGACTTAAAGTCTGAGATTTGCATTTGTTTCTCGAAACGCTCCTAATAAAATGACATACAAAAGTGACGTCACGATCATATAGTCTCCCTGTTTAGAGTATGAAAAAATTATGAAATTGCTTTTTTTACAGTGAAATGTTGCGTTTATGTATATGGTTACCGTACAATTTATTGAACAGTAAAATGTTAAAAATCGAATGGTATCATTGTTTTTTTTTTAAATTTCGTACTTAAAAAATTGAAAAATTTTGCAATTTTGACGCATGATATCTTTGAACCATTACAATAGATTTTTTAGGGTTCCGTAGTCAACTAGGAACCCTTATAGTTTCGCCATGTCTGCCCGTCCGTCCGTCCGTCCGCGGATAATCTCAGTGACCGTTAGCACTAGAAAGCTGAAATTTAGTACTAATATGTATATCAATCACGCCAACAAAGTGGTAAAATAAAAAGTGGGAAAAAATTTTGTATTAGGGTACCTCCCCTATACGTAAAGCGGGGGGTGATTTTTTTTTCATTTCAACCCTAACGTGTGATATATTGTTGGATAGGTATTAAAAAAATGAATAGGGGTTTACTAAAATCATTTTTTGATAATGTAAATATTTTCGGAAATAATCGCTCCAGAAGTAAAAAAAAAATGTGTCCCCCCCCCCCCCTCTAACTTTTCAACCATAAGTTTTAAAAATATGAAAAAAATCTCTAAAGTAGAACTTTATAAAAACTTTCTAGAAAAAATATTTTGAACTTGATAGGTTGAATAGTTTTTGAAAAAGAATTACAAAATAATTTCTGAACTAAGTTTGTAATTTAACCGTATAAGCAGGTGTTTATTGTACCTGTAATTTCTACAAAATCACAATGAAATGACGTGCTTTCAAATAAAGTAAAAACAGTGAAAATCGGTTCACGCAATAAAGAATTAACCCATAAAAATCATCTTCCATACTTTAAGCTCGCGCGCAATAGTTTACTTAATTTGCCGATAGATGTCGCTGTACGTGGAACGCTCATATCATATCCTACATGGCGGTGTTATTTTAACTCTTAAGTGGGGACACTTACTGTGACGGACGGAAAACTACGAAACCCTACACTGAGCGTGGCCCGACACGCTCATGGCCGGTTTTTTAATTTTCACTTTATTTGGACATATTGGTAATTCTCCATCCTATCAACTAAATTTTATGGTATAATTCAACATGTGTCATCATCCCTATTATACAGGGTGTTTGGTAACCGGATGCAAAGCCGAAAGTAGGAGATAGCCTAGGTCATGTAGAACATTTTTAGCCATACTTGTCTTAGACAAATGTTATTAGTTTTTTTTTAATTTAAATTTAAAAATTTGTCGGAGAAAACTGCAAAACTTCAGACTAAATCGATAATTAGTACTTTTTTTACTGCAGGTAGATTTTTTTTTGTTTTATTTCGTATTGTGCAATGTCTATCAAACACTAGAAAAGTGATTTCAAACATCTGTGTCTAAAGAAAACAAGTTGACAGCGATTTAAAATTTTAGTTACATGAAAATGTAAACGATTTAAGTGATTTCAAAGTACGAAAAAAAAAAACTAAAATAGCCACGAATTTTCAAACCATTTTAAAAACATGCTTGCCCTTTTATTTAAGCTATCAAACACGACTGTAGCTACTGTATCCTTGAAAATAAGCCACCTAAACCAACTGGGTAGCTAAAATGTTTCACTCTACTTGTGATACTTGTGGTAGTTGTGGTGACGAATCTCATTATGATTTTACAATAAAACATTGGTTCTGAATACTAAGTTGGCGTTGACTTGACATTTGACTTGTTTTAAAAGGGTTAAGTGTACTGGACAAAACTACCACATGCAATTTTAACAAACAAAGGCTTGCGGCGGTGAGAGACAAAAGGGACTGATAGCGGCAGGCGGCGGGCGATAAGACAATCATGTCTCAAGCCATTTTATCTTTGAAAATAGGCTACCTGTACTAATAAGAGGGAATGTTTAGGGTAAATTAAAACAAAAGCATAAAAGATAAGTTATTTATTTTTACGATCAACACATTAAAATTACACATCATCGCTCGTTTTCAAAATGTGACCCGCCGTTTCGAATACAAGCACGAGCCCGTCTTCTTACTTCTGTGGTGGTTGTTCCGAATATCATTTCTTCCCTCATCCTTTCGAACGCCGCTTCTATCCTCTCCCTCAGCTCTTCTACGGTATTAATGACCTCTTGTGTGTAGACTAGCTCCTTAGCTCGGCCCCAAACGAAAAAATCCAATGGTGTCAAATCAGGTGACCGAGCGGGCCAAGGGATTCGTCCGCCTCTGCCGATCCAACCGTCCGGGAAACAGTTATCCAGATGTCCAGTACACTTAACCCTTTTAAAACAAGTCAAATGTCAAGTCAACGCCAACTTAGTATTCAGAACCAATGTTTTATTGTAAAATCATAATGAGATTCGTCACCACAACTACCACAAGTATCACAAGTAGAGTGAAACATTTTAGCTACCCAGTTGGTTTAGGTGGCTTATTTTCAAGGATACAGTAGCTACAGTCGTGTTTGATAGCTTAAATAAAAGGGTAAAAGCCAAGCATGTTTTTAAAATGGTTTGAAAATTCGTGGCTATTTTAGTTTTTTTTTATCGTACTTTGAAATCACTTAAATCGTTTACATTTTCATGTAACTAAAATTTTAAATCGCTGTCAACTTGTTTTCTTTAGACACAGATGTTTGAAATCACTTTTCTAGTGTTTGATAGACATTGCACAATAAGAAATAAAACAAAAAAAAATCTACCTGCAGTAAAAAAAGTACTAATTATCGATTTAGTCTGAAGTTTTGCAGTTTTCTCCGACAAATCTTAAAATTTAAATTAAAAAAAAACTAATAACATTTGTCTAAGACAAGTATGGCTAAAAATGTTCTACATGACCTAGACTATCTCCTACTTTCGGCTTTGCATCCGGTTACCAAACACCCTGTATGTAGGTACTCTACTATTTCTTATTCTTATCCTCATTCAACCTTGTCATTCCACGATCGCAAAATAGTAGTTTATGTAACTGTTACGTAATAAGGGTCCTTAAAACATGAGTGTGGTTTTATGAAATGAGCCGCAGGCGAATTTCATAATAAGATCACACGAGTGTTTTAAGGCCTAATTACGTAGGGTCAGGGAGGGAACAGTCGCTAGGATTTTTTCAACAGGCTGTTGCATGAAAACTATACATTCCTGAACTAATTGTTGCAAGCACAGAGCACCGTGCATTATTAAACTTTCATATGTAGCAAATATATTTGCTGTTACTTTCACCAAAAAAGATATATCCATTCTTTTTTAGAAATTGGGAATCGAGCCACGGTGTACCGGTTGCTGTACACAGTGACTAGGACCCGCTAGTACACAGTGGTTCTAACAGTACACAGTGGCTCGAGTCACTGTGTACTACGCCCTGTACATAGTGGTTCTAACAGTACACAATGGCTAGGTACGTAGGAATCGAACCTAAATTATATAACAAATAACATTTTTGTTGAATAAAACGGTAATTAGAATTGGTAAGCACAACCCCCGGAATAATCGTTCCTGATTTCATTCTTGATTTAAAATAGGTACCTACCTAAATGTCGCATGATTTATTCACTTTCATTTTATTTAAAAAAAAAAGAGTGCAAGAATTATTTTTAATAATCACAGAATTTTTATTCTTATTCATATTCAAGTAAATTTTAGCCCAACTCTGTAAGGTGCACAGTGGTTCGCGAGCCACCGTGTACTTTTCCAAAACGAACGACTGTGGACCTTGGCGTCATTTTGTATTTTAGTTCAAATTAAAAACACATACAAACACCTAGGGCCTTGAATTATCAGCCAATACTAAGTAGTTTAGACACACTCTTCGATAATAACATAAGTAATTGAAAATCTCGTACGAGTTAAGAAAAAAGAGGAGTTAAACTTATCTGTAAATGTAATTTTGATAGCATTAAACACAAAAACGCACCATAACACATTCGCATGGCGCCGGAGCGCCTCACTAACTAGTTCGTACAAGGTCGGGTACAGAACGGTTCCGATTGATGTAGAGGACAGACATAAAGCTCTTTCCGTTTCTCGCACAGCACATTCGAGCCACTGTTCCCACCGAGCGACTGTACCCTCCCTGACCCTACAGTTGCATACACTGCTTTATCTACACTCATATTATATATATTAAATTAAGTGTTCGGAAACCATAGAATGACCGCCATTGTACCGTCATGGCCAACTCGATTGTGCCGGCGCTCGCGCGGGACCAATCGAGTTGGCCATGGCGGTAACATTATGTTATCAAATTCGATGTTCCAAATTTGGAACTCATTGCTTAACAATATTTGAGCATGCAACGTTAAAATTACGTTACTGCCGCAGATAAGAAACTTATCATAGTTAAATCGTTTGTTGTAATGCTTGTCATTGTCTACGGTTTTTGAACGCATTTTAGAGTACTTACAGTATGAGTGTAGATAAAACATTTTTCTCGAACATGCTCGGAAATGGTCGCATTTTGTTCGTAAATTGAAAACGCAAAGTGCTCAATTTTATTCTTTTCAAATTTAAAAAGTTAAAACGCAGCGGAAAGAAATGAGTTTCCATAGAATCATTTTACTCCTAGGAATGAAATGACTGTATGAAAATCCATTTTTATCCGCTGCGTTAACTTTTTAAATCCTACGATTGCAAATAAATGACTAAGGAAATGTTGCATTCAGCCAAGTGAAACCTTCGTTTAATCAGACAAATGTCAAAATAATCGCAAACACGTTACGTTGTCGCGATTCGAGATGTGCGCGCATTGGCGCATGTGCGTATCGGACGATTGTTTGTCTGTGGTAGATTTGAAAAAAAATATGCAAAATAAAAGGCGGCAATTCGTTGTGAAATAAGTTATCGTTTTCTTTAAAATTAATTAAAATAGTAAACAGTATGAGCTCAAATGACGACAGTGAGATGGAAATAGACGGCAAACGGTCTCATTTGAAAGAAGAAGCAAGCTTTATAATGAACAACTTGCTTCCTGCTAAGTCGCGGGACAAATATAATAGGACTTACGACATGGTACCTACGTTCAAGTGCTGTGGAAGGACAGCCAAAATGCTAGAAATGCCTTTTCGTTCAAAAATTGCCTCGGAATCTCTAATATAACATTTAATATTAACTAATAAAATGCCTTATTTTTTGTATTGTACTATGTTACTTAACCCTTATTAAAAACTTATTACTTATAGTTGAAATTTAATTTGTTTGTTTTCCTCACATTATTTGAGAAAAGCACTATGTATATATACCTCAATGGAAACAGGCATTTTCCGACTCGGACCTTTGCATCCCTCGGCAACAATGTACTATTCTTTCCATCCCTCGGCAACAATGTACTACTCGTATTGATAAGATTTTTTCCATTTCTATTTTTAACACGGTCCACAGTTTTTTTACTACACCCGGTAGATATAACATTTTAGTTTGACATTAGATTTTCCTTTAATGAACGAATAATAGGGCTCTCTAAAGCACCTTTTATTTCTTCAAGATTCATAATTGTTTATAAGTTATGGAATTTTACATTGTGAAATAGGGAATTTCAAAATAAGTATTTTTCTTATTTTACATATTTTTGCTTTGGAACGGTGTCATAATTATACCATAAATGAATTCAGCATCCCCGATTTATACGAAAACGATACCAAACTTGGCCTAGTAGCTCAACTGATGTAGATATCAAAATAAAGTTGAGAGCCTCCCCCCCCTAAAAAATTACATCAAAAATCTTGGTGGCTCACCTTCTCAAATCCATCCTTGGATCCTAAGGAATAATCACGCCGAAGAAATCTCTTGTTCACGAAAAGCCGTATTTTTACTGCTACAACTACACTCGCGAGCAAATAATACGGGTCAGTGACAAAAACCCTTATATTTTGCAAATTAATAGCGGTATGTGCAGGAAACTAACTGTGTATTAAAGATAATTTAATATCGAATTAAATTGAACCTTCAATGTTCTACAAGAATTCTGGAAAAAGTTTTATTTAAAAAAAAGTCGAATTTGGAACCAAATTCAAATTGAGCTTATTTCACTTTTGATTGTTTTCTCACTTTTGTTTTCAATCTGTCAAAGCAAAATGATAAAAGGCAGTTTTTGTTGACTTTGATGGTCATTATTGAATTACTATCATGTCGCTAACACAATATGAATGTACACGTATCGTCACTTTGTTACAAGAAGGCAGAAGTCAGAGATATATAGCAAGAAGAACAGGCGTGTCACTATCTACGGTGCAGAGGGTCCTCCAACGTTTCCTACAAACTGGCAGGAACCTTCGAAGACCAGGAACCGGCAGGCCGAGATGTACTACGGCTAGAGAAGATCGATTTATTGTAACAACAATGCTCCGAAATCGGCATCTCACTGCAGTTGAAGTCAAAAACCAACTTCGGGAGACCCGAAGAGATGACATCAGCGAGTGGACTGTAAGGCGGCGGCTTCGTGAAGCTAATTTGACCCCACATAGACCGGCAAATGGCCCAAAACTTGACAGAGGGCATCGAACTGCAAGGAAACTTTACGCACGCGAATACAGGCGATGGGGTGCCGATGAATGGGCAAGAATTATGTTTTCTGACGAATCCAGATTTATGCTCTATGCACATGACGGGCGGCGAAGAGTTTACAGACGGCCAGGTGAACGTTTTATTCCAGCCTGTTTTGAAGAAAAAGTTACTTTCGGCGGTGGGTCTGTTATGGTTTGGGCTGGAATCTCTTCAGAGAGTCGCACGCAATTAGTTTTGATAGAAAATGGAACGTTAACTAGTGCCAGGTATGTGGAAGAGATTCTTAATGAGCATGTAGGCCCATATTTAATTAATATGGGTGAAAACTCAATGTTCATGCATGACAACGCCAGGCCACACACCGCACAGATTGTGGAAGATTATTTTGAGGAGGTTGGCATTAACACTATGAACTGGCCCTCGAGAAGCCCGGACCTAAATCCGATTGAGCACGTGTGGGACGAGCTCGGAAGGCGTGTAAGAAATCGAAACCCCGCCCCAGCTACACTTAGAGACCTGAAACAGGCGTTAGTGGAAGAATGGGCTAATATCCCGCAAGAACGCATAAGAAACTTAATAAACAGTATGCCCAATCGTTTAGAAGCTGTAAGAAGAGCCCGAGGAGGCAATACGAAGTATTGATATGTTTTACTTTTTTTTTGTTTTTAGTTTTGTGTGTGAGGTACCACGGTTGCTTTTTACCTATAATTAATTGATATCGTGTTTACTATGTTAATTAAATAAACAAGTGAATATCATCTCTAACTCTTGACGTTGTTCTATTAACTATGCATTTATCTATAATATACAATTTAATTCAGGCTCCTAGCTTTATTAGTTTAGGAGATATTATAGTTTTTCGTACTGACCCGAATTATTTGCACGCGCTATGTACAACAAGCTATAAGTTTAAAAAAAAAACCGGCCAAGTGCGTATCGGACCACCCATAATGGAGGGCTCCGTAGCTTCAGTTATTCCATTGAACCAAATTAATGCCAAAAGGTCGTATCCCATGCCTATGGAAGAAGTTTTTTTGGAAATAACTCAAAAATGGCTGGACCGATAGTGTTCAAAACGAATAGAAAGTATATGATACCGCGCTTCTTCTTAATTTTTTTTTCATTTTTTTAGACATACGGTTCAAAGCGATTATTTCTGAAAATATTCATTTAATCACAAAATGTTCATAGATATTTTGAATCATATTTTGTTCAGTGATATTTTTACAGACCTATCGATTGATGTGCAATATGATCATATTTGGTAAAATAAAATTTTTGGAAATTTAGTTAAGTACTTAGTATGAAGCTATTTTTTCTAAAATTTCACTACATAAATAAATAGCGGCATACAAAATACACCTCATGTCTAAATTTTATTAAGATACGTTTTATAGTTTCCGAGTAAAATGGCTGTGACATACAGACGGACGGACGGAAGGAAGGACAGACGGACATGACAAAACTATGAGGGTTCCGTTTTTGCCATTTTGGCTAAGGAACCCTAAAAACCGTAACCTAACTATGAAAAAAAAATATGTTAAAGTTGGTTAAAATGTAGCCTATTATATGTTACCCGGGCCATAGTAACGAATCGATTGAAACCTTATTCATCAAAATCGAATGAGTAGTTTTGGCGCTACGGTGAAACATACATACTTACAAGCACACATACATAACAAACATAGACTACCAACATTAATAAATTCCAGTTCAGTTTTGAATCTGATACCTAAAACATGAACGAATAAATTTAGTTAATTCAAGTTTAGTTTAGGGACCGATATTGACGAAATTAACTAACAATATTAATATACAATTAATGTTTTGGAATGCAGCCTAAAAGATGAACTAGTAAATTATCTTAGTTAAAATTTTAGGTATAGTTTTGTATGGTCCTGTTGCCATACTAAAGTAAACACCGTGATAATAAAGTTAAATAAAAAAGTTCCGTTCATCTTTTAGTCATAAAATCAAGTATTATGACTAAAAGATAATTTTTATAATGAGAATATAGAAAAGCGCCATCTTCGGGCGCACGAGTGCCTAACTATTAACTAAGTACCTAGTTGAAGTGGTCGCCATGGTTGAAATCGGCTGGAAGAATCATCATCATATAAAAGCATTTGAAAAACTAGCTCTTGCCCAAAATAAAAGTTGAACACCGTTTATCTATTGGGAAAATCACACAATATTGGAACCATAACTTGAACGGCGAATATTTCATAAATAAGTTAAAATATGCTATTCTTAATAATGTAACTGGAAGAGAGAATAGTCTAGAACCTTTACTGAGCAAAATCATGTAAGTAGACGCACTATTACATTTTTTACACAATTAAGTATATCCTATCTTGAACCACCATCCTTAATAAGATTTCCGTACAAACTGCGATTTTGGCGCGAGACCAAGATTTGGCGAGCTCCCACGACCTTCATACATGGATACATATTTTAGAGTTTAAATGTCAGTCTCGGGAAAGTGATGCAGTTTTACTGAGAAATACTCCTAGACTTGTAAAGTAGTTCAGGATTTAATTATTACAGTTTTTAGGCTAAACGTTCATCTTCTGGGGTCGTTTCACTTTAGGGGCAATTATCCTATACTCGTAAAAAAATAAAATCGATTTAGTCGTGTTTGAATATTAGGTGAACATAGTTAGTTCCCTACATAAAATAAGCAAAAACAAAGATCCCGATGAACTGAGAACCTCCTCCTTCGAAATCTTGAAGTACTTATGTTGAAAAGCAAATTTATGAGAGATAGCATTAATAAATTGCATGACTAATGTCGAGTCGAGTTACACTAAAACTGTAGTCGAGAAATTAATGGAAAACTCTCTGGCTAAAACATACTTACTATCATCATACTATATGAAATTCTCTGAATTCCACAAATCCATATCGCTACCGTGAGCGACCCCGGCCCGCATCAATTGTTGAATCGAAATTGGTCCATCCGGTGCGATCACTCACACCACTCCACCACGCTTCTACGCGGTATGGTCTCCTGGTACTTTTCCTAAAATTACCCGACTGGCGAAAGGAATATAATCGAACGAGCTAGCGTAGCGAAGAGTGAGTGAGACATTTAGCTTCTATCGTCTGGCTAACGGTACTTCTCTGATTTTAGATTTATGGTTAATTGTACGGGAATTTTAGTACAGTATGCAATCATCATTAAGACTTACTGTTGCAAAGTCCCAATACACGCTTTCTTTAAACTTATACGTCAAATATATACGTCATTCGCAATGAAGGCGACAACAGAGTGTCAACTATTGGACATTAGCGTGTCGAGCACTGATACATTTAATTTAATAATTTAATTTATTTTATTTCAGACAACACAGTCCATATAGTTTGTTAGTAAAATTATAAAGAACTTATTCGCTAATGTTAACGTTTATAATCTAAATTAAAGAATAGTAATTAAACTAAAACATAAAATATTTTTAGCAATACTAGGCAACGTGCATAGCCGTCCACCGGGACCACATAGGGCTATCCCAGATCCCAGCGGTTAGCAAACACGCTCAGGATGCTGTTGGGACTACCGCGCAGGCGAGACAAAATCGAGGCACACCGCTTTCTCATAACGGCCGCAAAACCGTCGGTCCGTGCCTCGGTAAACATGCCGGATGCGCTACAATATCGCGGCAGCCCCATCAGCAGTCGGAACGCGTTATTATACTGGACACGAAGGTCGCCGTACGCTCTCTGCGTGTATTTGACCCACAGGCTGCATGAGTAGAAGGAGCTACAAAAGGCTTTGAAGAGTGATATCTTCACTTCTTCCGTACATCGCACAAACCTGCGGGCCAACATATTGCATCGAACGGCCAGCGACCTTCGCTCCCGCTCGATATCCACGTTGTCATTTGTGACCCAGTGACCCAAATATTTGAACTGGCTAACTTGTTTTAGGTGAATACCTGACAACGTGATAGGTGGTATTGTGTACGTTTTGGTACCAGACTTAAAGACCATCAGTTCACTTTTGTTAGCATTATATTTGAGTCCATGGGCCACCGCGTAACTTTCACATATTGCCAAGAGGCGCTTGAGGGCCCCAATCGAGGGACTGAGCAGCACCATGTCATCCGCATAACTGATATTGTTAATGCAAACGCCATCAATATGACATCCGACCTTGGTGCTGCTAAGCCTCTCGATTAACCCGTTTATATACAGGTTAAAGAGGCGTGGTGAGGTTAGCCCGCCCTGCCTCACCCCGCACTCCAACCTATATTCATCTGACATACTCCCAGCCCACCTGACTGAAATTTTTTGGTTAGTATACCAGTATCTCATGAGGCATGTGACTTCACTGGGAACGGTCGTTTCTTTTCTCAGCTTATCCCACAGGACATCGTAGGCCACAAGGTCGAAAGCTTTCGACAGATCCAGGTAACAGGCAAAAACTGGTGTTCTTCCTTTTGTATAGTATTGGACAGTCTGTTTAAGGCACAAGATAGCACTTTCCGTAGACAGCCCCGGCCTAAATCCAAACTGCGCATCGTCAAGACGGAAGTGCTTATCTAGTTGATCATTCAACAGACTGTCCAGTACTTTGGCTACAATAGTTGCCAACGAGATAGGCCTATAGTTTGAAAGTTCGGAAGCATCACCGGTCTTATTTTTTACTATTGGAGCCACGATGGTGCGCATTAGGTCATCAGGTAAATACGAGTGCTTTATACATAAGGTATAAAACATCGCGAGAACCCTCGGAAGATGCACACCAGCATACTGCAGATGTTCAATGCTGAGGCCATCATGCCCCGGCGATTTACCCCTCACCATACTTTTAATTACTGCTGCAACTTGCCTCGCGGTTACGGTAATGGTTTCCTTCGGTACATTGGTATCAGCATTGAACACCCGCGTGGATGGCCCCAGCGGCGATTCGACCCTGAAATGCCGCTGAAAGATGTTAGAGATAACTTTAGGGTCACACGCGCCGGCGACGCTCACCGGGAGGGTAGACTTGTGATTTAGTTTCTTTACGGCTTTCCAAAAGTGCCCAAAGCTTTTATTGGAATGGTGTTCAGCAATCATATCACACTTTATTCGCTGCTGATTGTTTTGACACCATTTCAATTTGGCCTTAAACACCTTTCTAGACTCAACCATGTCCTTCTGGACATGCCCTGATGATGGTTTACCGTGCAGAATCCAGTTTTGAAAACACAGTCTCGCCCTCCGGTGGGCCTCGCTTACATGGCGGTTCCAGCCAGTTACCTGTTTCTTTTTATTATTATTTTTAATATTAAAAGAGCCCCTGGCCGCATCGGATAAGACACTAATAATATTTGTATACATTTTAGTTAAAAGTTCCATATGAATTTTATCAATACAAATACCATCATTACAGTTACAAAACTCAGACGGAAAGTCCATGTTTTTAAATTTCGATGTACACATATCTACATATAAATTTATTTGAGATGAATCTCGATCACCCCATATAATTCCTCGGTTGTAAGAAACGGCTGTCACAATTTTAGGCTTAATTATTTGTATATTGCACTCGATTGACATAGGGTAATGATCGGACCAGTATGTGGCATACAGTACAGACATTTTCGCTACAGTTTGACGAGCGGCACTGGTCACAACGCAGTGGTCGAGCCACCGTCGACATCCATGCGCCTCACTTATATAGGTATACGAGTCCATAGGTAGCAAGTCCGTATCTACACACGACCAAGATTGCTCACCACAAAACTGCAAAAGTTCATTTGCAAATGGCTTACCAGGATGAGCGTTGAAGTCACCTAATATATATACAGATTCAGTATCCTGGCTCTCAATCACGGCACCAATTTCCGCAAGACAGTCTGCAAACTCAACCAGATTCTCACTACTGTCAGTTGGCATATAAACAGAGAATATCAACATTGCGTGGTCCTGCACGTTTATTCTTATCGCTGTCAAACGGACACTTTTACACGACTGATACGGCATTAAATATATCCTTCCTCCATAACAACGCAACGCCGCCGTGTGGACGGCCTCGAAATACTCCAGTAGACGTGTCGATAGCAGAAGTTCCCGTGTATGCGAAGCGGTCGTCAATAGTTCCTAAAAAACCTAAGTCGTGCTCGAAGAGCCAAGTTTCTTGCAAGGCGATAATATGTGACTCCAAGCATAGTTTCCTCACACAATCCACAGATCTAATAATATTTTTACAGTTAAAAGTTATAAACTTAGATGTGTTACTCATGTTGAATTTATTTTATTTTATTTATTTACATATTTTCTCACTCGGTTTCACAGAATTGGCTATATCTGTTTTTCCCTTGAAATCGAAAAACCGCCTATAGGCTACTCCTTCTGGCCAATAATCGTCCTTCATAAACATTTCCAGCTTACGTTTAGGAACAAAGACTTTAAACGCACTATAGTCTTTAGCCCGCTTCATGTTCATTTTTTCAGCATTTACATTCAAGCCTGACTTAACCTTTATATAGTCTAAAATGTCATAAACCGACGCTGACTCGGCTACATCATAAACATAGATAGCTATGGTTCTATCTGCCGCCTTAAACCTTTTGTGGGAACTGACAGCATTACCTCTGTTGCCTACGTAGCGATTTTTCGACCTAATATCTACGGCCGTGTCATTTAGCGAGGGTTTCTTCCATTCACCTTCCCGCGCCAATTCAGCGTATGTTTTTTGCTTCACATTATTATTATCTTGCATAGTTGCCGTAGTCTCAGGTGCGTTATCTATCGCCGGCGCAGGTGTAACGGCCGGCGACGGCGGCCGCTCGACCGGTGGCGAATGAGTCATCAGTGTCATCACCCTATCACTATCCAGTTTTTCGCAGTCTACCGGCGCGTTTGTTATATTCACAGCTGATTGTGACTTTTCATGTTTGTTGATGCTACTTGTGAGTTATTTGCAGTTTTTAGTGGAGTTTCTGGCTGATCACTAGCTATTAATGTGTTACCAATATTGTGGAGTGACTTTTGTATGTCTCCGTTATCACTGCCAGTTAGTGAAGTGTTGTGAAGCAAACCCATCGGGCCACTATTATATTCATAGCTGTCCAGGAATGCGCCACGCTTATTATTTACTCTGGTTGGGTAAGCAGAATTTGAGCCATCAAGCACTTGTGACATTTTTAACGTATTCAAGTCGGACGCTAATGTGCTCAAATCTTTTTTAGTTGCGTATTCCTCTCTTATGTTTTGGATATCTTGTTGCATTTTCAAGATATCTTTGAGAAGTCTTGTAGTATCTACATGGTCTAAATATACAGGAGGTAGGCGGTGTGGGTCACGAGCTACAAATATTGGAGATGATTCCGAATTCCCTTCCTTAATAACAGTAACAATGTCGTCAATATCCCGAAGTGATTTTCCAATTCTCTTTCTTATTTTCTTGCGTCTAGAAGTAGGCAGCGACTCAAACAGTAGATCTTTGGCCGTTTTTATCTCAAGCTCTGAAAACGCACTTATGCGTATTTGACTGATGCCATCCTCCTTCATCACATCAATTTTGTTTTTTTTTTTTTTATACCATGACGGTGGCAAACAAGCATACGGCCCGCCTGATGGTAAGCAGCTACCGTAACCTATGGACGCCTGCAACTCCAAAGGAGTCACATGCGCGTTGCCGACCCTTTACAAAAAAGGAGGATTCACTGTGTTGACGGCTAAAGGAACAAGAAGGTCCTTCATCGTCAACACACTGGGTCCTCTTTGAGCTCTTTGGCAACCTTACTCACCAGCAGGAACACAACACTATGAGTAGGGTCTAGTGCTATTTGGCTGTGGTTTTCTGTAAGGTGGAGGTACTTCCCCAGTCGGGCTCTGCTCCAGATTTGAGCGAGATGGCATTCACTGAACGTGCCCTACCACACTAAGCGAGATGCCATTCGCAGTGCCCATACCTCTCTTTTTGGCATAGTTTAAGGACATACCCAAGTCCGGACGTAGTTTAAGGACATAACCCGGGTCCCAGGACATACCCCGGGTCCCAACCGGGGTTTGTTGCTAACAAAGGCTAATACTTCGTTTATTACAATGTTACAGTTGGACACTAAAATGATTCAACACACGTACTACCGCGGGGGCGCGCGGGACGGAACTATGATTTACCTTAAGGCGCTAGGCGCTGATTGTGGCCGAAAACTGTTACTTTCTAAAGGATATATCTCAATAACGGGACATTCCAAAATTTTGAAAAAAATATATGTTAATTACCATTTCATGTACAACATTGTCAACGTTTGAATAACTCGTGTAACGTATACTTTCTCCGTTATTTAAATGTAACGAAATGTCTTTTTACGGTTAATTTTGCTTATATCTACTGAACGGCTTATTCGATTTAAAATATTGTTTAACTAAAAAATGTGTACTACAGAACACTACAAACACAACGTAGGATATTTAAATTGATTAAATTTTCTTAAACAACTTGATCATAATTCCACATTTCGTGCGTTGGTAGCTCGACAACGGCGTTGCTGGCAGTCGTGAGCTAGCTTTGAGAAGAGGAGGCTGTGTCGCTCTTTGCTCCGTGCTTCCCTTGTAATACATATACTTGTGCTTGGCCCGTGAGCAATAATATCGGACTTACTGTACCTGAAGACTAAATAACTGCAGAGGGTTCATGCGGTGTGGACATAACGAGTCTTCCCGGAATCAATAATGTATAGACGTTTTATCTTTCAAGATAATATACTCGTATGCATGTTCATGTACGTTCGTATAAAAAGTGTATTATATTTAGATTATAATACAAGTAAAAAACAAATGAAATAAAAATGGAGGAAAAAACAAAAATCATGAATCTCATAATGCTCTGAAAACTGGTCATGTACGTTACCTACAATTGGTATGTTTTAGTAGACTAATGCATCACGCAAAATAGGCATTAGTCGTCGAGTTGCGGAAATCTGCTAGTACTGCAATACAATAGACTAATCATTAATTTAATAAAAACTCCAAAGGGCCGAATTTATTTAAACATATTTATTTAAGAATACCATGTTCTAAACGAATGTAATATGCGTTTTATTTTAAGATTAAACACAATATTTAATCTTATACTTTATACTATAATTTATCAAATCTAGAAATTGCGAAGTAAACTGCAAAGGATTGCATATAAACCGGCCAAGAGAATATCGGGCTATACTCAGTGTAGGGATCCGTAGTTGCCGGCCTGTTACAATACATCCATTCAAAAGGTAGTTTATAAAGAGATATTTCGTGGCACTTACGTTATTTTACTATAGGCATAACTCAAAAACGGCTCAACCGATTTTATTCCATATAGTTTTTATTGAAAATACGTGATAAGTATTTCAATGGCCTCACTTCCAGGATTTTTTCCAAATTTTTTGGACCCACGGTTCAAAAATCAAAGAGCATTTTAAACTATCGGAGCTATTATTTACGAAAGTATTCGTTTTATCCAAAAGTTGTTTAAGGCTTATTCTTCTTGAAATACCTATCCAACAATGTGTTTCAGATACGTATTGTTTTACCACTTTGTAGGCGCAATTAAAACCAAACTCATACCAAATTTTAGTGTAGTTAGTACACACTGAGCAAAGCCTGATTGAGATTCTAATAAAAAAATGTTGATATTTAAGAGTTCAATGTATGTAAGAATAAAGGAAAAAAAGCTTTTTTTTTATACCACGACGTTGGCAAACAAGCATACGACCCGCCTGATAGAAAGCAGTTATAAAACCTATGGACGCCTGCAACCCCAGAAGATTCACATGCGCGTTGACTACCCTAAAAAAACTTTACTATGTCGGTGAAATGCAAATAAATACAAATTTTATATTGATTATCAACGCAAGTAAATAAATAAATTACTACTAAGGGTTAATACTACCTATCAAATATCTTTAAAAGACCGGCCAAGTTTGTATCGGACCACGCATAATGTAGGGTTCCGTAGAAAGTAGTTTCTTGGAGATAACTCAAAAACAGATGAACCTATAATATGTGAAATAATTTTCGTAGAAATTAAGTACTAAGCCTTCTTGGTATTTTTTCATATTTTTTAGAGTTATGGATTAAAAGTTAAATGGGGGGGAGGCTATTATATTTAGACTTTCGAAGCAATTATTTCTGAACATATTTACTCAATAAAAAATCCTCTATATGCATTTATATGTATATAACATATTTTTAAAGCCGTATCGTATTTACAAAAAAAAAATTTTGACATTTAGTTTGGCATATGTATGTATGGAGTGCCTCCCCTAAAAGTCCCACAAACACACCTCTGGATAAAATTTAAGTAATATATGTTTTATAATAAAAATGGCTGTGACATACGGACGTACAGACGGACATGTTTCGAAAAACTTTTAAGGGTTCCGTTTTGCCATTTTGGCTATGGAACCCTAAGAAGCAGAGCTCGGATTTTTCACGGCAAAACAAAACACTAGCGTAATTTAGCCAGTGCTTGAAATATTATTTTATCGATATCGATAATTCAGAACTAGAAGAAATAAAAGTCACCAAATAAAATTAATATGTAATAAAACTAATAAAAACATTTGTATAAAGTTACTATATATTAGAAACAGACGCAATTTCTTCTTCAAAATCTACGTCAGTACACACAGCTGCACAAGACATTTTATTTGGGTAATAGTGATAGGAGTAGATGATCATTATCTTTTCAACATTCTCTGGGAGTAAACAGTTGCGTTTATCACTATAAATCCATTTATGTACACTAAATGTACGTTCAACTTCAGTTGACGTCAAGGGAGCAAATTTATAGAATTCATTATCAGTTCGGGTAATATTTTCAGATATGTCTCTTAAAATTTCGTAATCAGGATTTCGTTCGAGCACGGCTTCAAATTTACGTATCACTGGTAAAAGTTTACTCCAGTTTACGTAGCAACGAACAGTATCCAGAATGAGGAAGGATTCCGCAATGGATAAAGTCGAACATTGCAATTGTTCTATTGAAGAGGCTATTACTTCGTAGTTGTCGCGAATGAAATTTAACTCCGGTCGTAGTTTGCGTGTTTGAAAACATTTTTTTGCAGCTCTTATAGCTGCCGAGTCATTAGCAAGTATGAAGACGACATCACGTATTTGCTTATAGTATTGAGCGTAATATACCGCAGCAGATATCCAAGTTCCCCATCTGGTGATAATTGGCTCGGGAGGTAGGGGAATGGACGGATATTTTGCCTTAAAAAGGCGTACACGCTCTGGAGATTTTAGGAATATCTTTTTGACATTCGATATCAACCCATCCACACCTTTGAAATTATCTCGCACTTCTTCGGCAACCCGGTGCAGACCATGAGCTAAACACGTAATGTGTTTCATACGAGGAAACGTTGCTTTTAAAATACGACCGGCTTTAAGCATATATGCGGCACTATCTGTGCAAAGTAAAAGCAAATTGTTTACGTTATCATTGAAAGAATTTTGAAACAAAAATTTTAATTGGTTTATTATTAGGTTTGCTATTGTTTCCCCATTTACCTTCTCTAAAACCTTCGACCCCAAAAGATAAAATTGCTCAGAACAATTTTTTTGCAAAGACCGAATCACCACGTTTGTCACACATTTTCCCATGAAATCTGGTGTTTCGTCTATAGATATCCACAAATAATTGGTTTTGTTTACCTCTCTTATACCCTGTATAGTTTTTTTGTACACGAGATTTAAATAAATTTTTCGCAGGGTCGATTCGTCCGGTAAAGAAGTCATAGAGCAGTCGCAACATAAATACTTGTTAAAAAAATGACGAAAATTATTGTTGTTGACTGTTGCCCATGGTATGTTGCATGAAATAAGAAAAATAATTAAATCGAAATAAAATTGATGTTTCCTATTTGGTTGCCCCGAACGGTAATTGTGGCGGTTGCTTTTCACATGATTCTCAATATTGCATTTCTTCAGTTTTAGATGCATATCGCACATAGGCACTAACTCAGGGTGATTTTCAATCCACGTTTTGATCCGATCTTGTACATTACTCATTTTTGTATTAATTGATACCTTGCAATATTAAGTTATTATACGTATATCCAACACGTCAGATTCAATGCGTTGCGAAATAAATAATACCTAGATGCAATTTACGTTTTATACGTAATGAAATGACAGTTAAAGTGTGAATGTCATATGTCATGTGAGATGAAATTTGCAGTCGTTTCTATCATTTTAAATGAGGTGGTATAGTTACTTCGTTCTAAGTTGTACATGCAGACCTACCTCTTTGTTGCTCGACTATGGCAAAGCTAAAATGAAAAGTTATTTTATTACTTATACAGGATGTCCGGTAATTAATGCACAACCTTCTAACCCCCAGTAGGTCACCTTAGACTGGTCAAAAATATTGATTTTGAGCTCTAGTAAGTCTCCTGTTTTTCGAAATTTTCGCACGTTTGTTAGTTTTTAAATTTTGACATTCACACTGATAGGTGTACCATCGAATAAAAAAAGAAAAAATGTACTGAGGCAATACCTGTCATATACTCTAGTAAGACTCGATAGGTGTCGATAAAATAATATTTCAAGCACTGGCTAAATTACGCTAGTGTTTTGTTTTGCCGTGAAAAATCCGAGCTCTGCTAAGAAGTGTTTGCGCTGTGTTACATTTTAAAGATCTAAATTTAATGGGCTTACAGCTCTCATGACAATTGTATGACGATTTCGTGCACAGATGCCGCTCTTTACATGTGCATTTTTACTATTCGCAACTCGCAACAGGCTTAGTTTTGTTAATTTATCGTAATTAAGTGAATTTTTACGGTTAATATTTAAAATCGCAACAAAAAAATAACCATCTAAGAGGCCTAATTCCCAAAACACGCGAATTTCACGAAATGCTTCATTTCTTCGAAGGCTATGGCAAAAATACTAAGTTTTTTTAAATCAACTTTTGATGCACATAATAGTTCATTTCTTTATCTAGACGGCCATCGGAGCAAATACATTTTAACGAGTGAAATATGAAAAAAGTTGGTTGTCTTGGAAGGCCTTTCCGGATTTTCCAGTTAGGTGTACCGTTCATTTTCAGATTACGCAAAAAAGGATAAAAATTCTTATTCAATTTGAATTAAATTCAATTGAGTATATCATGTATGAGACGGCCATGGAAATAAAAATCGAAGATTCATCTTGGATAATCGACAAAATACCTTCTGATTATATGCCAGTTTTTTGATGAAAACACGGTTACATTTCATTTTTTCCACGAAAACCCTATGAATATTTTGCCCTAAAAATATTACCATTGCAAAGTTAAACTATATTTCTATCACGATAAAAAAAAAACATTCCTATAGCAGTAAATTTCAAATTACTATGAATTTTTAAAAATGACACTTAAATCACACTTCACAGGACACTTTTGTAAGAATCGTATTTTTGGGTACTTAATAATAATAAACATGGTTCAAAATTACTTTTTTGTATTACTAATACTTCAAACTATCTTATAAATAGCATTTTATGCGGTTTTTTTAATTAATAGAGTTTTTCGACTTTTTAGGGAATAAGGAGCCTTAAGGCTCATTGCACAGCAAAAAAAATCCAAATTCACATGAAAACACCGCTTTGATGTGCATTCAGTTTTTTTTTGCTGTACTAGTCAGTATTTTTTTATTTTGTTCTGATATGCGGAATATTTTAACCATATTTCGTAAATTCATAAATATTTTGCCGCTCACTGTACTTCTTCAAAATCTAGGTTTTTATTTTTTTACATAATAATCTACTAATCGAGATCGTTATTACTTATCTTATTTAATAGGTAAGTAGCATTCCTATAAATGTCACCGTAGTACTTAATCACAGTATTCAAATCACAAAACATCCACAAAAGGATTATAATTATTATAGCTGCCCGCGCCCCTCTGAGTAAAGTCATATTCTTTGAACATTATTGCGGTGCATCGCGGCGGATTTACGCACGATCGCAATGAGAGGGGTACGCGGGTGGCGCAGGTAGAGAGCGCCCAAACGCTCAAGGACACTCCGGCGACCATCGTCTTAACTTCTAGAAACGCGCTCCCGCTAATTTATTCCGTGGGAAAAAGTAATGAAATTAATCATTAATTAAGTTGCAAGCTATTGCACAGTGCAATTGCACAATCGACAGAGGGTTAATTAGGTAGGTATAGGTATTGTAAACAGAACGACGTGCAAATGCTTGCAAACTGATTTCAACCTTGACCATGTGCATTATGTATAACAATGGGGAAATTTACATACCTAGTAAAATATTAATTATTAACTAAGGATACATCTTTGAAAAAAAGATATTAGGTTACTCTAGCAATATTTTGTTCATGTTCTAGTATTGTAATTATATGATTGGACTGAAATGTTATACTAACATGTGTTTCTAATCGTAAATTGAGTCTTACCACTTACGCTATACAGTTTACAATCATAGTAAATCATTGTTCAAACTATGCCCTTTTAGATTCCTAGATAGCGAATTCTTAGCAGTTAAGCCCGTCCATTCATCCCGAGTTAGAAGCGTTCCAATTGGTTTTTAACCATCGAACAGTTTCGCGTAAACTATTTATTGGCGCATTTTTTTAAACGTTCGGAATTTTACGAAACTACAAAAAATTTGCATTATATTGATTTTTTTTATTGTAAAATTTTTAGTGTTTCAAATATTCGACTCATGACATGACCGATGAGGCCATGAGAATTTAGCAGGACGCAATTACCTCGTTTGACGCCGCCAGGTGCCATAGGTATTACAATCCGCTGGACCTTGGCCTCTCCCGATTGCCTGGTAGCGATTGGATGATGGCACAGGTGCCGAACGGATGTTGTTTTGTCGGTATTAACGTATACCTATCAATGTCGGATTCAAACGTATCTGTTATGTAACCAAGTTTCTAGATACCTAAATAGGTATTCAATTGACTGAGTAATTTGATAAGTGATGAGTTAGACTAGTCGCATAATTAATACTTTACAAGTGCGAAACTAAACTAGTAAGTCTTCCACACATTTATGTATATTTCCCATGCCAAAGATCACAACTCTCACAAGCTTTAACTATGTTACAGGTTATTAAGGCGCTAGGCGCTGATTGTGGCCGAAAACTGTTACTTTCTAAGGGATATATCTCAATAACGGGTTATTCAAAAATTTTGAAAAAATATATGTTATTTAACATTTCATGTACAACATTTTCAACGTTTGAATAACTCGTGTAACGTATAGTTTCTCCGGTATGTAAATGTAACGAAATGTCGTTTTACGGTTAATTTTGCTTATATCTACTGAACGGCTCATTCGATTTATAATATTGTTGAACTGAAAAATATGTACTACAGAACACTACAAACTCAACGTAGGATATTTAAATTGATTAAATTTTCTTAAACAACTTGATCATAATTCCACATTTCGAGCGTTATTAGCTCGAAAACGGCGTTCCTGACAGTCGTGAGCTAGCTTTGAGACGAGGAGGCTGTGTCGCTCTTTGCTCCGTGCTTCCCTTGTACTACATATACTTGTGCTTGGCCCGTGAGCAATAATATCGGACTTACTGTGCCTAAAGACTAAATAACTGCAGAGGGTTCATGCGGTGCGGATATAACGTGTCTTCCCGGAATCAATAATGTATAGACGTTTTATCTTTTAAGATAATGTATACGAGTACATGTTTATGTACGTTCGTATAAAAAGTGTATTTTATCTAGATTATAATACAAGTAAAAAACAAATGAAATAAAAATGGAGAAAAAACAAAAATCATGAATCTCACATTGCTCTGAAAACAAATTTGGTCATGTAAGTAAATTAAAATTATTATGTTTTAGTAGACGTATGCATCACGCAAAATAGGCATTAGTCGTCGAGTTGCGGAAATCTGCTAGTACTGCAATACAATAGACTAATAATTAATTTAATAAAAAACTCCAAAGAACCGAATTTATTTAAACATATTTATTTAAGAATACCGTGTTCTAAACGAATGTAATATACGTTTTATTTTAAGATTAAACACAATCTTTAATGTTATACTTTATACTAATTTCTCAAATCCAGAAATTGCGAAGTAAACTGCAAAGGATTGCAGATAAACAGGCCAAGAGAATATCGGGCTATGCTCAGTGTAGGGATCCGTAGTTGCCGGCCTGTTACAATAGGTAGATCCATTCAAAAGGTAGTCTATAAAGAGATATTTTGTGGCACTTACGTTATTTTACTATAGGCATAACTCAAAAACGGCTCAACCGATTTTATTCCATATACTTTTTATTGAAAATACGTGATAAGTATTTCAATGGCCTCACTTCCAGGAATTTTCCCAATTTTTTTGGACCCACGGTTCAAAAATCAAAGAGCATTTTAACTTTCGAAGCTATTATTTACGAAAGTATTCGTTTTGTCCAAAAGTTGTTTAAGGCATATTCGTCTTGAAAGACCTATCCAACAATGGGTTTCAGATACTTATTGTTTTACCACTTTGTAGGCGTAATTAAAACACATAATTACTCATACCAAATTTCAGTCTACTAACTATCACTGAGTAAAGCCTGATTGAGAATGTAATAAAAAATTGCTGATATTTAAGAGTTCAATGTATGTAAGAATAAAGGAAAAAAACTTTTTTTTATACCACGACGCTGGCAAACAAGCATACGACCCGCCTGATTGAAAGCAGTTATAAAGCCTATGGACGCCTGCAGCCCCAGAAGATTCACATGCGCGTTGACTACCCTAAAAAAAACTTTACTATGTCGGTGAAATGCAAATAAATACAAATTTTATATTAATTATCAACACAAGTGAATAAATAAATTACTACTAAGGGTTAATACTACCTATCAAATATCTTTAAAAGGCCGACCAAGTTTGTATCGGACCATGTATAATGTAGGGTTCCGTAGAAAGTAGTTTCTTGGAGATAACTCAAAAACGGATGAACCGATAATATGTGAAATAATTTTCGTAGAAAATTAAGTAAGCCTTCTTGGTATTTTTTCATATTTTTTAGACTTACAAATATACTGACTTAATAAAAAAGTTTTAAAAATACTCTATATACATATATATATATATATATATATATATATATATATATATATATATATATATATATTTGACATTTAGTTTGGCATATGTATGTATGGAGTGCCTCACCTAAAAGATTTTTTTAGCAATTTAGCCAGAAAACTAAGTAGCGGCACACAAAACATACCTCTAGATAAAATTTCAGTAATATATGTTTTATAATAAAAATGGCTGTGACATACGGACGGACAGACGGACATGTTTCAAAAAACTTTTAAGGATTCCGTTTTTACCATTTTGGCTATGGAACCCTAAGAAGTGTTTGCGCTGTCTTATATTTTAAAGATCTAAATTTAATGAGCTTACAGCTTTCATTTGTATGACGATTTCGTGCACAAATACCGCTCCTTACATGTGCATTTTTACTATTCGCAACTCGCAACAGGCTTAGTTTTGTTAATTTATCGTAATTAAGTGAATTTTTACGGTTAATATTAAAATGGCAACAAAAAAATAACCATCTATTCAGCTCACTTGCACAGCAAAAAAAATCCAAATTCACATGAAAACACCACTTTGATGTGCATTCAGTTTTTTTTGCTGTACTAGTCAGTATTTTTTTATTTTTTTTCTGATATGCGGAATATTTTTAACCATATTTCGTAAATTCATAAATATTTTGCCGCTCACTGTACTTCAAATTCAAAATCTAGGTTTTAATTTTTTTACATAAAATCTACTAATCGAGATCGTTATTACTTATCTTATTTAGTAGCATTCCTAAAAAATGTCACCGTAGTACTTAATCACACTATTCAAATCACAAAACATCCACAAAAGGATTAGGTATGATTATTATAAATCTGCCCGCGCGCCTCTGAGTAAAGTCATATTCTTTGATGCGGTGCATCGCGGCGGATTTACGCACGATCGCAATGAGAAGGGTACGCGGGTGGCGCGGGTAGAGAGCGCCCAAACGCTCAAGGACACTCCGGCGACAATCGTCTTAAGGACCTGTATCATCACAGCACTTTCGGTTAGCAGTGGCGCTTAGGTTCTTTGTGCCTTTATACGCCACATTTAGAAAAAAAAAAACGGGGTGCACTTCGGGAGTGCCGGCAGAAGTGAAAAATTTAATATTAACGTCCTGCATTTTTGATATTTTGGAATGATTAGGGAATAATTTTGCACAAATTGATTCAATTATCAGTTTGAAAGTACTATCATTTATGTGGTAAAATACAATATTCATTTATTGCGCTATCGTACACAAACATGACAATTAATATTACATAAAAAATTTAACACTTAAGAACTATTATAATTATTTATTCGATCAGGTCACGTGTCCGTGTTACGAATTTTAAATCTGACGAACATGTTTACCCGTTTAGTTTAATATGTTTTCCCCATCACAAAAAGCGCACAGACTGCACAGCGCCGCTAAAGAAGTTTTCACTTCAAAAAAACGAATCGTCAACATTTTTTTACATAATTATCGAACCTGCTCACAAAATTTTACAAGAATGTGTTGAGTCATCCTAGTTGTGGAGAATGGCTGGACATACGGCAGCATTTTTATCCTAACTGACACGGTACCCTTCAGTCACTGACAATTATTATGTTTAAGTCTCGCGGGCGTCTTATATGTAGTTAAAAATATTGAAGAAAAGTGTATCCTTCCAGAGGCCTCCGTGTGCTCCTGATCACCATGTTCAAGATTTGGATGTGGGAGAAACGCGGCACAACGGTGGTGACGCGATGGACGGAGGTGGCGCGGCAGGACCCTGATAAGAAGGCCTTTGTTATGGGCGATCGTCATCTGACTTTCCGGCAGGTTAGACATCATCCAACTTTTGTTACTATGGTCGATGCACGGTTGTGCGGTTGGCGCTAGACTAACCTGAAATGAACCTAGAATCGGGATGTCCAAATCTATCTGACATTCCGGCCGGAATATTAGAAGTCTGGAGTTGCAGGCGTTTATAAACTACTGTAGCTGCTTACCAGCAGGTGGGCCGTATGCTTGGCAAACAGACCGTGGTGGTATAAAAAGTCATCTAAAGTACATCACTATGGTCGAGGTACGACGATGCCATGGCATGGCAGTTACCTGATAAAAAGACATTTATTATGGACGATCCTTAAATAATCAATCCGGCAGGAGTATGGATTGCTATGTTCATGTTAAAGACACACACTGTGAGAAAAAATTTGTATGATACCTAGTTGCCATACCAGTCCTCAAAAAGGGCTTATTCAGACAGTTAACCATCGGCAATTAACTTTATAATGAACATCATCTTCATTCCATGTGTTTAAGATATATTTGCACCAAAGATTCTCCCATGATTCCAGGGAGAAGAATTCAGCAACCGTATCGCCTGGTACTTCAAGCGCCAGGGTTTCAAGAGCGGCGAGGTCATCGCCCTCTTCATGGAAACGCAGCCGGAATACGTGTTCATCTGGCTGGGGCTGGCCAAACTCCGTGTGACCACGGCCTTAGTTAACACGAACCTTAGGGGAACTCAGTTGACGCACTGCCTGAAGATCGCTGGGTGTAAGGCGTTGGTGTTTGGGGACGAGTTAGCAGGTGGTAAGTGTGATTTTGCTATACTAGTGGGTTGACCACGGATTGACATTATAATTAGTTGATAAGTCAATCAGTAAAGTTTAGAGTTCAATCTCGTAGATTTTATGAGATCAAGGTTACCAAGTGATTATGTCTATTCACCGATATATAATAAAGAACGGGATATACAATCGGCCCATAAAAATGGCCCCACAATAGTGCTGTAAGAACGACTCGTACAGCAGTTTCTCGGTCAGTTTTATTATACTTTAGTCAGTGATAAGACTGGTCGATTACAAATTTTCAAGAGTAATTTTTTCGGTAAATCTTGTTTGAGACTTTATGTCTATTATATTCTAACTCAATGTGTTTATTAAGTAATATCATGACTTGAATAAATTGATAAGGATATAAATGAAAAATATCGTTAGTTGGGTGGTTTGATTACATACTTACGTATCGATACCATTGTAAATGCAATACAGTCACATAAAGTGAACACTTAAAACTTTTTTGAGAAATTAGGTAGGTACTTAGCATAAATTATCATATCGTATAAACCCAAAGTCAAGCCACATAATAGGTAGTAGATATTTAAAGTGTCAGGTTCTCACTTTGATTTGTTGTTGGAGAACATCTGACTGTGTGGCTACACTTTAACCGCCAGCCCATCCCATCTAATATAGGTATACATATTAAATAGTCGTTTCAAAACTTAATGTTACCTACTCTTTATATTACCTACTTAAAACTTACAAATTCAAAATAATTCAAGCCAGCATGTTGCGAGTAGTCATTAAAACTATTTAATTATAACTGAATACCTAATATAGCATGCGCATTCCAGATGCTAGTTGACGTCGGAGTTATTACAAAAGAAATGGTAATTGGGTAGTTAATATCGAAGATCTTTGACTTTAATTTGTACTTCCTAACAACCGATCTCATGAAAACATTTTCTTTTTCCAGCCGTCAAGGAGATTCGCAGCGAAATCCACGACATACCCTTATTCCAATATAATTCGCCTGACCGTCCCGAGCTGCAGAACTCAATACTTCAAGACGCTGCACCTCTCGCGACAGAATTGACAGAGATGAGTGCAGCACCATTCACTGAGGCGGGTGTGGCGAACCCCCGAGATACCCTCATGTACATTTACACTAGTGGGACCACTGGTTTCCCTAAAGCTGCCGTCATTACTAACATCAGGTAGGATTTCATGAACTCATTATTATGTAAGGTCAAGAGGGAATAAATGTAATCTCATTAATCTATCTCAAATATGGAAGAGATCACAACTCTTTTCAAGGAAATACAACCGTATGACTCTCTTACTAGGGAGTTACGTCGTATATGCTCCGAGAAATATGGTGTGTTAAAGGCCACAACTGTTCCTTAACCTCTCAAAACAATGAGACCAACATTCTTGGAGTTGCAATTATCCAGCTCCAGATAGTTTTCCATAAGATGCTTTAGTATAAAATGTTGTTCTCAATTTCATTATTGGGACCAGCGTTCGCAACTAAACTATTCGGTAAACATTCCAGGTACCTCTTGATCCCACTAGGAGTGCACACATCAGCAGGGCTATCATCATCTGACGTGGTATACGACCCTCTTCCACTGCACCACACGGCAGGCGGAGTTCTTGGCGCAGGTCAGGCGCTAGTTTTGGGCAGTACAGTGATCCTCCGGAAGAAATTCTCCGCTTCAAACTATTGGAGCGATGTTGCAAAGTACGGATGTACTGTGAGTTACCTTTTGTGACAAATGAGCATCTTAGGATTATGCTTATTAGAGGAGAAAGACTCAATAATCCATCCAACGAATCAAGCCTTCCTCCTTCTCCCATGTAATCGTTTATCGCGATTACACCTTCAGCGATTGCTTCCTAGCCGAAGGTCCGCTAATCATCATCATAATGCTTACTATAATCACACAAAATAGAAATAAAATGAATTTTACTCTTTTTCCGGACAACTCCTATACACTGGCTTAGCATTGTGTTTGGAATTAATAAATTTCACTTTACTCATTCTTCTATGCAACAAAAGAAAAAAAAATCTCTTGAACTCACCGATCATATTTTGAACTCCAACGTCTTTATTCCAAGTTTGATTAGAAATGTAAAATCCATACTGTTTGGCTGCGTACAAACCTAGTACGTTTGTACTAGCAGTTTGTATAAAAGTGTTTACTTTTACTTGACTGATTAACACAATCAACTCAAGAATCCGATTATTTTGATTAGTAAAATACTCGTACGATTCCAGGCAGCTCAATACATCGGCGAGATATGCCGCTACCTCCTGGCGGTCCCACCGTCGCCCAGCGACCGGGCGCACCACGTACGAGTGATAATGGGCAATGGACTAAGGCCGCAGATTTGGCAGGAGTTTGTCGAGCGCTTTGGTGTGGAGAGGGTCCTGGAGTTCTATGGCGCTACCGAGGGCAACAGCAATCTGAGTGAGTATAGGAACTGCTGACATACATCCCATACAGAGACGTATTTTAAAATTGGGCGCCCCCGCCATAAAGGCCTTATGGGTCAGTACTTGACTGACCGGCTTCCTGAACCCCCCAGCGACCGGGCGCACCACGTACGAGTGATAATGGGCAATGGACTAAGGCCGCAGATTTGGCAGGAGTTTGTCGAGCGCTTTGGTGTGGAGAGGGTCCTGGAGTTCTATGGCGCTACCGAGGGCAACAGCAATCTGAGTGAGTATAGGAACTGCTGACATACATCCCATACAGAGACGTATTTTAAAATTGGGCGCCCCCGCCATAAAGGCCTTATGGGTCAGTACTTGACTGACCGGCTTCCTGAACCCAACGTTTGGGGCAGTTCACGCCGCCCCTGCCATCCTGCCGCCCCAAGCTATGTTACCCTTGGCTCTAGGGTAATTACGCCCCTGATCCCATGACATATATAATAACAATTTGTGTACCTGTAGGAAAGCTCCATCATCCAATGGGTAATTAAGACCGCAGGAGCCGCGCGGAGTGTTTTACAACGCCATCGAGGGTAATTGGAATTAGCGTAAAGTATCTGTAAGATGGGGAAGGGGAACTGACTATCTCATCGTAGACTAATTTGCTAAGACTGAAAATCTGTCTGAAATCGGAACCCCATTTTATAAGGTTCAAAGCTAAAAATTGAATAAGCCTAAATCAGCAGCACTGATAAAAAGGCATGTCGTCATAGGGCCAGGGTCTAAATCGTGTATCTATTGCAATTGTATAATAGGAACCTAATCTGCATAATTGTAACATGACATATTGCTTTGTAAAAAACCGGCCAAGAGCGTGTCGGGCCACGCTCAGTGTAGGGTTCCGTAGTTTTCCGTCTGTCATAGTAAGTGTCCCCACTTAAGAGTTAAAATAACACCGCCATGTAGGATATGATATGAGCGTTCCACGTACAGCGACATCTATCGGCAAATTAAGTAAACTATTGCTCGCGAGCTTAAAGTATGGAAGATGATTTTTATGGGATAATTCTTTATTGCGTGAACCGATTTTCACCGTTTTTACTTTATTTGAAAGCACGTCATTTCATTGTGATTAAGTAGAAATTACAGGTACAATAAACACCTGCTTATACGGTTAAATTACAAACTTAGTTCAGAAAATATTTTGTAATTTTTTTTCAAAAACTATTCAACCTACCAAGTTCAAAATAATTTTCCTAGAAAGTTTTTATAAAGTTCTACTTTTGAGATTTTTTTCATATTTTTAAAAGTTATGGTTCAAAAGTTAGAGGGGGGGGGGAGGCACATTTTTTTTAACTTCTGGAGCGATTATTTCCGAAAATATTTACAGTATCAAAAAAATATTTTAGTAAACCCCTATTCATTTTTAAATACCTATCCAACAATATATCACACGTTAGGGTTGAAATAAAAAAAAAAACACTCCCCACTTTACGTATAGGGGAGGTACCCTAATAAAACATTTTTTTCCACTTTTTATTTTACCACTTTGTCGGCGTGATTGAAATACATATTAGTACCAAATTTCAGCTTTCTAGTGCTAACGGTCACTGAGATTATCCGCGGACGGACGGACGGACGGGCAGACATGGCGAAACTATAAGGGTTCCTAGCCCTTTCTGTACGGATGACAACCAGAGTTGCCAATTAGGCATCATCACTGTAGTACGGGTGTCAACTATAGTTGATCGAAACAAGGACGAAGTTTGAATTTTTTTTTCAACAAACTTAGATCTTATATCTTGGTAATAACGATGATATTTAGTAGTAGCATTAGTATAGATTCAAAGAAAAAAATGCCAAAACATTCTGGTAGATGGCGTTAAAACAAATATTTATTTAAAAATCCCGCATTTTTTCTGTCAACTGGGGTTGACACCCGTTCTCCACGAGTGCAGAAAAAGTAACTCAATATGGCGGCAAATAGTGTTGTTTTATATTTCATCGAGTTTTAGTAGCTAGGCCAGTTGCAAGTGTTATAGTTGTGAATTTCGTGATTTATAGAATAATTATAAAAAATAAGTTATAAAATTGGATTATATTACAGTGTATGGTAATAAATAATAATAATATGTTCTGATAAAGGTACCGGAATCGCAATTTATTTTATTACTGAGAAAACTTAGGTTAAAAATTATCATACTCTGTTGAATTACTAAGTTAATTAAGATTAAAATAGTAATGATCTCTGCTACACTTTTTTATTTTTACCCTTGAGCAATACAGATAAATATCGACAACTGTATCGATAGGTGCACATCACTATTTTATACAAATGGCAGTCGTGTTTTTATGTTGCGTTAAAACGGTTGATATTTTTGCATTTTGTTAATAATTATTATCATTTCAAGACCTTGTTCTATTCAAAATATCATAAACTAATATTTACAAAACTAACAATAGTTAAAATCGCTTGTAGTAACTTACATTTATACTTTTTTTAGTGAGAGATATTACGCGTGAAATATTAAGTACTAGTGATTATAAGTGCAATAAGTGAGTAGTTATCAAAAGTGCATAATGTTTTTTACGTCACACCTGGCCATAATGCGAGTTTTACCGCTCGCTACGCTTACGGTAAAACTCGCATTATGGCCAGGTGGGGACGTAAAATTGTGTACTCACCACGGGCAGTAAAAAAGAAAGCCCTCTATCGCATATTTACAACCCTCGCCTGCGGCTCGGGTCCCAAATACCTGCGATTTCGGGCTTTCTTTTTTTTACAGCCCTAGGTAAGTAATGTACTATTACGTCACCACCTGGCCATAATGTGAGTTTTACCGCTCGCTACGCTTACGGTAAAACTCGCATTATGGCCAGGTGGGGACGTAAAATTGTGTACTCACCACGGGCAGTAAAAAAGAAAGCCCTCTATCGCATATTTACAACCCTCGCCTGCGGCTCGGGTCCCAAATACCTGCGATTTCGGGCTTTCTTTTTTTTACAGCCCTAGGTAAGTAATGTACTATAATGTGTGTACAAAATTTCAACCGCACAGCTGTTATATTTCAGAAAATACACGAAAGTGAAAATATGTCTAACCGCCGACTCTCGCAAAGACATGCCCGTATTGAGGCGGTGCTAGGCGTTCAAGTCCCCGTACAGAAAGGGCTAGTTGACTACGGAACCCTAAAAATGATTATCTGATTTTATTGACCTGATCTTATCCGATCTGATGTTATTATTTCTTTGCAGTTAACTTAGATTCAAAAGTAGGAGCCATCGGTTTTTTGAGCCGACTTGTATCATCCATATATCCTCTAACTCTAGTCAAGTAAGTATATCCAAATTCAACGTAAAACACTTTTTATCAGTATAACAATTGCTTTTGCAATCACGTGAGTTCGTTTCACAGGCTCTTAATAACATACAACACACCATTGATGTGAAAAAATATTTGAGACTGCTGATAAATTCAAATAAATAAATGTATGAAATATAACAATGTTTCGTTTCAGATGCGATGAAATAACTGGTGAAATACTAAGGAACAGTGACGGCAGGTGCATAAGCTGCGGACCTCATGAACCTGGTAATCACTAACTTGTATAAAATCTATAATAAACTTATATAAAAGACTCGCTTATATTACTAGTATCTTTAACAAACTTATACAAAATACTCTCAGATAAAATACCTTCACCCCTGTCATAGAAGCTACGCCATGAACAGATGTGGACAGAAATCAAGGACATTTGAAAACTTGTCATAAATGTCATAATAATCGAGCAAACTTTGATCTACTATCTTTAGATACTACTCGTAGTACTAGGCGCTGGCGCCCCTACCAGCACGTCCACCACCCTCGTAGTTAACGATTCCACAATGCACTGTAATCAAGGTCCGCTCCTATAACCCTTTAGCAACCTTTTGATAAATGTATAAAGTGTCACTTTTAAAATACTTATATTTTTAGGTCTCTTACTGGGAAAGATAGACCCGAAGAAGGCTATCCTCACATTCGCGGGCTACGCGGACAAGACTGCATCCGACAAGAAGATGGTTCGCAACGTGAAGAAGGAAGGAGACTGCTACTTCAATACGGGGGACATCCTAGTGATGGATCACTTCGGATACTTCTTCTTTAAGGATCGGACGGGAGATACATTCAGGTAAGGTAGTACGTACGAGTGTTGATGGCTAATCACTGGCTAACTCACAATTTGAATAGTATACAGTTTTGATCAAATCGGAGCCCTTAAAGAACTGAACTTAAGGTCATCTTGTGTAACACTAGCGATTAACCGCGTGAGTGGTGATCTTATAGTTTGTCGAGGAAGCCTTCTCATCGTTGTTAGCCAATACCATATCAAAGGTTGTCCCTGAACCAAGTTGATTCGAGTAGGTATACCAGTGTCACGCCAGTGCCTAGCAGGCACTAGCGGTACACTCATAACCATGACCTCTTAAATTACGGTAACATGATTGAGTGACTATGTTGAAATAAAACTGCATAAGCAAGTTTTTGTTTTTAATTTTGGCAATCAATTGAAAGATTAACAAGTTTATTTAAAAAAAAAAATTTTTTGTAGCAAACTTTTATTGCTAACTGTACTTTTCATTGTATAAAATACATACATACATACATAGACTGGTAAACACATTACCCTCCTTTGCGTCGCGCAGTCGGGTAATAATCCCTAACTGCTCAACAAGACGAATGCAACGAGCCCAAACACGACGATGTCGAGTCAAGAGGAGTTCATATGGTGACCTTCCAGCTCCATCATCATATCAGCTTCATGTCTTAATAATATTGTATGGTCAAACGATGTACATATAAATAAATAAAAATTATTCCATAGTTATACAAATGCGTGCTAAATTTCAGCTTAATCGAAAACCGGGAAATGGGATAAATTTTACTTGCATGTTTTCATTACAGACAACAACGGGACAGGTGAAACTAAATAAAACTCGTAAAAATGAAGCCTAATGACATCCTAACCACCAAAACGTGTCATTGTTAAGTGATAGCAATTTCTGGTTTTGAATTAAGTATATCCGCCTGTCTTTGTATTCCTTCTTTTAAGTGGAAACACTTAGTAGCTCCAGTTTCTATACAGTCACCAGCAATAGTATCTTCATCTTCCTACACGAAGGCCGCAAAAATATGTGACACGCTCTTATTTGTAGGGTCATAAGAGCGTGTCATATATTTTTGCGGCCTTCGTGTAGGAAGATACTATTGCTGTTGTCTGTACATGTACTGGTTTATTGTATTCAGATGGCGAGGCGAGAACGTGTCGACGGCTGAAGTTGAGGGAGTCATAAGCACGCTCGTCGGACTCAAGGATGCCATCGTGTACGGGGTATCGGTAAGATTCTAGATTATCTTTATCATACAACAACTATAATACGACAAAATGCTCGAAACGAGGATTTTATCAATATTGCAATAAAGTTAGGGCAGTTCCGAATCCAAACCAATGTTCGGGAACCCGGGACAGCAATTTTCGACAATTTCAAACTTTCAGTACCCGGGAAAAATTGCATATCGCTATTCACTAAACGAATTTTAACATAAAATTTACTTTATTTTCAATATCATCCAAGGTATAGGTACCTACTTATAAATAATTAAATTGAAAAGTTTGTTTTATTAACATCACACCTATATATTTGGTGTAACTATTCAAGTAAAAGAAATCGTAGGATTTTTCAATAACTAGCTAAAAGTTTCACGATTTCAGAATTCAGAACGATGTGATTAAATGTGCTTTCCCAAACGACGGTAAAGTTAAATTTTGTCCAATTTTCAGATCCCAAACGTAGAAGGAAAAGCCGGCATGGCGGCGATAGCCGACCCTGAGAAGAAACTCGACATCCCCTTCCTCACCAAAGGCCTCCGGTCTTCCCTCCCCGCCTACGCCAGGCCTCTCTTCCTCCGAATCTTGCCCGCGCCTCCCCTAACCGCTACTTTCAAGCTTCGCAAGAAGGACTTGATAGAACAGGGGTATACCTTGGGACTCCATGAAGACCCCATGTACTTCCTTGATCAGAAGAGCGGAGAGTATGTACCGCTGACAAGGAAGTTGTATGATGATATCGTTAAAGGTGTTGTAAAACTGTGATTCTTGCCATAGTTCTTAGCGAATTCTTGCTCCTATTTAGTATTATTGAAGTTGAGAAAGTAATGATACATTGATTATATGTTCAGTGCTAGGCTATGTGAGGGAATGTAAGGAATATTTCTGGGTAAAGAGAGGTAATTTGCCTTTGGCGACAAAATGTAACTTGTTATATGTTTATTCCCAAAAAAAAACTCCAAATTTTCAACAAAATTGATTTGGAAAATAATGTATTTTAATTTTCTAAAACTACAAGCGATCGAGGGCTAGTTTATCGTGAAATCAGATCATTAAGACAAATATGCCAGCCATAGGAAAACCATTTTTTCACCAAAGGCTAATTAGCTTTTCTCACCCTATGGAGGTAGTAATCTCTTCTGAGCAGTTGTGTAAGAAAACATTAACGTGGAGACGTAAAAATCAATTAATACTGACAAATAATATCAGTTGGAACAAAAGCGCTTTCACTCAATATACGAAAAACTGAAATGTGCATTTGCATGTACAGCCGCAGAAGAAGTAAATAAGCATTTGAGGTTTTCAAAATTATTTTGCAACTTTATTGTAAAGCCAATAAGATCGTGTGAAGGTGAACCGCTTTTTCTTCTAAGGTCAAGCCTGTAGATCAGATCAAGGGATCTGTAAGAGCAAGTGGGCCGCATTTTTACGCAATATGATGTATGTAATCTGCCCGGTTTCGTCCTATTATTTTTAATATTTACCACGATGATGGTAACCAAGCGGCCAGCCTGATGGTAATCAGATACCGTAACCTAAGGACTGTACACTCCGTTGGTGTTGGAAATGTGGTTGGAGTTAAGGTGCTCAAAATACGCTGACGGTACGGAATCGCAATGACGTGCCGGAAACGTCACGACTTTAACGCATGCTCTCCACACCGGTGCTCAAAATACGCAGACGAAACGTGTACGTGTGTGTGTGATACGATACGTCACTGCGATTCCGTAGCGTCACCGTATTTTGGGTAGCGGTGTGGAGGGCATGCGATAAAAACGGTACGAATACGATGCATCACTGCGATTCCGTAGCGTCACCGTATTTTAAGCAGCGATGTGGTCGCACCTTTATTCGTAAATGTCTGTTAAACCTAAAACGCCGTTGATATTTTTTGTCCCTATCGAGAAAAAATATTGATAAGTACTTTCAATAACCTAGGTATTAAATTAACCAAATTGAAGTACAGTCAGCGGCAATAGTATATTCCTACATGAAGGCCGCAAAAATATGTGACACGCTCTTATTTGTAGGCCCGTAAGAGCATGCCACATATTTTTGCGGCCTTCGTGTAGGAAAATACTATTACCGCTGACTGTACCTTAGCGCATTTGTTCCAACTTTATCTATTATATTAGCGTATTTTGTAAATACATTTTGTGATAATTTGTGCCAAAATTTACTGACGAGAAACAGATCAGCCATTATGAACCAAATAAAGTGAGGCGAATAATATTCTTAGAGATTTATTTAAATAAATTGTGTATATACAGGATATCGGTGGTTTCATTTGTAGAAGGTACTGTTAGCTAAGGAACGAAGTAAATAAGCAATAATTCCAAATTATTTATAGGTGAAGGTAAAATCTTTTAATTATTCTTAATACATTAACCACAATTAATCTCTAATTGCTACAGACTGCTACAGAGTTTGAATTATAAAGGTCAAAAGTGGCTCCAAATAGGTCGCGTCCACGCATGCTAACTTTTCGACTGATGCATGCCTTTAGAATTAGCTCAAAGTTGTAAACAGGTTGTAAACCTTCAGAGCATCAGGTTTTTTTTAAGTATGTAGATTAGTTTGGTACTATTCACTCCATAACTTCAAATTACAAGTGTAGGTATTTTATGCTGTCCCAAACATTATGAATATAATATATATAAAATATATGCCGCACTATTTGTGGACAACATCCGCAGTATTCGGTGTTATTTTCAAAATTATTATCCCAAAGTAATTTAAGGTGCTCAAGTATGAAATTAGCGATCGTCTCTCCATTCACTACATCCAGTATCTAGGAATCAAGTAAATAAATAACAATATGAAGGACCACTCTCACTGCCATCATACATGCTGCGCTTGAAGTTTAGTGGGCGCCCGGCGTACCATGTGGCGGTTAGAGTGTTAAGTGGCAAATTTCTAAACATAATATTGACTTCATTTTTATCATGTGTATTCTTTGTCTCATCGATAGAGATCCACAAAAATTTTCGCCGCATCCCCAATCCGCATTTTGTTCTTTAGCTCTTGTATTTTCTCTCTGAAATATACCTACACCCAAGTATTTTTTTCTAATATAGGATTCATTAGGTATTTCCCATGGTTTGCAATTGCAACATAAATACTAGTACTTTTTGAAAAATGCCCTGAAGCGTGATATGCCATGGAATATTAACAGAGATTAGAAACATCAACAAATCGATGTAAAACGTATCATACACTAGCTTTCCGCCTCGCGACTTCGTCCGCGTATAAATAGCACCTTCGCACCCCTATTTAACCCCCCCAGGGGTAGAATTTTCCATAACGCTGAAAGGACTTTTATTGTATTTTAATAAGTTATCTTCCCACAAATTTAAGTCTCTAGCTCAAAAAAGTGATTTCGCTCATGCAAACTTAGCACCCCTATTTATCCCCCCCAGGGGTGAAATTTTCCAAACCACTGAAAGTAATTTTATTTTGTATTAATAAGTAATCTTCCTACAAAGTTAAAAGTCTCTAGCTCAAAAAAAATAATTTTCCCCATACAAACTTTGCACACCTTTTTAACCCCCTCAGGGGTAAAATAATCCAAAACGCTAAAAGTACTTTTATTGTATTTGAATAAGTAATCTTCCTACAAAGTTAAAAGTTTCTAGCTAAAAAAAAACATTTCCCTGATACAAACTTTGCACCCCTTTTTAACCCCCTCAGGGGTGAAATTATCCTAAACGCTGAAATCACTTTTATGTTTTTATAAATATCAGCGAACGTACGAAGTTTCAAATCTCTAACTTAAAATTTAAAATCCTACACATACAAACTTTTAACCCCCCTTTTACCCCCTTATGGGTTGATTTTTTCAAAATCACTTCTTATTATTTGAACACGTTATAAATGTAACCCGACCTGCATATTACAACTTTATAGCTTCAGTTGTTACGGCCTCGCTTTAATACAAACTTTTCAACCCCGTTTCAACTCCTCTGGGGTGGAATTTTGAAAAACGCTGTTATTAGTTTTTTACTTTTAAGTAAGTAGCCTGCAAACGAAATTTCAAGTCTGTCATAAAAAAAATTGTAATCTCTATACAAACTTTCAAGCCCTTTTTTACTCCGTTGGAAGTTGAATTTCAAAAATATTATTTTATTATTTTTTAATTATCAGTAAACGTACAAAGTTTTAAATCTCTAACTTTAAATTTTAAGCCCCATCCATACAAACTTTCAACCCCTTTTTACCCCCTTAGGGGATGAATTTTCCAATATCGCTTCTTATTACTTGTACACATTACAAATATAACCAGACCTGGAATTTTCAACTTTCTAGCTTCAGTAGTTTCGGTTCTGCGTGGATCAGTCAGTCAGTCAGTCAGTCAGGACAAAGGCATTTATATATATAGAAGAAGATGAGACGTTGCTGGCTGTACTGTTCTTCCCTTTGTGATTTGCTGAGCTAACATGTTTGTTAATATTATCTTTCTTTAACTGTTTAATACGAATGTCACATGCTGTAGGTACACAATATTTCCCTGACATTTTCATCATAATAGAGCTCGGCGTAGTTCTTAATGCGCTTATTAATCGTTTTTATTTTCACCATATATAATACTAGCTTTTCCCCGCGGCTTCGCCCGCGTACTATAAATAATCAAAAAGGAGGTTCTCAGTTAGACTGGTATGTTTGTATGTACCACATTTTCCCCTTTTAGGGGTTGTATTTTCAAAAAACCTGAAACACGTGTTTACTCATTTATCGTTAGGAATACTCCTGTAAAGTTTCGAATAAAATAGTCTAACAAATCTTGTTTCGCCATACAAACTTTGGACCCCCATTTTGTATTTTGAAAAATCCTTTCTTAGCGCACCCCTAGACCTTATAAGGAACCTACGTACCAAATTTGGAATCTTTAGAACCAGCGGTTTGGGCTGTGCGTTGATATGTCAGTCAGTCAGTCAGTCAGTCAGTCAGTCAATCAGTCAGTCAGTCAGTCAGTCAGTCAGTTTCTTCTTTTATATATTTAGATATGTCTATACTTTTCAGTCGAGTACCGTGTTTAGGCCACGAAGCTTGCTGAGTGGCCTAAGTAAGGTACGAGACAGAAAATCTTGATTATGTCACTATTGTATACAATACTTTTTCTACGAGTGCTCAATATTGGCAAACCGGTAACAAATGAGTTCGACGAAAGACCTGCTGCCTCTATACAAATGAGTAAGTTCAATCTCCCGTTGGATTGTGCCGGTCCTCCCCGGCCGGGCGGGCTCGGGCAACAGTGTTACAATTTTGTATGAAAATCCTTTGTACCATCGCTGGCGATGCTACAATATGCGACCATAAAAGCTCTATCGAAAACTATCCGCTAGTAGTTCGGTCTACACAATCTCAATTCAAGCATTACATTCGACGAGTAGAAAAAATATATTATTGGGTTTTCCTGTTATGGGGAACATATTGTTGTAATTTATTTCCACTTTCACTCGGTTTGACTATTCTGAACGGCATCCTGTTACAAAACACCTCTTAAAAACAAGTAATAAAATTTACTTTTGTTCGTTATTATCGAACAAGCGAGTCTGGAATTACGGTTGGCAGTAGAGGAATTCCAAAATGTTCAAAGGTAATGACATCATCTGGAAATCTGTTTCTATTGAATTTTCCATTCGCATTTTTGAAAACTGGCACTTACTGCTAGTTAAATATATCTTCGGAACGTTAAATTACATACAGATAGAGCCGTGATAGAAATGTTTAGAGATGGATCACGTTTTTGAGCATCCGGTCTTCCACTAGGTTTGATGAAGGCTTTAACTTTTAATGAAGAATGAATTTAAGACTGCTACAGTCTATAGAAATGCAAACTGCAGTAGAACGACAGTGTAGGTCCCCAGTAGCGACAGCATGTGCAGCGGTGTTGCTGCACCGATCGGTAATAAGTTGAAAGGACGAATCACATCTCTCGCTCCCACGCAGCTACCATAACGTTGAACATTCTTGGCAAGACGGTGTGCGTACACTGAAAAGGAAATCACTTATTGTTTTTGATATCTCATTCTTAGAATATGAGTCATCTATTCTAATAGTGAGTCATTTTATATCTAGTTCCACTTTTCACGTATATTTACTTTAAAATTTTTCACGAAAAGCAATAAAAACTCGATTGATTATCGATTTATCATATTATTTCCCTCCTAGTACTGACTCAATTCCCTTAAAGACGATTCTTTTGCCTCCTCTGTCCAATAATAGTCACCTCAAATATTTTCTGGATGTGTACAAGTTTATGCTTAGTTTTAATTTATAAAAGGCGCATTTTACTTTCGTCGTACTTCAAATATTATTTATTTATTATTTATTGAACCAAAAATTGTAACATAACAATTAAGACCAAAGCGTTACAATCGGAATTAGACTACCTTAAAAAAAATGATTGGCAGTCGATGGCAGACCTTATTGACATAACGAGTTTTACATCGTCGGCAAACAATAGAGGAATTTAATAGAGTTATTTCACAACGTCTGGGAGATCATTAATTAGAACTAGGAAAAGAAATTGTCCTAGTTTCGATCCCTGGCTAATACCAGAGCGTGTATGGTACGGTTTTGATAGGTAAGGTCCATATTTGACGAACTGATTCTATCTTTGAGGTAGTTCGCAAACAGTTTTAGAAGTCGGTGGACAAGACCTATTTTGGCTAGTTTTTGTAACATAATGTCATTATAGACTCTATCGAAAGCCTTTTGAAAGTCCAAGTATATAATGTCGACCTGATTTCGAGCATCCAATTTCCTCGATATAATGTCCACTAGCTCGACTAAGTTAGTAACAACTGATCTTTAAGGTAGAAATGCATGTTGAGAGCTGGTAAAGCAGGGCTGACATTGAGGTAGTAGATATTCGTGTAGGCAAAGCAGATAGTATTGCTATTGGTCGATAATTCTCTATTTTCAATTTAGGACCCTTCTTAGGTATCGAAGTAACGCGGGATAATTTCCAGATATTAGGGTATTCTCCGGTAGTAAGTATTAAATTGAAAATAAAAATGATCGGAGCAATCAGGTGGTCGATACCAACCCCTTGATGAGAAAGGCCGGAATGTCATCTGGGCCGGAAGATGTGCCTGCTTTGAGCCGTTTAACAGCGCGGCGCACTGCGTCAGCACTTATTGTTCGGATATCGACAATGCGTTCGCTGGCAAGGATCTTGGAACTGGCCTGTTTTGGGTCTAGACGAGGCAGGTCAGGTAGAAAAACCGGCCAAGAGCGTGTCGGGCCACGCTCAGTGCGGTTCCGTAGTTTTCCGTCCGTCACAGTAAAAGTCCCCACTTAAGTTATTTGAAAGCACGTCATTTCATTGTGATTTTGTAGAAATTACAGGTACAATAAACACCTGCTTATACGGTTAAATTACAAACTTAGTTCAGAAATTATTTTGTAAATTTTTTTCAAAAACTATTCAACCTATCAAGTTCTACTTTTGAGATTTTTTTCATATTTTTAAAACTTATGGTTCAAAAGTTAGAGGGGGACACACACACATTTTTTTTTTACTTCTGGAGCGATTATTTCCGAAAATATTTACATTATCAAAAAATTATTATAGTAAACCCCTATCCAACAATATATCACACGTTAGGGTTGAAATGAAAAAAAAAATCACTCCCCAATTTACGTATAGGGGAGGTACCCTAATAAAACATTTTTTTCCACTTTTTATTTTACCACTTTGTCGGCGTGATTGATATGCGTATTAGTACCAAATTTCAGCTTTCTAGTGCTAACGGTCACTGAGATTATCCGCGGACGGACGGACGGACGGACAGACATTGCGAAACTATGAGGGTTCTAGTTGACTACGGAACCCTAAAAACGGACTCAAAGTGAGATGCAAATGCAGCAGCGGTTTTTGCCCCCAGTATACTCAGAGTCTCCGAGGGTGAGAGAGGATTCGAGTCCGCCGCGACACCGCAGATAATTGACATATTACCAAAATTGTTTCGGATCAGTACGTTTAAGCGAAATATTGTTAATGTAGCTATTATGGGCTGCTTTTATACTATTTTTAATTGTAGAGCGTAGAGTTTTGAAGTTATTGTAAATATCCGTGTTATTAGTATATTTCCATAATTTATGAAAATGAGCCTTAGATCTGATGGTATGGATAATAACTTTTGTGTAGTATACAGGATACGTGCGACTATATGTAGGGTTGCGTATCTTTTTGGGAATGCATTCATCAAAAAAATTGTATAATATGCTGTTAAATTTGGAAACAATATCGTCTACGGTTTCAAATTTGTAAATAATGTCCCAGTCGTAGTCTTTTATAAGACAGTATAAACGCTGAAAGTCAGCTTTCGAAAATTTCCAGTCTCTTATTGTTAGAAAAATCAGCAAGGGTTAACATAGATGAGTGATACTGGGTGCGGATGACAAGGTGGTGAGGATCGACATTCACGAGCTCCTCGCCAGGTGTCGCGCGGCGCACGCTTACTGCTCTCTCCAACTCCGTACTCATTAGCACCACATCAAGCATTCTATCATTTAGGTTGTTCACACAGTTATAGTCAGACAGATTACATAATGATAAAAAAAACAACAGTACGTGTTACAAACATAAGCACTCGCACTATACAAATTTAGGTCACCTAAAATGATTAATTTCGAGTCAATGTTGTTTTCACACATAAGTTCTACTCGTACATTATTGAACCATTCAATGTATACTTCATCGGCGACTCGAGGGGTAATGTAAACGACGCATAAGTAGAAACGTTGATCATTAATTTTGAATTTGGCCGAGAGATCTTCAGCATTCCGAGTTTCATATTGCAGCAAGTGTTCAAGGCAGACGGGCGGTTGGGCCGCTAACAGAACACCGCCTCCAGTACAGTCTCCAGCGCGATCGCGTCGAAGTATAGTCCAGTTTCTGTAGCACAATTCGGCATCGGTCACGGAGCTACCCAGGTTCGTTTCAGACGCAGCTACTAGAGATATTGTGGCGACCACTGCACACAAAACGCCACGAAGGTAAAACGCATTAACCTCCCTCTAGTGCGCTCTCGACTTGACGGCGAATTCATGTCTCTTTTATATCAGATTCTTCTGCTTCCTTCTGTGCTTGTTTGTTTCTACGCTTGTTACCCTGTCTAAACTTTATATTTATGCATTTATAAAATAGTGTGTCTACAACGGACTTATCATTTAAACGCCCGGTAGGCCGCCTATAATGTATCTTCATAGAGAGATAAGCTGGTTCTCCAGTCGAGAAGTTTAGATTTTAGCCATCTTACGTTTTGGTAGTATAAGTTGAGTTCGACAAGTATTTTGTTTTTCTTTTGGGTTGTTTTAATATGATTTACTGACCCTTTCCAATCGAAATAACCACTTATCGACGGTAAAGCCGGCCAGAACTCTGGGTTTGTAAATATGTGTTATGTGGTACTCCTCAAAGGTTGTCTGGAAGAAAGGTTGTCTGGAAGAAATCGCTCATTAGCGATAAGACCGCCTGTTGTTACCTCTACCTAAATTTATCTAATTGTAAAATTTGTGCTTGTAACTGTATGAGGTGTGCAATAAAGAGTATTTATTATTATCTTTGTTTATTTTTTGTCTCAGGTTAGTTTTTATAATATTTTTACAAAATAAAATATAAAAATACATCTAAAACATACAAAAACAATAAAAACATTATAAAAACCTAACCTAGGGTGCCGCCGGCAGCGGAGCAAGGCCCAGGCTGCCGGTGGTTAGGGCCGCAGAGTGAGGAACCGTCGGACTATGCGCGCCGTGTCCAAGATTACCGCCTTCTGAATCTGACCCTTAATCCAACCACAACCCCGTAGCGAAAGTCTCTCAAGATGTTGGTCGAGACTCTTCGCTATGAGACCGTTCGCAGAGACAACTATCGGCACAATGATCGCCGAATCGACCTCCCACATGGCGGTTACCTCGTGAGCCAAGTCTAGGTACCTACTTGCTGGACTTGTCCTTCTCGGCCTTCACGAGGTTCTCGTCACATGGGACGGTGATGTCGACGAGCATGGCCCGGCGTTGCGGTCGATCTATTACCACGATATCAGGCCTATTGGCTACAATAGTCCTGTCCGTGATAATAGATCGATCCCAATAGAGCGTGGCACGACCATTTTCGAGAACTGGCGCAGGTGTGTACTTGTAGTACGGCACTTCGTGGTCCACAAGACCGTATAGGAGAGCAAGCTGCTGGTGTATAATCCTGGCTACTTGGTTCGATGGACTCGCACTCACGTTCAACAACACTCATCCACTCGCCCTCCGTGTGTTCAACGGGCGCTGACCAGATGCTACGCCAGAAATTAGTCATGGCAGTAGCATCCGGCAGTCGCACGTCGGACACACGGGGGTCGGTTTCCTCCCACCTTCGGTATACCTTCCTTTGGTCACTTTGGAAAAGACGATTCTGCTTGAATCGGTCCACACGCTCTCTGTAACGGCGAATACGGCTTGCCCATGCATAAACTTTCTGCTTCAGAAAGTCGATATCCGTCCCCGCGAACGCCTGGTGCACAAAGCGCATTACTCGGGGGCGGTTATTGCCCCCCCTGAAGCAAATCAGCTTTGCAATGAGAGTCCTAAATGAGTTGATACGACGCTCGATCCGCACCTGCCATGCGGGGACACCCCCGGCGGTCCTAGGTGCACGTTCAGCGTCCGGAAACTTGACTCGAGCAACACGGCACGCCGCGATGGGTCCGCAGTACATTATCGAGTGCGTATCATCTAAGTCTTTACTAGTCCGCAGGAATGGATCTAGCAAATCATTTAGGACTGCCATTAACGCTAGATTGCGTCTATTCATAGGCAAGCGTGGTAATCGTGGCCTAGGGATGTTTGTGGAGCGATACTGCGTAATTGCCTCTTCCAAAGTCCTCCTCAGTTGCTCATTGGCTGAACTACTCACACTCTGATTCGCGATCCCCTCCTCATCGGCACTGGGATCAACCCGCGGTGCCCCCGATGCCAAGTCGGGTGCAGGCATCGGATCCGGCGACGTGGCGAGCGGATCCCGCGCCGAGGTGGTGGTCGCGCGAACAGAGAGAGTCTCCAGGCGAAGCCGATCAAGTGTCGCGTCATCCAACCGCTTTAGCCGCTGAATGACGCGCACCTGATCCGACAACCGCTGCGCAGTCGTGTCAATGGTTGGTTCAAGGGCCTGAAACAGAGGAAGTATCCGGTCACGATACGCGCACAGATTAGTTCCCCCCTCTGTAGCCCCATAATAGGCGCGCATGACGTTTTCATTCATGGATGAAGTCCATCTCATGCGACGCACTATACCACCAGCAGCGGGGGCCCTGGGCGGGACAGGTTGTCCCGCAGGCCCCAAGCGTGCCGGCAGCGGTGGCCGTCCTCGTCGCGCAGGTGGTCGTGGCGGCGGCGGCGGCGGCCCGCACTCGTCGCTCGACTCGCTGGTGTCGGGCACAGTAGCGAACTCATTGCCCGACAACGATGGTGAGGAGACTGACGAGGCGGGCGAGGATGGTGGGCGTGCGTTTGGTGGGGACGCTTGCTGCTGTCGTGATTTACTTCTCGTAATCATTTCCTTCCTTTTCCTTGTTTGACGTTTAATGTCCGGGATTCTGTTTACGTGTTGTAACCATATTTGCGATTACATACGCCCTGCGCAACATTCATTTAAGTGGCGGGCAACTTTTCCGCAAATAATCGTATAAAAACAGATGTATAAATGCCCGTAAAACATAATTTTATCAAAAATATTCGGAAATCAGAAAAATCACGACTGACTTTGACGGCGTCATTTTTTTTTTTTTATTATTATTATTATTATTATACTCTTTATTTATTTTTCTTCTTAGTTTAGGGTTTTTACAATATTTTTATAAAAGTAAAATATAAAAATACATCTAAAACATATAAAAACAATAAAAGCATTATAAAAAACCTAAACTAGGGTGCCGCCGGCAGGGCCCAGGCTGCCGGTGGTTAGGGCCGCAGAGTGAGGAACCTTCGGACTATGCGCGCCGTGTCCAAGATTACCGCCTTCTGAATCTGACCCTTAATCCAACCACAACCCCGTAGCGAAAGTCTCTCAAGATGTTGGTCGAGACTCTTCGCTATGAGACCGTTCGCAGAGACAACTATCGGCACAATGATCGCCGAATCGACCTCCCACATGGCGGTTACCTCGTGAGCCAAGTCTAGGTACTTGCTGGACTTGTCCTTCTCGGCCTTCACGAGGTTCTCGTCACATGGGACGGTGATGTCGACGAGCATGGCCCGGCGTTGCGGTCGATCTATTACCACGATATCAGGCTTATTGGCTACAATAGTCCTGTCCGTGATAATAGATCGATCCCAATAGAGCATGGCACGACCATTTTCGAGAACTGGTGCAGGTGTGTACTTGTAGTACGGCACTTCGTGGTCCACAAGACCGTATAGGAGAGAAAGCTGCTGGTGTATAATCCTGGCTACGAGGTTATGTCTGTGCAAGTACTCGCCGTTAGCAAGATGAGAACAACCGGAGATGATATGCCTGAGTGACTCTCCGGGACGGCGGCATGCCCGACAAATGTCGACCGTACCGTCCTTCAGGATATATTTCCGGTAGTTATTCGTCATGATAACTTCGTCCGCAATAGCACAGGCAAAACCTTCGGTTTCTCCGAAGAGGTCCCCGAATCGTAACCAGTTCACCGACGCGAGCAGGTCTACGTCGGGTCCCGTGAGGGCCCTGTAGAACCGCCCGTGTAGCTCCTTGCTCTTCCATACCGCCTTGCGATCCTCGGTGCTTAGTACCACAGGTTTGCGCCAGTTCTTGTTTGCCAAGGAGAGCGGCGTGAGACCCTTATCTACTGCCACCACATCACGATGCATCTCACACTCGTTGTTAAGGAAATAATTCCTGAAATTGTACACCTCACGGTTGTGGAGATTTTTGGCGTTTAAAAAGCCGCGACCTCCACACTTCCGTGGGATGTACAATCTCATAACAGACGAGCGTGGGTGAAGCATACGGTGTGTGGCGAGCAATAGACGGACTCTCCGATCCAGGGCATCCAGCTCGGTCTGTGTCCACCTTAGTATACCAAAGGAGTATGTGAGTAGGGGAATTACCCAGGCATTGAAGGCGCGCACCTTGTTGCCACCTGACAGAAGACTATTAAGTACTTTTGTCAGCCGACCAAAGAAGCGCTCCTTCAACGCCTGTTTAATACCCACATCCTCAATGCCCAAAGACTGTGACATACCAAGGTATTTGTAGGTTTCTGATTCAGAGATAGATCTGAACGTCATTGTCTCAGAAAGCTGTATATTTGTTGAATTTACTACTTTCCCCCGCTGTACATGCATAACCGCACATTTATCAACACCAAACTCCATCTTGATGGAACTACTGAACACTTTAGTGGTCTTCAGTAGTTCCAACATGTCTCGATTATTTGGTGCAAATAACTTGAGATCGTCCATGTACAGAAGGTGAGATATGACTTCACCCTCTCTCCGAAGCCGGCAACCTAGCCCTGAATCCTTCAGCAGATTGCTGAGCGGATTTAGAGCTAGGCAGAACCACAGGGGACTCAGACTGTCGCCCTGAAATACTCGTATTCCTCGCTCGATCCTTATAAAGTCCTGCGGGCCAGGGGGGTCATCCCCGCCTCCTGGTTGACGAAGGACTGTGGTCCACTGCCTCATACACGCGCCAAGGAAGGATCTTAAAGCTGCATCAACTTTATACAGCTCTAAGATCCTCTCCAGCCATGAATGAGGCACCGAATCATAGGCCTTCTTGTAGTCAATCCAAGCGGCCGATAGGGCCCCCCTGTTCCGCCGGACTCGTTGGCAAATGGTCATGTCTATGAGAAGGAGCTCTTTAGTACCACGGGACCCAACCTTACATTCATTTTGAGCGGAGACCAAAATGTTGTTATTATTATTATTACTCCTACTTTGAAGGAGGAGTATTCGTGGGGACATTTTGGTGTTCATATATTCAAGAACATTTTGTTCAGATGTTGTAGGCCGTGCGCCACAGACGTGTAAGTATGACAACCTCTCGGCAGCCTCCAGAATATCGCTGATTGCACCATTTCCACGAATTACGTTTCTATTGTTTCTTTTGTTACATACTGGCCTGGGATCCTGTCCCGCTGAAGCCGAAATGCTGTCGCTAAAATGGAGGGCAGTATTTCCAGCGACTGGTTCCTTATACTTACCAATTAAATTTGTATTTATAAATTGTTTAGATTTCTTCTCCCTAGTTGCTAACGGATCTGAGGTATCAATGGGGAGGAAATTCAATTGGATGAGTTTGTACAGTAACCGATAAAAGACTAAAATATGTCGAACCAACGAGTTGTAATTACTATGGAGAAAGGACTTTGCACTATATAACTCCTCGAATTTATGATAACATCAAAATTGGAACTGAAAACATAAAAAAACCGGCCTTTAAAAATACATTAAAATGTAGTATGTTGCAGATATTCAATCCAAATGTTACTTAATTAATCGCAACTTTAAATTTGAACTCAAAGTGTAGAAATATTTCATTAATTTTTACCTAACATATATGCATGTTTTTGCTGTTTATTTTCGTTTAGTTACCTACTAACAATAGACATAAGTCACATATTTATTGTAAACAATTACTTTATTGTTAAGTACCTATGTGAGTGAGCGCGATGCGCCAACAAACTGGTCACTCCAGTTTGGCGCAATATTGTAACTCCTGAAACCTGTAATTGTTTTACATGAATAAATAATTTAATAATAATAATAATAACGCATGGTGACAATGGACTCCTGATTTGGATATTATTGCTAGACATATTTTTGGCTGTTTTAAGTTTCTGGTTGGTCAATTGTATTTCAGAACAGAGTTTGTTTCTTGAGGCTTCAAGGTCATCGATCCGTTTGGTAAGATTGTTTACCAAGCCTTCGACTGATTCTAGCAGTTTATCGACGTCGTTTTTCAAGTGGTCATATTTGTCACAAATCTCGCTCAAAGAAGAGTAAATTGGTTGCAAAAGTTGTGACATGTCGCGGACGATTGAACTCCGGAAGGTTTCCAGTCGCTTGTCAATCATGTTAGCGAAATTGTCAATTGCAGGCTGGTTTATTTCGTGGGGTAATTGTAATGTGTGCTACCGTGGTAGTTGTGTCGCTCAGATTATTGGTAGCCCAGGTACCAGCTGTGGAGACGAACTGGTCGGGCCCGTCAGCACGGGATGACTGGATGGTAGATGTACTGATTTTAGGTGTGCTAGCGTGTTTGCTGTGAGTTAGATATTTAATACAGCAAGTTCAACACTTCCAACTTTTTTTATCATCCATTGTCATTAAATAATACCGTTTAGCAGTAACTCCGGTACGTTCGAGGCAGTCCAAAACAGAGTCGCACTTGACAAGAGGAACATTCCAGCGACTGCCTGGACGAAATTTTCTTGTTGCATTTGCCACATGTTCCTGTCATATTAATAGCATAAAAACACTGGTACACTTCGTAATAGTTTTTATTGTATTTCTGATACGGTTTTGTAATGTTATCGTGTGTTTTTGTAATAATTTTAAGTTATTTTCGGAATAATGTTTTCATTCGTGACAGTTGACGTTTAATAGACTTAATGAAAAATAGGGTGTTTAACTCGTGTGTAAGGCACCCATTTTACTCGAAAATATCTCGTCGGCAATAAGTACCTCTCAATTCTCGGGTAACAATCTATAATACATCTTCATCAAAATTTGAGGTTAATTGTTGCGACAGCTACTCTTGGTTTTCTCACAATATTTGGAAGTCGGATTTTTGGCCTGATACTTTTTTACCGTCTATTATTGTGTGCCGAAACCGCAACCAAATCGGACACGCCGTTTTGTTGAGAAATGAGAACTTTTTGTTCCGTCCGCTTCACTGAGCTCACAGACACAAATCAAAAAGATGTAAATTCAAATCGGTGGTAAATTAAAAACGATTTATTTATGTCTACTCACATGATAGTCTGGCCAAGTTTTAAGAGGCCGTGCGACTCTGTTGTGTGTTAATACGAACCCCTTTGAGCCTCTTTTCCCCCTATCCTGATTTACATATGTGTGTTCATCGATTATTCGAAGACACCTGGACCGATTTTCGAATTTCTTTTTTGTGAGAAAGTTGGTCCCATTGTCACCAGGTTAGGATCTGATGATGGGATCCTGGAGAAATCGAGGAAACTCTTCAAATATTATAGGCACACCTAACTATAGCGATTTAAATATTTTTTACGCTAGCTTGGGCATTTTATTTTGGAAATGTCTAGTCTAAGTGAAGTCGGTTCTTTTTTGTTTAAGTAAAATTATTTTTCAAATTATTTTCCGCAAATCAAATTGCCCCTCAACAAAGACTCACCAAGACATCCCTCATTGCAGCTTATGACCGCACATGCAGCTTCCACTTCCGACACGGCTAAAGAGAACCGCTGGCTCGCCACGCATAAGCAACTCAGTAACGTCAAGGTCTTCACTATCCATACTAAAGATACAAGCAGACTCAGTATAGATATGGTCTGAAACAATTAAGTAATTTTATTTTAAACGATAGTTACTCCTATAAAAAAACTATCTATATACCTTACTATCTACAAACAAAACACGAATTGTGTGTTTTTTCCACGGAACACTATCTCCTATTAGGTCTGTCACTGCTCCGGTTTCCGAAAGCCATCTCGTGAAATCCACTAAGTATACTTTACATATATACCACCAGGGCATCGATTCGACATGCCAAACTGTGAGACGTGGATGTCACACTTGTATCGCTAGTGGATAGAATGATATCCATCTGTCCACACGTGTCCACAGCTAACTGTCAAGCTGTCAGTAGGTCTCGCTAGAGCGTTTTGTCTATGGCTATGGCCACCATTTTAGATATCACTCTTGAGTGATTCCACCCCAAATTTCAACTGTCACAAAAGTGTGATATCATAGTTGTCTCGCAAGCGACTGTCAGTTATGCCATGTCGAATCGCGGCCCTGATATAAACGAATTCATTACTTGGGAGTTTTCTGTATTGCTCTTGCAGACATCTAGAAAGAATTGAATGTAGATCAAAGGATGTCCAAACCCTTCCACCATCAGGACTATTATCTGAAAAGAATTTTGTTTATACTCCGCGCCGGTGGTAGTCAAGCAGTTTAATAATTACAAAGTTACTTACAGACATGCTAAAAATACTACGACAAAGTTTAAAAGCTCCAATGATGTTTGCGTAAGCATTGTAAAGTCGCTTTTCATCATAACCAATGTCCAACAAATACTGAACCAGTTGTTTGTGATTCGTCACCGAACAATTATAAAAAAATATATTACATTTTTTTCTCCACAGAATTAGCTCGTATTCCAAAAACTGAACAATCCGTATAGCAACAATAATGTTTACGTCGAAATAAAATAAAATCATGTTATACATGAGATGTGTTGCTTTAAAAATGCCAAAGACTGTGTAACACAAATTGTACAAGAAATAGGAAAGGTATAAGGCTACAACGAAGATCCAGTTGCCTATTTGGAATCTTTTTAAACCATCGTCATCGCGAAGTACTCTATAGGCTTTGTGCATTTTAGTAATTAGTTTCACATTTTTGTCGTTCTGGACCATATTCATACCGCAAACTAACATACCTGACACACCATAAAAGACAGCGTCGGTTAAACTTAACCCAAATACTAATTCGTTTTCTAGATTTCCAGGTACGAAATCAGTAACAAATAGATTATTCACACTGGTAAGTATTATAAGAATAACACCTAATACGCAATGCAGATTTCCTCGTAAGCCATTTGACATTATACATGTGTTAGAAATCTGGAATTTTGGTTGGCAGTAGAGGAATTCTAGAATGTTCAAAGGTAATAACATCATCTGGAAATCTCTTTGTATTGAATTGTCCACTGGCATTTTTGAAAAAAAATTGTATTGATAAAATGTGGCCTAAATGTTGCCTGAATCGTGCTGATTAAGAAGCAATGCAATTAAAGTATAATGAAAGTGTCTAATAAGCGGGAAAACGAGTTATTTGTGAATTGATGTATTACGACTAATGATAACAAATTTTGGTTTACATTAAGGCGAAATATCTTGCGATGCTACCTTTCAATATAATTTGTGTTTGTTGTTGGTACCAAGGCAACAAAATTACATAAATTGAAATAAATATAATTGATTGGTTCTTTCAACTGGTCGTCAATTATTTTATTACTAGCTGTGCCCGCGGCTCCGCCCGCGTGGAATTCGGTATTTGTCAGTAAGCGGCTAATTCACCCCAAATTTCTCTCACTCCCCCTGGAGGCGGAACCTGAAGGTCTTGAAGTAAAGTTGACAGATGGATACGCTAGAGGACAGTAGTCCAGATAAAATATTTTACATTTACCACCAAATCAATAGTTTTTTTCGTCCTTATTAAAATTTTAGACATGATTTAAACGACAGAATAGTAACACTATCGGACGATACAGTACCACTTTTGTATTTATACGTCCTTGACTGTACCTATTCATATCATGTCCATGGCAAATATAATCTAGACACGCGGCAGCGTGTCAAGCCAAGTTCAAGCAAAGGAACTGGCTAGCCAGCGCCAAGTGTATATTTACACGAACCACTTGGTGCCACTTTTGACCCTTCTATAACTCAAAACCTCTTTAACGTAAACACATAAACTACGTGTGTTTAATTATATCCATAAGGACATCTAGAAGCCCAAATTTCATGAAGCTAGTTCAAACGGTTATAAAGATATGAAGGTCAAAAAGTCGTAAATTTTAGCACTGACTGACTGACATTTAGTACCTAAACCTAACCTACTTCCAGCTGACCTAGAAGGATGAAATTTGGAATCCAGCTCGGTAATTGTGTGTAAACGTAGGAAAAAATCTAAAAAAAAAAAAAATTTTTTTTAAAATTGTATCGTTGGAACCGTTACAAGCAGATATTTGAAACTATCCCAATATATGTATTATTATATTTGCTATATAACAGAAATATAAAAATAAAGTTGAGTCAAAAAATAAGTGGTGTCCCCATACAAAAAACTTGTAATACACGCTAAACGACCGGCCAACGGTGTGTCGTCGGCAGCGCGCTGCACCACATAATTATACACAGAACAGAAATAAAGAGAATGTAGACAATAGCATAAAAAAGAAAACCATGCAGCGGAAACGCAAGAAAAAACATTAAATCTCAATACCTGCCTAGTTTTCTTTACAAAAAGTAATGATATCCCACCAAAAACATAAATGTAAAAAAAGAGAGCCAAGTTCAATACAAAAATTATGCTTGGCTGTGGGCTTCACCGCAAAAAGAATGGAGATCTAAATGAGTGCCAAGTTCTATGCAAAATCCAAATATGTATTTATAGGAACAAAATAACATTATGAACAAGTATTAAACTCTATTTCTTTGCTTTATTGGATACCTATAACAATTGCTGTTATTTAAAAATGTGAGATCTTAAAGTAGGTTAGATTTGACTTGGCCAGTTTTATCAGAATTAAAAAAATATATATATATATATGTTGAATAACTTTATAAAATGACTGATGTAATGAAAACTGGCCAAGTCAAATCTAACCTCCTTTAAGATCGCATATTTTTTGTATTGAACTTGGCTCTCTTTTTTTACATTTATGTTTTTGGTGGGATCCCAATCAATCCTCCAGTCAAATCAGTCTAAGAATGAAAAGGTAAGATCAGGCGCGGTTGCAGCCTAAAATTGGGGGGGGGGGGGGGGTGGGGTAACTATGAAATGGGGGGGGGGGAGGGTGTCACTAATGCAGAAATGATTTTTTGAAAGGGTCAGTAATTAATTTTTCTATTTGACGTGTACGATTTGGGGGAGGGGGGTCATGTCCCATGTAACGCCCCCACCCCATCGAACCCATCGGACCGCGCCTGGGTAAGAAATATACACATAAAAATCCATACTTCATATCTTAACCTAACAACTTATTAACAAAAATATACTTACAACGAACTTTAGAAGACTTAGAAGTAAGATTAGAGAAAAGGAGAATAGATATCAAAATCGTGAGGCTGAGTATTTACATGCACTGTGCAATGTGTGTTAATTAATTTTTTTTCGTTTAATTTTGTTGTACTATTATCCAATAATTTATTTAAATTTGTTGATATCCGTACCCCCACTTCTAAACTTAGAGTTAATTTGGCAAAATCCTTCCTTAGTGGATTATTCATGTCAAAACGTATTAATTTCAGCGCCATCTGTTAGTTAAGCAGGGTAGTCGTTAGTCTTAGGACATATTTGGAAAAAAAATTGCACCTCCTAGGTAGCGCCATAAGATGCAAAATTAACTGAATCGAGTGTAGTGGCTACCCCCCTTTTAAAGGTTGAATTTTTATAGCCTACCTATACCTGGATGGGGATTTTCTTGACAATTGGAATTAGTAATCCTTAAGGGGTGACTTCTGGGATAACAATGCAAAAAAGCCGGTCAAGAGCATGCCGGGCAGTGTAGGGTTCCGTAATTGCCGCCCTGTTAAAAAACCTCCGTTCAAAAGGTCGTTTATTAAGGGACATTTGGCGGCGCTTCCGTCATAAACGAATAATTGCGTGGTGGGTTAATTGTTTGGCGTTGTAATTCTACTATCCGGCACTTACATCCTTTCACTATGCGTTTTGACTGACAACTCAAAAACAGCTGAACCGATCTTATTTAATATAATGTTTAGGACCTACGGTTCAAAAGTAAGATGGGGGGGGGGGGGCTTTTTTGAAGATCTCATACTATCTCTATACTAAATTTCATCTAAATCAGTTCAGCGGTAAAAAATTCCTCATACCAACTTCCAACCCCCTTTTCACCCCCACAAGGGTTTGAAAACTATCCTATGACACAGATTATATAATAGTTCTTACGACCTATGACGTTTCTTGGGACTCAAATTATCTCCATACTAATTTCTATCTAAATGGTTTCAGCGGTTAAAAAATCTCCATACAAACTTTCAACCCCTTTTTCACCCCCTCCAGGGTTGATTTTCGGGATTAAAACTATCTATTATCCTTTCCCGGGACTCAAACTATCTCTATACAACATTTCATCAAAATCCGTTTAGCCGTTTTCACGTGATACGCGGTCAAATAAACAGACAAAAATTCTAAAAATTGTTGGAACGTGTTCTGTTATCGATTCTAAGTATCCCCAGCCAACTTTTTTTCGATTATCTTCCATGTACAGACTTTCGACCCTCTTCAGCTTTATTATACATATAGAATAGATAGGTAACTGAATTAATGTCATAGTCTCATAGTCATTCATTAAGCAATAAGCCATTATGCCCAATCAATTACCTCTAATTGTAAAAAAAAATAACCGACTTCACTTGGCCCGTTTAGCCGGTCATAACACACACAACCCGATCTGTGCCTTTGTCATTAGATCTATTGCACCTCACGAAAATTCATTCTAATGTAATTCAATCTTAGATCATTTCACGACAATTCCAATGAGCCCAAACACGGTTAGAATACAATGTTCCATTGATCAATACATGGTTTTCAATTTATAACTCCTTCAAAATCTTAAAGCCTGTTGAAAATACACCTTAATGGTAAAAAAATAAACTAAATTTAAAAATTTAAAAAACCCGACTGCGTAAAAAACTAAAAGCCAATAAAAAACTAAAAGCCAATAAAAAACTAAAAAGCCTAAAACAAGGCCAATGCGCTACAAATTTGTTATCAACCGACTTCAAGATTTCAGAGGAGGAGGTTATCAATTCGTCGGGATCTTTGTTTTTGCTTGTTTTTTTTTTTTTTTTATGTATGTTCACCGATTCTTCGAAGACGGCTGGACCGATTTGGAAAATTCTTTTTTTGTTTGAAAGAGTATACTTCACAGTTGGTCCCATTGTGACCAAGTTAGGATCTGATGATGGGATCCTGGAAAAATCGAGGGAACTCTTCAACTATTATAGGGCACACCTATAGTGATTTGAGTATTTTTTACAGCAGCTCGAGCATTTGCTGTTGGAAAGGTGGATGCTAAGTGAAGTCGGTTCTTTTTTGTTTAAAATTATTTAATACTGAAAAGCTTTGCCTTGACATTAACGTCAGAGAAGCTGTACCTCGCATATAATTCAAATATTTTTTTCATACCTTTGTCTTGCTGTATACACCTTTGACTAATTTTTCTCTCGTGTATTAAGACAAATATTTGAAACTATATTAAAAATCTACATCATTGAAAGAAAATGATCCTTAACTGATACTCACATAACATATATTATATTCTAATGTGGAACATAGCAACATTAAACAGTCGGGACCCATTATGGGAATGTTTACACCAATATAGCTTCCATATGGGTCCCGACTGTTTAATGTTGCTATGTTCCAAATTTTATGATTTAGTTTATTTTTAACCGACTTCAATTTCATAGAAGGAGGAGGTTCTGTATTCGGTTTGTGATTTTTTTTAACCGAATTCAATTTCATAGAAGGAGGAGGTTCTGTATTCGGTTTGGGCTTTTTTTTTTATGTATGTTCACCGATTACTCCAAGACGCGTGGTCCGATTTGAATAGTTCTTTTTTTGTTTGAAAGGGTCTACTTCCAAGGTGGTCCCATATTAATCTGGTGCTGTTCTGATGATGGAATCTATGAGGGATTGAGGGAACTCCTCAATTTTTAAAGGCATATGTATGGTGATTTGGGTGTTTTTGTTAAGCAACTTGAGGGTTTTCTCTCGGAAACCACCAATTTGATGATATGAACGTCATGATGATGATTGTTTTGATGATAATGATGATGATGTTTTTAAATGTGGGATGTTCAGCGATTACTCCGAGACCCGTGATCCGATTTCAGGAATTCTTTTTTGTCTGAAAGTAACTACCTCTGAGATGGTTCCACATTAATCTGGTGCTGTTCTGATGATGGGATCCATGACGAATTAAGGGAACTCCTCATTTTTTAAAGGCACATGTATGGTGATTTGGTTGTTTTTTTAAGCAACTCAAGCATTTCCTCTCGAAAATCACTAATTTGATGGAGTGGACCTAATGATAAAGACCACATATGATAAGTGGAACTTTCCTTACCTTTCCCCTGAAAATGTGTTTCAGCCTGCTGAACACGGTGGTAACTGGGAGCAAGTTCCGATTCTCAGATATGTGTTAGGGCTTCCCCTGAAACGGCCTGAAAACATGTATCAGGTGCCTGAAAACGGTGGTAACTGGGAGCCATTTCCAATTCTCTGATATGGGTTAGGCCTTACCCTGAAACGGCCTGAGAATGTATTTTAGCCTGCTGAAAACGGTGGTAAATGTCAGGAATTTCCGATTCTCTAATATGTGTTAGGCCTTCCCCTGAAACGACCTGAAAATGTGTTTCAGACTGCTGAATAAGGTGGTAACTGAGAGCAATTTCCGTTTCTTGGGTTAGGTCTTTCTTTTAAACGGTCTGAAATCGTGTTTCAGGCGCCTGAAATCGGTGGTAACTGAGAGCAATTTAATTGGCCTACTTTAAACATATAGACGTGTTTTGACACTACCAAGACTACGACGACTACTTCTTTATTCTTCAGCTGCATATTTTTCGGTAGTTTGCTGAATTACAAACTTTTAGTAATCATAGATCCTAAACGGTAATTATTAATAAAAAATGATGTTACAAACCAAGTAGTTATTTTAAAATCCCTATCGAGTGATACCCCACTCGCCATGATACGCCTATTTTTATTTTTTACAATATGGCGTCTGATTGCAGCCATTTTGGATTTTGAGTGCTGAAATATCTTCAGTGACACTCGCGCAATCAAGTCGAATCGATTGACGTAAGAATCATGTAAATCGGCTTAAGCGTTTTGCCTCTAGAGTGCCACAAAGGAACAAACATACATACATAGACTGGTAAACACATTACCCTTCTTTGCGTCGCACAGTCGGGTAAAAATTTCAATTTTTATGTTCAAACGTTTGATAGTTTTCGAGTAAAATGGCTGTAAAATACGATCGAACGGACAGAAAGGACATGAAAATCATTTTAGCTACGGAACACTAAAAAGGCTCTGGCCTAAATATAATTATATTAGCATAAGTAACACACTTAGTTTAATACCAATCCATTAGCCGGTCTTGTAATATTTCATTTCAGTAGCTTAACCTACAAGGAGCTTCATATAAGAATTGAAGTGTAGGTAGTTAATACTCGCTAGTTCATTTTATAGTACGTCTTAAAAAGACAATATGGATACATCGTTATTGGATGTGCTAAGACCGCTACACATTCTCAGTTCTGTTTTTTGCATCCGAAAATATTCGGTACATGATGGAATGGTTTCCACCATTAATCTCAGGGGAATTTTAATAACATTCGGAGCACATTGTATTTTGTTTTGTTTATTCTGCTTTACATTCCAAAACACAGCATTTAACGAGTTTTCCCTTAATCTTTATTATCTAGTTATATATGGTCAACATGTGTTTTCTTTCATCATAATTAGTTGCAACAATATAAGATTGAGTAAAGTATATGTCGCATTGATCAAAACGCTGCAGGAGGTTTATAATTTTGAAAGAAATCAGTTGTCATCTAAATCATTAAAAAGAAAGCTGAACATTGGTTGCGGGATTTTGATTTATTTGTACATTGGGGTTATTATTCCTAAACTCGTATTAGATCCGTACTGGAACTGGGTTCGTGGTTTATTTCTGGCTCTCACCATCATCATAGATCTCGAACTGATTTTCACAATTTTCGTAATCCGATTATTGGCTTTGAAATTCAAAACGTGGTCTAAAGTTATTAGTAAATATTCATCACAGCAAACAAATACGAATTGTGCAATCAACTATATAAATACAGACACAGCTACTCGATTAAGTAATAATGTAGCAGAAAATATTAGCGGAAACGAAGAAAATAACATAATAGAGGAATACAGAGAGATTGATTTACATAACATAGATGAACCAAAGGAACTTTTTAAAATTTATTATCAATTAGTTAATAGCACTAACCTGATGAAGTCGGCGTTTCAATTCACGGTACGCTATTTATCTCAACATAAAAAAAAGATTTACTGACATATGTTGCTGACATCAATAAGCATCAGCTGGTTAATGCTGACATTATTTATGAAAAAAAAAAATAACGAAATCCAACGCCTAGAAATGAAAGAAATGTAATTTTTACGCTTTTCCACATGACTCCTTTGTATTGTATGTTGCAGAAGTAGTACAATTCCTGTCGTTTTCAGATATTTTTCCATGCTTTCACACTTTTTTCGCAATCATTAGTGTACATCGCGGTGCTCATTCTGTGGGTGAAATTAGCCCAAGTAAGTACTTACCTGTTTTTTTCATACCTACCTAAGTGATGAGGTGGTGGTACCTCAGGGGTGTAATTACCAAAAATCCCTCCTTATCTCTTGTCTACCTCATAAAAGGAAGCTCAGTTGTAAATTTCATTTCAAGTTTCTAGTTCCTGTTAGTTTCGGTTGTACGTTGATAACATTTTTTTTTTGGTAATTACACCCCTGCGGAGGGGTGCAAAGTTGGGCAATTAAGGAGGGGTGCAAAGTTTGTATGGGTGAAACTCTTTCGTAAGCTAGAGACAAAACTTTGTAGAAAAATTATTTAAAATACAAAATCTTTCAGTGTTTTGGAAAATTCCACCTCTAAGAGGGTAAGAGGGTATAGGGGTGCAAAATTGTATGGGAGAACTGGTCCCTGTCGGACTACACGACCTAGTCACTGGCGTACCGCAAGGAGGTATTCTTTCTCCTCTTCTCTTTTCGAAAAATCGAGGGACCTTTTCAAATATTATAGACGCACTTATAGTTATTTAAGTAAGTAGGTCAGACCTGCGTCTGTGACCGTGTCCGTGTCCGTCATCTTTATCCTCATTCTCTTTCTTATAACATATTTCTCGATCGTATGGGTTGTGATGGGTTTTCGTGACGGTTCAATCTTACACTTTTTTTCGCCTAGCCCCCATCCGCCAACCGTCCGATAAGGAACTTCGTTCCCAAATTTTGCGGAGATACATCATTCCTTAAACTAAAATTGTTTTTCAACATTATCGGTTAAGGTGTTTTCGAGTTATCTCCCAAAAACTTCTTTCATAGGCAGATACGACCTTTTGGTATGCGTTTTCTCTGCAGCAAATACGAAACGGAACCCGATTATGCGTGGTCCGACACGCACTTGACGGTTTTAAATTTTTTTATATTTATTTGTGAATAGTTCGTAATTTTTCAGCAGGAATTGCAATTAGAGAAGAGCGTGCTGCATGTGCTGATCACTCACTCCGCAGGCGTCATCATGTGGGTAGCCAAGGCGCTGGTCCTTCAGGCACTTGTGGGGATCGCGATGGAGGGCCTATACACTGGTGTGCGAGCCTCGCGTACCGCAGCCAGTGTGATGGTAGGCCGGCGTCACGATTGTGAGTTTCATTCTAATAATACGAGTGGCTTGTGATTAGACCCTGCGGCTTATGTTACTTATGTTACCAGTTATTATACCTACATTGTAACTTGTGCTAAATGGAAAAATAGATAAGAAATAGCTCCTTCGCTGTTTCTTTATCACAAGTAAACCCCGTTATCTAACGCTCAGTTTAGTATAGGCGAAATAAAACAAAATGTATTAGAGAATGCCGTTCAGATGATCTGGAGCGAGGTCAGAAGCGCTGCTGGGGATCGAGAGACGTGCCGAGAGACGAGCCGTCCCATTTATTTGGGGTCGGCGCAGCATGCCTTTTTCTTCCACACATCTTTGTCACCTGTCATCTCTTCACTCACATCCTTTCTTTTAATATCATCTCTCACACAATCCATCCACCTTTTCCTAGGTTTGCCTCCTACATCCCTCCACATTCATTCCTAACACCTTTCTCGTAACATGACTTTCATTCCTCCGCATAACATGCCCTTACCACGCTAGGCGATTAGACCTGAATTTGTCAGTTATGGGTGCTACTTTCAGACTACAACTTCACATGATGGATTATACAGAAATTGACTTCGGCGCCACTGGACGGTCGACGCAGTCTTAAAAGTCTTCTACTTCCTCTTCAACACTTTCTCTCACCACTATTTGAAGTTTTTAGGCACTTGGAGTATATTTCAGTGCATGTAAGCAGGGCCGGATTAAGTACTTCGGGGCCCCCTGGCAATGCAATTGTTGGGGCCCCTTTTAGCAAACGTTGTATGACAAAAAAAATTGTGTCGATAGATAAGTCAGTCAGTAAGGTATATTTAATTATATGAAGCATTTTCAATATCTTCTTTGCTCTGTGCACACGCGGGGCCCCTGGCTGATGCGGGACCCCTAGGCAGTGGCCTACTCTGCCTAAAGGTTAATCCGGCTCTGTATGTAAGATATACACTTCGCACAGCTACACGGTTCGTTAGTAGCTGTTTTACAATTACACCGAATCATTTTAGTAAGATCTTGCTTAGTATTCCGGCGCCGTCGGCATTCGAAGACCTTGAATAACTTTCACTGTGGGGTCAACTTTTTAAAAGCGCAAATAAATGAACTGTTACATAGAAAAGGTCTTGACAACATTGGATAGGTTGACCAAAGTGAGATATGGCCAAATGCGCCTTAGCATTTACAAAGATTGCATATACACGGGAAAATTAGACCGGTGCCGCTGTGACCCGGAAGCTACCCGGGTGGTTCGGGCGTCTGCCACGAATGCAGAAGACGCTGGTTCGATCCCAGCCCTGGGCACCGGAGGCTTAGGTCACTTTTTCTTTGTATATGACATCTATATAAGTTTTCAAAATAAGTTTTTTCTCAAACATGCTCGGAAATGGTCGCATTTTGTTTTGAAAACGCAAAGTGCTCAATTTTATTCTTTTCAAATTTAAAAAGTAAAAACGCAGCGGAAAAAAATGAGTTTCCATAGAATCATTTTACTCCTAGGAATAAAATGGCTGTATGAAAATCCATTTTTTTTCCGCTGCGTTAACTTTTTAAATCTTACGGTTGCAAATAAATGACTAAGGAATGTTGCATTCTACCAAGTGAAACCTTCGTTCAACCAGACAAATGTCAAAATAATCGCAAACACGATGTCGCGATTCGAGATGCCCGCGCACGGGCGCATGCGCGTATCGGACGATTAGTATCTGTGGTATTTAAAAAAAATACGCATAATAAAAGGCGGCAATTCTTTGTGAAATAAGTTATCGTTTTCTTTAAAATTAATAAAAAATAGTATACAGTTACTCCAATGACGAAAGTGAGATGGAAATAGACGGCACACCGACCGCCACATTTGAACGAAGAAGCAAGCTTAATAATGAACAACTTGCTTCCTGCTAAGTCGCGGGACAAATATAACAGGACTTACGATACGTTCATGCTGTGGAAGGACAGCCAAAATGCTAGAAATATAAGTGTTCCGGGAAAATCAATCAACTTTTCGTTCACAAATTGCCCCGGAATGTCTAATATAACATTTAACATTAACTAATAATATGCCTTATTTTTTGTTTTGTACTATGTCACTTAACCCTTATTAAAAACTTATTACTTATAGTTAAAATTTAATTTGTTTGATTTCCTCACATAATTTGAGAAAAGCACTATGTACCTCAATGGAAACACGCATTTTCCTACTCGGAGCTTTGCCAGGCCTCGGCAAGTAGGCCAGGCAATAGAGGGGTTGACCTCGCATTAACTCCTCAGTCCAAAAAAACTTTACAGCGTGATAAAGTGTCAGGAGTAGATGGTATATATATATTTTTCAAAAAAAAAACTATTGTCCTTGTTAGGTTTTTTTATCTAAACTCTTATATCGTCTATATTTACGTTTGGAAAAATGCTCAGTCTAATTTTATTGCACTAAAAATATTGACTTGATGTATGTAACCAATCTTAAAAATATCAAAAAAAAATCCATAACTGAACATATTTTTTTATAAAAAAATTTTTTTTTGTGTAACTCACATCGGAAATTTGCTCCGTCTTTTTTTTTACTGAAGTGAAATTAAATGTATGTATTCTACGTATGACAAAAAAAAATCCAAAAATTTCATCATCAAACTTTTTCAGTATAAAAATTTGCTTATTATTCGCAGTAGAATATTGCTCCGTCAATATTTTTTAAAATTATATTTCCTTTAAGAGTTTTCTTGCGACTGTACAAAAATCCAAAAAAATATCCTGTGTATTAAAAAGTTAAATCATGTCACAAATAAATCTGTGCCCCTAGTGAAAAACGATACAAGTCGAAAATTGCTACTTTACAGGAGAGCGAAAAAACAAAAGGAGAATGTTTTACAGCGCTCTGTGCCGTAATAGTTTAAAATGAAATATAACTTTAAATGCAGTTTAAGTATAAAAAATGCTATCTTTTATGTAGTATTATTGGATTTTGTATAAAATTAACGGTTAATAAAATAATTGACTTGTACCCATTTGATTTTAAGCTTTTATGAGATATAACTAAAGTAGTCCCTCTTTTCACGTACTTTTTATATAAGTGAAAAAAGATATGCATTAAAATATTTTTAAAATAACTCTTTTTGTGTTAGTTTTTTTTAATAAACTTCCTAGTTAAAGTTTAGTTGTCTAATGAATAAGTATGACATGACATACACATTTTTTATTTAAGTACAAAAATATCGACTTGTACCTATTTTCACATCATGTCAGTCAATTTTAATTGGATTTAAAAAGAGTTATATTAATAGTTCTTTTGATTTGTATCGAAATTTCACGGAATAAAATGAAATAAAAGGCACGTTTTTTGATAGTTTTAATTAGAAAAAATAATAAATTCTTCCTCCAGAAGACTTTTTAACAACAAAACCAAACAATTTTCTTCATAAGTCATAATAATACAACAGATTCTAAAAAAAACAATCACATTACAAGAGTATTACAACATTTTCATAAGAGCTTTTTTCGTTACTATTATTATCAGTTAAACATCATTATGTTCAGTAGGTTCCAACGGATGAGTGTCTCTTACATTCTCAGAAAAAGGCAAATCTTCATAAAAAGATCTCGCGCTAGAGTTTATCAAAGGCAGGAGAAACATCAAGTCTCTTTTTTTGTCTACCGATATTGGTAACGGCTCGTTGTAACAACGAGGAATGTTTTCAGTCTCGAAAAGATTGTTTGGCATTGGAGACTTCCCTCGTTTTCTAAGAAGAGATACAGTGTTCCACTGATCGCTTTCATATCCCCGGTACTGAAATTTAGGAAAATCCTCCCGTGTGTAACGAAAAGTGGCAGTTTCCGAAATATTAAATTTATTTCTGTCTTCGTTAATTTTCCTTTGCACCAGCGGTCCCTTAAGTAGACTTGCAACATTTAAAAACAGATCCCTATCCTTTTCAGTCACTGTAAAATAATGCCGCTTTCCACATGTGCGAACTAGTTGATATCAGTCTCTTGGGTGGTGTAGGTCCATTTGGGTTTTCTTTTTTTCTTTTTCAATTAGTGCATGATCTACATCACACTCCATATGACTATGTCCAGGTACAAAGAAGTTATGTGTTATTGTTTGCAAGCTAGGATGGTTGCGTAACGCGAGTAAATACATGACCACCATATAAAAAAAATTGTTTTGTCCGAAACACGAGTCCGAGTAAAATATTAAATGTTTCACTCCGTCTGGGACATGGTTAAGAATGAAATTATACACACAGGATGCAATTTCATTACCTCCCCTTCCAGCGATAGACTCATGCCACATAAAACAATAAGACCTATTAGTTGTGCAATTCCTTATGGTCAGGTTAAAGGTCCATAGTTGGCGCTTATAAAATACAGCACCTGATTTTAAGTATGGTGTCGGCAAACATTGTTATAAGTCAAACGCAGCCACAATCGTTTCGGAACTTTCTATCGACATCTCCTTGTCTGAAGTTTTTCTATCGTATATGCCTTCTGCATTTCTGACATGAGCCTCTTTAAGTCTTATTTTTGCTGCCTTTTCTTCCTCTTCACACGCTTTTACTTCCATATTAAGTTTATCGCATTTTAAGCATGTGTCCAGGTACGGTTTTTTAAACGAAAGGTCTTGACTTTTAAATACCCAGCTGTATATTGTTTCGGACACTGGATTTTCTGTAACTTCTTTATAAGCATTGTACATATCTGCCAAGCATAAATGTGGGGCTAAAAACTTTTTCTTAGTTTTAGATCTGCCATAGTGACTTTCAAACGCAGGGAACGACAAAATGTGACTTTTCACAGCTTCTAACCTCTCATCGCTGATTTTGTTGGCACTTGACTGTCTTCCTCTGGGTGAATCAGGTACAAGACCTTCATTAATCTTAAGTTTTTCGGCAACGTTTTGCACAAACTTGTTAGTTTCATTAAATGTTTTAAGAAAACAACCCTTACAAGTTTGATAGGACTCAGTTTGCATTGTCAAATAATAGTAATTGGAAACTTGTCTGTTTATTGTTGCGTTAACTTTTTGTGTTTTTTTCTCTTGCAATTTAATTAAACTGGCAATAAATTGAACTCATTTTCCATACTCTCCTAAACTCCAGTAAATTTCAAACATTTTTTTCCTAAATTCTTCTGGTATTTTTACAGCACATTTCATCCTACAGTCTTCAAGCTGCTGAAATTCTCTTTCTTTAACTTGTTTCCCTTTATTTGTGTCATAATTCTGACCCAAATTTCTCCTTCTTTTTCTCTCTTCCCTGTCCTTTCTTCTCTCTTTTTCACTTTTCCGCAGCTTGCGTTTTCGTCCTTCTTTGACACCAACTCTACCCCAAAAAGAACCTTCTGGCTCTGAATCAGGTATAACTATGTTTTCTCTATTAGACCTCTGTACAATTCTTTCCGAATCAGAACTTTCTTCAGTATCAGGAACATAATCATCACTGCTGTCTGAACTATAGTCTATATAAAAGCATGGCAAGGAGTCTGCTAAGTTAAACAATATATCAAAGCAGGTCATGTATGCCTCATCGCGATCAGTGAAGAAATTATCTGCGCTTTCCCCAATTTCTGATGAATTTTCAATATTGTGGTGAATTAAATCATCTACAGTATGATATTCTGCCTGAAAGTCTTTTGAGCAACCGGGCTTCGGGCTGTCTGGCTGTTTTCCAGGGCTTGGCTGAGTATGAAATTCTGCCTGAAAGTCTTTTGAGCAACCGGGCTTCGGGCTGTCTGGCTGTTTTCTAGGGCTTGGCTGAGTGTGAAATTCTGCATGAAAGTCTTTTGAGAAACCGGGCTTCGGGCTGTCTGGCTGTTTTTCAAGGTTTAGCTGAGTAAGGAATTCTGCCGGATAGTCTTTGGAGCAACCGGGCTTCGGGCTGTCCGGCTGTTTTTCAGGGCTTAGCTGAGTATCTTTTGTGAAAAAGTTGGTATTATTTATGTCATTTTCCTTGTCAAGAAGGTTGAGCATTCGATGAATACGATTTCTGCCGACCATTCTACAAACAAAACGACAAATAAATAAAATAATATTTACACATACACACAATACCTATGAAAATACGATTAAAACCAGTTTGCGTTTCGGCACTCCCCGGTCCTTGTCCACAAGACTCATTATCTACATAGAGAGTACAAAATGATGTAACAAAGAAAAGAAATACCTATTAATCTACTATTTTGACTTCAGTAACGTGTGTATTTTTTTTAATGATTTGTAATGCTATTATTGAGAAATGCCTAATCGCAAACCTTAATCGGCAATCGCACTGCAAGTACTTTTTAAAATATGTTAATAATGATACCCCACTCGAAATTATTTGACGAAAAATTATAGTCACGGTAGGTTTTTATTGTTAAAACAAACCAATATGGCGCAGACTAAGATTATTGCCAAACGACTAAAGTGTATTTGTCCATTAAATAAGTATTACTGTTTAATCATACTACGTGAAATTAATCCATTTTAGTTTTATTTATTCAAACATTACTCAATATAAGTCAAAACTTGCTTGGTGTAAAAGGGTATAAGTAAATATAAATCCTTAAAGTGTAGACATAACCTGTCGGATAATATCTTAAAACTAGGTGAAAAGGGATACAACTCACCCGTCGCCGTCGTCGTCATTTGCGGTCCGCGAACAATGTAAGCACGTCCTTCTCTCATCACTACGCAAAGGCGACTGAGCGCTCCGCTGGTGTGCGCGGGGGCATCGCATTTACACTTGTATCGTTTTACACGTAATTTTTGTAACCTATGGCGGTATAAGTCGACTTGCGCAAGCAACTGTCAAAATTAAGGCGTAAATACGGATTTAAGTTGACTTGGTTCTCTTAGTAATGTCATGTTATTAGTGTAACCCGATATAAGTAGACATCGATCCTTAAGCACTAAGCATTCCTAAAACAAATAAGTGTAGTTATATCGTTAAACACAAAGAACATACGAAATCGTAAGATGTAACCTTACTCATACCATTTGTCACGAAATAATAATATGCTTTTATTGTTTATAAGAATATATGTCAATATGTACCCATCGCGTCATGGTCATTTGTGTCAGTTATACCCTTTAACACGAACGTAACTTTGTTAATTTACAAGATAACTTAGATCCGTTTACACCAATCGACGCGAATTATTTTTTGAATTTTTTTGGTATATATAACTCAAATTGGCCAAAATCAGACTTATACCCTTTTTCACTAGGGGCACAGAAATATACCTAATATTTCACTCATTAGTGGAATGCGCACGTGCAGGACGCGGGAGCGGGGTTGCGAGGGGCCATGCGCAGCGTTCTCGTTATCTTCTTTAATAAACGCCTAGTCACAGTGTAAATAAAAAAGTACACCATTTGTAATATATTTGACACATTTTTAAAATGCATGCGTGTTGTGTAGATGTGTCATATGCAGACTCCGTTATCGGTGGTGAAAATTTAATGATATCGAATCATAGGGTTGTCATACAATATTTTATTTCGAGTACAACATGTGACATATTAAAAAGGCTCCATGACAAAAAGGTTACATTCGTTGAGATGGTATTTTCATTAGGTAACATTTTCCGTAACACTGATGTCTGGTTATCGCTTGTGCAATACAATTCATTTTTTGGCCATCTTTTTCCACTTGTCATAATTGTTTTGAATACTGTGACCATTTCATCCGTAGGAACCGTCATACGCCTTGGCCAGAAGTGTTCAGCACCCTTGCGATTTTCATACAAAACTCGAAAGTTTAGACCGGCGTTTTTATCTTTTTTGAAGTTATTTTATCAATTAATTCAAACTGAACAGGCATGTTTTGTTGAAGTGAGTAGTAACTGCATAGAATATTTGCAATTTTTCGCACCGACCTAAATTCGCATTTTTGGGACCTCCACTTATCATATTTTATAGGTACCTTGAAAGTGTTATTAAGTGAAGTTTTCTAGATATATCAATAAAATATAACATTTTACGTCATCGTACATTGTTATGATAGGGAATTAATACTTGACATCAAAATTGTAAACAAAAAAGAGCTATGCTCAACACTTCTGGCCAAGGCTGTATATACGATTTAACACGTTTTAACACGAATCTTAGTCATCTTACTTTAAAATGTATATGCATTTGCACAATTGTATCATGTTACTGAAAAAAAAAAAACAAATTTATTTATTTCTTAGAAAACTATAATCTAATAGGTACGCTTACCAGGTTTTTTTTTTTTATACCACGACGGTGGCAAACAAGCATACGGCCCGCCTGATGGTAAGCAGTTACCGTAGCCTATGGACGCCTGCAACCCCAGAGGATTCACATGCGCGTTGCCTACCCTTTAAGGACCTATACACTCCTTTTTTGAAGAACCTCATACTGTAGCCCGCTGGGAAAACCTCGGCAGGGAGTTCATTCCACAGTCGCAGCATTCGTGGGAGGAAATTCCTCTTAAACCGTACAGTGCGCGACCCATTAGGCTCCAGGGTGTGAGGATGAACACCCTGCCGGCGGCGAGCGGTGCGGTGATAAAAAGCTGCCGTGGGCATCATATCAAACAGTTCTTCAGAGCACAACCCATTGTACAAGCGATAGAACACACATACATAGGCTGCTATTTATATATCCGGAAACCGGGATTACAATCTTCTTAAATAGCATATTTGACCTCCATGGTAAAATTTGAACTTTTTTAAGTACTGGCCGGTATATTTTTTCTTTCTTATTAACGCTCGTGTTTTGTTTTTGACGGGTTTTAAATGTCATCTCGCAGCAAGAATGGAACTCACTCGTGAAAATATTCGTGCTATGATTTATTATGATTTTCGGCGTGGTTTAACGCAACAACAGTGCATAGATCAACTAACTTCAACTTTTGGTGATGAAGCCCCATCTAAAACTGCTGTGTATCACTGGTTTAGTGAGTTCAATCGTGGACGTAGTATGCTTACGGACGAAGTTAAGGCAGGTCGCCCGAAATCGGTCGTTGTACAACAAAATATCGAGGCTGTGCGAAAACTTATAATGGACGACCGACATGTTACGTACCGCGAGATAGAGGCGACTCTGGGTATTTCTATGACCAGCATTAATAGCATATTACATAATTATTTGGCTGTAAAAAAAATTTGTTCGCGTTGGATACCCCACAACTTAACAAAAGAGCAAAAAGATGCTCGCGTCGAATGGTGCAATAAAATGTTAAAAAAATATAACCGTGGTGACTCAAAAGCCGTTTATAACATCTATACAGGTGACGAATCCTGGATCTATGCATACGATCCCGAAACGAAGCAACAATCAACGGTATGGGTGTTTCAAAATGAGTCGAACCCTACGAAAGTTACTCGTGCAAAAAGTACATTGAAACAAATGGTGGCCTGCTTCTTCGGTATTAATGGCCATGTAGCTACAGTGCCACTAGAAAACCGTAGAACGGTTAATTCAGAGTGGTACACGACCATTTTCTTACCGGAAGTATTTGAACAAATTCGTAAAACTAACCAGCGACGAAGAATCATTCTTCATCATGACAATGCCAGCTGTCATACGTCACGCGAAACAACTCTATTTTTGGAGGGTCAAAATGTGGAATTAACGGGTCATCCGCCGTACAGCCCTGACTTGGCACCCAACGATTTTTATTTATTTCCAAATATAAAGAATAAATTACGCGGTCAACGATTTTCGACCGCTGAAGATGCTGTCGACGCATTCAAACAACACGTTATGGAGGTACCTCAGGCGGAGTGGCAGAAGTGCTTTAAAAATTGGTTCACGCGAATGCAAAAGTGCATAGATCATCAAGGGGAATACTTTGAAAAACAATAAAACCATTTTCAGCCGTGTACGTTTGTTTGTTTTTTTGTTTCCGGATATATAAGTAGCAACCCTCGTAAGGAGGCAAAGTCTCTCCTTAGACTCAATGGTTCAATATCGCTCGTGAGTTTGGGATCGTCGACGATCCGCACAGCGCGCCTTTGCACCGAGTCAAAGGGCCCAAGCTGGTATCCAGGTGCTCCCGCCCAAAGGTGACAGCAGTACTCCATGTGGGGTCTGACTTGCGACTTGTATAGAAGCAGTCTCTGCCCTGGAGTGAAGTATCTCCTCGCTCTATTGAGCACACCGAGCTTTTTGGATGCCAGCTTGGCCTTCCCTTCAAGGTGACTACGGAATTGGACGTTGCTGGAAATGTCGACACCGAGGATCCCAATACTCCCTGACATTGTAAGGGTTGTGCCTTGGAACTGAGGGGCTGTGGGTAAATAGGGTTTTCTTAGCGGTAAACGCGCAAACTTGTGTCTTTGTGGGGTTGAATCGGACTAAGTTGTCCTGACCCCACACCGAGACTCCAGAAAGAGTGTTCTCGATATCGGACACAAGTTTTTCACGACTCTCTACCACAACGGATCGAGGGATATTGGCACGGCCCGTGTAACAGGCATCCCCAGTACTCTCGTCCGCATAACAATGAATGTTGCCGATAGACAACATATCATTGATATGCAGCAAAAACAGCGTTGGGGATAGCACGGAGCCTTGCGGGACACCAGCGTTTATCTCCATGCTTTCGGAGCAACTGCCGTCGACTACAGCTCGTATGCTTCTGCCGGACAAAAAGCTGGCGACCCATCTGCACAATCCCTCGGGCAGGCCGTAAGCTGGCAACTTCGATAGAAGACCTCGATGCCAGACCCGATCGAACGCCTTAGCTATATCAAGGCTGACTGCCAATGCCTCTCCCTGACTCTCAATGGCTGAAGCCCAGCGGTGAGTGAGATACACTAGAAGATCACCAGTTGATCGACCGTGACGAAAGCCATACTGGCGATCACTGATCAGGTCGTGCTCTTCTAGGTATCCCAGGAGCTTTACCTATTCGAAAAAATTGGTATCTATTGCACAGTTATACTAAATTTAGTAACCATTTCCGCGTCGCTGAGACTGAGAAACTGAGAAAATTTAGCAAGTTTATTCAGGAAATCCATACTTTTACTGAATAAACAATTAAGTGATTAATATGACATCAATCATAATTGCCGAAAAAAATACAATTAAGTAACTATTATGGTGTTTATAAACCAAATTAAACCTCGTTAAAGTCCTTTGCCTTAATATACAGGGTGGAAAGATAAATCGGGCCCTGGAGGAAAACTACCTTAAAACGTTGAGATAGCTCAATTCACTGAAAAGAAATAGTCTTTAATTTATTTAAAGGGACATAACTGCATTTACAAATTTTTGGGAAAGAGTACAGTTTTCAAAAAAAGTATTTATTTTGTAATTTTTGCCATAAATAATTTTTATGACAATCGATGCCAATCGATCCTGTTTCCAACGAGGATAAAAACTTCTAAATACCAACCAAGTTTAGGGCACAAGAGAACACATAAATAATAATAATAATATTTTTCATACAATTAGAATGGAATAAAGTCAAAATTAAGAAAAAACGGTGAATGCAGTTTTAGTTTTTAGGAAAAATAAAAGAATGTTTCCTTTGAGCGAATTGAGCTATCTCAAGGTTTTAAGGTAGTTTCCCTCCAGGGCCAGACTTATCTTTCCATCCTGTATAAATAAAATAAGTATATAGCTTACATCAAAATATATATACCTCATATTAAGAATATTAAAATGTGCTATGCCAACCCTAGCATTTTCATTAAAATTTCACCACTGAAAACGGGGTCTAGTCATATGGAACAAATAAAACTATTTTGTAAATTTTTGGAAATTGTGATTTTCTTTAAGTTGAAACAGATTTTTACAAAAATATTTATTCAATCGGTCACTAATGTAACTGTGGTGACGAAAATTTGTTCCTGTTTTCCCTCATTAGGGACAGGGCTCGCATAAAAGTTTAGCACTTGCCACGATCTTAAACGGCAACTTCTAGCCGAGACCGGCTTAGGCTACATCTGTCTCAACTTATCGCCTCTTTGTATTGCGGGTTTGGGGGGGCGACACGACATCCTACTCCCAGTAGATTGCCAGCGGAGACTATGTGGATAAGTGGTTATACGGTCTTCGGAGTAAGTATTCGCTTCGATCCATACAGATACAAATAATTTATTGTACCTACGAAACAACACATGACAATGGCCAGTGTTTGGCGAACAATAATGTTAATTCTATTGCATGTTATGTCATTGAATGTCTATTAAATTAATGTTTATAGTTATATCAACCATAGGTAGATGCCAAAAGAAAAAGATGCTGCCTGCTGGCCTCGCCTCGGATACCGGAGGACTTGGTCACTTTTTCTAAACCATATGACATGTACTCGTATTTCGACTTATAACAAAATAAATAATTCAATATTACACACAGAGGAAAAAATACAGTTGTCACAGGTGAATTACACAATAGACATTAATCTTATTTAAGCGTCATTTATAAGTACAACTTATGTTTAAATTTGGGTAAAATAAAAAGTTTAAGTCATCTGGCAAATGCGCTGTTTCGCATATGTCTTGATATACCCGTTATGAAGAAATCTATGGTTATTGCTCTAGCGGGGAGGTGGGGGGCGACGACAAAAAGTCGCGCGCACCAGATCTGTGGTCACGACAGTTCCCCTGCCAAGTCGAGCAAAACAAAGGCACGGCCGAACCATCCTTTTTCCGAAGCCATTCAGGCCATTTTCGACCCCCCTCTAATTCTGTTATCGATAAAGCTAGAAGGCTGAAATTTCAGTGACAAAGAGGCCATAACACAAGGAAGATCCCAATATCATTCAATTCTACTATATACTTTAAGAACTATTGCAAGTCAAAATTCCTTAATTTTGTCACTGACTCACTGATTACGATCATCGTATATCTAAAATACTTCTAGCAGTCCTACAAGCTCCAAATTTTGAACACTTCTAACTTCTAGGGTTAACTCTTAGACTATAAAGCCACTGAAAATTAAAACATACCGCAATATCCCGGGTTCTCTAGTTTTACAAACCGCACAGTTAACATTGTAATCCCATATAAATATATGCAGAAACAAAGTTATTTTTTCTGTTTCTATTTATTATAAAAATATAAACATCTAATATTCAAAAGATCACAATGACATGTTGTTAGTAAACTCCGGCACACTGGTTTGGTTTTACATTAGACCTCATTAATTTTTGAAGTAGGAGAACTGCGTTGCGAGGCTGGCATTATTGTACATGTAATGTTTTTGATGGGATGCAATTTATTGCTTTAGAAATTTACATGTACTCTCTTCTCTCTAGTGATTACTTGCCGAGTACTACCCAGCTAGGTAGATGTGTACCAGGCCAGTAATTTGTCCTAAAGGTGTGCCCTTAGGACAAATTACTGGCCTAGTGGCTTAGTGTCACAACACTAAAATGCTCAAACTTGGTTGAGGCATATAGCATGCGTACCTTGAGACCGGTAGGGCGTTTCTCAAAAAGTCCTCGGCAATGCGCCGAGGGTCATGTTTCTGCGTTGAACAAACGTTAGCGGTATCTATATAACTCGATCAATGTACCATATGTTGGTAGGCGGCGTGACTAGTGTCGAAGCGTAGTTGTATCGGTGCATGCGGCTGCATTGTGTGCATTATGACACTGCAAGCGTCATTTGTTGGCGAGTAGTGGTGATGGTGTTCTATTTAGTGAGGCAATGATACTCTGATGCTTCAATTAAATACTAAATTGTTTAATTAACAATACGCCATCAAAATATTTATTAAAATTATAATGATACGAGTTAAGTACAAATATGAACTTAGACAATTATATGATTGAAGTAACTTACTCCACTTTTTTCACTATGACGCAAGCATAGCTGAGTCGTAGCCGCGCATGCTAAACTGGACTCAATAGCTGGAGCACGACGACATATTACTGCGTGCTCATTCGCTTTAAAAGGCTAGACAAATTTTTCATTTCGAGATTTGACTATTGTATGTGGAATATTTTTTGGAAATTTCGGTTGTGGCTGTTGAATTGACTACCTTACGTGAATAAAAAACGAAACCAGGCTGAGGAATTTTCCATAAAGTTTATGAAATATACTGTAATAACAATTTTATTTTTAGAATTTTTTTTTGGATATTCATAAATATTATGCTTAAATAAGATTAACGTAACACCCACTGTTACAAACCTGACTGAGAAATTTTCCAAACAAAATGACGAATGTTACCAATTACTTTTGAATAAAAGTGACAGTTTTATTTGATTTTTTTTTTGAACTTTTGACAGTATCTGTCAGTAATCAAAATAATTTGTTTAGTGAAAAAAATATACCCTGAGAAAAATTCCAATACAAAGTATTAAAGCTTTTTGTACATTTTAGTAAAAATACCAAAACGGACACACTTTTTTTTTGGAAAAATAGTGTTTTGTGTTTGTTATGACCTATACTACATCCTAGCAAAAGAATAATCGATTGAGGAATTAATGCGAGGTCTCCATACAACGACCCGGTAGATTTCCCACACTAAAGCCTCGGCCTGGCATCTAGGTGCCTCGTCAGAAAATGCCTTTCTTTCCATCCCTCGGCAACAATGTATTATTTTTTACAAACTTTTATTTAGTTTCACCTATGTTATGTCAAGTTAAACCATACGAGTGCGGTTTGACAAGTCAGTGACTTTCAGCACAAAAAAAAACTTTTTCAACTTTTTCATTTAATTTTTCTACATAATCTCATTCCAACTTGATATATTTCAACCAGCGACGTTCCAGCTTTTGCAACCCCTCAAAAAAATTTTTTAAATACAATTGCTCAAAAAGTTTAGTTTATGTAGCTGCAAATCGTGCGTAAAGTTTGATTTTATGCCGCAGGCTCGTTTCATAAAACCATACTCCTGTTTTAAGGACCCTTATTACGTAACAGTTACATAAACTACTAATATGCGAGACCCGCTTATAAATGACCCACCTGAACAACGCGCGATTGGGCATAAAGGAGTATTATACGAGACCCAATTTTTAATTAAATGAGTATTATGAGAGACCCGCTTCTAAATGACCCACCTGAGCAACGCGCGATTGGACATAAAGGACTATTATGCGAGACCCAATAGTATTACTTGAACAACGCGCGATTGAATGAAGCTGTCTTTCATACGTAGCACTTAAGAATATAAATGTAAATTATATTGTATTAAAAAACGTTGTTCGACACACATGCGGAAGTGTCATTTTCACTCGTCCCGAGTCTTCGACTCTCGCCTGTCGGCTCGGGTCAAGTAACCTCGGTACTCGTGCATGATGACATACTTCTCGCACTTCTATCGGAAACTACTATTTTGGCATACCCTGAAAAATATGCTTCAGTTTCAGCAATTACTTCCTCATCTGATGAAAACCTTTTCCCATCGAGCTATTTTTTCATGTTTGGGAATTTCAAAAAATCACACAGTGCCAAATCTGGAGAATATGGTGGCTGGGGCAGTGTTTCGTAGCATAATTCTACCAATTTGGCTGTTGCGACTGCCGACGAGTGTGCAGGGGCATTATCGTGATAAAAAAGTATTTTCTTCTTTGCCAGATGTGGCCGTTTTTTCAAAACTTCTTCATTAAGTTTTTCCATTAAAGCAGCGTAATTTATTGTTTTACCTTTCTCTAGGTAATCGATGTAAACAACCCCTTGACTTATCCCAAAAGACAGTGGCCATTACCTTTCCTGCTGAATTAACGGATTTTGCTTTCTTCGGGGCCCCTTCGCTAGTAGTAGTCCATTGTTTTGACAGATTTTTCATCTCTGGTGTATAATGGTGGATCAGTGTTTCATCCACCGTCACGAATCGACGTAAAAATTAGTTATGATTAAATTTGGCTTAACATTCCTTGGAAGTTCTTACGCGATGTCGTTTTTGATCGGCTGTGAACAAACGCGGCACCCATCTTGCAGAAAGCTTTTACCTAAATATTTAAAATATTATGCAAAATATGAAAAACTCGTTTAGATGAAATGTGTACAGTCTCAGCTATCTCACGTATCTTCACTCGACGGTCAACCAAAACGATATTGTGAACTTTTTTAATGATAACTTGAGTGGTCACTTCAATTGGCCTTCCAGAGCGTTCCGCGTCATTGGTGGTGCTACGTCCACAACGAAATTCTGTAAACCATGTACCATTCCATGAGAAGGAGCCAATTCTCCATAATATTTTTTAAGCCGGTCTTCAGTCTGTTTGATAGTTTTTCTTCTCTCGTAAAAAGTAATGCTTAATTAGCACATGAAATTCACTTTTCTCCATTTTCCAACCTCATCTGACATATGACTCATTTATTTTCTATTTTTTCCCAAAAAAAAATATGCCAGCCAGTCACCAAAGAGTTAACAATTAGAAAAAAGTTTTGTATTGGAAAAAGTTTTTTTTTACTTCAAGTCTCTGACATGTCAAACGTCCCTCGTATTTTCACCTTAGATTAATCACTGTGGGTAAATAATAAGTATTTTTGTTTTATTTTTTATTTTCTCGCAATCGAAGTGAAAAATTGTATGCACAACTCTGGTTTAAAAGCCATATTATATAGCCTCACTTTATTCGGGAAAATAACCACCTCGTGGTGACATGGCCCACTTTAGACCGTTGTCAAACAATCTACTATTAATAAGTAAAAGGTTTTTTATCACACAATGATTTCGAGTTTTATAATGGTGTATTTTTTTCCCAGTGGCGACTACACGATCGGCTAAAAACGCACTGCGGCTGTCCAGTAGTCGTCCTTGCCGCTTTAAGGCATTTGGAGCCCTTCCTGTTGACGCTGGGTTACCGTTGCGACTCGCTGCGTTGGTTGGCTCATACACGATAGTGCTTTTGCAATTTGCTTTGTCATAGAGACCGCGCATATTCGGATTATTCGGGGGTCTGATAGACCTCTGTCTTCTGCTTGATATAAGCCACAATGAATCGAAAGGATCAAACTAGACATTAATTATTTACTCTAATAGCATGTGCTACCTGCTAGCCTAGAGTACAGGTAAATTCACAAGAGTTTGACAGTTTACGAAAAGTGTTTGACAGTACAGTACGATATACAATACTCGCGCCAGCTTTCATGAATCGACCTACCTATTCCTAATCCTACATCCTATATGCAGCATCGGGTAATTTGACTGGATGACTGGGGGATTTTTTTTTCATACCACAACGGCGGCAAACAAGCTTACGGCCCGCCTGATTATAAGTGGTTGCCTTCACATGAGCGGTGCCTACCCTTTACACTCCTTTTCATACAATTCTGTGACATTGTATTTTTTGTCTCTATAAATAAAAATAAAATAAAAATAAAATGCATTTATTTCAGACTAATTGTGTCCATATTTTGTTAGTAAAAAATAACTTAAAATTAGACTTATAATATCTATGGTTAACTTATATAACTATCTTAGGTGCTAGACTTAAATGCAGAGAAGACCAGTGCCTTATCAGGCCACTGTCCCATCTGTCTGCCACTACGGCCAGGAGGCTGTGGCGGCTGTCCCGCACTCTGCGGAGCGTCGCGGCGCAGCGCTTGCGCAGTGTCGCATGGAAACCGTCCACGTGCGCGTCCGCGAACATGCCCGACGCACTGCAGTATCGAGGCAGCCGCAACAGCACCCTGAATGCGTCTATAAATGAATTAGTTCTATTGAAACGATTAAATTAAGTGTCGATGGTTTAGTAAATATTGTTGGACTGTTGCTCGATAAACTAGTCGTTACTATTTATCAGCCCTAATTAAGACTAGTAAAATAATTAAGAGTTAATAGTAATAGAAAAAGTGACCAAACCCTCCGGTGTTCTCCGGGATTCTTAGTTAATAGTAAGTTGCCATTGTATTTGAAACTAAATAAAAACATTCGCTTGCATAATTTGTTTTACTGTATTCTTATATTTAATGGTTTATTAACTGTGATCGGAGTTTTGGGTGCAACATGGGGTTAATGACTTCAAACATTATACTAATAGATTCCCGGCACTTATGTTTTTGAATTTGTTAATTATTTATTAATTAATTGAACATAAGTAAAATACTATAAAAGTTTGGTTTAATTACTCTCTTTAAAATTGCTTTGCCAATATCCTTTGGTTAGTAATTATAAATAAAAGATATAGGTACTTCAGTGTTTACCATTTAATAGAACTCTTTATTAAGGCACACTCCACGCAATTACAAAACAAAATTATAAATAAAACAAATATAATACATATTGTATAATACATATAATTATATATATTTAAGTACCAAGACTTATGGCCTGTTTCATAATCTCCAGTTAAAGCATATCTGTCAGATAAATGTTTGCTGTCCTTTTCTTTTATATGACTGGAGAAAAGGATAGCAATAATTTTAACTGGCAGATAAGTTTATCTGGAGATTGTGAAACAGGTCCTTAGAGACGCCGCCGCCGTTGCTTGACGCAACGGCGACGCGACGCCATTTTTCATAACGCTGCCTAGACACCGACGCTCAAATACTCTAATAAAGGGAGGTTTTCTCTTAACATAAAACATAACATTTATTATATAATAAATACATATTTTAGCCAAAAAATAATTATGTTTTACTAGTTTGTATGATATTGTAATACCATACAATTTATAAGGTAGGCAAGATAATTCCATCTGCAAAAATCCTTCGTCTCCTTGGGAACATGATGGGGCCACGAAAGATCACAGTAATGTTGGATGATAAATCCAGCAAATACAGATTGCTAAAGAACGGACTTCCGCAGGGCTCAGTCCGGCCCCACTTCTATTCAACATATATACCAGCGACATGCCTTCTACTGCATGCCATAAATTTCTGTACGCTGATGATATTGCGCTCACAATTCAGACTAAGACTTTTGAGGCTGGCGAAGCCGTGCTTATGCGAGATCTTGATGCCTTAAATCGGTACTACGTCAAATGGAGACTTTGCCCGAATCCATCAAAAACGGAGGTAACAGCCTAGCAAACAGAGAGGTGGACGTTACTTTTTGCGGTCAGAAAACCCGCCATAATCCTACCCCTAAATATCTGGGTGTCACGTTAGATCGGTCACTTACATATAAGACCCACATAGAAAACTTAGCCCAAAAAGTAAAGACCCGGGTGAACCTCATAAATAAGCTGGCTGGAACTTCGTGGGGTGGTCGAGCTGACGTACTGCGAACTTCTTCCATGGCTCTCGTATATTCTCCCGCAGAATATTGTGCACCAGTGTGGTATAAGAGCGCCCATACCAGCAGAGTAGACGTACAACTGAACCGCGCCATGCGAACCATATCTGGCAGCTTGCTGCCTACCCCTACGAGATGGCTTCCCGCTTTATCACATATAGCCCCACCGGATATCAGACGAACTCAGGCTGCTGCGCGGGAGTGGATTAAGGCGACAACGCGACCGTTACCAATCAGAGAGACTCTGGACTATCTACCCCAACCGCGCCTACAGTCTCGTAAACCTATCTGGTTTTAAGGAGCAACGCAAGATTTGGGTCACCATAAACCGCATCCAGACGGGAGTAGGACGTTGTAACTACCACCTACACAAATGGGGCCTGTCACGAACAGCAGCATGTGACTGTGGGGAGCCAATACAAACTGTGCAACACATTGTAGAAATGTGCCCCAGAAGACGTTTTGCGGGAGGCATGCAAGACTTATTAGCACTAACACCGGAAGCAAGGGATTGGCTACTTAATCTAGTTAGATATTAAACTTGAATACTTTCGTATCTATTCACAGAAAAGTAATTTAATAACAGGAATAAAGTCATACGAATAGTAATAATAATAACCATACAATATGTTTTTCTACATTGTCCATTTTAAATTGATTTCTTTTCACGTCTAAAATCCATGTACTTACATGCCGAAAAAGTCCTTTCTACTTCAACAGATGTCAGTGGAGCGAATTTGTAAAGATATACTTCATCGACTGCGGTATTAGATGAAATTTGTTCTGCGTATTCTGTAATAACGTCTAAATCTGGATTTTCTAGCCATTACTGATTCTAGTTTTAACTGCGTACGTAAATAAGAACTCCAATTTATAATTGTTCTAAAACTTCTAAAGCTTCGACAATTGGGATATCTCGTTCCTGTAGTCTGGTTAAGGCATACTTTATTATTTGAAAGTTGTCATTTATATAATACAAATCTCGTTTTGAGTTCGGTTTTCTTAAAACACTCGTAGCTTTATAATTGAAACGGCTTCCGAGGGTTTAAAACTAGATAAAACATTATTTATTTTATTGAAATATTTAAAGTAAATAGTACGACACTTGGTTAGGAGTTTAAGGCAGGTGTGGGTATTTTTCTTTTGATATTCTTACTCTACTAGGACACTTCAAAAATACTTTTTTTACGTTACTAATTAAAGTGTTATCTGGAAATTAGGCGCGAATTTGCTCTGCAACCCTATGTAGAGCATGGGCCAAACAGGTAACATGTTTCATATTTGCATGTATAAATATTTTTGCATGTTTTTAAAGTCGGGCATTCCATTCATATAGCATTTAGGTATTCAATCAAATACAAATATTGTAAACATTGAAAACCCAGTAGGTTGTATTTGATTTAATAATAAACATTTTTTTTATATGTAATGATACCTGTTTCCAATTCCTCGAACTGGGAATTCGATTATTTGTTAGCAAGACGATTATGAAAATCTCTTTTGTGTCTAGCTTCATAATAAACCTGTCACATAATGATCCTGTTTATATTTTAATCAATAAATTTTAGTTACCTTAAATGCGACTTTACCTTTCATTTAAATTTGTACATACTAAAGTTATTGCGAATAAACTATCAAAAATAAAAAAATAAACTTTGAAATGCAGGGACATGTCGATAGCCAGGTGACAGAAGTAAATTGTAAGAACTTCACTTCCCTACATCGTCGTTCGTTCGATAATAATCGTCCTGTTATAGTTGTGCCGTTACCGAGATATCTCGAGAACGTTACCCGTATTATGGTACCTAAGTTAATGTTTCGCATGTTATAGTTTGTCCGGAAAGAGAAGTGTCGTGGTTTATATGGGTACTCATACATTCTACGGGAGTTCTCTTTCCGATCAGACTATAGTAATCTGTTTTTGTTAGTAAAGTGATAATACTGATAATGATAACAAAGGGTACATTCAATAAATAACAAGATAGAGATGGTTTTTATATTGCTTTTTTATCGAAATATTCCAAATAAGCAATAATGTAATAGTTAATCGCACCAGGAGGTAGTGATTCAGTGTTTGCACAAACATGATACTTGTAATTTGGTAGATAATATTTATTATACAAAGCATATTCATACGGTAGATATCTACACTCAAGGATAATGTACAAGTGTACACGGGTCACCTTGTTTGGACATGTTTACCCATACAAAGTGAAACTTTTTATTTTGCTTTAGTCAGGTTCTGTAGCCAGAGCCAGAGTTGAATTTAAGGTAGCGCATTGGTACGAGTAATTACTAGTCGATGGTTTTTCAAGATATTTAGGGTATCGGGTTTTTAAGGTATTTAGGGCATTGGCCTTTAAAGCTAGCTACGGCCCTACCTTAAGTAGATCTTCTTAGTCCTAGCGTTTTGTCCCAGCTTTTTGCTCTATTGTGCTTGGGGTCCGCTCGGCAACTCCTCCGGCGGCTCGGGAATTGGCGTAGGCACTAGTTTTTACGAAAACAACTGCCATCTGACTTTCCAACCCAGAAGGGAATCTAGGCCTTGTTGGGATTAGCTCCGGTTTCCTCGCGATGTTTTCCTTCACCGAAAAGCGACTGATAACCGACTTGAGCGAAAGCAAATGATATTTCGTATATAAGTTCCGAAAAACTCAGTGGTACGAGCCGGGGTTTGAACCCGAGAACTTCGGATTGAAAGTCTGATCTGACGTCTTAGGCCACAAATAAATAAATAAGTATACTCGCATTGTATATATCTACTTTTTTTCGTGAGCCTACATTGAAAGCAGATCAAGCAAATATTTCAAAATGAAACCAAGGTAGCGAGACAGACCCATCATTTCCAGTCCAGTCTTACCATGAATAAAGTTGCTCGCTCATCATGCACATCTCTTATGCTGTCAGAGATTATGAGTCAACATTTATCTAGGTGGAAATTAATAGGTCCACTCCGCCCTAGAGGGTTAGGGAAGCATTTATCATATTATTTACATTCTATTTAATGTTTAACTCCCCTCCTGATTTCGTAAATGGCGATTCTCTTGCCCTATTTCTTCAATACAATTTACAAGACACAATAGTATGTATCTACATACTACGACGATTACCTACGAGTATCTCCTCGTACTAGTTTGATTGACACAGGTATCAATTTTTCCTCCCATTCGAAATAAAAAGTAGAGCGTTAATTCAAATGAAAGACCTCCATTTTTCTTTTCTCATCTTAAGGCTCCTTATTCCCTAAAAGGTCAAAAAACTCTATTAATGGAAAAAGCCCCATAAAATGGTATTTATAAGATTGTTTGAAGTGTAGGTAATACAAAAAAAATACTTTTGAACCATATTTATTATTATTATGTAGCCAAAAATACGATTCTTACAGAAAGTGTCCTGTGAGATGTAATTTATAGGTAATTTAAAAAAAACATACTAAATTTAAATTTACCACTATTGTAATGATTTTTTTATCAGTAATATTTTCAGGGTAAAGTATTTATAGGGTTTTCGTGGAAAAAATGAAATGTAACCGTGTTTTCATAAAAAAACTGGCATATGATCAGAAGGTATTTTATCTATTATCCAAGATGAATCTACGATTTTTATTTCAATGACCGTCTCAGACATGATATACTCAATTAAATTTTATTCAAATTGAATAAGAATTGTTACCCTCTTTTGCGCAATTTGGAAATGAACGGTACATATAACTGGAAAATCCGGAAAGGCCAAGACAGCCATTTTTTTCATATTTTACTCGTTAAAATGTAACATTTGCTCCAATGACCGTCTAAATAAATATATGAACTATAATATGCATCAATAGTTGATTAAAAAAAACTAAGTATTTTCGCCATAGCCTTCGAAGAAAATGAAGCAGTATATCTTTAGTAATGGGTGCCTTTCATTTCTTAACATTCTACTAATTTGTTAGTGTTGATTTTTATAATCAAATTCAGGTTCAGGAATTGGAATTCATATATTTTTCATAAATAAAATAAGTGTCATATCCTTATAGCTATTTATTACCTACATTAAATTACGTATAAGTAGGTACCGTTAAACGGGGTAAGTTGGGTCAAAACAGACATTCAAACCTCGATAAAAATGTATTTTTACATGTAACACGTATACATAAAAAAATCCTGTTAGTTAGTTTATTAAGTAATGATTTTAATGATTAAGTGTCGTTTCTTCTTCTTCCTAGCGTGTTCCGGCTTTTTGCTACTGCTCTATCACTCGACAACCTAATCCCAGGAATTGGCGTGGGCACTAGATAATGATTAAGTATCCGTCGTTTAATTTCATAATTTTAACGATAAACACAAAAATAGTGGGAAATCCCATCTCACCCTATAGTTGAGTTAGCGGGGATAGCAATAGGGTTAGCTGGCAAAATGGATGGGGAAAAACTTTCTGATTTTGTATTTCGGATTAGCTCGCCTCGATCTGCAATCCGTCCCAGTCTCCGCTCATATTTATCGCTCCTCTTCCGCATGATCGGCTCCCCGCCACCCTGGTTCCACTCCAGGCCACATATCATTCACCTGTCACTTCTAGAGACTACAGTTTTTTAATGTTATAATTTGGCTACTCCGTGCTACATCAAGATAAGGAAATAAGTTAAAAAGTGTAATAAAAGTACTTTTAGAGCCAGAAAATTAAAGTCGCAACTGAAAATATCCGCGTCCCATCTGCCCCTCAATCCTGTACCCCATTTTACGGTATTAAGTATACTGGTGGTAAGTATCACTGGTTTTTTAACCCCATTATTAAGATAAAATGTTGATAAGGGCCCATTTTAGGAACTAACAATTAGATAAATACTCATCTACGATGAAATGGGTCACATTGCATTTCCACTTTTAATACATGTTCCTGAAAAGAGTTTTAATTTACATAAAAATTTTCGATCAAATTTTATACACAACTCATTTCTTCTCGGTAATAGGCCTGGCCCACCGCCGGCCGTCCTTTATCCTCATCGCAAACATCTCCTCAATGGCATACGGGTTCATGCCCTTGGTCTCAGGTATCATGTAGTAGGTACAGAGCGTGCAAGCGAAGGCGCAGCCAGCAAACACGAAAAAGACTATCTGGAGACCGATGAACTCCACGGCTGGCACGAAGACGAGGAGGAGGATGAAGTTGACGATGTACAGCCATAACATCATGATGGACTGCGAGAAGCCTTTTACCTGTAGGAAAGAGGGTTTTATTAAATATTAAAATAAATATTATGGGACAATCTTATACGAATCAATAACCTAGTCCCACGGTAAGCTCAATAAGGCTTGTGTTGTGGATACTAGGCGATGATATATATAATATATAGATATAGATAAATACTTAAATACATAGAAAACATGTATAACTCAGGAACAAGTATCCGTGATGAACACACAAATACATTCCCTGACCAGGATTCGAACCCGGGACCTCCTGCTTCATAGGCAGGGTCACTACCGACTAGGCTAGAAGGCTGTTAATTAGGTATTGATATGAGTAGAGATATAAATTGATTCATTCAGGTTAATTAAAAGATTTTTAGAAATCTTAGGTTAACCCGTTTGATACTTATCAGTCATGAAATATTTACCCCTCATTTCCTTAACCGTGACTATTTCTCTGGCTCTGTAACCATTTCGTTGCATCCGTGACCTTGCTGACGTGACCATGTATGTTGCATTACACGAATTAGAATAAATAGACTGTCCGATTTTGTTGCAGTTTTTTCAAAGGGTTCGTAGTAAAACCGGTGATTTATTCACTATCAGTATTCTTGTGAGGTTTTTCAATTTTTATACTGATTTCTTGTCTGTCTTCAGCTCCGTAGCCTTCATATTTTCTTCATCATTACCCCTGTACTTATTATTAGGTACGATCTTTAGGTGATACATTTGTATGGACTACGTAGTAGCGTTAACTCACCTCAGGAACAAACACCTCTGCTAACAACACGTATGGTATCATGCCTCCTCCAAAGTTGAAGATGAAACAAAAGACCAAGATAACAGCTGGCACCAGCCACTCGGGGCCGAACGGCCAGCGCACCATGACGCCTAGTAGCACCATGCATACGCCATTTACCGTGGCAGCCGACATGAGGAGTATCTGAAATTGTAAAATCAAAACGTTACAATGAATAATTTTAAACGACAAAGAACCGACTTCACTCAGCCTCTACCTTTCCAAAAGCAAATGCTTGAGCTGCTGTAAAAATACTCAAATCACTATAGGTGTGCCTATAATAGTTGAAGAGTTCCCTCGATTTCTCCAGCATCCCATCATCAGATCCTGACCTGATAACAATGAACAAAAAAAAAGAATTTTCCAAATCGGTCCAGCTGTCTTTGAATAATCGGTGAAGATACATTAAAAAAATATAGCATAAACAAAGATCCAGACGAATTGAGAACGTCCTCTTTCGAAATCTTAAAGCCTCTACAAGTACCTATACACAGATATTTTGCTTGTGGTATATCGATGTGATTTAACATATCCAAAGAGAATTGCATGTGCTTGTTTATCCTCATTAAGCCTACTGGATACAATATCATTGTCAGCAGTTATAAATAAAAATAAATTAATAAATATCAAAGGACAATCTTACACAAATCGACCTAGGCCCACAGTAAGCACAATAAGGCTTGTGTTATGGGTACTAGACAACGATATATATAATAGATAAATACTTAAATACATAGAAAACACCCATAACTCAGGAACAAATATCTGTGATAAACACACAAATAAATGCCCTGACCAGGATTCGAACCCGGGACCTCCTACTTCGTAGGCATGCGTTGACGGTTTGCTTGAATTTGAGGATTTACATATGGAGCAATGTTGTATAAACTTCACATCAGTTATTTGCGTATTTATTGTATGAGCGCGAGGTTGAGAACATTCATGCATGCAAAAAATACTCAAATAATTATAACTGGCTTTAGTCGACTAGGACGTTTTTATTTTGTTCGTTAATAATATGAACTTCTGCAAAGTAACGCCTGATTAAATAAATTAAGTACACAAATAAATTTTACCCGTCTGCCAAACAGATCCGTGCAAGCGGCTCCCGATATAGCTCCAAGCATCAGGATAGTAGCCAATAGAACGGCGCACAAGTCAGGGGACAGGGAAGGAGTGGCCTTGAGGAACAGCGTTCCACCGTACACTTGGATGGCGATGACCCCCGTGAAGATGGAGAGGGTCATGATCACGGTGACGACGATGAACGACCAGCGTGCTCCAGGAGATATGCCTGGAAATAATATTGGTATTTAATTGAAATCCAATTTTAAGACGAAACGGGTCCTTCTGTTCTATGAGTATGAGCACTAAGATCCCTAGGGATTCTAAAAGGATTAGAATATAGTAGTTTATGTAACTGTTACGTAATAAGGGTCCTTAAAATAATAAGATCACACGATTGTTTTAAGGCCTAAATACGTACAGTTGCATACACTGCTTTATCTACACACGTATTATAAATCCTAAATGACGTGTTCGGAAACCATTGCACCGCCATGGCCAACTCGTTTGTGCGAACGGTTGGGGAGGAGGACAACCGCGGTCGGGGAGGATGGCTGGATTTTCATTACGTTACCAAAATAGATGTGGTTATAAATTTTCATACATTTTTACAACACTGGCACAGATAATACAGTTGCAATAATGGTGGTAATTACATACGGTTTCCGAACGCCGAATAGAGGATTTATGATGTGGGTGTGTATAAAAATATGAAGAATAGAATTGTATGTGGAGAACAATGGTATTACTATTAGTTGAAAGATAGATAAATTGCTTTATTATTCGAAAAGTATACATTCATTTATACAGTGCCCTGCAAAACTGTTTCCACAGTTTGTCTGCAGATGAGATAGTAAATAACTAGTACTTCTACTGTTATGCTAATGTTATTTATGGAGTTGTCACATTCAAGTCTAGAAACAATGTTTTCTAGTAAGTAGCGCATTGCGAACTCTTCTTTTAATTTAAGTAGAGTGATTTAAGAAAATGCAAAATTCTGTTCTAGTTTAAGTGTCTCTCAATTACGGTTACCTAAACTCAACCAAAGATTAGTACAAAAAAATTCGCCACGGCGACTATAGACTATAAAATGAAAAGGTAAATACGAGTTAAATGTAAGTATAAAACTTTTCGTACGGAAATACTGCAAAGCTGATGGTTGCACAGCGGGCACGAACTCTTCATTCGCCAGATTTTGCTTTTCAGGATCCTGAGTCGCGGGTTCTGGAATAAATCAAAAACTTAAACAGTCATCAAATACGAGTGATAACCCTACTTCGACAGATCGGTAACTTGTTTTCGCAAAATTGGCTGATCAAAAAATATTATAAATTAATGATTTATTTTTGTGTAGATGAAAATAACCTTTACCACTATTAAATTTACTTCTACCACAAACAATTTTTCCGACAAGAAGAATTATATATTTGGCCCACTATGATCTTGTTCTTTCATGTGTTACGTATTTCTCAACATTCCTGTTATATTATTATCATCGTAATCCAGATATTGCGATAAACTTTGATTCACATTTCAAATATATACGCTCCAGTTTGTGCCGGGCCTAATAGCCTAGCAAAATCAATGGTCTCTTACGGTTTGTCAAAGCCACTTAGTAAAATATCAGATAATCAAAAGTCGTAATTCTAAACAGAGAGTATCTGATGTGAGTCAGATTTTACCTTCAGTTGGCACTAATGCTGCGGTTTTCTTGTTATCTTGGTTGGCTTTGATCGCAGCCATTTCATCCAGCACGGCCTTGTCTTTGGTTGTTGATGCCCGGTAGAACGACAGCGATTTCAGAGCTTCCTGTTAAAAAAAAAAAAAGAATAAATGTCCATGAAAATGACATGTATAACGTTATGGTAATTTACCTCTCTCTTCTGAGTCAATTAGGGTTCATTTTACACTGGATATTTCATAGGGTAAGTATTAAACAAAAGGAAATAGCTTGAACAGTAAATGGCTCAATAATTAAAGTTTGTGACTGTACTGAGTCTCTATCGTTATACTACGACTAAAACATAAAAATGTCCGAACGGCTTCGGGAAGAGTATACGTTTGTTGTAGCTGGTTGTAGGTTCTACTCATCTAAGAGCAAAACAAGTCAATCTGCATACGTGCCAATTAACGTTTAGACCCCGGGTCTGGCGCAAATTTCGTTGGTCACTGCCACCGCGTTCCGGTTCATGTATGATGAACAGGGATCGAAAATTCGGATACTTTTATACATACAATTAGCAAATTCCCGGAAAAGCTCAGCAAGTATGGAGTGGGCTTCTTAAAAATATTATTTTAATTATTTAAGTTCCGGGATTCCGGGATTTTATAATAGTGGTAACTGTGAAAATAACTGCAAAAATAAATAAAAATAATAAGATTAATATATTATGTAACTTAACAAATTTAGTTTGATGTTAAATAATAGTATAGTTACTGTTAGTTAAACAAGCCACATATTTTGTAAATAGAAACAACTAAAATATGTTATTTAAATACTTTAATACGTATGTGTTGTATTTCAATTTCCGGTATTCCGGGAAATCCCGGGAAATTTATTAGCAAAGGAGATCGTCAATTTTTGTTAGGTGATCTGGCCCAGATTATTTAGGACCGTTTAGGAATGGTTCTTACCTTTAAAGAATCGTCATAATTTCTAGATCAGGATGGTGGTAAAAATATTGCGAAATCTAATGGCAAAACTGAAAAATCATGCATTTAAAACTTGAATCTGACAAGGACATTATTTGAAAGCGTGCTTGCCTATGATTTATATATTAATATAAAAAGAGTACCAATTTTTTAAAGATAATGTACAAAAGCGGACTTGAAAACGAAACGGGAATCATGATGAAATAATAAAAAGTCATATTTTGATCGTATTTATAGTTCCTGTATTTCGGTAAACAAAGACGGCTGTCAAACCATCGTTGATACTATTAACTGAACATTTCTAACACCTATTGCGAAGGGATAAGGTTTACCACCGTTAAGTGCGATAGCACTAGTATCTGACATTACAAAATTGAAAAAAAGATGCGTTTCGTTATCGAAGGAGCATGATATTATGCAATTATAAAACCCACTTTTAATATTCAAACTCCGATCAAAAATGCAAAAATACGCATTTTCAATCTTTAGGCGTTTTAATACAGTCGATTTCTAATTCAAACTTCCGTATTCGTAGGCTTCAATACTATTTTAATATTACAATGTTCTAACTTACCGAACAGTATCAAAACGCAGATTATGTAACGGTATACATTGACAGTGTCAAACCAAAAAACAATCCTGTTTCAGGCCAGGGTGAAGTTAAACTTTATGTCAATGCTATAAGGACGTTAACGACTTGTCTTGCTGTATTTTAATCGCGGAAAAATCAACATAATCTTTATTTATTTAGTATTTCTAATTCCCGTTTCATTTTTTTGCAATATTTTGTCTACTTTAGTAATAAAATGAGTATTTATTTTACATTGCAGTACAAACTGTATACGGTTTATACCAGGTGGCCCAGAATTGACGATCTCCTTTAAATTGAGTCCGCCTCCATACTACTCAACAACAACGCGGTGTAGGTACTGAGGCCGAAGTTTAGGTATAAAAGCATCCGAATTTCCGATCCCTGATGATGAAGCGTCGTCGTGAATGTCAACTGCCATTCCGTTGGTGACGACTTAATTGATATTCCTTTAGATACATGAAAGTGACACAAAGCACACTTGTATAACTACATAGGTAGCTCTATTAGAAATTCTATTACTAACCTCATGCTTTCCAATAAGACACAGATACACTGGAGTCTCAGGAAGCAACCACATCGTGAAAGCATTGACAATGGCCAGGCCGAAGTTGATATACGCTATATTGTGGTAGGTGGTCACCCAGCCAAGGATTATTGATACTAGGGCACCCAGCGCATACATGACTGACGGCATTGAGGACATGAAGCCGCGACACGCGTCTTCGGATACTTCTGCTGCGAATGCCCATGCCACCTGGAATGAAGACCATTTCAAAATTTTCTTACTCTATTCTGCTAGAGAGACAGGTAAATATACCTGTACGATTTTAAGCTAATGTGTTTACTAACATAACCCATTATTATTACATAGTAACACGGAGTAATATATGGCAAAAAGTATGTTAAAAACGTTTAATTAGTAGTTGTTGTTGTTATAAAAATATACATGTCTAAATAGGCAAGTATCTAGCGCACGTAGGTAAAAGAGATCTTTATGTTTAGGGATATTTATCCAATATCAATTGATTAACATTTTAATTGTAAGTATAGTAGGTACTAGGGTTTGCTCCCGGAACTCGTTTTCAATATAAATCCAGTACCGGAACCGGGAATTCCCGGTTCTCGCCATACAATCAGAACCGGGAGCATTCCCTAGTAGGTACCTTTACTCGAGTACCTAATACAATACGAGTAATATACCTACAATCAGTTTAAGTGTAAAAAAAAGTCTGACTTGCACAACCAATTGTTTTATGTAAATTATTCCCAAACGTATTTCCCTATCACAATAAAAAATATTGAGCATATGGTTTCTAATAGGAATTAGGAAAATTGTCAATCTAAATAAATAATAATAAATAATAAATATTATAGGACAATCTTACAAAAACCGACCTAGTCCCACAGTAAGCTCAATAAGTTGTACTTGTGTTGTGGGTACTAGACGACGATATATATAATAAATAGGTACTTAAATATATAGAAAACATCCATAACTCAGGTACAAATATCTGCGATAAACACACAAATAAATGCCCTGACCAGGATTCGAACCCGGGACCTCCTGCTTCGTAGGCAGGGTCACTACCGACTGGGCTAAGAGGCCGTTAATCTCACATTAGTAATGTGTATACTGTTAATAATTATTCAAAGTCTGTATTCTGTACTATTTAATACTAGCTGTGCCCGCGGCTCCGCCCGCGTGGAATTCGGTCTGTGTCAGTAAGCGGCTAATTCCCCCCTAATTTCTCTCCCGCTACCCTGGAGGCGGAACTTGAAGTAAAGTTGACTGATGGATTTATCCTATCAATTTTTATTGGCATGATTTAAACGACATACAATAGTAGGTGTATATCGGACGATACAGGACCACTTTTGTATTTATACGTTCATGTCCACGGCAAATATCATCCAAATCGATCCTCCCGTTAAATCAGTCTAAGCATGAAAGGTAAGAACAGGCGCGGTTGAAATGGGGGGGGTGTCACAAATGCAGAAATGTTTTTTTCTATTTGAGGAATAAGTAATGCTTAAGGGGTGATTTCCGGGATAACAATGCAAAAAACACCGGCCAAGAGCATGTCGGGCGATGCTCAGTGTAGTTTCGTAAATGCCGCCCTGTTACGAAACATTCGTTCAAACGGTCGATAATTAAGAGATATTTGGCGGCGCTTACGTCAGTTTACTATCCGGCACATCCTTTCACTATGCAATTTTGACTGATAATTCAAAAACGGCTGAACCGATTTTATTCAATATAGTTTTTATTGAAAATTCTTATCAGGCCTCACCAAATTTCAGCTTTCTAGTGCGAACAGTAACTGAGCTAGACCGTGGACAGACGGACGGACATGGCGAAACTATAAGGGTTCCTACTTGACTACGGAACCCTAAAAAGAGATAAATAGTAGTTTATGTAACTGTTACGTAATAAGGCCTAATTATGTACAGAAGCATACACTGCTTAACTACACACATATTAAAAATCCACTGAAACCATGCGTGCCGGCGGTCGGGGGGGGAGGGGCGGATTTTGATTACGTTACCGTAGGTAATGAATTTTCATACGTTTATACATTTAATTTTATAAATTTACATACCACACTGTCACAGATAATACACTGATGTTACGTTACTGGTTGCAATAATTGTGGTAATTACATACTTCAAGGTAAGCACATTACAATGCACTAATGAACGTCAGAGAAAAATAAAATACGTGAGTGTCGTGAAACACTCTGTTGGAACGAAGTTATGTTATTTAATTTTATTACATTTTTGACTTTTTCGTTCATTTTGTGGTTTTATTTTTTTTTGTATATTTTTGAAATTTTGAAATTTTTGAAATTTTTGAAATCTTTGAAATTTTTGAAATTTTGAAATTTTTGATATTTTTGAAATTTTGAAATTTTTGAAATTTTTGAAATTTCTGAAATTTTTGAAACTTGAAATTTTTGAAATTTAGAAATTTTGTCATTTTTGACATTTTTTACTTTTAGGTTCTCGACTTTTTTGACTTTTATCACTTTGTCACTTCACACTTTCACTACACTTCACTTCACTTCATTTTATTCTATTTTATATATTTTTTATTTCATTCCATTTTACATGTTTCTCAATCGTATGGGTGTCGCGTTTTCGTGACGTGACGCTTTTTCGTGACGGTTACGTGACTTTTTTTCACCTAGCCCCCCATCCGCGAACCGTCCAATAAGGAACTTCGTTCCAAAACTACCACCGGTTCTAACTCTACACCTCTGGCCCAAGAAGTATTATGACCGAAAAGATACTCGACGGGACTTATTTTTTTTCAAAACAGTAATACATTATTAGATCTTAAAGATACAAACAAATGCGTAGTTCTTCAAGAAGACATATCAAAACAGCTTGAGAGACAGATAATGTACCTATTGTTTAATTATAAAGAAAAATAAATCCTAATCTGACTGCTTCACAAAACGTTTGATATGGTTTCCTACCTAAACGGTGTCCTATAAATGTTGTAGTAGTTTTTTGGTTTGGGCCATGCATCTTTGTCCGTCATATATAATACTCGAACCTGCAATAACCCTTTGACATTCATGACATTTTCAAATATTTCTTAAGAGCGGGTAAATGTAAATTTAAAGCATCGACGGGTAACATGTTATAAATATGAACACATTGACCAAAAAGTTACAAATTATTTAAATACCAAATTTCATCTAAATACGGACAGCGGTTATTGGTTGTTTCTTCCCCATGTAAACTTTCACCCCTTTTGTATCCGTTTAAAGGATAATTTCCGAGATAAAACTATTTTATTTCCTTTTTTAATTAATTATCTCCATACCAAATTTTATCTAAATCGATTCTGCGGTTAATAATTCCCTATATAAATTTCCAACTATCTTTTCACCCCTTTAGGGTTGATTTTCGGAGTGAAAACCCATACTATACCAAATTACATCTTTATCAGTTCAGCGGTAAAAAAATCGTCATACCAACTTCCAACCCCCTTTTCGGGGTGAAAGGGTTTATTTTCGGGATGAAAACTATTCTGTCGTTTCTCGGGACTCAAATTATCTGCATACTAATTTCTATTAAAAAATCTCCATACAAACTTTCAACCCCCTTTTCACCCCCTCCAGGGTTGATTTTCGGGATGAAAACTATTCTTTGTCCTTTCCCGGGACTCAAACTATCTCTACACAAAATTTCATCAAAATCCGTTCAGCCGATTTCACGTGATAGATGTATAGATAGATAGTTTTTATTTAAAGTACCTTTCAGGCTTCGCTTCCATTATTTTTTTCAAATTTTTTGGACCTACGGTTCTAAAGTAAGGTGGGGGGGGGGGGGGGTGCTTTTTTCAAGATGAAACTATCCTTTGTCCTTTCTCGAGACCCATACTATCTCTATACCAATTTTCATCTAAATCTGTTCAGCGGTAAAAAAATCCTCATACCAACTTCCAACCCCCTTTTCACCCCCACAACGGTTTGAAAACTATCCTATGACATTTCTCGAGACTCAAATTATTTCCATACTCATTTCTATCTAAATCGTTTCAGCGGTTAAAAATTCTCCATACAAACTTTCAAACCCATTTTTACCCCCACCAGGTTTGATTTTCGGGATTAAAACTATATATTATCCTTTCCCGGGACTCAAACTATCTCTATACAAAATTTTATCGAAATCCGTTCAGCCGTTTTCACGTGATGCGCGGTCAAATAAACAGACAAACAGATAAACAGACAAACAGATAAACAGACAAAAATTCTAAAAATTGTTGGAACGTGTTCTGTTATCGATTCTAAGTATCCCCAGCCAACTTTTTTTCGATTATCTTCCATGTACAGACTTTCGACCCTCTTCAGCTTTATTATATGTATAGATAATTTATGATATAGTTCTAAGACGAGTTTAATTTTAACTCAAGGGCAATCAAAACGGGACACTTTGTATACAAATGCAGTATAAAGTGACTAGTTTTCGTTGTCTTTGAATACCGAATTAAAATAAATATACCTGCATAAGTAATCCACCGCTGACACCGAACAGGCATCTTCCTACCAGGAGTATTGGCGATGTTGTCCCGTAGATGACAAATATCCATGATACCTACAAACGTTATGGAATTATAACATGCATAATTTTTGGGCTAGCCCGTATTGTTAGGACCAACTATCATTAACATATCAAGTATACTCCAGGTACACACAATGCTCTGGTTCGTGTAGAGTATGTTCACGACACGAAGCGGTGATCCAGATTTAGACACACAAACGTCCAAAAACGACGTCAAAAAGACCACAGCGGACACACGGCCTCCCTCTAAAAAATCCAAGTGAGGCTCAATAAGTTCTTTCAATAAAATGGATTGAGCCGTTTTTGTGTTATCGCAAAAAGTTATTCTTTCTTATTTAAAGCACGTAAGCGCCGCAAAAAGACTTCCTTTTCCTTGTTTTGTAAATATTATTAACGGCCTCCTAGCCTAGTTGGTAGTGACCCTGCCTATGAAGCAGGAGGTCCCGGGTTCGAATCCTGGTCAGGGCATTTATTTGTGTCTTTATCACGGATATTTGTTCCTGAGTTATGGATGTTTTCTATGTATTTAAGTATTTATCTATTATATATATCGTCGCCTAGTACCCACAACACAAGCCTTATTGAGCTTACCGTGGGACTAGGTTGATTTGTGTAAGATCGTCCCATAATATTTATTTATTTATTTATTTATTTATTATATAACCCCCCCCCCCCACCCCCACCCCCCTTAAGTATGCGTATGGGCATTTTGACGTACCAGCAATAACTAACCCTACATTGAGCATGGCCTGACATGCTCTTGGCCGGTTTTTATTATCCTCATTATTTATCTTACGTATAATTCCGTATACCACGATTAGTGTTACGCTAGTTTTTATCAGCGTTATTAAATAATACCTCGATAAATTTGGATAGCCAGTTTATTGTTATTTTTTTATCGGAACAGGCAATAATGATAAATTATCTCGACAGGAGGTAAGTCCTTAAATTTTTGGCACAAACACGCAATGTGAGTGTTAATCATTTAACAAAGCCAGCAGGGATATTCGCTATACTTATTAGCAAAACTTAGTTTTTAAAACATCTTTAATACAATGTCACACAATTATTTTAATTAATTAGTTACCTAACACTAAAAACTTAAAAACATTTCGATATACATTAATGCAACTAAAAATATCCGCGGTTTTACAAGCCCAAATACAATAACGACCGCATTACCGCGCTGAACTTCTACCAGTTGCATTAATGCTGGTGCGGGTGATTTTATTTTATTAAAACATTGACAACGACATTGAAATTTCCTATATTAATGCGGCACGGCATTGCATTAAATTGGATTTTAATCTTAAACGTTTCTGGCAGGCAATTACGAAAATCCTTATACCAACTCACCGCAACAATTGCATTTGTTAGTATTCCACTCCACCGCCTCCCAATTTTGTCCACGATGACTCCTCCGAAAGGCGACATGAATATACTGGACACGTAAGGCAAACTTCCCATAAGGGCCTCTTCGAATAGGCTGATGGGTCCTGAGAGAGGCGTGGCAGCGCTCTGCAGGATGAGTAGTGCGTAGGATGGCCATACGGTACCAGAGCCTAATAGGAACTTGGGGAAGGCCACTGGAACAGTGCAAATTTATGCATTACTATCACACTGAGTCTGCATGGATCTTTCAATGCCTAAATGTGGAAATCCCATATAACCTTGACGTTAATGCGCTTTAGTGTTTTAACGGTAGGTATTTACACAGTATTAAGAGATAGCGTTCGTGTACAGATCAGTAACATACCTATCTTTGTACAGTTTCCAATGCACTTTCGAAATTAAAATCTCGGTACATGTTGAAGTTAGACTATATGTTGTATTAATTTAGGTACTATAATTTTAACAGCGTATTCCTGGTCATAATTGGAGACTAAAATGTCGTATAAACTTTTCTGGAATTCGCCTAGTTTCAGAGTCACTGCCAATTAAATAAAACATTTTTTTTATTGTGACTCAGATTTCACCCTTTAGTCTAGACATTCTTATTGACAGATATCAAAGTGCCAATGAATACTTTACGTAAACTATTTTTTACGAAAAAAAATGTACTAAACCATTTTAATCGACAGTTTTACCAATTACATTTATGTTTTATGTTCAAAAGCATTTAAAAAATCGAAAAAAAAAACAAAAAAGGTTTTTTTTTGGCGAAATTGACCTAAATTCATATAACATTTATTACTCCTTATGACCTCAGGAATTCGTGGTTAAAATTTCTCGCAATGCTCACGATGTCCGTCGTCCGTGTATAAGTCCTAACGTGGTGGGTTTTAGACGCTATGTGACAAGAACTCATCATGTCTATGGTCGCGAACGTGCTCACCTGACTTTTTACGTATGGTCTAAGAGCTGGCCACGTCAGATATGACACAATAATGAGAGGAATGAAACCTGACGAGTTAGACTGCTTCACCATCCTTATTGCTAGATCCGGGCATCTGGCAGCTTTTAATGGGTGGAGGTCAGAATGACAGACCAACAAAGTTTTTAAGTTGGACAAAAGTAATACCAAAATAGGTAAAAACTGCCAAATATGTGTTATTTATAGAGGACAGGGCCTATATTTTAATATTAGATTAAAAACCATTGTCTATTATTGCGGAAACAAAAACAGGAGGCGACGAACTAAAATTCCATTATACATCATTTGGCACTACTTTCCCCCAACAGAAACTTCTAGATATGATATAATCTAATTAATTACATAATTTACCATAATATTGTATCAAAACCCAGAACTCTAGGATTTGTTTTCTTCAAGTTATTTGCATTCTTTGACCTTCACCACTTTACAGCTGCCAGATGTCCGGATCTAGAAATAAGCATAGTATAGCAAACTAACTAGAGGGGTATCGTTGCTCTCATTATTGTGTCATGTCTGCCGTGGCCAGCTCTCCGGCTAGTAGATCTGTGTAAGGCAAACTAGATATGCAGTCTATAATTTTAAACAAAAAGAACCGACTTTACTTAGACTCCACCGTTCCAAAAGGAAATGCCCGAGTTACTGTAATAATATTTAAATTACTTTAGGTGTCCCTATAATATTAGAAGAGCTCCCTCGATTTCTCTAGGATCCCATCATCAGAACCTGACCTGGTGACAATGAGACCAACTGTCAAGTATACTCTTTTAATCAAAAAAATAATTTTCCAAATCGGTAAACATACATAAAAAAATACACAAAAACAAAGATCCCGACGAATTGAAAATAAATATTTGAAGTCGGTTGAAAATAAATATTTCTGAGTTCGCGATACTGGTTGGATCGATCAAGTGAGCTCTCATATGTAGGTACTTAGTGTCAGTGGCCTATTTTGGGAACGTCACAAGTCTCGCAATACAAGTGTGTAGCTAAGCAGAAATCTTACCTACTGAATGAGGATGATAACATTTTGTAATACAAGACTTGTATAGCTCATATAACAGGCCCTGGTCTATCGATGTGTCAATGAATTGGATGGGAAAATGCTGTGTAAATAATAATTTTAAACAAAAAAGAACCGAGCATTTGCTTTCCAAAAGCAAATGCTCGAGCTGCTGTAAAAAATACTCGAATCACTATAACAGTTGAAGAGTTACCTCGATTTATTCAGGATTCCATCATCAAATCCTCACTTGATGGCAATATAATGACAACTGTGAAGTATACTCTTTCAAACAAGAAAGGAATTTTCCAAATCGGTCCAGCCGTCTTTGAATAATCGGCGAACATATATTAAAAAAAAAAGCAAAAACAAAGATCCCGACGAGTTGAGAACCTCCTCCTTCGAAATCAAAGTCGGTTGAAAATTAGGTACTAAGCACGGAGTACCGGTGACAAACGAGATATCCATAGGGTGTAATATTTTAGGTTTTACTTAATCTATAAAAGTACCTTATTGTACAGTCGCCATCAGATATATCGGAGCGGCCACCCGGTCATAAATATCTGGCAACGCCTCTTTTGTCAAAGCGATGAATGATTTATTCACATAAACATAACATACAATACACACAGGGCAAGCACTTATACACTACATTATGCCATTAGGCATGTGAATCTTAAGATACTTGGTGAGATACAAACAAAATTCAATGGGTCCTAGTACATTACATGCATAGTTTACATAATCTAGACACGCGGCAGCGTGTCAGGCCAAGTTCAAGCAAAGGGACTGGCTAGCCAGCGCCAAGTGTATATTACACGAACCACTTGGTGCCACTTTTGACCCTTCTATAACTCAAAACCTCTTTAACGTAAACACATAAAACTACGTGTGTTTAATTATATCCATAAGGACATCTAGAAGCCCAAATTTCAGTAAAATCTAACCTACTTTAAGATCTCACATTTTTAAATAACAGCTATTGTTATCCAATAAAGCAAAGAAATAGAGTTTAATACCTGTTCATAATGTTATTTTGTTCCTATAAATACATATTTGGATTTTGCATAGAACTTGGCACTCATTTAGATCTCCATTCTTTTTGCGGCGAAGCCCACAGCCAAGCATAAATTTTGTATTGAACTTGGCTCTCCTTTTTTACATTTATGTTTTTGGTGGGATCAATTAATCATTATACATTATTCGTTATATTTTTATATTAAATTGAATTACATTATACTCGTAATTATTATCGTCCAACATATTTATTAGATTTGATCTTGGAACCTAAAGCTAAAAAATTCCCAATACTATAAAAACAACATTCACATAGTACCTAATTTATAAAATTTGTGTTTAAATTGGGAATATAGCAGCTCCTTTAGTGCCGCAGGAATTTTGTTATATATTCTTATACCCATTATATAAGCACTCTTTCTAAAGATAAAGTGCATGTTCAGATATTTTGGAGTACCTTGGCCGCTCCAATATGTTTGATGGCGACTGTACTTTAACCAATATTTACAACGTACCTTAATGATTCTTTCATTTACTTTGTCTGAGGTGTACATTAGTAATTTATTTTAATTTTAATGTTTTATTTTGGACGGCCTCCTAGCCTAGTCGGTAGTGACCCTGCCTATGAAGCAGGAGGTCCCGGTTTCGAATCCTGGTCAGGGCATTTATTTGTGTGTTTATCACAGATATCTGTATTTAAGTATTTATCTATATCTATCTATTATATATCTTCGCCTAGTTCCCACAACACAAGGCTTATTGAGCTTACTGTGGGACTAGATTGATTTGTGTAGGATTGTCCTAAAATATTAAAATAATAATGTTTTCACTTCTCATGCTCAAAAAGTGTGTCATATTATGCTTACCAAGGCGGACTAAAGTAGTACATTTAGCCTCTAGGCCTTTAAGTCCTTAAAAAAACATTGTATTTAATATCAACCAATCAGAATACAGCAATGTTAAAATCGACTAATCAGGAAACGCAATTTATTTCTCAAAACATGAGGTATTTTTTAGTTCCTACTTCACAATCATTAAAAAAGATTTTAATTTTTTGGATACGCTTTAAACTTAGAGAATTCAACCCGGATGGAGTAGCCATGTCTGTCATTTTCTATACAAAAAGTCTGCCGATTTTTGCGGGGGAGGGGAACGTTAAATGTATGGCTATTCGTACGTAACGTACAAATAGCTACGTCAGATAAACGTCAGTCTATACATGTGTATGACCACTGGTCATATTTTTTCGGCAGAGAGAACGCCTGTCAATGGCGACTCCGGTTGGTTGAATTCTCTAAGGCTTTAAAGCGTGTTTGAACTGTTTAAAGAGCTAATTATACCGTCGTATGTGGCATTTATTTGCGGTGTTTATATTTTGTATCTATGTCAAAGAAGTTAAAAAAATAAAAAGACCGTCAAGTTAAACCATAATTTCACCTTAGTTTAGTTATTGTGCGTAAATAATAAGTATTTTTATCTTATTTTCTCGCAATCGAAGTGAAAAATAGTATGCATGACTCTGGTCTAAAAGCCATATTACCACTGGAACAATTTTACCTCACTTCGTTCGGGAAAATAACCACCTCGTGGTAATATGGCCTACTTTAGAGCCTTGTCAAATAATCTACTATTATATTTTTTCAACTCGACATTATTGAGTCATTATGTACTTATCTTTTGTAACTTAATGGCAGTATTAAGTGTTGCCATTTCATGGTGCTGTGTTGAATAAATAATACACCTATTTACTATCGTTGCTCAACGCTGAACCAATTCCGGAATATGTCATTTTAACGAATTTGTGTCAGGAAGTTTTTGAGATAAACAGTTTTGAAATGACAGGTCACAAAATTGATTAGAGTCAGACCAAACTAACTCAGCATCGATTTTGCAAGAAACAAGAGACAAGCTGGAGAGCCAGCGTAACCAATATAAATTTGATTATATGAGAATATGCCTTAACTGATTTTACTCAGATTTTGTTTTAATTATCGCCTGATTTAGGTATGTACTTTCATACCACTATATGACACGCCTAAAAAAATTAACGCAGTTCAGTTAGAATAATTTCAAACTTAACCGTATAAACAACTTAAAAATGTGCTTAAAAAACTTCAAAATAACTTACTTATGGTTGTCCCCAAACACTGACGCAAAAAGCTTTGGATCCTCATTTTGAATAAGTAATTTAAAATGCTCACTTTTCTAACACATAAACACTAAAAAAAATCATATACTACCGTAACAAGTACCAAGGGCACATAAATGTTACGGATCTAAGTCGACACCCGTGCGGCGTCGTGTGCGCATACACGCCAAATAGATCATACTCTCGTAAGCTAACCATTTTTCCCCCATACCGTTATCACTAAGACTATTGATATCAATCTCATGTTACGTAGACATACTCCAGCGTGTCAAGCCAAGTTTAAGAAAAAGGCATTAGTCGTGTGTCGCGTGTTATAGTTACACGAACAATTTGGAAACATAATATTGTCTTCGGTTGCCGCGATAGTGTTTCATGAAATAAAACAATTAAAAACGGATTTTATCGCGTGTATTGAGTCGACCCGTTGACCACGAACGCTGTAAAGTGTTTGAAACGTCGGGATGTAATTTAAACTCAATACACGCGATAAAATCCGTTTTTAATTGTTTTATTTCATGAATTTGGAAACACTTTTTTTTTTTAATACCACGACGGTGGCAAACAAGCATACGGCCCGCCTGATGGTAGGCAGCTACCGTAACCTATGGACGCCTGCAACTCCAAAGGAGTCACATGCGCGTTGCCGACCCTTTACAAAAAGGAGGATTCACTGTGTTGACGACTAAAGGAACAAGAAGGTCCCTCATCGTCAACACACTGGGTCCTCTTTGAGCTCTTTGGCAACCTTACTCACCAGCAGGAACACAACACTATGAGTAGGGTCTAGTGCTATTTCGCTGTGGTTTTCTATAAGGTGGAGGTACTTCCCCAGTCGGGCTCTGCTCCAGATTTGAGCGATGGATGACATTCGCTGAACGTGCCCTACCACACTTAGCGAGATGCCATTCGCAGTGCCCATACCTCTCTTTATGGCGTAGTTTAAGGACATACCCAGGTCCGGACGTAGTTTAAGGACATACCCCGGGTCCAAACTTTTGGCCACTTCATGTGAATTATAATTATCATAGACTCCTTAGATAGACTAACTTTTGTCTTTTGTATTTAATCCTTTCTCATTTTCTCATGGGTTGGCTGGAAGAGATCCCTATCAGGGATAAGCTCGCCTTTTTGCATATCTTTTATATATATGTTAATGTTGTTTTTATGTCATTCCTACTTGTTTATGTGCAATAAAGTGATACATACATACATACATTACTAACAAGTCCAATATCTTGAGCTGCAATTTATCCTAAGTTATACTTATTACAACTTGGAATACATCAGATATTTTATTCTGACGGTGAAGTAATATTGAACTTGGCTCCGATTTTTACATTTATCTTATTCATTGCATCGGTCTCAGAAGATCGCACACAATTCATAAGACTAATAAGTTTCATATAGTGTTATCCATGAAATCCGTCTAATCCCGCTTCCGCTAAGGAATTGAACTTGTCCAAAAGTTAAAACTTCAATTTATATAATCGTGAGTTACCAAATCCAGTAATATTGATTCTACAAATGCCTTCTGGATTGTTAATTTTGGAAAACATGTGCATTTTCAACCGACTTCATGATTTCGAAGGAGGAGGTTATCAATTCGTCGGGATTTTTTTTTTGCAATTTTTTTTATTTATGTTCACCGATTATTCGAAAATGGCTGGCCTGATTTGGAAAATTAATTTTTTGTTCGAATGAGTATACTTCACAGTTGGTCCCATTGTAACCAGCTCAGTATCTGATGATGGGATCCTGGAGAAATGGAGGGAACTCTTCAACTCTTATAGGCACACCTATAGTGATTTAAGTTTTTTTTACAGCAGCTCAAGCATTTGCTTTTGGAAAGGTGGAGGCTAAGTGAAGTCGGTTCTTTTTTGTTTAAAATTATTCTGGTCACGGTTGACTTATTCGCCTTCAAACATTTTATTAATATTACTTTGTCTTGCACTAAATTGGTCACTCGAATAGGAACGTTTCCTGTGCAAAAATAGATTAAATACCTTACTAGCATTAATTATTAATTATTATGAATACTTTTAGACACATTTTGTATATTTGTTATCATCATTTAGTAGGTATATTTAACTATTTGTGTAGTTTGGCAGTGAAGCTCATGTGATAAAAAAATGCCATATGTCAACCCGAAACATTTAGTAAACTGACATAAAAACTCGCCCGTGACGAATTCCTAGCTACTACGAGTACATATGTAACTATAAATAGAATAGTTTGAATAGATCTTGGCCAAAATTTTATCACGTTCACGGACACCGCCTACAGAAGTGAATGAACTCATGACGTTTTTTGTATTGTACGCAGTAATTTTTTGGGTATCCTCTCATATTTCGTCCGCTGCGGCTGTGGAATGAACTCCCTGCCGAGGTTTTCCCAGTGGGCTACAGTATGAGGTTCTTCAAAAAAGGAGTGTATAGGTTCCTAAAGGGTAGGCAACGCGCATGTAAATCCTCTGGGGTTGCAGGCGTCCATAGGCTACGGTAAATGCTTACCATCAGGCGGCCCGTATGCTTGTTTGCCACCGTCGTGGTATAAAAAAAAAAGGCAGAAACCTGCTAGAGTACATTCTGTTTTTTAAGTCAATACCTACTCTTTGGCTAATGTCAAACATTCCCGCTCCGAAAACCCCGATGTATGGTTATTAGTGAGTTTTGGTTGTTACCTGACGAGTTATTTATACATTGTACAAATCGTAGTTCAAAGCATGTAATTGGTTATGCCTTTAAAAGTGCTACGTAAGTATTAGTTCTTAGATTATTTTAAATATTTATGTGTGTTAGGAAAAACTCGATAAAATATTCCAACTATAAACAATTTGAACGTTCTGACACCCCTAACAGTAAGTAATTGATGGCATAAATACAAAGCACGTGCGGATATTTTTAGCGACAAATCACGTGAATACTGAATACAATGTCCCATACAACTATTTAGGGTTATCTAGGATATGGCGAAACTATACGAGCTCCTAGTTAACTACGGAATATAAAAATGACCTTTTGAGTGAATGCTATTGCTGTAGGGGCCGGCAATTACAGAACCCTACACTGAGCGTGGCCCGACATTCTCTTGGCCGGCTTTTTATTTGCTAGTTAAGCTAATGCCTAAATGTACAGGCATTTTACCACTGCAGTAATATTATTTGTTGGATGATTTAACCATACGATTACCCATAGGTTGGGCTAAAATAGTTCGTAGCATAGCTGCGTCCGATTGATGGCCCATGCTATAGTATGGTGATTTTGATATATTATTTAGACTTAACCCTTTGACTGCCAAAGCCGTTCAAACACGTCAACGAAAAGTCGTGCCCTCAGCGCCGTGACGTGTTAAAACGTCCAAAATGAGAGATCAAAATACTCCTTAATAAACAACCTTTATAGAAATATTTTTGTATATTTATTATAGCTCTACCATTCACCTATCTTTTTAGTTAAAATTTCATTCAAAATAACCCGTAACTCAAGAAAAAATTAGAAAATACCTCAATGCTATTTAAAAGAACAAAAAGGCACTGCCCTCCTCGCCGTTGACGGGTAATCACGTGAAGCGGCGTGAAGTCACTTCGAAATAGTGTTGTTCGTTTGAAAGCGTTTGGAAGCGAGTGGTCGATGTTGATTATTGTATGAACATTAACCAAACACTGTAATTATGAATGTTTTTCGCATTTTAAGCTTTATTATATAATAAAACTAATTATTAAACTGTGATTCGTGTAGAAGATTAGTTTTAAAAAAAGTATATATTTTAAATTTTAAATTTAATATATGCATTATTAAAAAAGAAAGAGTTTTATTTAAGTCGCAATGGAATAAATACAATGCGTGTTATAAGAGCCGTATTTAAAACATAACAATGTGTATGTCGTTTCTTTTAATCTTATTGCTTCGCCGCATTTTTGTTAATCCTTAAACAATGATAACTACCACGACACGTGGGCTTCCGGTCCATGTCATTCATACCAAATAAGTAAAAATAATGAAATGTTATTTTAGGTAAAATGTAACCCATATGAATGTTATCGGTGAGAGACCGAGTTTAAGTGAACAAAGAATATGTCATTATTACGGATATACCAAGTTTCTTTAGGTACAAAAGAATGAAATGTGCGCGAGGTGTTTTTTTACCTACACACCCGTTCTGTCCGATGTTCATTAGTTTTTATCATAAAATTTATTTATTAGATGGTATTGTTAAACATTTTTTACTCAACTAAACAGTTAAAAAACCTAACGTATTTTCCTTCGTACAGTTACACCACGGAAATATCGATACAGAAATGAATGAATATCTCTCACCCCCAACTCTAACATTCACAATAAGTTACGGTGCCACCAGCACCAAAGCCGTCATAACACGTCAGCGCGTGACGTTATCACTTAAGTAGTGCTGTGGCTATATTGACAAAATTAAATAAAATTGTATATTAATTTTCATATTTTTGTAGGTGATTTTAGGTGTATAAGAAAAATACGAAATGAATATTCTTTACTGTTATGATTTCTAAATATCTAAAGTGATATTGCCTAACTAAATCCACTATTAAGCGGAAAGAAATGTTTCGTCGATATGTTGTTTTCCAATCACTACGGTATCTGAGTGCGCTCGTACAAATTTCGCCCTGGCGCTGGTGGCACGATTTTCTGTCCGATGCGTGGCGTTCAAAAGGTTAAAGACTTAAAAAAGTTAAATATGGCCTCGGCGTCGAATACAACTTCGTTCCTTTCGGCGTCGAGACCCTCGGCCCGTGGGGTCCTAGTGCCCAAGCCCTCTTCAAAGAGATTTCTAAGAGGCTAGTGGATTCCACCGGTGACCGTAGAGCTGGCAGCTTCCTGGCCCAACGTATTGGTATTGCCATACAGAGAGGGAATGCTGCCAGCATCTACGGTACCATGCCGCGGGGGTATTGGCTTTAATTTAGTATATTTTAGTAGGTTGTTTATTTAAGATTAGTTTTTATTTATTAGTACATTACTGCAGAGACCAGTAAGTAAGCTTTCCTGGCTGAGTATTTAGTAGCCGTCCGAGTCGAAGACGAGGACGGCTACAATACGAAGCCAGGTAAGCTGATTACGGTCGAAGCATGTATAGTGCTTTTCTCAAACATGTAAGGAAATAAAATTACTTGTTTAGTGCTTCAGTTACTGGCTGAGTGATTTAATGTTGTATGAAAATCCTTTACGTACGTCGCGCTGAACCTGCCTTGGAATAGAGTCCCTACTGGTCTCTAATTACTAACGTAACAGGAACATTTCCGAGCATGTTTGAGAAAAATAAGTTTACTGTATTAATGCATCAATTTATTATGTTTTATAAATAAATAAATTTTTCTTTAGTAGTTCAAGCTTTTGCACTCGAAAACCATCAGTTTAGTGTTTGAAGTCGGTTGTCTTTTTTGAATAAGTTTTTATTTTATTTTTGCAGCTGCTGATGCTTACCTCTCCCAGCGTATAGCCTTAGCTGTACAGAGAGGTAACGCGGCCAGCGTTATGGGGACCATGCCGCAGGCGGACCTTTTGGACGGGGTATTCTTTTTATAGTTGGGTTTTCATAGGTAGGTTTATTTTTATATCTTTAATTAGTTTGTTAGTATAGTTTTAATTTTTAGAAGGAATAATGTATTATACCCAGTGAGTCAGTCAGTCAGTCAGTCAGTAAGGACTTTTACGTTTATATATATATATATACTTAGATGAAATAAAATTATTTATTTAATTTCTTTCAGTAAATAATATCGTTGTAAGTTTTTTTAGTTCCTACAAACAAGACCTTTGAATATTTGTGTGGCAGCCGAAGTCATTCGCTTTTATTTCAATTGATCAAAACGCATCTATTTATCGTACACGTTCCTGTCGTGTATCATAATATTCATTATAGACAGTTCTACCCTATCATACTATAGTATGCGAACAGTTTTGAGCTTCGATAACTTACAAGTGCCATTTCCTTTGTTAGTTAGAGAGAATAATACGGGCCGCGATTCGAAAAATAAACACACACACTGGAAAGACACAGCTCCAACCCAACTCAACCCAACTCAACTCAACGCTATAACGACATTGACATTTGCTATTCGAACAGATATTCATTCAACATTGGTATCACATTGGTCTCACATTGGTCACACATTGGTCGCACATTGTAGCAATGTTGTACCAATGTGAGACCAATGTGAGACCAATGTGAGACCAATGTGATACCAATGTTGAATGAAAATCTGTTCGAATAGCAAATGTCAATGTCGTTATAGCGTTGAGTTGAGTTGGGTTGGAGCTGTGTCTGTCCAGTGTGTATGTTTATTTTTCGAATCGCGGCCCTGAGTAGTAATAACGAAAAAAAATTTCTAACAGTTTTTGATGATGCGCTATGTATTATATAGGTATTTGTTAAAGCAAGTTACAAGCTTTATTTTTCTCTACCATACTATTGCAATCAACTATATTAACATCGCATGTCCTGTGCCTGTGAATTTCAAACGAGTGGCATGTACGACATATGCTCGTGATAAAACCGTTATAAAATGTGAAGTTATGTTGTAATAGTTAAAAGTTATAGTCTGGTGGAGAAAAATAACACTTGCATAATATTTCCTTTGTGTAGCAAACATATAACCTAATTATTTTTGCATGTTTTTCAAGTGGGACATTCCACTCATACAATACTTTGTTATCAAAACAAATACAAAAAAAAATTCTACAGCTCAGTTACTTGACCCATAGCTTAATTGGTAAAGCGATCGAGCCCCGGCAAGGCGTATCGATGTTGGTTCAAGTCCAACTGGGTTGATTATTTTTTCAATGTTTTCAATGTTTGTATTTGATTGAATAACAAACTATTGTGTGAGTAGAATGTCCCACTTTAAAAACATACAAAAAAATTATGTTACCAATACTGTATTTTTTTAAATTTTCTGACCTGGGCCTTAACACAGAACACTGACCTTAGTTATAAGTTTAATTTTAAGGTTTTACTAACAAAATATGGACAACATTGGTCTGAAATAAATGCATTTTTTTTTTCATTTTTAAGCTAAATCCCTTAGACCAATACTAGAGTTCGTCGGGAAAGAGAAGTCTCGTGGTTAATGGGAGCTCAAATTCTATGACACTTCTCTTTCCGGACCGACTCTAGTGTCATCAGCTACAACCATACTGGCGTCATCTAGCAATATCCTTGTCAGTTGCATTCCCTATTAAAGCAAACCGAATCGACACGTGGTCAAGCGTGAGTCATGTTTAAGTCACGAGTCTTTATTCGATCTTGAAAGTAAACTATGTTTAATTACAATTAATCAGTACCTATCATCTAAGAATAGTCCAAGAAATTTTAGCATCATAGGACTTCTTTGTGTAATGCCGACATAAACGGTATAGGGTTGTGTCATACAATATCCTCGTTTCCAACCTGTCCTAAGCAGTTGGACTGCTTTTAAATAAGTTTTAAAAAATAAAAACCGACTTCAATAGTAGGCCGTTGAAAGATCATTGTAGAATGTGCACTCTTCAATTTCATTTATTTAGAGACCATACCCATACAATACTTAGATTCCATACAATGAAATAGCTAGCGAAGAAGACAAATCGCCAAATGTGAAGTATGCGTCGTTGAAGAGTTCTGTTGTAACCAGCAGTTCCCTTTCATTAAATATCACTTCTTTAAATGTAAATGCTTGATTTGTTGATGAAAATACTAAAATCACTATATGTATGCCTTTAACATTTGAGGAGTTCCCTCGATTCCTCATAGATCCCAACATCAGAACTCGAGCTTGGCAAAAGTCTATGAAAATGACAACCCTGAAAATAAATATCAGTGACCTTGTAGACTGTAGATAAATATGGCGCCGACTAATTTGTGCGACCAGCTGATTTCGATGAGTCGATTAACTATTAACCTGTAATTGTTGTACAGTCGCCATCTAATATATCGGAGCGGCCAGGATACTCAAAAATATCTGAACATGCACTTCATCCCCTTGACAATAGAGACGTTGTTCAGATATTTATAACCACTTTGTACATTTTATTTTTATTAACTAACCTAGTGGCTCTGTGAGATGTATATCTCACGAACCCCTACTTACATATATGTTATACTCAACGTACTAAAATATAAATAAATAAAAATATAAAAAAATATAATTAAGAAATGCGGCGTTTAGAGGAGAACGCCCTGATGTCTGGACAACTGTTTTTATCATACGAAAACATTTTTTGCCAAAGCTAAAAACGAGAACGCTTTGCTTGCTCGGTCAATAATCAAACTGTTATGTAAGTAGAGTGAGCTGTAGATGTATTTTTTTATTCAGTTCACTGAAATTGAACAATACGTACTTATAATTAGTTATCGACTTGCTAAGAGCAAAGGTAAGTGAAGGAATCGATAGAAATACGTAACTTCTTACATTTTATAGAGTTGACCCTAAATACCCTTTAACACTAAACAACAGTATATAATAAGTCGTATCTCTTTGTTTATATAACGTATAACAGACGTCGTTGGCATGAAAAAATATACGAAATATTTTTAGGTATGTTGGATGTTTTAATCTTTCTATAAAGTAATTAACTGCACACTTTTACTTAGCTACCTACGCTTTATATGTCTGTATACTGTTTTTATCTTTTAAAAGACGAGATTAGAGTTTCATCACCATCAGCCAGCAATAAAATCGTGTGTAAATATATTTGTCTGTAACTTGTGCAGTCACGACAGGGGAATGTTGTGCCACTTGCCATTGTTCGTAATTTAGTGTTCGTGTTACCAACGAGCAACAACATTAAAGGAGGTACAAACTCAAACAAGATTTACTAAAATTACAAGGTGTAACAAAAAATAGTGGTGGGCATAATCGGTATCGCATTCTAATTATGAGAAATAAAAAAAAATCACGAAAAAAAAATGGTTTTGTATGGAGGGTTGGTCAGCTGGGATGACTTTGTACCATACAAAAAAATACGCTGCCAAAAAAAAATCTTCTTTTGCTTGTCGCAATACCAATACCAATGCCCTTAAACGGTTCACCACTATTTTTCTCGCATCTTGTATGGCTCGTGAAAAATTGTAACCGGCCAGTCTTACACCATAATAACACTGTCAGAGAAACTGCTGCTCGAGTCGTTCTTGCGGCATTATTTGGGCTGATCGTGTAACTCTAGAATTATTTGATCGGTGCGTGTTACCGATGACCAATGTTACCGACTAGCTGTCAGCTGTCGGCTAACATCGGTAATTCATTGGCACAAACAATGGCATGTGGCAATCCTGTGTGGTGACTGAAGGTACAGTCGCCATCAAATATATCGGAGCGGCCAAGGTATTGAAATATATTCAGATATTTATGACCACCATATAATATCTGATGGCGACTGTACCTTCCTATCCGTTGCAATTATAATTTTCCATTACCAACTTATAAGTAGGTAATAGAAAATTGCGCTTCTTCTGACATATTACCTAATCAGTTATTGGAAAGCTATCTTTATGGGGCTAGATTTAGATTGTCATTTTGATAACTACTAATACAATTTCATGGCTGATATACATATTGATTTGAAAGTCGTCGGTTGTTGACGTTCTTAGTACACTTAAGTTGATTAGCGAATAAGGAAATGCAATGTAATAGGAAAAACACGGAAGCTAATATCACGTGTCTGGTACAATCACCGTCAATAATGTCCTTCGGTCAAAATATCTGATGCAATTTTATTAGTAGAGCCAAGAGACAAGGTGCCGGATTCTAATTTTAAAATACATTAACAATACAATAACAACACAACCTATTTCAAACATAACTCCAACACACAACAAACAATCAACCAATATTGAAGTTGTATTGGAGTTGCGTTGGAATATTTCTCAAGCAAATTCTGATATTTCTGATTCAGTTGTTTATGCCGTAACTGTATTGCGTTGTTAATGCATTGGAGTTGTATTGAAGTTGGATCGTGTTTAAACGTATTTTAATGTTAGAATACGGCCCAAGAGCGTCACATATTTTTGCTGCCTTCATTTTGCAAGATGTTTTTACAGGTTTTGACTGTAGGTACAGTCACGTCTGAAAATTTGGACACATTTAATGTGACAAAAATATATATAGCCACGACTTTATTACCCAGGCGTAAAGTCTTGGATAGGTACACGTTTTTGTCACATTAAATGTATCCATATTTTCAGACGTGACAAGGATTCCTACTAAAGTTAAAACTGGTCAAGTGTATGTAGCTACGTTAACAAAAAAAAACATACTTAATTCTCCTCTAGCGTTAGGGATAAGTTACGGCACACAGAGTGAAATAAAATTAAAACATGTTTAAACATTTTTTAAATACAATTCTCAAGCTCAAAAAGTTTAGTTTATGTGCGCAAATCTGCAAATCGTGCGTAAAGTTTGATTTTATACACTAGTGCTAAAAAGTAATCTGATTGATACTTTTTAAATAAATGAGTATTATGCGAGACCCCGCTTATAAATGACCCACCTGAACAACGCGCGATTGGGCATACAGGAGTATTATGCGAGACCCAATTTTTAAATAAATTAGTATTATAAGAGACCCGCTGCTACATGACCCACCTGAACAACGCACGATTGGGCATAAAGGAGTATTATGCGAGACCCAATTTTTTAATAAATGAGTATTATGCGAGACCCGCTTCTAAATGACCCACCTAAACAACGCGCGATTGAGCATAATAGTACATTATGATACAAGTGTGCTAAGTTGATCATTACATACGAAGCGATATTGAGCGCACGAACGCATGTGAGTGCGCATAAGGAAGCTGAGCTTATGTAATGATCAAGTACACGCGTTTCATACGACGTTTTTCAATACACTTGCGAGGAAATAACAGAATAGTATTATTAATAATTTTTGATAAATACATTAATTGTCAGAATGTTTACAGGATAGAGATACTTACGAACCTAAGATAATTAAATTTAACTAACCTTTTTTGTGATGTTATTGAGTATCTGGAACTCTTTTTCAAATCATTTCATAAAATTAAAGACTTCACATTTATTGTGCAATAAATTATAGTATTTTTTTCTTACGTATTGTGTAATGGATCCAAGGCATCCATATAATGCCTATTTCAATGAGACTGAAAAGTAGTTCGATATTGTGGCATTGCTATTAACTTTGTGTAGGAGTTCATTTCATTTTTAGTTTCGGGAAAAATTATGACTTTACGATTAAGCTTTCATGAAAATTATACTGTAATATTAAAGTTCGAATTACAACTCACCTGGAAAATATGGAGTATCATACAATCAATTAGTAGTTATATCTTAATTTTCATAGCTTTGGTGCAGTTCGGGAAGGGGAATTTAGTGTTGAAATAAATACTGAAAACTAACTTTATTTCAAGTGGCCTTTCTAAATAATATGCCTTTTCTTTTAAACACTGAGATAGTAATTCATTTGGAATACAGATAATAGTTTTTTTTTAATAAATTTTGGTTCCTAAAAAACCTAACCTCGAATTTATAGATGTTAGTGAATGTAGCAGAAAACAAATGAAAACGTAAAATCTAATTCCTTGATCTAAATAGGCGTTAAAAGTAACACGTTTTATAATAAGATCGAATAAAAACAATAGTTATTTAGGAAGATTTGGTTAAGAACAGTATTGTGTCATAAACACGTGAATATTTACTTCTGAGTACAAATAAATATTTTCATTCGATAAACAATATAGTCCTCTTAGCATTCCAATTGATATTTATTCGAAATATATGAGTTTTAATAATTATTGGTGAAAATTGACCAAGCGGTTACATTGAATTTGCTTTCGTTTCCTGTAGAAACACTATTGTATGTATATTTCACTATCATATATATATTTCCTATATTTTTAGCATATTTATCCAAATGTAGTTTCTAAATTTTATTCAGCAATTTGCCAGAAAATCCTGAAATTGTAATTATCAATTAATAATTTCACATAAATGCGGGTAGGAATGATCTTGCATCGCGCGAGGTTTATCTTAACCCACCCGCATATTTGCTTAGATTTTCGCAGGCGATCGAGAAGCGGTGTACAGACGACGAGTGAGGAGTTCATACGAATTTGAACCTTGTCTGTTAGACATTCATTTGGTTTTAGTATCTACAGGTTGGATTATCAACCTTATTATTTAGATAACTAGGTTCAATAGCGGAATCGGATGAGTAATCGGTAAGATTTTTAAGGAGATGTTTGGATTAAAGCTACAGAGGGGAATGTAGGTGAGTGTGGGAGACAGGGTACGGAAATTATAAAAGCGGGTGGTAAGGTTCGAACTTAAGGCGCTAGGCGCTGATTGTGGCCGAAAACTGTTACTTTCTAAGGGATATATCTCAATAACGGGATATTCAAAAATTTTGAAAAAAATATATGTCATTTACCATTTCATGTACAACATTGTCAACGTTTGAATAACTCGTGTAACGTATAGTTTCTCCGTTATGTAAATGTAACGAAATGTCGTTTTACGGTTAATTTTGCTTATATCTACTGAACGGCTCATTCGATTTAAAATATTGTTGAACTAAAAAATATGTACTACAGAACACTACAAACTCAATGTAGGATATTTAAATTGATTAAATTTTCTTAAACAACTTGATCATAATTCCACATTTCGTGCGTTATTAGCTCGAAAACGGCGTTGCTGGCAGTCGTGAGCTAGCTTTGAGACGAGGAGGCTGTGTCGCTCGTCGCTCCGTGCTTCCCTTGTACTACATATACTTGTGCTTGGCCCGTGAGCAATAATATCGGACTTACTGTGCCTAAAGACTCAATAACTGCAGAGGGTTCATGCGGTGTGGATATAACGTGTCTTCCCGGAATCAATAATGTATAGACGTTTTATCTTTCAAGATAATGTACTCGTATGCATGTTTATGTACGTTCGTATAAAAAGTGTATTTTATTTAGATTATAATACAAGTACAAAAATAATGAAATAAAAATGGAGAAAAACAAAAATCTTGAATCTCACATTGCTCTGAAAACAAATTTGGTCATGTAAGTAAACTAAAATTATTATGTTTTAGTAGACGCATGCATCACGCAAAATAGTCATTAGTCGTCGAGTTGCGGAAATCTGCTAGTACTGCAATACAATAGACTAATAATTAATTTAATAAAAAACTCCAAAGAACCGAATTTATTTAAACATATTTATTTAAGAATACCGTGTTCTAAACGAATGTAATATGCGTTTTATTTTAAGATTAAACACAATCTTTAATGTTATACTTTATACTAATTTGTCAAATCTAGAAATTGCGAAGTAAACTGCAAAGGATTGCAGATAAACCGGCCAAGAAAATATCGGGCTATGCTCAGTGTAGGGATCCGTACTTGCCGGCCTGTTACAATACATCCATTCAAAAGGTAGTCTATAAAGAAATATTTTGTGGCACTTACGTTATTTTACTATAGGCATAACTCAAAAACGGCTCAACCGATTTTATTCCATACAGTTTTTATTGAAAATACGTGATAAGTATTTCAAAGGCCTCACTTCCAGGAATTTTACCAATTTTTTTGGACCCACGGTTCAAACTCAAAGAGCATTTTAACTTTCGAAGCTATTATTTACGAAAGTATTCGTTTTATCCAAAAGTTGTTTAAGGCATATTCTTCTTGAAAGACCTATCCAACAATGGGTTTCAGATACTTATTGTTTTACCACTTTGTAGGCGTAATTAAAACACATAATTACTCATACCAAATTTCAGTCTACTAACTATCACTGAGCAAAGCCTGATTGAGAATCTAATAAAAAATTGCTGATATTTAAGAGTTCAATGTATGTAAGAATAAAGGAAAAAAAGCTTTTTTTATACCACGACGCTGGGAAACAAGCATACGACCCGCCTGATTGAAAGCAGTTATAAAGCCTATGGACGCCTGCAACCCCAGAAGATTCACATGCGCGTTGACTACCCTAAAAAAAACTTTACTATGTCGGTGAAATGCAAATAAATACAAATTTTATATTAATTATCAAAACAAGTGAATAAATAAATTACTACTAAGGGTTAATACCACCTATCAAATATCTTTAAAAGACCGGCCAAGTTTGTATCGGACCATGTATTTGTATAATGTAGGGTTCCGTAGAAAGTAGTTTCTTGGAGATAACTCAAAAACGGATGAACCGATAATATGTGAAATAATTTTCGTAGAAAATTAAGTACTAAGCCTTCTTGGTATTTTTTCATATTTTTTAGACTTACGGATTAAAAGTTAGATGGGGGCTATTATATTTAGACTTTCGAAGCAATTATTTCTGAAAATATTGACTTAATAAAAAAGTTTTAAAAATACTCTATATATATATATATATATATACGATATTTTTAATGTTCATATTTACAAAAAAAATATTTTTGACATTTAGTTTGGCATATGTATGTGTGGAGTGCCTGACCTAAAAGTTTTTTTAGCAATTTAGCCAGAATAAAACTAAGTGGCGGCACATGAAACACACCTCTAGATAAAATTTCAGTAATGTATGTTTTATAATAAAAATGGCTGTGACATACGGACGGACAGACGGACATGTTTCAAAAAACTTTTAAGGGTTCCGTTTTTACCATTTTGGCTATGGAACCCTAAGAAGTGTTTGCGCTGTGTTATATTTTAAAGATCTAAATTTAATGGGCTTACAGCTCTCATTTGTATGACGATTTCGTGCACAAATACCGCTCCTTACATGTGCATTTTTACTATTCGCAACTCGCAACAGGCTTAGTTTTGTTAATTTATCGTAATTAAGTGAATTTTTACGGTTAATATTTAAAATCGCAACAAAAAAATAACCATCTATTAAGCTCACTTGCACAGCAAAAAAAATCCAAATTTACATGAAGACATCGCTGTGATGTGCATTCAGTTTTTTTTGCTGTACTAGTCAGTATTTTTTTCTGATATGCGGAATATTTTTAACCATATTTCGTAAATTCATAAATATTTTGCCGCTCACTGTACTTCAAATTCAAAATCTAGGTTTTCATTTTTTTACATAAAAATCTACTAATCGAGATCGTTATTACTTATCTTATTTCGTAGCATTGCTAAAAAATGTCACCGTAGTACTTAATCACAGTATTCAAATCACAAAACATCCACAAAAGGATTAGGTATGATTATTATAAATCTGCCCGCGCGCCTCTGAGTAAAGTCATATACTTTGAACATTATTGCGGTGCATCGCGGCGGATTTACGCACGATCGCAATGAGAAGGGTACGCGGGTGGCGCGGGTAGAGAGCGCCCAAACGCTGAAGGACACTCCGGCGACAATCGTCTTAACTTAGAACGAGATTTCAAGACATCAGCATCTCTCAGCCAAGATCGAGGTCTACAACTTTAGGTAAGTCCTTTTAAATATTTCACTTTTATCTTAATTGTTTGTCGTGTACTAGCATTTTACAATATATTTACTAGTGAAGCGTACGAATATTATAATAACGGTCAATACCTTTCTTTTATTAATTGGGTTATTTGGGGACTAATATTACAGGCGTTACGCTTATTTACCTGCAGTGAGTGTTAGAATAATGAGGGATATATAATTACAATACAATACAATACAAATATTCTTTATTGCACACCTCAATAACATATAACAGTACAGTACACAGATTAAAAGTAGAGGCAGTCAACAGGCGGATAATTAATCCACATTTGTAAATATTTTAGCTGTGTTTGGGTTTACAGTGAAGTAGGGATCTGCGTTTAAGTATATTAGGTACTATTTCAACTATTACTGAGTGAGCGAAGCGAAGCACTATTCCGCTGTGCCTAGAGCCGCCTGTATGTCTAAATAAGTACTTAAATATTTTGATTATTGAGTGTGAAATTTAAATACAATTTTCGTCTTCTTTCATAAACGATTCTTAAATCGTATGGACGTTTCGACATAGGATTAACTTCAGAGCAATGGTTTGATATTGAGCTTACTGTTGAATGCATAATATTACTTGACTGGGACTTCAAATAATAAAGCTAATAAATAATAGTATTTTGTATTTACGTGGAACTCGTTGTCGTGAGGAAACCATTTAACAATTTAATGATATTCTACTTATTTCCATTCAATGATATAGGTTGATAGCGTACCTACATTCTGACCAGTCTCTTCATAATATACTCGTATCGCCTGTGTTTGTTGTTTTAACATTGAACCTTTTATATTTTCTATACCTATACGATTGTATATATTTATGTGTGCGTATATTATATTTACAATATCTAACTATTTAGGATACGTAATATTTATTCTCCATCGTTGACGTGTCGAATAGGTTCTAGTTTGAGAGTACCAAGCCATATTTTATCTAAGTAGATTTTAATACAGTTTTCGGGTAACTACGCTCTATCTGTTAACTATTTCTTTCTACTACCTTATAAATATAAATATATAGTTTTAATGCAACGTTTAAGATAGATTCGATCTTTTAAATGTTAATTGTCGATGTCGCCAATTGGCCATGGTTAAACGATATCGCCTAATATGTACTTCCACGTAACACTTTAGTAATTATATAAGGGATAAGATGCTGGATTTCTAGCGTAGAGGATTATTCCATGTAGAATGCGTGTCTGTTGTAGTGCCTAGGTGGCAACGGACTCCTCTCGGGTTTGAGGCCAAAGCGTTCTGTATCACCCAATGATCTTGAACATATGACAGGGAAAACAGCATGTGCTTACAGAGGTTTATTGCCATGTAGGTTCGCCATTAGTGTACAAAGCACAGATCTAAATATACATAGATCACGCAAATGCATCTACTTCGCGTGTCGGAACTCTGAGTAGGTCTCCGAGTTGGCCGTCGCTACTGACATTCCGCGCGCGTCTGTTGTGGTAGCCGGTTGTCCGTGAAAATTAAGAAAATGCCTTTTTTCATGGTATTAAAGTGCAATAGCCCAAAAATTGGAAGCACCCAAACGCAAGGACATTTTTCCTATCACACGTAAGTTATTTTCAAATTATATTATGCGTAAATTCATTTTAAATCTATTTTTTAAGTATTCCGAGGTGTGATTCCAAGACTGTACCTAAGTAACTATAGATTATCGGTAAGTAAACTATGTTCACATTACATTGCCGCGTTTGCTTTGAGCGCTTAATCTAACGTTGTGTGTTAAGAGACGATGAATATCAGAACAAGCGATACTGTCACGCATCACTTGGAGTTCGTGGCACAAGGGAACTTATCATTCGTCTGTCAAATCTAGCAACTAGTGTTGTTGGTTCTACAACATTATTTCGATGATCGATTTTAATCGATATCGGATAGACGAATGATATTTACCATTTTAAAAACGCCAATTTAGTAGTTATTGATACAAACAAGTTCGAAATGTGTCCTAATTTTGCACGAGAGCTTTAAAAATGGAGGGTAATATCTTCGGGTTCTTCATGTTTGTGACATGTTTATCCTTTGAACGTATGATATGTGTATAAATTTCAATTGTGCTTAAGAAACACTTACTTTTTTTAGTTTTCCACACGATCCTATCACAAAAGAAATATGGATTGCGGCCACGGGACGGAAAGACTGGTTCCCGACTAAGCATAGTACTATTTGTTCTGAAATGAAATGAAATGAAATGAATGAAATGAAATTATTTATTTCAGGCACAAGTCCCATACAATGTTAGTTACAATTATACGACTTAACCTATGTTAGTATTACGGATATTCATAAATTATAATTATAAAATACAATAAAACATAAAAAACCAATTGCAAAATTAAATTATTATTATTGTTTTGACGAGGCATTGGGTTCATGCAGTTTATCCCAACGCCTCATCAGTGGGCAGTCTATTCTAGTGACTAATGCGTTTAGGATGCTGTTGGTACCACTCTGCAGCCTGTACAATAGGGATGCCGCTCTTTTACGGATGATAGCGTGAAAGTCATCCGTACGGGCGTCGGCAAACATCCCCGAAGCGCTGCAGTACCGCGGCAAACCCATTAGCATCCTAAACGCATTATTATATTGTATTCGCAGGGCATTGTACGATCGTTGCGTGAAACTAGTCCACAGGCTGCAAGCATAAAAAGATTGACAATAGGCTTTAAAAAGCGTGACCTTGACATCCTTACTGCATTTTGCAAACCTGCGTACCAGCATATTGCAACGAACCGCCATTGCCCTGCGCTCCCTCTCAATATCGGGGTCATCATTAAGGCTTTCGGTGATCCAGTGGCCCAGGTATTTAAACCGCTGTACTCTCTTCAGGACTGCACCATTTAACCTAACAGGAGGGACTTCCAATTTTTTGTGGCCTGCCATGAAAATGAGCAACTCGCTCTTAGTGGTGTTGTACCTGAGCCCATGTCTCCCCGCATACAGCTCACAAATGCCTAGGAGCTTCCTGATCGCACTGATTGAGGGAGCCAGTAGCACCATATCGTCAGCATAACTTATGTTGTTGAGACAGGTGCCACCAATATGACAGCCGACCTTGGCGCCGCTGAGCTCCTCAATCAGTCCGTCCAAGTATATGTTAAACAAGGTCGGAGAGGTTACCCCCCCCCTGCCTTACTCCACAATCCAGCATGTAATCTTCCGAGTGTACGCCTGCCCATCGCACAGAGTTGATTTGATTGTTATACCAGTAATCAAAGACCGCAACCAACTCTGCCGGGAGACTGGTCTCAGACGACACCTTGCTCCACAAGATGTCGTATGAGACCAGATCGAATGCTTTAGATAGGTCTAGAAAACAGGCGTACACCGGACTATCCTGCTTTGCATAGTACTGGACAGTACTTTTCAAGCAAAAGATGGCGGATTCCGTCGACACCCCTGGCTGAAAGCCGAACTGAGCATCTTTAGACTTATAGTGCTTACGAAGTTGCCCATCAAGAATCCTGTCCAGCACTTTAGCAATGATTGTCGCCAGCGAAATCGGCCTATAATTGCCCAGGTCAGACACATCCCCCGTTTTGTTTTTTATTATAGGCACAACAGTAGTTCGCATTAGTGCACTCGGCAGGTATGAGTGACTTACACACAAGTTAAATAATAACGCGAGCACTCGCGGAAGATGTGTCCCAGCATGTCGCAAGTGCTCAATGCTCAATCCATCGTGTCCCGGCGATTTCCCCGACTTCATGGTTTTAATGACAGAGGAAACATCACTTGCCGAGAAACGCACCGACACATTTGATGGACTAGCGCCGAGCACTGGCTCAGACCGACTTTGCGACGACTTCACCTGGAAATGTTGTTTAAATAAATTGGCTATATCAGTGGGATCACATTTACCCGCAATGCTCACAGGCAGGCTTGGTTTTGGATTAAGTTTACCTGTTTCCTTCCAAAACTTGCTAAAGTTTTTTGCTGAGTGATGGGTCGAAATAATATCCATTTTAATCTTTTGTTGATTATCTTGACACCATTTCAGCTTAGCTTTGAAATCTTTACGTGTCTTAGACATTTTTTCATAAATGTGCCCACTAGCAGGCCTGTTAAATGCTATCCACTGTTGAAAGTATAACCTCGCCAGTCTGTGAGCATCCTTGACATATTTGTTCCACCCCGTAACGTGATTATAACACCGTTTATTACATAATTGTCTCGTCAGAATAGCTGCCTCACTTAGTAAAGAAATTATATTATTATACATACTTTCTAAATATTTTCTATGATCTGAATCACAACATAAATTATCACAGCAATTAATAAACATGTCCTAAACACTTTGAAAATAGCAGTTTCATTGAAGGGAAAAAGTTGAGATTGTTGAAAAAAACGGCGTATCCCACTATTAATATACTAAAACACATTGACAATGATAATGAGGTTAGTTAATAGATTTAGTGTTTTTATTATTACCGTATAAAATTTCTGATATAATATACTCATTTTATTTGTGCTTTACAGAATAAAGATACGTCACAACAACCTTCATCATTGTCAAGTTTCAGCTTGGCCCAAAAATGTTTGGATGTTCGGAGGATGTCCGGATTTCTGTTCTCACCTAGACTTTGCATTTTCAGCCGATTCTCATAAAATCTTGTGAACTATATGTAAGTATACAATTTTTCGAAATTTAAAAAAATTAAGAAATATGGAGGTAGAAAACTTAAAAAATTACAAATTTCAACCATTTTAATACAAAGCGAGGTCTACAGCTCACAGAGCTAATAGTCTTACTAGTTTTATTTTTAAAATGTAATTCAAATATCCTTTATTTAATAATCCCGTTTAATATCATTCGTCTGTCTACATAATTCGTCTGTCTATATCATTCGTCTGTCAGAAAATCGATGTCATTCATGTGAATCGATTAGTGATTTTTAGGTTATCTCCGTCTTTGTCGCTTGAACTAGCAAGTGCAACAGAGAGGGAGATACACGAACGGAGTTAATTTTCGTTTCGCGGTAGGCGTTCTGGCCGCACACGCACGGAATTTTCGTTCGGGTTCCGAACGGAATAACGTCAAAAAGTGTCTCTGTCTCTGTCTGTCATATGGAAACCGTACCGAAATTCCGTGCATCTGCGGCCAGGCTGAATCAAGTCGAGCCGAACGGCGCGTGCGGCGGCGGCGTCGCCTTTGAATCAATTTTGTGCGGACAACGGGGAATTCACATCACTAATTCGCCCCTGTGACGTCACAGGAGGTAGAAAAAAAGTGACACGGTTGGTTTTCATACAGATTGAGGTGTTTAAGTTATCTATGTATATTTAGATCTGTGGTACAAAGTGTTCTTAGCAAATTCCATTCTCTTGCAGTGATGAATTGGGCGCGGTGAGGGTCTTACACGTCTGGGTTACTGCACAGATATTGCTTATTAACGATGATAGGTACTTGCTATTTACTTCCTAAATTTATTTACCATTCGTCATAAACGGTGGTTGGTATTGGCTTACTTAATTATTAAATGTACCAGTAGTAATTTGCATATGTGGTGTGGAGGAATGGGCGGTTATCTGTCAACTATACATTGATGTATGAAGCGAGATTGTAGGCTACTGGCCCGGTCGCATACTTGGATCATTACAAATGCTCAGAATGCACATACTTCAGGATCGTAGGCTACTGGCCGTGATCGAACGCACAACCATCAGGTCTGTAGGCCACTGGCCGTGGACAATATATATTACCAGATCCATTAACTTCGAATAGTAGACTACTGGTCGTGATTCCACCGTTGGAAGACAGAACTGTCAAAACTGACATGCCACATATTTTGTACAGGCGTACTTCGCCAACCACTACGTTGGGAGTCCAGCAATCCTCCTTATTTATATTTTGTTGTAAATATAACTATATAACAAACAACGAAATATCTAATCAATCATAATAATTCTAGTGTAATTGTAATATTCAATATTACTATTTATTAGTCTGTTAATTAGGGTATATTTATATGATGCTTCTTATTCTATTTTTAACGTGAACAGTTAATATGCTAACCTATCATTGTCTATTGTATTTATATTCCGTAGATTTAAGTTAGGAATTATATGTATTTTAAATATTGCGGTTATTTCTCACCTTATCGAAAAGGACTTGCGGTAACTACACACACAACGTTGGGTCTCCACTAGCTTTCACAATCATCTCGGCCAAACTGCGTATCAGAGCAAGCTACTGTATAGATAGTTTATTAATGAATGTATTTGATATTATAATTACGTTACTTATTTTACTGTAATACGGCGCGAAGGTTTTTTGCTTCGTTAGTTTCGTTTTTACCTTCGTAAAGCCTAGGAATCGGAAACTAACACCTAATGACGTCTAAAAAGACAGCATTAGGGGTAATTAGTCAGTGTTTCGCTTTTCAATAAAAAAAATCCAAAATTTAAACTTAAATAAATAATTTTCTTTTCAACCTTCAATCTTTTGTTTGATTTTCTTTCCCTGTAGTAAGTTCCTTTAGGTAGGTATTTATATTTACAGAAGTTTCAGCCTGAAGATTGAGGTAAGTAAGCTCTAGTAGGCTCTGTAAGCATATAGAAGCCTTTTAGTATTAAGTGTTAGGGTAGTCATTACAATTGCTCACTAGATTTTTATGATGACATTTTACTAGTATGTATCACAATTTTGAAATATATCCAGAGGTTAAATTAACGCTAAAGTTGTCTTCTTATTCATTGAAAATATAATTTGCTTAAATTAATAAAACACGACGAGAAAAATCTAACAAATAAACAATGATTTGAGGTTAACTTATAAATGGCGCGCAATTTTCTTTTTTGGATGTGCGTGCAGCTTGAGGCAAAGGCGCGGACGTATAATGCCAACCAGCCAATATTTAAACAGACAATTCGTGTTTAAAACGTAATTTATCGTGTATTACGAGTAATATAATAAGTTGAAATGATTCTTATTCACAATCAGGATTGTTTAATTTGTATTATATCGTAAATGTGTATATTTTTAATATATTTACTTTTTTTTACTTTTTTAGAATGTAAACTCATAAAGAGTTAAAAAAAAGTAAAGGTAATACCCGACTAAATTACAACGATTCGTCTGCGTACGTACAACTTGGTACTAGAGTACAAACGTCACTTGATTGGATTATTAAATTATTCCACTAGTTGGATAATTATTGTGAAATGCATGCGTGTTTAATATCTAGGATTATGAGCATAAAAGCGGTGGAATAAGAACCTCGTTACGAGCAGGTGTGTTGAAAAGGATTATTATGCGAGACCCAATAGTATAACTTGAACAAAGCGCGATTGAATGAAGCTGTCTTTGGTACACTGCACTTAAGAATATAAATGTAATTTTATTTCATTGTTGATTTTTCGCAATTGTATTAAAAAACGTTGTTCGACACACGTGCGGAAATGTCATTTTCACTCGTCCCGTCCTCACCTATCATCTCGGGTCAATTAACCTCGGTACTCGTGCAAAATGACATACTTCTCGCACTTCTATCGAAAACTACTATTTTTTACTCGTCAACTATAATGCTTCAATTGAGATTTTGTAGACCTAACTAACTACTAGCGCATACTTTTCGATGGAACTTTTATGGTCGCAAATTTAAGCATCGCTGACTATGCTGAAATAGATTTTCATACAATATACAACGGTCGGGGAGGTGTACCGTCCTCCTCCCCGACCGCCGGTACGATCCACCGGGAGATCGAAGTTACTAAATTGTATGGTGGGAGCAGGTTGTGTAAGGCATTCGTCGAACTCAATTCTTACCGGCTTACCCGTTACGAGCACTCGTAGAAAAAGTATTGTGTACATAATTAAGCTTTTCAATCTCGTACCTTACTTAAACAAGGTACTCGACTGAAAAGCTCTTCATTATATCACGATTATGTGTGATCCTGTAACTCACAAATACAAAATATAGTTCTTTATCTATAGGTTCAGAAAATCAATAAGAAATCTCTGTTCAAGCGTAAGTTGGACTTAAGAAAAAAATGCGTGAGTGTCAGGAACACTCGGTTGAAACGAAGTTATGTTATTTTATTTTATATTATTCGTTTCTCAATCTCATTACATTTTTCTCAATCGTATAGGTTGTGACGGGTTTTGCTGACGGTCAAATCTTACACTTTTTTTCACCTTGCCCCCATCCGCCAACCGTCCGATAAGGAACTTCGTTCCAAAATCATGTGATGCATTTCCTATAAGCAGCCAGTTTGCGCAGAGGCGCACTTGGTCGGCATTTTAAATCGTGTGACGTATCTATTTCCTGAAATGCATGTGCATATCATCAGAATATCACGTGGACAAACCACGTACTCAGCTGTCGGCTCACCAGCAAAGATAAGCAACGTAGGGGTTTAATCAATCGATAATATACATTAAAGCGGGCAATATATTGATATTAATCTGTTAGGTTTATCATTATTGACATGACTGTATTTAAAATTGACCATCAAGTCTGGGGCCGCGATTCGAAAAATAAACATACACACTGGACAGACACAGCTCCAACCCAACTCAACTCAACGCTATAACGACATTAAATAAATAAATAAATAAAATAAATATTATAGGACAATCTTACACAAATCGACCTAGGCCCACAGTAAGCTCAATAAGGCTTGTGTTCTAGACGACGATATATATAATAGATAAATATTGATAAATACTTAAATAAATAGAAAACATCCATAACTCAGGAACAAATATCTGTGATAAACACACAAACAAATGCCCTAACCAGGATTCGAACCCGGGACCTCCTGCTTCGTAGGCAGGGTCACTACCGACTGGGCTAGAAGGCCGTTAAATCGACATTGACATTTGCTATTCCAACAGATTTTCATTCAACATTGGTCACACATTGTACCAATGTTCAACCAATGTGTGACCAATGTGTGACCAATGTGAGACCAATGTTGAATGAAAATCTGTTGAAATAGTAAATGTCAATGTCGTTATAGCGTTGAGTTGAGTTGGGTTGGAGCTGTGTCTGTCCAGTGTGTGTGTTTATTTTTCGAATCGCGGCCTGGGAAACGCTCGCAGATGACAGGGATGGATGCAGGCGCGGTCGCAGCCTGAAATTTGGATGGGGGGGGGGGGGGTCACTAATTCAGAAATGATTTTTTTTAGGGGGTCAGTAAGTAATTTTTCTATTTGACGTGTACGATTTTATTATTTTCATATCCCATATGTGCATGTATATTTTAGCTTTTACAAAGAGTGCCCAGACTTTAAATCCGGAGGTTTTGGGTTCAAACCTCGGCTCGTACCACTGAGTTTTTCGGAACTTATGTTCGAAATATCATTTGATATTTACCAGTCGCTTTTCGGTGACGGAAAACATCGTGAGGAAACCGGACCTAATCCTAACAAAGCCTAGTTTGCCCTCTGGCTTGGAAGGTCAGATGGCAGTCGCTTTCGTAAAAACTAGTGCCTACGCCAATTCCTGGGATTTGGACGTCGAGCGAATCCTGGACTCAATGGAGCCATGACAAACGCTAGGAGGATGATGATGAGCGAGGCCACACATAGGTGCCATTTTTTCAACCACTCCCCGATGTCTGATTGAGCTGAAAGGAGATCGTCAATTCTGGGCCACCTGATATAAACCGTATACAGTTTGTACTGCAATGTAAAATAAATACTCATTTTATTACTAAAGTAGACAAAATATTGCAAAAAAATGAAACGGGAATTAGAAATACTAAATAAATAAACATTATGTTGATTTTTCCGCGATTAAAATACAGCAAGACAAGTTGTTAACGTCCTTATGGCATTGACATAAAGTCTAACTTCACCCTGGCCTGAAACGGGATTGTTTTTTCGTTTGACACTGTCAATGTATACCGTTACATAATCTGCGTTTTGATACTGTTAGGTAAGTTAGATCATTGTTATATTAAAATAGTATCTAAGCCTACGAATACTACGGAAGTTTAAATTAGAAATCGACTGTATTAAATGCCTAAAGATTGAAAATATACTTCCGTAATTTACATGGCAATGCTATCTACTAGGTACAGTCAGCAATAAAAGTTTGTACCATAAAACAATATATTTTTAGAAGTTACTTGTTCCTTAGTTGTAGCATCCTTAACCTCACTTATAACGTTAGTCATAGTAAAATAACAATGGAAAGAGATCCCTTAAAGGGATAAGTTCGCCTGTGTACTTTAATCTTCTTTTGTTTACTGTTTTTATGTACTGTGTCGTCTCTAAAAAATAATCTGTACTGAAATACGTGACTTCCAGCTAAAAGGGTAATAAAAATGCATTATTTGAACACTTTGTAATATATTTGTTACGTACATCCACCATCCATGATATACAAACATGCAAAATATACACACATTCCTATGTTCTCCGTGCTCTATCTATGTATATGTACCTATAACCAAGGGGTCTTATTTTATAAACCTGCAAAATACACAAGTTTACTAGTGTCGTGTCCACCTTATTGGAGATATAACCCAACCAATAATATTGATTTAATTTTGACATCATTTGCAGTGCAGGCAATTTATTTTATTGGCCGCTTTTATACTTGCCGTTGATAGCAAATTATCGTCACGACACTCTGGTTCGTTCACATGTATGGTAACGTTTGGTGGGCTGGACGAATCTGTCTCATAGAACGACACCATACATGTGAACGCACCAGAATATCGTGACGATAATTTGCCGTTCGCGGCAAAGTATAAAAGCGGCCATTGTATATCACATTCTCGCGCAATAAGATTTTCAATTCAAAATGGATTAGTAATTTCTTACGTACGGCTCTTAAGATTTAAGATAGAAATGATTTATTTTATTAGGTGTGTACGGTGGGGCAGTGTAGCCGCCATCAAGGTTGCCAATAAATGAATAAATATTTATTTTATTGTTTTGCCTTAAGGTTGACTGGTAGAGATTGCCTTATAGCATATATCCTCCTTTTGTACGATAAGGTTTTCAATGTGCAGTAAAGTTTAAATACATAAATAAATATTTGTAGACATTTTTAAACATGCTCTTTTGAACTTGTTAAATTGTAATTTGTAGGTTTATAATGTAAATTGATAAGATTATACTAATAAGGTAAGATTAATGAGTAAGAGAGGCATTTACCGCTACCATCATTGGACTTTATTCATTGTTCATAAAAATTGCCGGTGATAAATTATTTATCTTTCTCATATTCACTGTCAACATGCGATAGGGAAAAACTTGTGTTTCATAATTCCAAAGGCTAACTAATAAGATATTGATTTGTGTTTACAATGACCATAATATATCAGTGAACAATAATATTCTTGATAAGATTTATATCATCAATCAAAATGTAAACGATGAAAAAAACTCCACTACTGTTGTAGTCAATCGGCGCATGGCTTCGAAATTATCCTAATAACATTCATCATGTATAAAGGCAATCTATATACAATTTTATACAATGGGTTTCCTGCTATTTTTTCTCTAATAAATAATTTACAATTCCTGGTAAATCGACTTGTTAATGTAGGTATGTTTGATATATACTTTATAAACCAAATAAATTGATAAGGGTTGAGTCCCAAAGTTAATTAAAATATAAATAGATTGTACAAAACAAAATTTTATAAAATTGTTTTCGTCCTTAAAACGTTTATGATGAGATGCATGATGCCTTTAAAGTATAATAAATTTAGCGATATCGATGATGATTAGATCCGTCAATCTGAGCTGATTTTAAAAGCTATAATATAATTACATGATAATTACAATAAATAAATACCTAATTAATATACCTAGGTGTATAAGATAACCTTCCGTATTTTAAATACGTCCTTTGTTGTTTTATGCTCACAGCAAACACGCAATGATCATAAGCGTCATAGACCCCAATGTCGTTTACGTCTTTTTGTGATTGTGCTTTTGGTTCATTAAAAATCCAAATACTGTCTAAATCCATGCCATTATGAAATCGTTTAGTTTGCCCAAGCTTTACGAAGACGCTTCGTTCACTCAGTCCATTAAAACTAATAATATATCATTGAGTAACAGGAGATGACATCCCTAAGTATTTTTTTATCCCAAAAGTTGTAGTGAAAATCACTACAAGTCTATACTACTTTTTGATTCAGTCACAGCTGTCAACCGCCAAACATGGCGCACAAAATTTGTTCTAAATGTCACATCCAGTAGGTAGAAAACATAATAAATCAATGATATTAAACGAGTTTTAAAATAACTTGGATTAGGCCCATATCCTCATATCTGTGTTTCTCAGACCTGGAAAACGACGGTTTAAAGTTTACAGAGAAGTGTCGTGTCGTTAGTTTTTGTTAACTGCCAGAAGTTTAATTTCTAATTTGAGGTTTGACACCATACTATAGGTACTCTGTCCATGGCAATTGATTCTTGTCAAATTATTTAAATAGGATTAGATTATTGTTTCTCGTGCTAATTTTTATGAATCAAGTGGTACAACTGAAAAACAAATCAAATTATTTTAATAAATATTTTGATTTGTTTATTTTTAAGTAGACACGCTACTATGTAAATTGTATAACTTATATAGATGTCATATACAAATAATCAAGTCGTTATTAATTACCTAGTGTTGTTTGATGATAATAAACAAAACATGTTAAAAAAATATATATCGTTCACAAAACGCCTATTTTAAATACTTAGATACTATGACACTGAGCAATATTAAAATATATTCTAACTACTCAATTAAATTACTGATGCACCGAGAAAGATACTATATACAGATAGTTTATTATAGTATTAAAACTTAAAAGTAAGTACCAAGGGGCTCATATTATTTTTTCATGTAAGTAGGTACTAACAATCACTGAGCGAAGCCGCTGATAGACAGACGGACAGACGGACATAGCGAAACTATATCTGAGGATTCCTGGTTGTCTACGGTACCCTAAAAATCCAACATGAATTAGGCGACCATATGACATAGTTTTACAAAGTGAATTATAGGTATTCATAGTTCACACAGTGATACTTTGTAAAACTTGCCTAATTAAGCCCCTCTTACAATCAGAATGCAACAGATTGTTGATATTGGAACAGGGCTATTAGAAAACATGCATTTTAATCCGTAATGTCCATAATTTATGCACCTACTTACATAAAAAAAGTATATAGTAATACCCATGGAAAAACCGGCCAAGTGCGAGTCGGACTCGCGCACCGAGGGTTCCGTACAAACCTATAACAAGCAAAAGTTGTGGTATGTTTATTACTAATTTCAATTTAATATCTCTACGCGTTTACGAGGAAAAAGGTAGTAAGTTTAAAATTTAAAAATATTTTTTGTATGATTTTACTAAAAAAGTCTACGTTTTGTAATTTTTTCATTGTCTATGCTATATGAGGTTGCTTTGTGCCAAATTTCAAGTTGACGGGAACCGTAGGTTTTGCGAGTGCCGAAAAACTCTAAAATTTGCAGCATAAACAACTGTATCTTTTGATTGCGTTGGCCAAAATGGTCTTGACAGACAGACAGACGGACAGACGGACAACAAAGTGATCCTATAAGGGTTCCATTTTTTCCTTTCGAGGTACGGCACCCTAAAAATGAGCTTAGAACATAAACTTAGTTCTATATTATAGACAGACTAATTGACAAATGATGAAATGTTAAACATTGATATGATTAATTATCTTCTAAAATATAGTCACTGTGTATTATGTAGAATTCTTAACTGGATTCTAACTGAAAAGGTATTTGAGTAAAGTATGACGTATGTATAGAGTTGCTAAAAAGAGTGGAATTGATTACAGATGAATTATCATTTTATAAGTCTGATATAGGAGTAAACATTACATTATCGGACTGTAGGGGAAGTACAGTCACGGATTTTAATAGTTGAGCCCTTTAGGGCTGTCTTTAAATTACAGATTCAATAGATTAAGTACTAAATAAAAGATAATTTTAAACAGAAAAAGAACCGACTTCACTTGGTCTCCACATTTCCATTAGCGTAAAAAATACTTATATCGCTATAGGTGTGCCTATAATATTGGAAGAGTTCCCTTGAGTTCTCCAGGACCCCATCATCAGATCCTGACCTGGACAATGAGACCAACTGTGAAGCAATACCCTTTCAAACAAAAAAATATTTTTCCAAATCGCTCTAGCCGTCTTCAAATAATCGGTTAACATAAAAAAACAAAGATCTCGACAAATTAAGAACCTCCTCCTTCAAAATCTTGAAGTCGGTTGAAAATAGTGTGAACAACTATTAAAGTCCGTCACTGTTCAACTTTATCCGATAAGTAAATTGCTTGTCCAAAGTAATGATAGGTACAGATAGTGATGGCATTTGGTGTAAACAGTATTTGTAGCTTTTTAAAAATGACAGAATTTGCTTAATTATTATTGTCATTATATATTCAATCTTAAACGGTGCATCTGTAATTACCATCACATTGATCAATCTGCCGTATTTACATTTAAATGTCTATCTACTTAACAGTATTCAACACCGAAAGCGTTAATTTTCAATAAAAAATATAGAACGATCACATCTGATATAGTATTATTAAAATTTGGCTCTTGATTATTTACTTCTTTGGTATAATTTCTTAATAATTAATTTTCTTTAAATAAGTCTACCTTAACTAGTCATGGCGAACTTATCAGCAAACGTGTATGACGAGTGAATACGGAACACGAAAAATACCGGTTTTAAATACTTACCTATATTTTATAAATATATTTACCACTCACTTGATGAATATTTACAAGTTAGTCTGAGCGATGACCGGCTTTATAATCCTAAAAACGAAACTACCAGTGACAATATGTTTTTGAATTTTATAAATTCAACATACAATCATAATCATAACATTAGAAGAAGAAAACAAAGTCAGGCTTTTTGTAAATAACAAACTTCACTTCAGATTGATGTTGTCGCCAAGACTAGTAAAAACCTACGACCTATGAACCCCTTGGAAGGAAATGTTTATTCGTTTTCTTTCTTTTTCGTACCTTTATGTGTAAGTAAATAGCTTCCACCCGTGACTTTGTTCACGTAGAAGTCTTAAACTTTCCTAACCCCTCTGTCGCAGCCCTCATGTCACTTCTTTGTGAGTGAATTCCGGGATTAAAAGTACCTATCCTACGATTCTTTCTAGGTTATTTCTACCTGTGTGAAAAATTTTATGCAAATCCTTTCAGCCATTTTTGCGCGAAAGAGGGACCCATATTGAAATATCTAAACATCCAAACATCACATATTTAAGTATAAAGATTTTCGCATTCATAATATTAAATTATGATGTTCCTACCTTCCTTAAATTCACCAAAAGGATTCATAGAGCCTTTCTCTAACCAATAAATCTAAGTAACTATTCTGGTACCAAAATCACTTGACTTGTGCGGATTATTTCTTACTCCTAACAATTAATTTTCTTATCAAACTGATTTCTAACAGTCATTATACTTAGAACAATTGTTTTACGAAATAATTTGGTTTTAATTTTGATATGCTAAATAATAGCTTGACCGATATAACACTTTAGTCACATTTTATAAAACGATTCTTTTGATATCTTCTTTAAAATCCATTAAATATATTTCGTTTAAATACTTTATCTACACCAATATCATAAATCCTCTATTCCGCGTTCGGAAACCGTATGTAACTACCACCATTATTGCAACCAGTGACGTAACATCTCTGACGGTGTGGTAAAAACGTATGAAAATCCATTACCCACGGTAACGTTACGAAGATCCGCGTTCTCCCCGAGCGCCGGCACGCGCCCGCGCGACCGCCGACACAATCGAGTTGGTTATGGCGGTGCAATGGCGGTCATTCTACTGGTTTCCGAACACATCATTTATGATTTATAATATGTGTGTAGATAAAGCAGTGTATGCAACTGTACGTAATTAGGCCTTAAAACGTAACAGTTACATAAACTACTATTTTATATTCAATGTTTTTTCCTTTCTTCATAATTAAAATGTTCAAAACACCGAAACCCGACTCTCGGTTAAATCCGTAGATCAAGTCCCATTCGTTTTACGTTTCCTCTTCGTATGTACCAGGAGCGGGCCATTCAATAGATCGTCTATTTGCTTCTGGTTCATCCCTTTAGTTTCAGGTAACATGAAATAGATGAACCCGGAGACCACGAGCGTGACGGAGGCACCGATGTAGTAGGTGCCGTGGAGACCGAGGGTTAGAGCGAGGGAACCGAAGTAGCGGAGAGTGAGGAAATTGCTGAGCCACATCCAAGATATGAGCAAACTTGAAGCGAGGCTGCGAACCTTAAAGTAAAAAAAGTAACTTTCAGTCCCGGTTTATAATTCAGGGTGACTTTAGGAAACAAATGAATGGAATTTGATGGTTCATAACGCAAGAAATTGCTATATTATGAGAAATCACGCTGCATACGACGACCATTCGTGATTCAACCTTTCCTATCTGAAGATAAACCTGATTGTTTTTTTACGATACTAGGCATTAAATCTAATACGAAAAACCGGTTGATTACTACCTCAATATAATTGGTATTTATTCTAACAAAGTAGAACATATTGGACGCAGAAGACAACAGATCAACAAGCAAAGGCGGACTCCTATCTTAAATGGCGGACGAAATAAAAACTAGTTACTCAGGTATAGAAAGTTGTACTGTCATACTCACATTGATTGAAAATAGTTCCGAGATCAATACATAAGGCACGGATCCCAATCCTATATTGTATAGAAACAACACCATCGAGAGCAGTATCACTGGTGGCCATATTGAGTCATCATTCTTCTCCATTACATTTGGATTAATTTTCACTGAAATTGATTCTTCTGCGCTCCCATTAACTTTCTTATCTCCTGTCCGTAGACTTATTTCTGCTATACTTTCATTCGCCATGATATAATTAAATGGTTTTGCATCACTTAGATTTCTCAAGGCATCTGCCATAGTCTCGATTGTATAATTGCTATGTGTTTTTTCTTTGAGCATAGTCTTTCTATAAGGCCACAGCCGGTGTGGGTACCAGGAGTACATGTGTGCCCGAGGGTCGCAGTAGAGGCCGAGGACGGTGAGGCAGAATGCTATGCCGATGCAGGATATTAGAAGTAGCACCTGAAATTCAAAGTTAATAATTATGTAAAGTATTTGTAGAAATCGTTAATTATTTTTAGGGTTCCGTAGCCAAATGGCTAAAATCGGAACCCTTATGGATTCCTCATGTCTGTCTGTCCGTCCGTATGTCACAGCCATTTTACTCGGAAACTATACGACGTATCTGAATAAAATTTACACATAAGGTGTATTTTGTATGCCGCTACTTAGTTAAATAGTTAAATTTGAAAAAAAAATAAGGGGGGAGGCGCGCCATACATGTAACTAAATTTCAAAATATTTTTTTTAAACAAATATCAATATTTGACACATAAATCGATAGGTCTTTAAAAATAACATTGAGGTTTCTTTGACCGTTTTGTGATTAAGTGAATATTTTCTGAAGTAATCGCTTCGAAAGTCAGAAAATTGTGTCCCCCTGTAACTTTTGAGCCGTAAGTCCAAAAAATATGAAAAAAATTGAGGAGATGCGCCATATCATATACTTTCTACGAAAATTATTTTGAACATTATCGGTTAAGCCATTTTTGAGTTATATCCATAAAACTTCTTCCATAGGCATCAGATACGACCTTTTGGTGTTAGTTTGGCTCTTATAACATTGAAGGTACGGAACCCTCCTATCCTCTGGTCCAACACGCACTTGGTCGGTTTTTTCTAGACCTTACTACCACATGTAATAAACTCCAAGGTAGTAAAGGTAAAATTAGTGTTTCACCTAGCATAATTTATGTATAGTATGATTTTTTAAGCTGTCAGAATTGTAGGTACTTATGTAGAACTCTTTAGTAAGATTCCGACATAAAAGAAAAACTACCTTAGAAATAATTATAACTAAGTACCACTAACCACTCTCCGAGACACCGTTTTTAACTACCTACTGGTGGTACTTTGCGTCATTTGCTAAATGTTGCTCTTCAGGCTGTTAATATTGTACACGTGTGTTATGATTTATTAATATTAATATGTATACTACTTAGTACAACAGGCAAATAATAATTTTGATGTGGCAACTTTTTTACGTTACCTAGTTAAATGCCGGGGTAGTTGGGAAAATAAAGTTATACTCCTGTCAACACGGTAGTTATGGAATGTGGTAGAGGAAGAAAAAGTTAGACAAGCGCAGACACAGACTCGTTCACTTGGATTGAGGCAGCCGACGAGTAAGCATCATAAAAGATTTAACAGACCAGATTGGCTGTAAGTAATTGATAGGGTAATTCTAGTAATCAGAGTAACCATACGAGATAAATTACAATACGTGTACCTTCCGTCCGAGTCTGTCAACTGTCACGGTGGCGACGGCAGCTCCAAGAACAAGCGCTGTGCCACAGAGCACGGATCCCGTCTCAGATGTCTGTTTCCATCCCCGTGATACTGTTCTGGAAAGTTATTTTCCCGTTATAATCCTGTTATTAGCAACTTTACACTTTATGGGTGTAGATTCTAGTTTGATTCTGGTTTGTTTTTTAGATTCACACGAAGATTTGTACATCTCTGATGTAACGCTGTGTAAGAATTCGGGATTTAGTTTTGCATCTTTTAAAAGTTTTATGCTTCCGTCATTTAGTTTGTTTTCTGTATCGTTAGAAGCACAGCCTACCATGTTTCTGCGTGGCCCTAAGGTTGACTGGTAGAGAATGCCTTATGGCATTAAGATCGCCTTTTGTACGATAAGTTTTCTTTTTGTGAAATAAAGATCGAATAAATAAATAAATAAACGCTATGGGAGTTAAATTGCCAACAAATTCTGATGTCTATGTCGATAATCAGTCAAAATCTTAAGCACTACGAATTAAGCCTATATATAAGGTTGTTTCCAATTTTTTTAACGCAAGTATAACGATCCGTTTTGAACAAACATTGCTTTAGAATTCATGTTTTGCCTCGAAAAGGGCTTTAAATATGGGAAAATTACAAAATTTATTTGGACATATGCTTTGCGCCATAAACGTCCACGTTGCTTACCCATTATAAACCGTAAAGTTATAAGCAGTAAGGTTCAAAGCTGGCAGCGCGTGTCCGGAGTGTGTGAGTACAGCCGCTGCAAAGCTATTGACTGCGCCGGCGCCACTTCCAGCCGCAGCTGCTAAGAGAATGCAGCAGGAGATCAGGGCTCGGCGAGAACGGCGATGGCGAACTAGAAACAAACAAGTTTTAGGTTAGGTGTTTTATTTTATACGGTGGCAAATAAGCATACGGCCTGCCTGATGGTAAGAGCGTACGTAGCCTACGGACGCTTCCAACTCCAGAGGTGTTACATGCGCGTTACCGACCCTTTATATATAAAGGAGGATTCACAGTTTGAGCTCTCTGGAAACCTGACTCACCGGCAGGAACACAACACTATGCAGCAATGGGTAGAGTATTAAAATAGGCCTGACTACATCTTGTGAAATGCATGTAGGAGGAACAAATTAAATTGTTTTCTGAAGTAGGTACTTCATCATCATCATCATCATCAGCCTATTTTAGTCCACTGCTGGACATAGGCCTCCCCCAATGAGCGCCATAGCGCCCTGTCTTCAGCTTGCCGCATCCAGCATCTGCCTGCAGTCTTTCGCAGATCGTCATCCCACCTTGCCAGAGGGCGTCCTACACTACGTTTGCCGAGTCGCGGTCTCCACTCAAGAACACGTTTACCCCAGCGGTTGTCGGTTCTTCGCGAGATATGGCCGGCCCACTGCCACTTCAGCTTGCTAATTCTTTGAGCTATGTCGATAACTTTGGTTCTCTGTCGGATGTATTCGTTACGAATCTTATCCTTCAGAGAAACTCCGAGCATAGCTCTTTCCATAGCTCGCTGAGCGACTTTGAACTGGTGGACCAGCCCTACCGTGAGTGTCCACGTCTCAGCTCCGTAGGTCATTACGGGTAGTAGGTACTTATTTGACGTTAACTTCAGTTTATAATTTTGACAAATGATTTGAGCAGCGTCTGTTTGTAAGATATAACACTGGATGTACAGGCCAATCATTTCAAAAATTATGGCACGTAAAGTAAGTACCGTATTAATGAGAACATACTCGCGGTTGTCCATTTTTAGCCCGTGATCTCTGTGAGCCCTAGATCATGAAGTAGGTTTCACTATCGTAGTTTCGCGGACTTTCGACCATCAAAAGTAGCAAGTTGTAGAAGTGGAAATAACTTGCTGTACCTGAATCGTGACGAGTGGCCAAGCAGTATATGGTACAGTGAATAAAATGTGAGTACACTGCCAATGGCGACCTAGTTTCAACCCTGACGACCTGACGAGCGACGAGTGGACTCTATAAAATGCTTTGGTGGAATGCTCTTAAATCGTACCAAGTTCTCGGCAAACGGAGCGCTTCTTGCCCTCATTGGTGCCCTCGCTCCAGCTGCGCCTGAGTATGGGTTGTAGCACCTGCGTTACATGGCGGCCAGGCTCCGTCCTGATCATTACTTCCTGCTGCTGGCATCCTACAACTCAGGTAGTGTCATCAGTACTCACAAAGCTCCCGGCACATAGAGCGCTCCTTGCCCTCGCTAGTGCCCTCGCTCCGGCTGCGCTTGAGCATAGGCTGTAGCGCCTCCGACTCACGACGGCCAGGCTCCGTCCTGATCATCACTTCTTGCTGCTCGATAGCGTCGGTCAGGTCTTCGCGGAAGTCGGAGCCGTCCAGCCAGCAGATCACGCGGGCTGCGTCCTGGAAATGGATAAGATATATATATTCGTTTTTTTTTACGAAAATTGGTAAGTATTTGACCTGATGGTAAGAGACGATGAAGCCGAGGATGAAGCATACTCATCTAGAAAGTGACTATTCACTAATGTAATGAATGAGGATAAACGTTTAGATTAGACTAGCTTTTGCCCGCGGCTTCGCTCGCGTTAAATTCGGGGTAACACGGTTCCCCTTTGCCCTCCGTAATACTCCATACAAACTTCCACCCCCCATTTTAGGGAAGTGGGGGGTTAGAAAGAGACAAAAAGTAGCCCATGTCACTCTCCATCCCTTCAACTATCTCCACTTAAAAAATCACGTCAATTCGTCGCTCCGTTTTGCCGTGAAAGACGGACAAACAAACAAACAAACAACCACACACACTTTCCCATTTATAATATTAGTATAGAAGTATAGATTATGTTTGTCCCAACTGTGTTATGTTGTGGATATTTACATAAGTCTGTAGTGGTCTTTCTTATCCGAATGCCGAAGGAGGGTTGTGTTTTTCTAAGGTTTGTAGGTACGTAAGGTAAGTGTCAATAAAAAAGTAAAATAAGGTGAACAAATGTGGTTTAATTTCTAGGCAAATGAAAAGAGAAATCCATTTTCACTGAAAAATAAGTAATTAACGGGTATTTTTACTATAAAATTTGACCTTTTTGACCCTGAATTTATGTCGATTTCTTTGGCAAGCCCTACAGTCTCCATCGTGTGACGGTCTACGACGTGTGAGGTGTCACTAGATTCGTCACGATTTTGAGTGGCATAGGGCATATAAATAAATGCATCCAAAATTTTACGCTTCCGAAGTCATACTATTTAACAATCGGGTTTTTAAATCTTTTTAATTAGACTTGTTTATTTTCTGATCCTGGAATATAACATGGTAACTGGAACTAAAAAGATTGCTGTGTCATCTGCGTGATGGTTTGCGCATTTTTTTGAAGCTCGAGCATGTAACCTTTAACTGACGATGAGCCCGTCTCACAGAAGTAAGGAATTTTCTTTCGAGAATATATTTTTAAATGTATATTGTGAAAAGCCCTCGTTTTTGTACCTTCCTCTTTTGTTATTATCTAGCATCCCTTCGATGCCGGCAGTCAAACTTGTGCACATTATGTCCGAAATCGAGTCATTGCCGTCTCACGGACGTCACTACGGTGTTCGTGTACTAAAAAATATTTGTTAAACAGGTACAATTCTTTCGGTCGAATGTTTCTGTTAAAAACGCATCCGGCAGTGTTATTATTTCTGTCATCATCCTCTAATTGAACTGATATAGCATCCCTGAGATGCTGGGGGTGAAACTAACGCACACACATTCGTAAGAATCATCGACGTCTTACAGACGCCACCACGGTGTTAACGTGTTTCACGTCTGTTGGTGACAAGCTAAAAAGTAGAAAATGCTTTCCAATAACAGCCTTAACGGCTTTTGTTTTAGTAATTAGCCTCACAGCTCATGTCCACGTGCCGACTCCGTAACTTTGGGCCCCTAACCTCCCAATATCACTTATAGTATCTTCTGGCAATTTCCTCTCAGTAGTGCACAAAAACACGAAATATATTTAGCGTGTAACAGTAAATTTTATTTTATTTTCATGATTAATTGACACTTGAGGGCTCTAATGATAATTTCTTAACATAGAAGATTTTGTATTTCTTAATCATTGAGTAATTCAAGAAAAAAAGTTACTGGAACATTATACCCAATGTTTTTTGGTGTTTTTTCTTAAGTGTCGAATGGACTCTAAAATTTGTATGTTTTTTTATGAATATCTATTATTCAAATACATAAAATAATTTATTATTTGATATAAAACTTGTGGATTCAAGAATGCAAATGACATTTTTTTATTTTTGACGTCTGTTAAACACCACCTCAGCGTAAGTGTTACTCTGAGACCACGTCGTTAGTTAAAGGTTACAGCTAAATCGTGCAAGATTCAAAACTAAAAACACTTGTAAACGAATTTGCTATATTATTGTCTGAGGAGACTAAAATATACAAGAGAATACGTTTGTAGGGTTTGTTTCGTAGCCAAAACGGGAAAAACTGAAACCTTATAGTTTCGACATGTCCGTCTGTCCCTCCGTCCGTCCGTACGTATGTCACAGCCATTTTACTCGGAAACTATAAGACGTAGGTAAGTATCTTAATTAAATTTAGACATAAGGTATATTTTGTATGCCGCTATTTAGTTATGTAGTTAAATTGCAGAAAAAAATAGTTTTATAGGACGCTCCATACTACATATATGTAACTAAATTAAAAAAATATAGGTTTATTTGCTCATTTTGTGATTAAGTGAATATTTTCAGAAATAATAGCTTCGAAAGTCAGAAAAATTGTCCCCCCCCCATGTAACTTTTGAACCGTACCTTATCACATAATTTCTACGAAAATTATTTTGAACATTATCGATTCAGCCATTTTTGAGTTATCTCTAAAAACTTCTTCCATAGGCATCAGATAGGACCCTTTAGTATTAGTTTGGTTCTTATTCCATTAAAGGTACGGAACTCTTCATTACGCGTGGTCCGACATGCACTTGGCCGGTTTTTATTTATTTTGACCATTGTAATTTACTGCAATAATTTAAACTTTGCCTTATCACGATCAGAATTACTGCACTAAGTATTTGTTTTATAAATACTATCCAAAACAGTAGATATATGAGCCAGCAGAAAAAGTAGCTTAGCGGATGAAGTGTTCAAAGGAACCTTCACACACAGGAGTGAGAAAATAGGAATTTTCTTAACATCAAAGTCGTGCAAAGATTATTTCGAACACTCCACTAAGCTACTTCTGCTAAAACGAAAACGTGTAGTTCGATTTTATTTGCACTTATGTTGGCACTTCCAACCATCGTGAACTATTGTCTATTTTCGTTTTTCGACCTTAAATCTACAAGGTTGACATTGCATTCACGTTTACAACCGACCCGATCAATGTCGCGCTTAAAACGCTTATTTTATGACTTGTTGCCATGAACGAATAATTCAGATCACATGTGGATAACGTGTTGGATGTCCCGAACATGAACTGGGATTTAGGGGCCCTTGCCAAAATGGGTTTGCCTTAGAAAGCTAACAATACGTGACGTGTTTGTATTTTTTTATGTATCACCTTACCAGTAGGTACAAGGCGATGCCGGCGGTTTAATCATCTGAATAACATTTGACAATAGGCAGGTATTCCACCCGATACGGGAGCGAAAAGGATGCCGCAATTGTAGTAATTGTAGCCCTTGTTTTATACAGTTGAACGAGCGAGGGTAGCGAAGTATATTTAACTTCTGTCACCTGGCTAGCAGCACGTCTCTGCATTTCGAAGTTTTTGATTTTTGGTAGGTAGTTAGCTTCGCAATAACTTTACTAGTTCTCCAATTTTAAATGAAATTTGGTAAAAGCGTAGTTGAAGTAGGTACTTAATGTTTTTTTATTAAAATACTAGCCTTTTCCCGCGGCTTCGTCCGCGTACTGTAAGTACTCAAAAAGGATACGATACCCATGTTGATTTTCAGACTTTGTGACCACATTTGCCCCTTTTAGGTGTTGCATTTTCAAAAAACCTGAAACACGTGTTTACTCATTTATCGGTCGGTCGGTCGGTCGGTCGGTCGGTCGGTCGGTCGGTCGGTCGGTCGGTCGGTCGGTCGGTCGGTCGGTCAGTCAGTCAGTCAGTTGGCGCTGACATGGACAAGGTCAGTGAATGCGCTGACAGTATACCGCCTGCTGCGAGAGCGAAGAGGGGGCCACAACTCCACTAGCTCGTGTTTTAACTAACTTATGTTATCATAAATAGGGAAAGGTACCTGCATCCGCCCAACGCTGATGAGAAAGGAAGGTGTCTCTGGCAGCCAGACGAGTAACAGCAGGAGCACGGTTGGAGGCGCTGCCATAGAGAGAGACAACGCATGTGCTGACAGTATGCCGCCTGCCACGAAAGCGAAGAGGATGCCGCAACTGCAATGCAGGAGTCTCTATATTATACAGTCGGCAGCAGAACTAGTCAAGCAGGTGAGATGTTAATAATGATCTACACATGCTATTACTCCTTAGATAATATTAAAGTCGTGTTAGGGAATTACTTCCGCTGGTATATATTCGTGATGTTATTACGCGAAACTATCTTTGTCAATCTACGCATTTTAATATGAATGGGGAAATGTTAAGTTTCTGGAACAAGTTCACTATATCCCCTTGCATAAATGTCACTAAGCAGTAATTTGAACAGTCACGTTAACCAGAAGTCGAGACTAGTGTAGAGGAAGGTTTACCTGATAGAAAGAGCCGGCATAGCCGCCAATCCTTTAGTCCTCGGCGATATTTCAGCACAGTACAGCGGTGCTAGTGCCAGAGCTCCTGCACCCCCTGCGCCGGCTGCTACCCTGGCTGCCCAGACGCCACGCGGACCACACCACGCCGCTAGTGACCAGCTTAACTGAAATTAACATAATTGTACTAAGTACTTGTCAGTAATGTCCTACAATCTCTTCTTCGTTAAGTATATCTTCAAATAAATCATTAAATTTCCTCGTTAGTCAATCTCTTTTCTTCTTTTCGTCAATTTCCGCTTGAGTGAAGTTCATGATCTCCCTCTATTTGATATTAGACCAATTAGGTACTATACTTAGCAATGTTTCCTCTACACTTGTGGTCAGAGCCAATAATAAGCCAAAATAATTCAAAGACCAGGTCGTGACGGTCCAGGCCATACAGACATTTCACGATTGACGAGGAACCTGCACTGCTATGGAAGGAACATGTTACTTATAAAAAACAATGCCAGGCCCCCTAATCCGGCCCTCCTGCCTCTAGCATTAGCTAGGAAGGCGAAGTTGGTAAAATGACAAGGCACTGCATTGCGGCGAGCCACGCGACACGCTTCAGCTCTTCGCGCCCGATACACACAGCCTGTGCTGCTATAGAACCATGGTACTTACTATAAAAGTGAGAGCTACACCTCCCGCCCCGGCTCGCCTGCCTTTTGCGTCGGCCAGGAAGGCGAAGAAGGGTGCGGTCGGTAACGCGACGAGGCACGGCAACGCCGCTAGCCACGCGCCTCCGGCTAGGGCCTCGGTCCCGAGCACTCCCGATACCCAACCCGTGCAGCAGCCGTGCGTAAAGCAGGATAGGTTGTCTGGAAACAAGATCCATTTACTTGCTTGATATTTTTCAGCGGACTCTATTGCCTAGGTAATAAGGATAACGGTTGGTTAGAGCTACCAAAAGCAAGTGAGTCAGTAGGGTCCAAATGTCTTTACGGGTGCTGCTATGGTTTTGGTGAAAGAAGGAGAAACACAGACCAAATTGTATTTTGCTGCAATATTGAGTACCATTCCTTTAGTTAGAGAAAAATCCCTTCATGAATATCCTTAAACTAGGTCCTACTTCAAAGAGCGGCAGGGTACGGCGAAGTGTCATTTCATTCAACTAGGACTAGCCCAACTGGAGAAGTATTTCTACCGTACTGTTCTTGAGTAAGGTTCCCAGAGCTCCTAAAGAAGCACTGATACCTATATGTTGGCTGTAACTGTTTGGGCTGGGTGACCCATAACTTGGCAACAAAATGAAGTTTTGTTTATGTTTGCTTAGGTATACAAATAAGTATAAGAGTCGTTAACACGCGCAACTCGTTGCATTTTCAAGCGCCCATATGCTGCGATTGTCGCTTAATATAAAGCAACCGCACGCTTCCCTTCCATGTGCGCAAGGACTTTGAAAGAAGACATAATTTGCGTGTGGGACTAAAATTAATCTAAAATCAGGCTGCGTCACATATAACTCACACAGTAATGTTTGTGTCCCAGTAGGAAATGCAGAATGCGATAAATTTTGAGTGCAGACCTCTGGCCGAGATCCAAACACCCATTAAATCAGAGGCCAAAGTTTTCTTTACCATATAAGTCATTAGCTCCAAGGTGTGCTTCATTAGCAAAAGTGAATTTCGTAAGAAAGTAATGCCAAAGTCATGAAAACTCTCATATCCGAGTACCAGGGTAACATAAATCAAAAGGAAGTAATAAAAATAGAAGCTTAGAGCTTGTGCACACTAGCGTTTTGTGGCCGCTTTTTCATTGGAACTGGATTGTGGCCACGTGACTCTAAAAAAATACGTCTAATGCTCATTTAAAGAAACTTTTAATGCTAGTGGCTCTGTTATCTGAAGACTTCGCAAGTCTGTGGTATCCATATAATTAAAAAAATACTTTTTTTGTATTATTATCACTGAAAACTCACAACTGTCCTAAGCGCCATAGTCTACAATGGCGATTAGGTCTTTTTTGCCAAATCCAACATTTCGAAAAAAGAAAAGCTTTAAGTTAGAAAAATTTTAAATTATGTACATTACTTTGACTGTCAGCACATGGATTAGATGACAGTGATTCAGATACTGACAATGAAACCTCTCTGAAAATGCCCAAGCTGAAACTCGCTCGCTTCCCCTGCTCGATCAATTAAATCTATACAGTAAATATAGTTTAAGATGACGGTTGAAATAAAAACTAACTACCAATATAGTTCGTTTAAAAATGAGATATTTATTGCGAAACAGCGGAGTTTCGCACCGACTCCAAACCTATCAGTATCTACTTTCAAGAAGTACGCCGCGGTCATAACACCAGGCGGTAAAACCGCTAGTATTTACTAGTATGTAGTTGTTCTTACAAATGGCCGCCGACATAGTCCGCCGCACCGACCCGCGCCATCGCTTCGACGCGGTCCTCTCGATGCGGTTCCTGAAACAAAACTTCCGAATTAACCTCGTTTCTTTATTGCTTTTGCGCGTTATTTAAATAATGAGTTAAATTTAAACTTTGTGGAAACATGTACAAACAAACAATATAACGTAAAGTAATAGTGTCCTAGTGCTCACGCTAATGCCCAATAGCTGACACCCTGTTTTCACCTTTATTGCGAATGACTTAAGTTCAAAGATGACATGTACAGCGAGATACAAAATTGCGTACCTACATAATGAATGAATGCAGTCATAAACTGAGTAGGCAATTCTGCAGCTGATAGTACTGGAACAGTGACAAACACTCAACCTTTAATAAGGTATCTGGTAGATAGTACCTGGAATAAAATATCCCAGGCAGGTGCTATTATTTACGAGGAAAACGCTACGACGTAAATATGAAAAATATAAACGAGGAAGCTTAAAGTGCCGCCGCACCGGTTCGATTCCAAGCCTGGGTCGTTACTATTATTTATTTATTTTCAAAATAGATACATGTTAAGATTATAAGCAACTTGTTCGTTATAAAATATCTTATTGAAGAGTTGAACTATATTCCTATAAATTACCCAGACATTTTTGACGCTTCGCTTTATATTATCTAGCTTACCGCCCGCTACTTCGTCCGCGTATAATATGGTTCTCAAACGGAGTTTTATTCCCTATTGTATCTTCACAAAAACATAAACTTTCAAGTGTGTCACAAAAAAAAAGTAAATTTCTATACAAACTTTCAACGCCCTTTTAACTCCGTTAGGGGTTGAATTTCAAAAAACAGGCCAAGTGCGAGTCGGACTCGCGCACCGAGGGTTCCGTACAAACCTGTAGGTATATAAGTAAAAGTTCACCCATTGCGTTGACATAGAAGTTTGATTTTATTACAGCTTAAAGGTATTATAGATCTGAGTGTTTGATATGAATTTCAATTTAATACCTCTACGCGTTTACGAGGAAAAAGGTAGTAAGTTTAAAATTAAAAAAAATATTTTTTGTATGATTTGACTAAAAATGTCTACTTTTCGTAATTTTTACTTTGTCTGTGCTATATGAAGTTTCTTCGTGCCAAGTTTCAAGTTTCTGAGTTTACGGGAAGTACCCTTTAGGTTTTAAGTTTCTTGCGAGTACGCAGTTTCAAAATATGCGACTTATATTGCTATTTCTTTTGATTGCGTTGACATAAAAGTTTGATTTTGCTACAACTGAAAGGTCCTATAGCCCTGAGTATTTGACATGAATTTAAATTTAATACCTCCACGCATTTACGAGGAAAAAAGTAATAAGTTAAAAATTAAAAAAAATATTTTTTTTGTATTATTTTACTAAAAATGTCTACTTTTTGTAATTTTTCCATTGTATATGCTACATGATGTTGCTTCGTGCCAAATTTCAAGTTTCTGAGTTCACGGGAAGTACCCCGTTGGTTTTGCGAGTGCCGAAAAACTCTAAAATTTGTAGCATAAACGACTGTATTTTTTGATTGCGTTGGCTTTTAAGTTTGATTTTTTTACAGCTCCAGGGGACAATAGACCTGAGTATTTGAGATAAATTTCAGCATGATACCTCGACGCGTTCCTGAGAAAAATGGTCTTGACCGACAGACAGACAGACAGACGGACAACAAAGTGATCCTATAAGGGTTCCGTTTTTTCCTTTCGAGGTACGGAACCCTAAAACGCTGAAATGACTTTTATTATTTTTTAATTAGCAGTAAACGGATTTTTTTAAATCGCGTCTTATTACTTGTACACATTATAAATGTAATCTGAACTGCAAATTACAACGTTCTATCTTCAGTAGTTCCGGTCTCGCTTTAATACAAACTTTTCAACCCCTTTTCAACTCCCCTGGCATGGAATTTTGAAAAACGTTGAAATCAGGTTTTTTGCTTTTAAGTGTGTAGCCTACAAACGAACTTTCAAATCAGGCTCAAAAATGAACTTGTAATCTCTATACAAACTTTCAACGCCTTTTATTAACCGAATTCAAGATTTCAAAAGAGGAGGTTCGGCGTGTATGTTTTTTTTTTGGTTTTTTTAAATGTTTTTTACTCCATAATTCCGTCATGTCTGAACCGATTTTGAGAATTCTTTTTTTGATTGTAAGTATATACACGGTGAATCTGAGTAACGTAACCCGACAGATTTAACCATAAATTCCTGAGGTCATAAGGAGTAATAAATGTTATATGAATTTAGGTTAATTTCGCCAAAAAAAATATTTTTTTTGCTTTTTTTTAGATTTTTTAAATGCTTTTGAACATAAAAACATAAACGTTATTGGTAAAACTGTCGATTAAAGTAAATTCGTACATTTTTTTACGTATAAAATAGGTGTAAAACCGTGTATATACAGTTTGGTCCCGTTTTTGTCAAAACGCACAATGATGATGGGATCCATGAGGAATCGAGGGAACTCCTCAAATCTTAAGGGCATACATATCGTGATTTTTATATTTTTATCAACAAATCCATTACTTTCATTCAAAACAGTGACATTTGATAAAGTAGAACTGCTGATGATGATCAGAACGGACTTCTTCAACAACGCATAGTTCACATTTGGCGATTTGTCCTCTTCGCTGTGTTTGTTAAGCAAGTTATTTCATCGATCTACAGTAATCCTTCATCGGCTTCCCCCATTGAACTAGGTTTTTTTTCTTAAAAAATATTTATATATAAACATATAGTTTAGGTATGTGACATATATAAGTATATTGGTATAATTAGTAGTTTATGCAACTGATACGTAATGACTGGAGTGGGGTTTAATGAAACTAGCGCAGCGAGTTTCATTATAGGATCACACGAGTGTTTTAAGGCCTAATTATGTACCTACAGTTGCATACATTACTTTATCTACACACATTATATTGCAAGTACTCAAAAATGGGTTCAGAAGCCGAAGGCAAATGACCTGCATTAATAGGTAGATACAAGTACTGATACATACCTTTAGGTCGGCTGTACAAACTTCGGTCGCGTGTTTTATTTAATCATAGACAAACGAACGAAGTCTTTATTCTCATGTCATCCGAGATTAACATGTCGTGTGATTTATGTCAAAAAATTTATCGAACTGACGTTTCGTATCGACAACATTTTAATATCTATGGATACTAGAATAGAAACCCATTGAAATTGTGTTGGTTTTGACAGCTGTTCCAAATTTGAAACTCATAACTTAACATTATTTGAGCATGTAAAGTTAAAATTACAATATGAGTGTAGATAATAGTAGTTTATGTAACTGTTACGTAATAAGATCACACGAGTGTTTTAAGGCCTAATTACGTACACTGCTTTATCTACACTCATATTATAAATCCTAAATGACGTGTGCGGAAACTGACCGCCATTGTACAGCCATGGCCAACTCGATTGTGCCGGCGGTCGGGCGGGCGCATGCCGGCGGTCGGAGAGGAGAGCAGGATTTACATTAAGTATGTTATCAAATTCGATGTTCCAAATTTGAAACTCATAACTTAACAATATTTGAGCATGTAAAGTTAAAATTACGTTGCCACAGATAAAAAGCTTATCATAATAACATCGGTTGTGGTAATGCTGGCCATTGCCTACCGTTTTTGAACACATATTAGAGGACTTACAATGTGAGTGTAGATAATAGTAGTTTATGTAACTGTTACGTAATAAGGGTCCTTAAAACATGAGTGTGGTTTTATGAAACGAGCCGCAGGTGAGATTCATAATAAGATCACACGAGTGTTTTAAGGCCTAATTACGTACAGTGGCATACACTGCTTTATCTACACTCATATTATTTATCCAAAATGCCGTATTCCGAAACCATAGAATGGCCGCCATTGCACCGCCATGGCCAACTCGATTGTGTCGGCAGCCGGGCGGGAGCGTGCTACACCTGCACCTGCACCTGCATTATGTTATCTGCCACAGATAAAAATATTATAATATCATAGTAAAATCGGTTGTGATAATGCTAGCCATTGCCTACCGTTTTTGAACATGTTTTAGAAGACTTACAATGTGAGTGTAGATAAATAGTCGGTGGTGTACACTTATTTATACGGAAAATGATGATGATGGAATTTCCATTTGCAGAGCTAATCCTTTAGGCTCTAAGATTAATTTAAGAAGGGAAGCCAATCAAATTACTGATGCAAATTTTTGACGAAGTGGGGGGTGCCCCCCATAATTAATTAAAAATAAAATAGAGCTATATAGGCAAGTTTGATATCATTTTCGTGTAAAGCAAGGATGCCGAATTAATTTTTGGTATTTTATGTATACCTTTCCATATAAGAAAATGGAGAAAACATAAAAAATATGAAATCAATGTTTGATATTTTTTTGAATAAATGCCTATATTTTTTTTATTTATGGTCGTAACATGAAAAATATATTTTCATGATAAAGCCCTGTTATTCCTCTTTATAAAAAGTGTATAAATCTTATATTGGTTATAATATCTTTAACGAAAAAAAATAATATTAACAGGCCTGTTATCAACCACAATCTAATTATGTAGGAAAATCGATGTGGTTTGAGCTCTAATACTTGCCTAATTATATCTTTCACAACTAAATGGACGTCAACCATTTTAAACGCTATTATTTACTTTGCCTTAGTATGCTTGTTATATTCCGTAAGTGAAATAAAGCGATCTTTTAGAAGATACCGGAACTGGTTACCAATAAAGGAGTATTAGATCGAGTGAGTATTTGATAGGGTTGTTTTTAAAAACTATCAATTTAGTAAGCACATTGCGTTACCCAAAGGTAAGCGCTTGTCGGGTACGGATTGGAGGAGGAGAGCAGAAGATCGAGCACAGTGGCGTGCCATGGGAGAGGCCTATGTCCAGCAGTAGACTGATACTGGCTGCTACTGCTGCTGCTAATAATGATAATGTAGCGCTTACCGAAATGAAAATCCAAAATTACGCTTACCTATCAAGCTAATTTCATCGCTATTGCTAACACATTAGACAGGGACATAACATTGAATATAGGGTAACCATATAATTTTGTAACCAAATAATAGGGTTACCCTATCGAAAAGAGTTATCAAATAGAGGAGTTCTCCGGTCCCTGTTATCTAGTGACGTTTTCAAGTGAAAGGTACATCATTTGGGATTATCAATAAGGGCCCGTTCATTTTTTTAGAGAGAAAACTTAAGTGGTAGGTATACATCTTCAACTGAGGACAGTCTGTTGGCGAATAGTGCGCTCTAAAACAAAAATAACAATTTTGTTATTTTTGTTTTAGAGCGCAAACAAAAATAATACTTAGACATTACACAAACTTATTTGAAAATTTGTTAATTTATTATAACTAATATTTACATAACTAAATGCAAGTCTGCATATCTACATGCTTCATGCCACATCTCCATAATTTTGTGGTTGAAATTTTACCTTTGTCCTGTTGACAAATTGATCAGATATCTGGTGGACACCTTAAGTTCTGATAACAATTACATTTTAATAGATTCAGTATCATTGTAAATCTAAGATGGCTGCCGCTACAGAATGTCGCGTATTACATATTTCTTAACAACCCCCTCGATCAAGTATAAAATGAAAGGGATTTACTAGCAGAACACAGTGCATTGCGGATCATAAAGTAAGCGGAGTTTAGACAGTTTTAGTAATATAACAACTTGAAAAGAAAATAAGTATTGTTTAGGTAAATTCAAAAGCTTTTATTGAAAATAAACAATGCTATAGATAATGTACAAAAACCTATAAAAATAATTCGGTAGGTTCTAGGTACCAGTCATCACACCACTCTTCTCATCAATGTAGCTAGAGCATTGAAAAGACAAAAAACTAAAATCGTAGGGCGCTTGAATCTTTTATCAACGGACAACGCCTAATATCATAATATTATATATGAACTTAGGTTAGGTACGCTACGCTAGTGGTGTTATGAATGGTACCTAGGACCTATCGATTATTTTAGCCTTGAGTACATTACCTGCAACATTATTTTCAATTAAACCGTTTAATATACGACGTATAATATACTAATTTAACTACTATTAGGAACGGAGTGTTTACCTAACTCAAATATACACGGTATACCATAAATACCATACCGATAATCATATTTTAATAGTATCTAGTCAAAACAGAAAATAATTATTTTACTTATTTTATTTATGGCCTGGATACGAGACTTTCAAGCCAAATCTAAACTCTGCACTAGAATGAGTTACACCTATAACAATTATTTTCCTCACTTCCCACAAAAGTAGGAACATTCATATTTTTTTTACAATAACGGTTGAACCACAAAACTTTCAATGAAGGAAATATTTTCCATGAAATTCTCTACAATTCTTGCCTTTGAAGTATGTTGCTAAGACTTATAGTTATCAATCTATGTGTCGCAAAAATTTTAACCCCCCCTTTTTACCGCACCATAAATTTAGGTGGCTCTGTTTCCTAAAATGGCCTATGGGTCCTAAAGTCTCACTATGCAAAAGGAGATCCCATTATCACTAAAATCCGTATTTCCCTTTGTTCAACGTAATCAACTAAATTTCCAAACAGTATCATAGACCTTTACTAACCAGATACAAATACAACACAGTGGGTGAAGAACTTAGATAATAAATAATAACCTACCTACCTATGTAGGTACTGTAGATAATTATACTATTGTAAAATTGATTTAGCGACTTTGTCAAAAATGCCATACGAAGAGTACATTACAAATGTATCAGTAAAAATTGTCGGAATTCTAGTGGCAGAATGTAACGGCCCGAATACTCGTATCCTGATTAAATAAATAAGGAAAATATTCCAAATACGCTTGCGCCTATCAACATTAATAAAATTCAGTTTAATCCGTGCAATTTCCAGTAAAAACGGAACGATGAAAACGGAATTCGAGGATTTGAGTTAGGTATTAACATCAAATTAATACGTTGATTTATGTTATCACTGAACATTGGTAATCTGGTAGTTCCGGTACAGTCACGTCTGAAAATATGGATAGGTATATTTAATATGACAAAAACATGTGGCCACGAAGAGTCGTGTTAATAGAAATTACCAAGGAGAAAATCTTCGATACGAGTACATGTTTTTGTCATATAAATGTATCCATATTTTAATACATTTACTATAATTCTTATGTATCTGTATCAAAGTCTGGATTAATGGTTTATGCACTGCATACGTTTATCCTCACGTGCATTCTAGTAATTTGTACGACTCGTGTTTTATTTAATGACTAGCTAAACGTAAGGCAGCTAATAAAACTACTGCAAATTAGCATATAGGAATAAATAAGTAGCTACTATTAGGATGAGGTATGCTCAGGGATTTTAAGGTGATTTTTTATAACCTCCGTAACACATATCTATACTATTTACTACTTCCAATCTATCTCTGGTATCATAGAGTTTTTTAAGCAGTTAGTATTATGTAGAACCCATTCAGAAATAAAATATTTCAATTCGCAGTTACAACTTCAGTGAAACTAAAAAATCCGTCCAAACTAAGCCTCGTTGAACAGAAGCCGCAACGGCCAAAGCCACTGTAAGACTCGTGAGTAGCTACGCCCTTTTAACTTGACGCTACAGAGTATCCACTTTGCTAACCATTAAGGCGGAATCAGACGGTTCACTCGGATGAACATTCATCCGAGTGAACCTCGGGTGATTGTTCGGCACTTTTGGTTCACTTTATGATCAGACGTGTCACTTCGGGTGAAAGGTGCGGAATGAAACATAAAAATGAACGAAAAATGAACCGTCTGATTCCGCCTTTAGTGTCCCCGACACCGAATCAAATACTACTTTTAGTCGTCGCTTTTTTGGTCATAGTTGCGAACCATCGTTATTTGGTTTCCGAGATTATTTTTGGTTCTCCCTTCTCAGGATTGTAAGCAGAATTTATTCCACATACGAATTATTTCAATTTATGCCTAGTGTTATCGATTTTCCATTACGCTACTTCCATATGAGTGTCATGGATTCAATGTGAAAATATAGAGGTAAAGCTACATTTTCTGTCCCAGTCCCTGTAGAATTCACATTACTCTTCTAAAGATTCCCATTCTGAGTAGAAACCAAAAAAATCTAGCAATACTTGAACTCGCAACAATTAAACTATAAAATAAGCTAAGTAGAAGACTCCTTAATTTAAAAATCTTTTCAAACTAAGATTAAAAAGTTAAGACTGTAAAATTATAACGTAATTTATTCAGAAATAAACAGTTTAAAATTTAAATTTAATTTTTTAATTTTAGATACTGAAAAATTTTTGCACTCATGAAATATGCATAAGAATAGTGATATTGCTTCTGCTTGGTATACTCGTATATCTAAAGAAGCTAAGCGCACACTAAGCGATGCGAATTGCAAGGTACAGCAGTTGCACTACTCTGACAAACTGATAGAGACTCGCGGTGACAACCACTCAAGTTGCCATCGTTGCCATGTGTCTAGGGTTGTCACTTGCAATAGTTGCAATACATTCACCATTAATTTACTTCGTCATCAGCAAAAGCTTCTTTTTGCCACTGTTCAATTTGGGATGACAACCCAATCCTAAAATTAGCGTAAAGGCTAGTTTTTACGAAAGTGACTGCAATTTAACCTTTTGAGATTAGGTCCGGTTTCCTCGCGATCTTCCCCTTCACCGAAAAGTGATTGGTTAATATCAAATAGTTCTAAAATTAGTTACGAGCTCTAAACTTAGTTATTAGTTTATCTTGTTGTATATTATATAAGTAGTAGTATGTAACCATATACACGGTGTAACATGAGGAAACCGAATAATTTTAACAGCATATTCCTGATCATAATTGGAGACTAAAATATCGTATAAACTTTTCTGGATTTCGCCAAAAAAAAAAATTTTTTTTGCTCTTTTTTCGATTTTTTGAATGCTTTTGAACATAAAAACAAAAATATTATTAGTAAAACTGTCAATTAAAATAAATTAGAACATTTTTTTCCGTAAAAAATAGCTTACGTAAAGTATTCCTTGGCACTTTGATATTTGTCAATAAGAATGTCTAGACTAGACCCCATAAAGGGTGAAATCGCCATCGAAAAAGCGTTTTACATTGAGTCACATTAAAAAATGTTTTTTTATTTAAGTGGTAGTAACTCTGAAACTAGGCGAATTCCAGAAAAGTTTATACGACATTTTAGTCTCCAATTATGATCAGGAATACGCTGTTAAAATTATTCGGTTTTCTCATGTTACACCGTGTATATGTAAACTTTTATTAATTGTAAATATATGTTTAATAAGTTTTGCTTTACGGTAACTATTCTCTAACAATTAAATTTTCTTCCTGCATCAACTTACAAGTCTCTGTTTGGCTTAATGGTTGACTGGTAGAGAATGCCATTTGGCATTAAGTCCGCCATTTGTACATTATCACTTGTTGTGCAATAAAGTTTAAATAAATAAATACGAGCCGGGTTTGGACTTGAGAACTTCGGATTGAAACTGACGTCTTTTTCGTTTCAACTATTCTAGTTTTACAACTACGTGTCCGGTATTAAAGCTATGCCTTCTCCGTGAATTTTTCCTCTTCGTCTTCCGATTTTAATTTTACAACTTTTACAACTGCAATCCACGTTATTCGTCAAGTTAAAAATAAAACCGTTTTTGAACCTAAATCTACCGAAAGAACACGGATTAGTTCATTACAATGGGTTCTAGCAAGGGCCTGTGTAATGTATTAAAATTATGTTTCTGTGTTTAAAGTGAAATATGATCACAAAATAATCGTGGATATTGATAATGAAATTTTTTTAAGAAAAAGAAAATAATTTAATAGGGGAGGCCGGTAAAAGATTATTGTAGATGGTGCACTCTTATATTCCATACAATGAAATAACTTGCTTAACAAACACTGCGAAGAGGACAAATCGCCAAACGTGAACTATGCGTCGTTGAAGAGTTCCGTTCTGATCATCATCAGCAGTTCCACTTTATCAAATATCACTTCTTTAAATGTAAATGCTTGATTTGTTGATGAAAATAGTAAAATCAATATATGATTTCAAGCTCACATGGTCGTTCACATTATAAATATTATTTGTAAATACCCCGTTACAAATAACATTTAAAGTTATGACCAGGGGTGGTCAAAGGGTCCTGTGAATTACACGGGGGGATAGCTAGACTAGGAGAAATCACTTACTTAAACAATAAGATAAGGGGTGCGCGCGCGTTGCATCTCGGAAGCGAGACGGGATCGAACTGGACAATATGGCGCACGCGAGGTGATCGGGTGATTGATTTGAGTGAATGTGATGTAAGGGTGAATGTAATAAGATGGAGGGTGGTACAGACGTGTGTATGAAGGTGTGTCTACACGTCTGTTTACTATAAGGGCAGTGCTACTAAGTCAATATATGTATACCTGTAACATTTGATGAGTTCCCTCGATTCCTCATGGATCCCATCATCAGAACTTGAGCTTGACAAAAATTTGTCTTGAAAATCTTACTTGCCTAACAAACATAGCGAAGAGGACAAATCGCCAAACGTGAACTATGCGTCGTTGAAGAGTTCCATTCTGATCATCATCAGCAGTTACAGTTCATCAAATGTCACTTTTTTGAACGAAATTGCTTGATTTGTTAGTTTGATGCTATATTAGTTTTAAGAATATTTTACCAATCATAAATTTTGTCGCATGTGGAGTTTACCTTTAAGTAATTATTACACTGTTCTCAACATACAAGCATGTGAATTAAAAATAAGTATGGGTGTAAATAATTGTTGGCAAACCTTAAACAATATAAAAAAATAAAAAAAATGTTGATAAAAACATAAAAATCACTATACTGCCTCCCTCCTTCCTTCGATTCCTCATGGATCCCATCATCAGCATCAACAGCGTTTTTTTACAAAAACGGGACCAATCTGTTTATACTTACAATCATAAAAATAATTTTCAAAATCGGTTCAGACATGACATAACGGAGTTATGGAGTAACAAACATAAAAAACACAACCGAATTGAGAACCTCCTCCTTTTCAAATCTAGAAGTCGGTTAAAAAGCAAACAGTTTAGATGGTATGAATTTATTTTATCACGATTCTCAGCGATCGAGAGTCACCCCAAATGCTACGTGTTCAGAATTGGTAATTCCCGAGTGATTTCTTCGTTATTGAAAGACATATATCTGCTGTAGCCAAGTCGTGAAATTGGCCATTTTATGAACAGGTCATTTAGGTACTGTCATAAAACGGAGATAACATACTGGCAACCTAATCACATCCATTACTCTGTGTTAAAAATGATAAAAAAAAACTATATGGCAAAAAAAATAGCCTACAGACTTCGATGGTATGTAGCCACAGAGAATTAGGGCTGTCAAGATAGCGTACTTTGGACAAATAACTGGTCGCCGGCCGGTGGGTCGGCAGGTCGGCACTGGTATTACCAGACAGTTTCTATTTAATAGAGGCGCACAGACTAAGAACTTTTTGAGGCTTCAAGTCAGAACGCCAACTGAACGAGAGGATTCTCTGCCTTTTCGCCGAATAACGTTTTCCAAACTGTTTCATTTGCCAACTGTGTCATTTGGCATACTGCATTTTTTTCTAAAACTATGAGAATTTCAGGATTGTTATAAAACAAACCTAACCTAACCTATATGATTCTACACGATGATTATAAAACAAAACCTGAAAAAATTACAGTTTCAGAAAAAAATGCAGTATGCCAAATGACACAGTTAACAAATTAAACAGTTTGGAATACGTTATTCAGCGAAAAGGCAGGATCCCGAACGTCCCAAACGAGAGCCACCCAAAGTTACCGAAAATGTAGAGGTACCTTAATAACGCTACTCGTTACTAGATGGATCTGCACAGTTCCTTTACATTATGTGATAACTTTGGGTTGCTCTCGTTCAGATGGTGTTTCAGACTGGGAGCCTCAAAAAATTCTTAGACTGTGCGTCTCTATTATTCTTTATTCATAAATATTCCACATATAAGCTAACAGCTAACGCCAACACACTTATAAGGAACTATTATATTTTATATTATTAGTTGGGGAAAATCAAAAAACAAATTTAAGCTCACAGTTGCCACACTTTAATATGCGGTTTAAATACATTTAGTTAAATGTTAATAATGTCATAAAGATTATAAATTATAATTTACAGTAGTAGCTATTTAGGTGACTATTGATTTTACGCTTTAAGGAAGTCAAGTTGTCTGTGAATATATCGGCAATTTGGATGGAGGCTAGGAACTCATTTAGTAGTATTTGTGCTCGGTGCGTGGGTGCATTTGAGGCTTGACAGGTCCGGATATCATTTGGAATAGCGAAAGGTTTCTTGGTTTGCCTACGCTCCGTCCAACTGAAATTGTATACCTATCTGGGATATAAATGCGCATACGTTCGAGTACGGATGGGTTGTCCATTTGATTCCTTAGAAGCAGAGAGTAGTGGATAGCAAGCGTTTGTTTGCGTCTCAACTCCAGAGACTCTAACCCTACCATCCCTAGAACAAAAGATGATGGAAATAAGAAGGGATAATATCCATAGTACCTTTTGTACAAAAACCTAGCAAATTTACGCTGGACTCGTTCGATCATAGTGGTATATATTGCCTCCCGAGGATCCCAAGCGATGGAATTGTACTCTAGCTTGCTTCGGACATAGGCATTATAAAGAATTGTAGCGATTTTTGGATCATGAAACTGTGAAGCGGTTCTGATAATAAAACCTAAGATTCTGTTGGCCTTTTTACACGTGTTTGATATATGAGAGTGCATGTCTAATTTTGTATCGAGAGTCAACCCAAGATCTTTTATCTCAGTTACTCGTTCAAGGGGAGCGTTTGATAGAATATACGTTTCAAGGAGAGGCTTGGAGGAACGGCTAAAAGTTATTATTTTGCACTTAGATTCATTGAGGTATAAGCGGTTTGCTTTACTCCAGTTATTTACTTGTTTGTTGTTAAATTATTAAATAGATACTACCTGGTATTACTGAACCGCGATTAGAATAGGATTACAGTTGACAGATATTTATTTATTTAATCTTTATTGCACAATACAAGATGGTACATATGGCGGACTTAATGCCATAAGGCATTCTCTACCAGTCAACCAATGGGCTAAACAGAAAGGTTAAGTAGGTGCAGGGTCCATTAAATATGACAGAATTAAAAGAGAAAAAAAAAACTAACAATAGATACATATTAAGCTATATTCATAAACTTACACAAATACATATAATAATAAACATACATACATATATTTTAAATACCTTGTGTAAACCATCAGGAGGACGATGAAGAAAGCTTGTCAAGGAAATGCTTGCGCAACAAGCGCTTGAAAGTGAATTTAGTCTGAGCTTGCCTGAGAGACAGCGGCAGAACATTCCAAAGTCGGATTGCCTGGATGGTGAAAGAATTAGACATAAAACTAGTTCCATGTCGGGGCACATTGTCAATGAGCTTTAGAGAACGAGAAGAACGAAGATGTGTGCCGGGGTGTGGGGAAACAAATTTAAATTTCGATCGAAGATAATTTGGGGCGGACGGGTCAAACAATATGGAATACAGAGTGCAAAGAATACGAAGTGACCTACGTTCTCGGATCGGAAGCCAATTAAGTTTTCTGCGGAAATTGGAAACATGGTCATACTTACGGAGACCGAACACGAAGCGTATGCAGTTATTAAGTAACCGGTCAAACTTGTTCAATGAGTCTTGGGTGAGATTGGTGTAACAAACATCAGGATAATCAAGGACAGGCAGGACAAGAGATTGGACAAGGAGAATTTTAGTGCTGACTGGTAGAAAATGTTTAATACGATAGAGTGCTCTTAAAGTATTAGTTACTCTACAGGGAAACGTCGGCCACCTGAGGTATATGTACCTGCTGGTATGAGGCACCTGAGATATGCCATATTATGTTCACGTCAAAATTATTATGGGTTGACAGGTAACTGAGATATGACTGGTATGGCTGGTAGTGGTACGGCTGGTATGGAGATAGTGTTGTAGCGGATCTGTGCCGGGTTCAAGCCAATAACTGGCAGGAAGTTCCGCAGGAACGGGACAGTGTGTGCTTTCGTTTCGGAGGCCAATACCCGTTGTTTCGAGTAGATTACTGAACCGCTAATTATTTAGTTAAATACATCGCTAGTAAAGTAAAGGTGCTCATTATAGCTCTGTTATTTTGATCTCTGCAATGCTCGACTATAGTATTTAATCTTTTTAGTTATTTTTAATACGTACAAATCTACTATGTCATCTATTCAACATTTTGAAGTAGTCAGTATATAAATAAATAATCATGTCGTGGCAAAATCGTAGAATTAGCGGTTCACGATGTTTCCAGAAATTTTGTGAAATGGGGGCAAAATTTCGTGAAATAACGTGAACCGCCAATTCTAGGATTTTGCCACGACATATACGTTTCAATGCTATTCGTTACATAACCTAAGACGACGTTAACCCACAAGAGACCTAACTTGTCCATAAGCCAACACCATTTTCACTTAGCAAATTTCACCTATAATTTTCTGAACCTCGTACAAAAGTAACTGTTATTGAACAGTAAACTTTGCTACCTAAAACATAAAGTTTGTATTTAAGGGATCTTCAGAAGTTTTTCGGTCGCCTCCAGAGACGGCGCGATGCGACATTGTTTCGAAGATAACTTTACCGATCATTTATTCAATTGACGCGAGACACAACCCTACCTTTTTGACGTTAAAGATACCTACTTTCAATTTTGGCCTTTACCCCGTTGCAATTAGCCACAAAATGCTGTAATTTTGACTTCAATCGTACAATGGCTAAAAGAATATTCGTCAGACGCTTAGGACGAAAAAATTATACGATTAAAGTAAAAAATAATTTAAAAATCCGTACACGTGAGTGTCGGATCATATTTACTGTAAGTACGGTTACATAATGTTTACGTACTTACCTCTTTCTTTAGCTTAAAAGTAACTTAACTACTTGCAGTTTTTGACTGAACAAAAAAGGAGGTCATATTCAATGAGGTAAATCCGGTACCGCTGAAAATAAAACGCCTAATTTCAGTTAACCAGTAAGCGTGGACCATAATCATGACCCAAACGTTTACATGAATTGGGTACCGTAGGCAAATGGACATATATAAAAATAATAAAAATAAAAAATAAAAAACAGTTTATTGAGTACAAATAAGTGCTTATGACTACTTACATGTTGTGTTGCGGTACATGGTAAAAACCAAAGTTAAGTAAGTGTCTTCTGACCCCCGTACTAGTATAAACTGTATCACGGTGGGTCAGGATTCACCGTCCTTAGCACAAGTTTTAACAGTTTTAACACGTATTCTTGTAGAATGTAGTTATATTTTAAGATAACAAGACTTAAACTAAGTGGGTATACAACATAATGACAAGGTAAACAAAGAACTACCTATGGTGAACAAAAAGCGTAACATCTGGACTGCGCCCGGCTACTTGGCCGGCCGGCTTACGGAATAAACAAGTAGTATATGCAAAATTTAAGATAAGTTTTTTTATACCAGACTATCAAACGATTCTTAGATTATAATTTATAAATTTATGATCATATATTATATAGTACCTATAGCTATTTACGAAGTGTGGAGTGTGTGTATGTGTGTATGCGCGTGTATGTGTGTGTATTACACCACGATTTTTAGCAACTGTTCAGTGTTTTCGTAATTAAGTTTTTGTAAATAACCTTCTAGTGACTTTTTACATGAGTATGAATTTAGTGTTCGCAATTGGATTTCTTTACTTATTTTATTGTATAGGGTGGGACTAAGTACATTTATAATTTTTTTTGCGAATTTCGTGTTATGGTGTGGAATAGAATATACGATGTCATTCCTTCTTCTTAAAGCAGAATAATTTGGACTAGATTTATGTTGTTTTATTAAAAGCTGTTTTCTTGGTAGAGTGTAGTGGTTGGGTACCGAAAATTATTGAAAGTCATAACTTTAAGTACTGAACGTTGGGCTCTTTCGAGAGTAAGTATAATAGTCTTGGATGCTCCTCCCCAGGCAGTAATACAGTAAGAAGTCACTGATTGACATAGGGCATAGTAAATAGATTTTAATAATTTGTTATCGCACACGTGTCTAAGATTTTTGAATACATATATCAATTTTCTAATTTTGCTAGCAATACTAGAGATATGTTCACGCCAAGAGAGATTTTTATCTACTAGAACTCCCAGGTACCGGATAGATGAGGTTTCAGATATAGGTTCGCATGCACAACCAGTATCGCCATTACAAGAATGTATTTTGATTGATATGTTTTTGCATAGTGATTGCTTATTATTTCTAATGCTAAATGGTATGTATTTCGTTTTAGTGTAATTTAGTGTAAGAAGATTATGGGAGAGCCACGCATGTACCTGATTAAAACCATTTTGTGCTATCCTGTTTACTTCCTCCCAAGTATCACCGTAATATAAAATAGCAGTATCATCAGCAAATGATATTATTTCAGCATTTCTTAGATTAAGTCGACATAGTTCATCTATATAGATAAGAAATAGGGTTGGGCCTAGTACACTGCCTTGTGGCACGCCATATTCAATATTTTCTTCATTACTATACAGTTCACCAACTCTTACTGATTGTTTTCTATTTTTAAGATAATTACTAAGAAGTTGCAGTGGTGTGCCTCGTATGCCTATATTTTCCATCTTTTTAATGAGCAGTGAGACAGAAACTGTATCGAATGCTTTTTGAATATCTAAGAATATTCCGATAGATTTTTTATTATGATCAAGTTTGTCAACAATATAGTTAGTTAGTTGTAGTACTGCATCTTCTGTAGACTTGCGTTCTCTAAAACCATGTTGATTTGTACTTAGTAAATTATTAGATTCAAGGTAGGTCTTTAGTCTAATATTAATAATTTTCTCTAACACTTTCGCTAATGTAGGTAATAGGGATATGGGTCTGTAATTTGATATACAGTTTCTCTCTCCAGATTTAAATATAGGGATAACCACAGATCTCTTAAGTGCGTCTGGAAATATTCCAGTTTTCAAGCAAAGATTACATATAATAGTTATAGGCATTGCTAAGCTATCTGCGGCCAGTTTTAGAAACGATGACGATATGCCATCCCATCCCGAGGATGAACTATTTTTTAGGTTTTTTATTGTACGTTTTACTTCCAGTTCGTCCGTGTCCAACATCACCATAGAATTGACAGGGGATAAATTTGAAGCCATTGTTTTTACACGTTGTATTTCTGACAGGCCAGATTTATTTATTATATTGCAAGCTAATTGTCTCCCTACACTTGTGAAATATTTGTTAGCATAATCAAGTGAATTCCGCGGGGTTGATTTAAGTGAAAGAACATCATTTTGTGTGTCAGAGCTAGATTTAAAGTTACATATTTGCTTTATGAGTCTCCATTGTTCTTTTAAGTTATTTTTATGTTCATTAATTTGAGATCTTTGGTAAGCTCTTTTTAGTTTTTTAAGTATATTGTTACACGTGTTACGGTATCTTTTGTAAGTAATAGAAAGGATTTGGTTATTAGGTTCTTTCTTGAGTTTTTGGTTAAGTTTATCGCGGTTCCTTAAACATCTTATTAATCCAGGAGTTATCCATGGCTTTATATTTGTTTTCCTACGTGAGCTTTTAACATAACTTGTGAATTTTTTTATAGTCCTGTTAACTAGATATAAGAATGTGTCGGTTATATTATTCACATCAGGGTCTCTGAGTACACTAATCCAGTCTATCTGCCCCAGTTCAGAGATGGCTGCATGATAGTCGGTTTTTTTGTAAGTGCGTTGTTGATGAGACTTGCGCGGCACAAACTTTGATAGAGATAGAACGACTGGAGAATGGTCAGTTGTGGAAGTATCACATACTATTGTAATATTAGGAAGTACAGTTTTTATCATGCAGTGATCTAGGCAGCTGTCACCCCTGGTGGGTAGGGTGTGTGAAGGTAGTAATCCATGAGAAGCTAATACGTCAAGATAATCTGTTGTTTTGGGATCTATATTGTTGTCTATTATGTTTATATTTATATCTCCCAGGAGAATAACATTTTTGAAGTGCTTAAGGTCTGACAAAATGCGATCTAGTGATGAAATAAAAGTTTCTGTGTTTCTAAATGAGGGGGGTCTGTAGATCGTAACAATAGCATATTCTACTCCAACTGTTGAAATAAGACAGTTAGCTTCTAAACACTCTATAGGTTCAAATGTTTTTAACGGAAGATTAGACTTGAAGTAAATAACTATTCCATCATTTTGATTAATGTGACGGTTGGTATGGGCTGTAGAATAACCTTCCAAGCTAGGCAATAAGTTATGATCTGTGAGCCAACATTCAGTTAATATAATAATGTCAAAATCTATTTCGAATCTTTTTAGTAAAACTTGTAAATCATCAAAATTATGGTTAATGCTTCCTATATTTTGTGAAAAAGATTTGTGTTTGATTACTTAATTTTGTGAGAACACATTTACAACCTTCCGGAGAGTCTACTGCCACCGACTTGCCGATACTGACACTAGTGTCAATATCTTCCATAAAATTTTGTATATTAGCCATAATCAGTTTGTATGTATTCCGTGATTATACGCGTTTTAAAGGCAGTCAGGTTACAACAGTCATCTCCGAAACATTGAAATTCGAAATTACTAATCTTAGTGGTGTAAAAATATCGTGTGATAAGTGTGTAATGTGTTTTATGTATGTTATTAGTATTTAGAATATCTTTAGTAAATATGTGAATTATAGAGTAATACCAATATAGGATCATAAGGTGCTTTATGGAAAATATATTTGTACAAGTGCTTAGAACCAAAGGGAACTTACGATCTAGTGTAGGAGATAGTCATTGGATTAACCCTTTTCCTTTTAGATCTTCAATTTGTTTGGTTGATTTAATCAAAATTGCTGGCGATGTATCGGTTTTCTTAACAAAAACTCTGCCTTGTCCTGTCCAGCAATGCCTGAATCCATAGTTTTTGCGCAGGTCACGAGCATGATAATATAGTTTACGAGCTTCAGGTGTCAGTGACTCGGAGATATATACCGGTAGCTTGTCTCCTTCGATGCCAATGCATTGTGTATTAAATTTATCCTCTTCATGTAATCTGTTATAATCCTTCAGTGCTTTCATCAGAGATTTCACTTGTTGCGCTGTATGATATTCAGCTAAAATCAATTTATTTTGTCCACTTTTAATACGTTTTACTTGTTTGATACAATCCGAACCAAACTGTACTTGTAGTGCGCTATGCACCTTTGATATCAGAATGTTTTGGTTTTCATCCTTTTCCTCCGGGATATTTCTGATTTCCAGTGTTGTGGTGCGTTGAGCTCTTTGCAACTCCTCCACTTGGTTTTCCAAATGATCTATTTTTATAATGGCTTCATTATGCTCCACGGATATTTTATCAACTTTTTCCTGCAAGTTTTCGTATAGCGTAGTGGTGCGCTCGAGAATTTTTTCTATTTTTGAATTTGTTTGAATAATTTGGGCATTTTGAGATCGCAGTTCATCGATGGCCTCATGAAACTTTGTGTTCTGGCTTTCTCGATCCGTCTTCATACTGGCCAACATTTCTTTAATCTCGCTCCTTAAAGATGTTATATCTCATCATAGCGTTGCGTCATAGCGTTGTTTCCGCTTCCTTGTTGCCACATTAGGATTTGCCAAATCAGGTTGTGAATCAGATCGCTCTCCGTCAGAAATGCCCATGTTTAATCGGATGACTTTGCATATACTACGTTTGAGCGTAAAGTGCACAGATAAGCGGGCGAACCGAGTGCAACTTTTTTATAGTAAACTCCAAACTTATTTCTTAATTAATACGGTGTAATTTTAAGTGAATGCTAATTACTTTTTCAATTTTAAATGAGCTAACAACAATGCACAGTCTGCACGATACGAGTTGCGGACGACGAATGAATATGGCTTGGTCATGTCCGTTCATAAGGCACGTGTATTTACTTAGAAAATCTCTTTTCATTTTCAGCGCGTATGCGCCACTGTTGTGCATATGCTTCTCCAATTTTCTAATACAAATAAATAGAAAATAATATATTCAAAGTCAATTAAAAAGCTGCTCTGCTTACGCTTCTTCCACTTTTGCGGGAGTTGGGACTGGAGATCAATTCCGCAAAGTGTGAGTTCTTCCCCTGCAGTGCCAGCTCTCAGTCTTCCATATCGACTTCCGCTACCTTACTTCCCGGTATCAAGGAGTTATCTGTCCACAGTTTTTCTCTGCTGGGTTCTCCGATTTTTCCGGATGCTGTCCCTGAGGCCTTTAGAGTGAGAGAGTAACTCCTTAGGTCCGCTAGTGAGAGGCTTAAGAAGCTCTCGGCCCATGTTGCTCTTACATTACTGAGATCTTGTTTTGCCGTCCCCAAGCTGATGTACTTTTTGCGGACTGTGCCGACTTGGCTACACCCCGTACACATGGACTGCTTCGACCTTGCGTTGAAGGAGTCAGCAAAGTGTTTGCTGAATGTCTCTTTGAGTTCAGATCAGTGGGATTTGGCTTCTTTGCCTATACGGAGCGGTGGGTTGGGTATACGACGTGCGCGGGATGTGTCTTCCGGCCTTCCTAGCATCGGCGGCTGGGGTTGTGGACCATGTAACTAAGATATTTACTTTAGATGGTGACAAGGCTACTATTCCGTATGCTTCCGATGCCTTTTCGGTCTGGGAGGCTCTCAACCCGGGTGCCACTGTACCCGACAAACCGTACCGTCAACGTTTATGGGACAATGTGGGTGTAAGACGACTGTTTGACGGTCTGCTGCAGGACGCTGCTGGCGCGGATAGAGCCAGACTAAACTCAGTTTCGAAGCCAGAAACAGGTGCCTGGTTGCACGCCCTACCCTCCCCGAACTTGGGGACCCAGCTCGACAACGACTCGTTGCGGGTGGCCGTTGCTCTTCGTCTCGGCTGCGATGTTTGCCAAGCCCATCAATGCATCTGCGGTTCCATGGTGGAGAGCAACGGTCACCACGCCTTGAGCTGCAGTCAGTGCGCGGGGAAGTTCCTGCGGCACCACGCCCTGAATGACATCATTCGGAGGGCATTGGTGTCTGCCAATATCCCCTGTGTGCTGGAGCCGCCGGGCCTTAGTCGGTCGGATGGCAAAAGGCTCGACGGTTTGACACTCGTGCCGTGGGAGAGGGAAAAATGTCTTCTGTGGGACGCCACTTGCGTGTGTACGTTTGCTCCCACGCACCTTAGCCGCACTGTACGTTCGGCAGGAGCCGCCGCTGAGCAGGCGGCATCGCTTAAGCGGAGTAAGTACTCGGGGCTCTCCAATTATTTATTCGTCCCCCTTGCCGTTGAGACTTCGGGGTGCTGGTGTGCGGAAGCGAAGGTATTTCTTGGGGAATTGGGGCGCCGTCTGCAGGAGAGAGGCCTCGATCCCCGCTCCGGATCGTTCCTGGCGCAGAGGCTGTCCATCGCGATTCAACGCGGAAATGCGGCTAGCGTGATGGGCACCTTTGCGCCGGGAATGATGCGGGGTGGTTTATTTGATTAATTGTATGAATATTTTTAATTTAGCTTAGGTTTTTGTTATTGGTTTTTGTGGTTTTTGTTCCTTGTTATGCGGTAGTTTGTAAGTGTATGTTTGTGTAAGGTAGTTTTAAGTTGACATTTTGTTTTTTATAATTTAATGTACATCTACTTGTTCTTGACATGTTTTTTGGCATTAAAAAGGGCTTCGTATACATTGATTTATGCAAATAGGGAGATATTGTACCAGTCATTCGATTGTGTGTCATCAAATATAGGTTCCGGGACCTATATTGAATTAGTCGTGTGGCAGTCTCTCAGTCACACTTTGTGCAATGCGCAAAATACGGAGGTCTCCCTTGCATACCCGTGTTAACTACCTATATACAGCCTGTAAATTTTATACGGGCATATACTTTATCCACCTATAGTATCCAGCAATAGGACTTATATAGTATAATCATTTTGTTAAATAGTGTTATTAATTACGTAATGATTTTTTAAAGTCCCACCGGGCACCATGTACGCTATCCCACTGATTTAAAACTGACATAACTGACATGACGCACCGGTAAGTTAATTGTCATGGATGCAATTCATTGCGGGCTGAATTATTTTGTATGAAAAAAGAATTCTTATTTTCATAAAGAAATAAATGTAAGTAAATAGGTTCCCTAGGTCCAATACTAATCGCCATCACAATATACGCCCGTATAAAATTTACACACTGTAAAGGTTTATCTCTTTTGCCCATGGTGCACATACATTATAGCGGTGTGTAGCATTTTACAAGTGTGTAGGTGCTGGACCACATTTCAGTTTTGTTTACTATGGACGTCACTCATCTTCCTTTTTAGGGTTCCGTAGTCAACTAGGAACCCTTATAGTTTCGCCATGTCTGCCCGTCCGTCCGTCCGTCCGCGGATAATCTCAGTGACCGTTAGCACTAGAAAGCTGAAATTTGGTAATAATATGTATATCAATCACGCCAACAAAGTGGTAAAATAAAAAGTGGAAGAAAATGTTTTATTAGGGTACCTCCCCTATACGTAAAGTGGGGAGTGATTTTTTTTCATTTCAACCCTAACGTGTGATATATTGTTGGATAGGTATTTAAAAATGAATATGGGTTTACTACAATCATTTTTTGATAATGTAAATATTTTCGGAAATAATCGCTCCAGAAGTAAAAAAAAATGTGTCCCCCTCTAAATTTTGAACCATAAGTTTTAAAAATATGAAAAAAATCTCAAAAGTAGAACTTTATAAAAACTTTCTAGGAAAATTATTTTGAACTCGATAGGTTGAATAGTTTTTGAAAAAAAGTTACAAAATAATTTCTGAACTAAGTTTGTAATTTAACCGTATAAGCAGGTGTTTATTGTACCTGTAATTTCTACAAAATCACAATAAAATGACGTGCTTTCAAATAAAGTAAAAACGGTGAAAATCGGTTCACGCAATAAAGAATTATCCCATAAAAATCTTCTTCCATACTTTAAGCTCGCGCGCAATAGTTTACTTACTTTGCCGATAGATGTCAACAGATGTCATGATGTCATGTTCAACGGCCTCCTAGCCTAGTTGGCAGTGACCCTGCCTATGAAGCAGGAGGTCCCGGGTTCGAATCCTGGTCAGGGCATTTATTTGTGTGTTTATCACGGATATTTGTTCCTGAGTTATGGATGTTTTCTATGTATTTAAGTATTTATCTATTATTATATATATATCGTCGCCTAGTACCCACAACACAAGCCTTATTGAGCTTACCGTGGGACTAGGTTGAATTGTGTAAGATTGTCCCATACTATTTATTTATTTATTTATTATTTATGTCGCTGTACGTGGAACGCTCATATCATATCCTACATGGCGGTGTTATTTTAACTCTTAAGTGGGGACACTTACTGTGACGGACGGAAAACTACGGAACCCTACACTGAGCGTGGCCCGACACGCTCTTGGCCGGTTTTTGTTCATGTCTATGCTCGTATAGGATTCTGCATACAAAGTGTATTAACTGAATCAAATTTAATTTTGTGTGTTCCAGAAAGTCTAAATACTTTTTAATTTCAGAGTTCTTTCTAGTTCTTAGGCAAGTATTATGTTAAAAAAATATTTAAGTAAATATTTTCGGAAATAATAGTTCCAAAAGTCGCAAAAATTTACCTTACATATATAAAACATGTTGACAGGTTATGAAAATTAAAATGTTATGATATTATCACCATTATGCTAAGCTTTTAGCTTTTTAGCTTGGAAGATCAAGTTATACCGGTAGGAAATCACAGTCGTGAGAAAATGTTTTCTCAGTTTTGAGGGTAGTTGAAAATACTGGAAGCGCTGCATTTTCCCACCGCCTCATTTACATGGAATACATTTTAGCTGTTTTGACTCATATTAAAGAAGATGAAATTGAAAATCCGACTTGGTGACTTCTAACATTAAAAAGGGTTCCAATTTTATTGTGGAAATACCGTTTATCTACACTCACACTGTAAGTCCTCTAAAACGTGTTCAAAAACGGTAGGCAATGGCTAGCATTACCACAACCGATTTTACTATGATAAGCTTTTTATCTGTGGCAGTAACGTAATTTTAACTTTACATGCTCAAATATTGATGTGCTATGAGTTTTGATAACATAATGTAAATCCTGTGCTCCTTCCTGACCAACGGCACGCGCCCGCGCGGCCGCCGACACGCGCCTCCCCGACCGCCGGTACAATCGACTTGGCCATGGCGGTGCAATGGCGGTCATTCTATGGTTTCCGAGCACTTAATTTAATATATATAATAACGGGTTGGCTTAAAGTAATTAGAAATTTCACATTGAAAAATTTAAAAATAAAGTCAATAGCTACAGGTTAATGGTTATTTTGACGAGGAACTAGAACATATTAGACATTACAAACAATCACTACTATATAGAAAAAAGCCCTCCAGCTTCGATCTTATGTAACGTGCTTCTGACCATACGCATCATACCTTGGACAACATTTCTTAATTGTCCATATTATCCTTAATTCTAATGGTTTCGGAGAACTGGCATCCTGCCCGTAACCTTATACTAACCTACTACAAATATCCCATGAAGCTTCGATTGGTCGAGCTTTAGGGACTTTTGCTGGGTTGGCATCTTTTGATACATAATGTAGGGGATTGCTTTTTAAACAATTTTGACTATTTTTGGCATACTTAGAGTTTGCTTAATCTAGTGTGACGTCTCTAAACGTCGAACAATCAGAGATTATTTGGCAATTTTCAAAAGAATGGTAAGTAGTGATGCGTAGCAATCCAATTTACCAATCAAATACAATTTTGGATAACATATTAAATTTCAAAAAGTCAATTTGTATGATGTCCAAGGTGTGAGTGGAACAGCCAGAAGCAAGTTACGAAAGTTTGAAGATGGAGGGACTTTTCCTATATTTTAATGTTTGTTTGTAATGTTGAATATGTTCTAGTTTATGGAAATACAACTTATTAACCTGTAGCTATTGACTTTATTTTTCGATTCTCCAATATGTAAATTCTCATTACTTTAAGCCAACCCGTTATGAGTGTAGATAAAGCAGTGTATGCCACTGTACGTAATTAGGCCTTATTACGTAACAGTTACATAATAGTAGTTTATGTAACTGTTACGTAATAAGGGTCCTTAAAATATGAGTGTGGTTTTATGAAATGAGCCGCAGACGAATTTCATAATAAGATTACACGAGTGTTTTAAGGCCTAATTACGTACAGTTGCATACACTGCTTTATCTACACTCATATTATTTATTCTAAATGGAAACCATAGAATGGCCGCCATTGCACCGCCACCATGGCCAACTCGATTGTGCCGGCGGTCGCGCGGGCGCGTGTCGGGCTGTCGGCGGATCCCCGGGAGGGTGCAGGTGTACATTATGTTATCAAAACTCATAGCACATCAATAATTGAGCATGAAAAGTTAAAATTACGTTACTGCTACGGATAAAAAGCTTATCATAGTAAAATCGGTCGTGGTAATGCTAGCCATTGCCTACCGTTTTCGAACACGTTTTAGAGAACTTACAATATGAGTGTAGATAAACTACTATTTTAACCTTCATTTCGCGCCTTAACAGACTTCAAGATTTCGAATGAACCCCTTCAATTCGTGAATAACCCACTATAAATATTTTTAATATGGTCAAGTCCTTTGCAAGTAAATTACGAGCTCTCGGTTTGAGGCGGTGTACTAGTATATATTGGTATGAACTCGTATCTAGGACGTTAAAATTTTACATGTTCGTCGGCGCTCGTCGAACCGTTCGACGAATCATCCGCGTACGAGTGTCAACACGAGTGTCCGTTCACATATTCGTCTCCCCATACAACTGCCCGACGCGAGCACGCATGTGTAGCAGTGCGTCTCCGTGCGCTATTCGCCTCGTCATCCGGCTCGTCACTCGCACGCAAGTGTAATCGCACCATTAAATTCACGTATGAATCACGTACCAACTAGCCGTATTCAAATTTTAAAATTCATAAACTATACAATAAAACCACAATCTGCTCGTTTGTTGTGTATTGGATTTAGTCATGTTTGTGATAGTTTGTCATTTAATGTATTGTTTATGTATTTTAAAATAAGAATAGGGCCCCTGATATTTCTGATTCAGATGCCTAGGCGCTAGCTGTATAGCGTAGTTAAAGCATTGGAGTTGTATTGAAGAAGGATCACGTGTCTAAAAGTTTTAAAGTTAGAATACGGCCCCTAGTATTCAATACACGACCTCCGGTTATTAAGTTACGTTTTTACAACTCAGTTACTAGGACGATTAATTACAATTTCCACATATCCACTTTAGACGACTTTATTCATTACGAGAGCAATGTTTGGCAATTTGCCAGTAACATGCCGATGCCAAAAATGCCCATATGGTGTTGTTATGAGCAGAGCTGCCATAAAAAATGGTTTCAGCTATGTATGTATACTTATAATATTATTTGAATAGGTATAACAACAGTTTAATTAGCTAAAAACACTGAATACTATGATTAAATTTAAACTTTCGTGAGACATACTATCACTATAAAATATAACGGTTACACTCACGTCACTTTAGTCACTTCGCGCGACATGTTTCTAAAGTCTAAAGTGACGTGAGTGTAATCGTTATATTTTATAACCGTTTTATTTTATTTTTTAGTGATGAATACTATGATTCAAGATATTTATTCATGACTTAAACAATATTAGATAAAAATTCACAGAGAAACAAAATAATGACGTATTGGTGTGGCACCACGAAACAATTACATACAATGCACAATTATATAAATCATTGAAGATAGAATTATAGAGGAAGGTTTGGAACATATGGACTAATAGCTGACCACGGTGTCATATCTGACGCAATAATGAGAGCAATAAAACCCGTCTATATAGATTGCTATACTATCCTTATTGCTAGATCCGGGCATATGGCAGCTTTTAATGGGAGGAGGTCAGTGTAACAGCCTAGCAAAATTGGTATTACTATTTTTAAGTTGGAAAATAGTAATACCAAAATAGCATCAAAATAGGTAATAAATAACTTGCCGTAGTTGTCTCAGTTATAAAGGACAGACCTAATGGTCTAAGAGCTGGCCACGTCAGATGTGACACAATAATGAGAGCAATGAAACCTGTCTAGTTAGACTGCTTGACCATCCTTATTGCTAGATCCGGGCATCTGGCAGCTTTTAATGGGTGGATGTCAGAATGACGCACCAACAATGTTTTTAAGTTGGAAAAAAGTAAAACCATAATAGGTAAAAATGCCAAAGTCGTGTCATTTATAGAGGACAGGGCCTATATTTTAACATTAGCTTAAAAACCATTGTCTATTATTGCGGAAACAAAAACAGTAGGCGACTAACTAAAAATTTCATTTTACATCATTTGGCACTACTTTCCTCGAACAGAACCTTCTGGATATGATATACCCTAATTAATTACATTGTTTCCTATAATATTTCATTAAACCCAGAACTCTAGGATTTGTTTTCTTCAAGTTATTTGCATTCTTTGACCTCCACCACTTTACAGCTGCCAGATGTCTGGATCTAGAAATAAGCATAGTACCTACTTATAGCAAACTGACTACAGGGTTTTCGTTGCTCTCATTATTGTGTCATATCTGACGTGGCTAGTCTAATATGTTTTATTTTTAAACGTTTTAATGTTGTGTTGTGTTTTGTGGTGCTCCACGCTTTTTGCTCCAGATTTTTGATAAAGAAGTTCCATATCGGACGATTAATGGGTAGGGGCTAGGCGAAAATAAAATGTAAGATTTGACCGTTACGAAAACCCGTCACGACCCATACGATTGAGAATATGTAATGAAAATGAAAATAGATGTCATATACTTCAGAAAAAGTGACCAAACCCTCCGGTGTCCGAGGCCAGATCTGGCCTCGGACACCGGAGGGTTTGGTCACTTTTTCTGAAGTATATGACATCTATTTTCAATTTATATATAGTAGTGGAACTACTTAAAAATAAAATTGCAAATCAAAAAATATCTAACAAAATAATTTGATTTGCTTCAAGATTAATGAGAATGACTTAAATAAAATAAAGTAAAATAAAATAATATAAAATACGAGTAACTTCGTTACATCAGAGTGTTTCACGACACTCACGCATTTTTATTTATTAAAACTGTAAGGAGAAGAAAACGGTGCTAAAAGTTTGAACCCTTTCTAAGGCATAAGAGTGTCAGAAATGATGTGAAATTGAACTCTACCACTTTGAGATAACGTTGAAATAATGATGGGAAATATATTTTTTCTGCCTTATAAAGGCATAAAGAGTTCTGCTTGGACAAAGTCATAGGTGGGGGAAAGTTCAAGTAAAAGTAGAAAGATTATTACATCTTTGAACCGAATGCGAATTGTAAGCGCTCTCGAACTTCTTTATGTGACGCAGTAATAGTATAAATAAGGTTAAAAGCAAAAGTTTGCAGCCTTTTTGATCTGTTGTAGATTTATAAAAGGTAAAAGGGTTCATGTGCGTCATTAATAATGTGTGACATGAAAGATTGAATGTAGTAGGTAGGTGTACATACGAGGTCAAAGAAAAACTAACACGAGGCTAGGCACTTGTAAACTTCGTACCATGTCAAGATTTAGGTGGTCAACGTGATGTTGGTACAGTCACCGGCATTAGTATCTTCCTACATGAAGGCCGCAAAAATATGTGACACGCTCTTATGGTTCGACAAATAAGAGCGTGCCACATATTTTACGGCCTTCACGTAGGAAGATACTATTGCCGGTGACCGTACATAAGTTACATAACATACACTAACCTAATACCTACCGGCTAAAGGTTAAATGCATACTACCTAATATATATAAATGTATAATATACACCATGGGCTGGATTAACCCGACAGATCTTAACCACGAATTTCTAAGACCAAAAGAAGGAAAAAATATTATGTGACTTTAGGTAAATTTCGCCAAAAAAAAAAATATTTTTTTCGTTTGTTTTTCCCCTTTTTTGGATGTTTATTGCACATGAAAAGAAAATGTTATTAATAAAATTATCGCCTAAAACAAATTGGTACATTTTTTTTGTAAAAATTTAGTTTCTGCAAAGTTTTCCTTGTCCCTTTGATATCTGTCAATAAGGACATGTAAACTATGTCCAATAGTGGCAACAACGCCAGTAGAAAGCGCGTTTTGTGATGAGTTGTAACAAAAAGAGTATTTTTTTAAATTGGTATTAATTCTGAAACTAGGCGTATTCTAGAAAAGTTTATAGGACATTTTAGTATCTAAATATGATCAGGAATACACTGTTAAAATCTGACTAGTTATATGGGTCCACGGTGTATATAAATATATATTTATTGAAATATGTATAATAGATATTTGTACTTTAATTTATGTATCATTTCATTTCATTTCAGTTTTTATTCAAAAACAATATACATTGTGTGTGAATACATTTAGCTTAGCTTAAAAACTATATATTCTTCTAATTATGTACATGTCAATTTAAGAATAATTGTTACGATGTCAACATTGTTAATTAAGTTAGAATTAGTATGTCTGATTAGTATTTCAATGTTCGTGTTTTCATAGTAAGTCATTTGCACCTCCTATTGACTTCTCTGCATTATCTTCTCCGCTACCCAAAGGCTGTCTGGAAGAGATCGCTCATTAGCGATCATTAACGATAAGACCGCCTGTTGTTTGCCTGTTTTTATCATGTATTTTTTTCTACTGTGCTGTTTTTAGGGTTCCGTAGTCAACTAGGAACCCTTATAGTTTCGCCATGTCTGCCCGTCCGTCCGTCCGACCGCGGATAATCTCAGTGACCGTTAGCACTAGAAAGCTGAAATTTGGTACTAATATGTATATCAATCACGCCGACAAAGTGGTAAAATAAAAAGTGGAAAAAAATGTTTTATTAGGGTACCTCCCCTATACGTAAAGTGGGGAGTGATATTTTTTTTTCATTTCAACCCTAACGTGTGATATATTGTTGGATAGGTATTTAAAAATGAATATGGGTTTACTAAAATCATTTTTTGATAATGTGAATATTTTCGGAAATAATCGCTCCAGAAGTAAAAAAAATGTGTCCCCCCCCTCTAACTTTTGAACCATAAGTTTTAGGTTTTATTATTTATACCTGCTAATACTCGTAAAGTACTATAATGAGCCTTAGTATTGAGAGTTGTCAAGAAGATGCTTGCGCAGCTTGCGCTTGAACATTAATTTGTATTGAACTTGACGAATACTAAGAGGAAGAGCATTCCAAAGACGGATGGCTTTAATTGTGAAATAATTGGCCATTGCACCAGGGCGGTGATGAGGGATGGAAAGAGTTAGAATGCGAGACGAACGAAGCTCACAGCCTGGCCTGGCAGTAATAACCCTAAATTTGGATCGCAAGTACTCGGGCGCAGCAGTGTCATTTAAAATGGAGAAAAGTGAGCACAAAATTCTACAACTTCTGCGCTCCCAAATGCGAAGCTAGTGAAGATGTCGGCGGAAAGCAGACACGTGTTCATATTTACGTATGCCAAATATAAACCTGAGATTACTGTCTTGAATTAATAATTTTAAACAAAAAAGAACCGACTTCACTTAGCCTCAACCTTTCCAAAAGCAAATGCCCAGGCTACTATTTATAAAAAAATACTTAAATCACTGAGTTCCCTCGATTTCTCAAGGATCTCATCATCAGATCCTGACCTGATGACAATGGGACCAACTGTGAAGTATACTCTTTCAAACAAAAAAGAGAATTTTCCAAATAAGTCAAGCCGTCTTCGAATAATCTGTGAATTTGATAAACATCAAAAAATATTTAAAAAAAATAGCAAAAACAAAGATCTCGACGAATTGAGAACCTCTTCCTTCGTCATCTTGAAGTCGGCTGAAAATACGATATTATGCAATACCGTTATTTATTTTATGACCCAATACCGGTCTAAATAATACTACCTAAATTATAAGGCTGCGTTTCCGCCACAGATGTGCGAGGATTCGTAGTGAGTTATATTTATCATGAACCAATATTATTAGCTCTAAAACTTGATCTTAACTAGTAGTCGCCCTCGAACTGAGAACTCACGATTTACTTGAAAACGAGTTGACCAATATAACAAGGCTTTTATGAAGATCGCATTTACGCCTTCTGGCTCCATAACACCTTGACCGATCCTGCTCCTATAAGAACTCTCAATTTATATTTATCTCTGCTACAACCCCAACAAATTTGATAAAGATCAGAAAAACTTTGAAAGTTATCTCAGAACAACTATTCAAAATCAAAAAGCCATCGAAATGCAGCGTAGTCCCGGTAGCCAGTTGATAGTTCCGTTGTGTCCGAAGTTGTGTGTAACAACTTCTCTTCGCTGCGCTGCGTTGGCTCGTTCGATAAACACATTCCTAGCTAAATATCCTCGCACATCTCTGGTGGAAATGCAGTCTACACGTTTTTGAAGTTTTGATGTAACTGGTAGCCACAGCTAAATTCATTTCATGTTTTGTATGTTACATAACTTTTATAACGGGTGCATCAGGCGTTGTTACTTAGGTAATTATACTAATTATTCAGTGCAATAGCTTGGATTTAGAAATAATAGTTGCGTGTTAACTGCACTAAGTCCTAACACTCACTTAAAACAACACGCTACTAGGAGAATATAATAGAGACGACTATGTAATAAAGACTGTTAATGACGAATTTCATAACTAAACTGGGAGTAAATACTGGAGACAAAGACCTCTAGGAATAATGAATGAAAAATTAAATTTAAAAAGAAATTAAAAGTGAATGGTTAAATCCGTATTTGGATAAATGGCGTAAATTTATATGCCAATAAATGAGATTTTGCCCAAAGGTTGTCTGGAAGAGATCGCTCTTTAGCGATAAGACCGCCAATTGTTTTGCTTCTGCTTTTTTATTTATGACTTGTGTATACTTTGTGTCTATTATTTGAGGTATGCAATAAAGAGTATTTATGTTTATGTTATGTTTATTTTTGCCTAGCAGTGGTAGTGGGAGTCTATACAGACAGTGAAGATGGGTCTTTTTACAAGTACGCCAAGAATTGCATCAGTTCTAAATTTAACTTCTACTATCGGCTGGCTACCGGCTAGTCTCTCTCGAAGTGTGGTAAAAGCGTAGTTGAGATTAATAAATGTTACCTAACGATTAAAATATCAGCAGGATCGATCAAGGGGTTGTGGCGCTAGAAGGCTCAAAAGCGATTATCAATATCATGCATCCACAGCGGTTTTTTAAGGTTTTAATAAACTGCGCGTGTTTAGTTCGAGACGGGGACTACTACATAACTAGTAGGTGTACCGATGGCGTAGATTATTTAGATATAGACAAGTGCGGGTCGGGGGGTGGAGGTAACAGCTTAGTGCATGGGCATCATCAATGCGGCTGCCGCCATCACTGCAAGGAAAGTAACAGGAGCCTCCATCTGTATACTCTCTGACAGTAGGGCAGTACTGATGGCTGTAGGAAGTCACATCATTACATCTGGACTAATACATGAATGTTACGAACGACTAATGGAGGTATGTCAAAATAACAATATTGTCCTTCAATGGATTAAAGGTCACAGCGGATCCCGGGGAATGACGCAGCGGATGAGCTGGCCAGGCAGGGGTCAGGTGCTGGGTCGATTGGTCCGGAGCCCATTCTTCTGACGCCCTTCAGCAAGGTACGCTCGACGCTGCTGGAACGAACCGGGAGACTACACATAGCACTTTGGAAAAGTCAAGAGGCATGCAGACAGGCTAAACAAGCCATGCCTAGCATTAACAACAGACTCACCAAAACACTTCTTCGTCTCGACAAAATCCGGTTAAGGATGGTAACTAGTGTGATAACAGGTCATGGACCATTTAACAAACATCTCTTTAACTTAGGTGTTACATGCAGTCCCCTGTGCCGTAGGTGCATGGAGACAGAAGAAACAGCCTCTCACGTGGAGCAGCTGGAGTGCAACGGAGTGGCTCCGCACAGGGCAAAACACTTTGGATTCCCGGGTGATCTCCCCAAGGTCCTACTCAACACCAAAGGTTTGATAGGATTCCTCGAGGAGCTGGGCTGGCTGGACTAGGCATCCTTTCTTCACGCAAAATAAGCGCTAGACGTCGAGTTGCGGAAACCTGCCCGTACTACAATACAATACAAGTGCGGGTCACGGAGCTCTCAAGCAGAGAAGTAAACTCGAGTCGGTCTTGTATGGAGATTAACAGTCTATATTACTTTCTTGTCTCTATTCAGCACGCTACCAGGAGCCATTACTAACCAAGCTGTATCCGCTAAGCTGAGTTTTAGCGGGTACGGAACACAAAAGAAAGGGATACAATTCAGCTTATAGTGCTTTTAGAGTAGTATTTTATCTGCCCGTAAGTATAAGCTGGTTTTTTTAAATAATATACACTCCCGCCTATGTATGGGTTATTTTTTGACACGAAGCTACCTTTATTTTGATATTATTTATTTAAGATTTCAGTAAAGAGTGATTACAGATTAACGATATTTCAAATTATGTTTTGCCTTCTTCTTAAAAATAATGCCAAATTTTTTGGGGTACTTAACGGTTTCTGCAACTTTAATGTTTTTTTTCTCTATATATTTTCATCCTAATAGGAGAAAAAAGATGTCCTAAATTTGCTATGTACCTACTTACACTTTTACAATTTCCTTAAATTTATTGTAAATAGTAGTTAATACAATAGAAAAAAACCGGCCAAGAGCGTGTCGGGCCACGCTCAGTGTAGGGTTCCGTAGTTTTCCATCCGTCACAGTAAGTGTCCCCACTTAAGAGTTAATAACACCGCCATGTAGGATATGATATGAGAGTTCCACGTACAGCGACATCTATCGGCAAATTAAGTAAACTTTTGCGCGCGAGCTTAAAGTATGGAAGATGATTTTTATGGAATAATTCTTTATTGCGTGAACCGATTTTCACCGTTTTTACTTTATTTGAAAGCACGTCATTTCATTGTAATTTTGTAGAAATTACAGGTACAATAAACACCTGCTTATACGGTTAAATTACAAACTTAGTTCAGAAATTATTTTGTAATTTTTTTTCAAAAACTATTCATCCTATCAAGTTCAAAATAATTTTCCTAGAAAGTTTTTATAAAGTTCTACTTTTGAGATTTTTTTCATATTTTTAAAAGTTATGGTTCAAAAGTTAGAGGGGGGGGGGACGCATATTTTTTTACTTCTGGAGCGATTATTTCCGAAAATATTTACATTATCGAAAAATGATTTTAGTAAACCCCTATTCATTTTTAAATACCTATCCAACAATATATCACACGTTAGGGTTGAAATGAAAAAAAAAATCACTCCCCACTTTACGTATAGGGGAGGTACCCTAAAAAATAAAAAAATCCACTTTTTATTTTACCACTTTGTCGGCGTGATTGATATACATATTAGTACCAAATTTCAGCTTTCTAGTGCTAACGGTCACTGAGATTATCCGCGGACGGACGGACGGACGGACGGGCAGACATGGCGAAACTATAAGGGTTCCTAGTTGACTACGGAACCCTAAAAAGGATATACCGTTTATTATTCTATTTACCTCCCAGATAGCCGCAGTGTCCGTCTGATTGTAATATAGGTATACTAGGACCTCATAAATTACAAGAGCATTATTTACGATAACTCTCAGAGGGCACGGATGGACGGTTCGAGCCTATTGGAAAACATATCGCCTCCGCCATTGATTTATACAAAAAGGGAGATATGGTACCAGGCGCTCGATTGTGTGCCATCAAATATAGGTTCCGGCACCTATATTGAATTAGTCGTGTGGCAGTCTCTCAGTCACACTTTGTGCAATGCGCAAAATATGGAGGTCCCCCTTGCATACCCGTGTTAACTATATTGGTTTATCTCTTTTGCCCATGATGCACATACATTATAGCGGTGTGTAGCATTTTACAAGTGTGTAGGTGCAGGACCACATTTCAGTTTTGTTTACTATGTACGTCACTCATCTTCCTTTTTGTTTATGTCTATGGCCTCCGCCAGGGTTAGGTACCGTTCGTTTTCCAAACACGAGTCGTCGTAAATTGAAATTTTTATATATCCATCAGACATATTATTATAACTAGCTTTTTCCCGCGGCTTCGCCCGCGTACTAAAAGTACTAAAAAAGGAGGTTCTCAGTTAGACTCGTATGTTTATATGTAGGAATGTATGTTTGTCCGCGATCATCTTGCGTTTCGCTGAACTGATTTAGAAGCGGTTTTCGGAAAAGTATTCGTTACATTCTGGAGGTTTCGATATACCACGTTTTGAAGACGGCGGTTCCCTCATTTTTTATTTTAAAGAAATTATTGCAATAATTGTTTAATTGTTACGCCATCAACGACTTACTACTGAGAAATTATGATTAATACAGATTTCTACTCTTGAATAGAAGCTTTTCCCCGCGACTTCATTTGCGTGGAATTAGTAATCCACCCTCCTTTTTACCCGCTTAAGGAATGACTTCTGGGATAACAACTATTATATATCCTTCCCCAGAACGCAAAATATCTCCATACCAAATCATCTAAATAGGTTCAACGGTTATTAATTTCCCATACAAACTTTCAACACTCGTTTCGCCCTCTAGAGGGTTGATTTTCGAGATAAAAACTATCCTATATTGTTTACCGAGACTCATTCTATATAATATGTACCAAGTTTCATTTCAATCGTCTGTTCAGCGGTTAATAATTCGCCATACAAACTACCAACATGTTTTCTACCCCTCTAAGATTGATTTTCGGCTTAAAAAATATTCTATATTGTTTCCTGGGACTCAAACTATATCCACAACAAAATTATCTAAATCGGTTCGCGATAAAAAAATCTCTATACAAACCTCCAACCCCCATTTCACCCCCTTAAAGATTGATTTTCGAGATAAAAACTGTCCAATGTCGTTTCCCGGTACACAAACTATCTCTATACCAAGTTTCATCTAAATTGGTTCAACGTTTAAAAATTCCCCATAAAAACTATCAACCCCCATTTCACCCCCTTAAGTGTTGATTTCGTAATCAGCGACCCGATAAACCATAGAAACAATACCCATGTTGATATTTAAATTTTGTCACCACATATCCCCCTTATGGGTTGAATTCTCACAAAAGCTGAAACACTTGTTTTCTCATTTATCGTTAGGAATACTCCTGTAAAGTTTCGAATAAAATAGTTGAACTAATCTCGTTTCCCATACAAACTTTGAACCCCATTTCCCCCCTTAGGAGGTAAATTTTTAAAAATTATTTCTAAGTGCATCCCTATGCCTTATAAGGAGCCTACGTACCACATTTGGAATCTCTAGAACCAGCGGTTTGGGCTGTGCGTTGATATGTCAGTCAGTTTCTTCTTTTATATATTAAGAAGAAGATTGCAATTTGGCACAAATACTTTCAAGAATTTTCATGTCCACAATATTAAATTTCAAAATCGATGCCATTTTCTTAATTAACGTCCCAAAAAATCACAAAAACGACACCCATATGGATATTTAGACATTTCAACCCCATTGTACCCTAACAGGGGAGATGGTATTTCACGTCCGCCACGTCGCATTTTAAAATCGTTGTTGTTTTCGTAATCAAAGACCCGATAAACCATAGAAACAATACCCATGTTGATTTTCAGACTTTTTGACCACATTTCCCCCTTTTAGGGTTTGAATTCTCAAAAAACCTGCAACACTCATTCATTGTTACTCATTGTGTGTTACTCATTTATTGTTAGGAATACTTCTGTGAAGTTTCCAATAAAATAGACTAACTAATCTTGTTTCCCCATACAAACTTTGGACCCCCATTTCACCCCCTTAGGGGATGAATTTTGAAAAATCCTTTCTTAGTGCACCCCTAGACCTTATAAGGAACCTACGTGCCAAATTTCGAATCTCCAGAACCAGCGGTTTGGACTGTGCGTTGATAGATCACTATGTCAGTCAGTCAGTCAGTCAGTCACCTTTGAGTTATATATATATATATATGTATAGATACAGGTTGTAACAAAAATACTGGTGATCCTTTTAAGGGTATAATAAAATTGATCGATGAAGTATCGTATTGCGACTATAACCTAACCTATCTAACTCTGTTATAGTTAAGAAAAAGTAGAAGAAAAATATTTTTGACGCGAATTTATTTTAGGAATAGGACACGTCGTTCCAGCCGACCAACCGTCCATAGTCCGATACAAAACATTTTGTTTTTCGCGCGGTAATTTTTTTCTTAGTATTTCATAATTAAATAATTTTAAACAAAAAAGAACCGACTTCACTAAGCATCCACCTTTCCAACACCAAATGCTCGATCTGCTGTAAAAAATACTCAAACCACCATAGGTGTGCCTATAATAGTTGAAGAGTTCCCTCGATTTCTCCAGGATCCCATCATCAGATCCTGACATGGTTACAATGGGACCAACTGTGAAGTATACGCTGTCAAACAAAAAAAGAATTTTCCAAATCGGTCCAGCCGTCTTCGAATAATCGTATAAAAGTAATACATAAAAAAAAAAATAGCAAAAGCAAAGATCCCGACGTATTGATATGATAACCTCCTCCTTCGAAATCTTGAAGTCAGTTGAAAACGACCTCAAGACCGATTGGACCCGGGGTATGTCCTTAAACTACGTCCGGACCTGGGTATGTCCTTAGACTACGCCAAAAAGAGGGGTATGGGCACTGCGAATGGCATCTCGCTAAGTGTGGTAGGGCACGTTCAGCGAATGTCATCGCTCAAATCTGGAGCAGAGCCCGACTGGGGAAGTACCTCCACCTTACAGAAAACCACAGCCAAATAGTACTAGACCCTACTCATAGTGTTGTGTTCCTGCTGGTGAGTAAGGTTGCCAAAGAGCTCAAAGAGGACCCAGTGTGTTGACGATGAGGGACCTTCTTGTTCCTTTAGTCGTCAACACAGTGAATCCTCCTTTTTGTAAAGGGTCGGCAACGCGCATGTGACTCCTTTGGAGTTGCAGGCGTCCATAAGTTACGGTAGCTGCTTGCCATCGGGCGGGCCGTGTGCTTGTTTGCCACCGTCGTGGTATAAAAAAAAAAAAAAAACGATACCAATTCTAGCCTTAAACGGATCACCAGTATTTTTGACAACTTGTATAATTGAGCGTACATAAATACTGTAATAGTTGAAACTAAGGTATAAGTAGGTAACATTACTTTTCAATTTAATGTTCTATATTATGTTTTTCTTTCCAAAATAATCGGATAGCCCTGATACATCCAAATAAAATTGAACTAGTTTTTTTTGCCAACCAATATTTATGAAATTTTGTAAGCAGGTTATATACATTATACATTTAGATTTATTATGTCGATTCAGATTTTAGAATACTTTCATAATGATCTTCATAGATGCTAAGTAGGTACCTAAGCGCCAAGGTTCTATGGTGCTCAGGACCATTGGTTTCGTTGTAAACAATAAAAGAGTTTATTTTTTATTGGTCAAATCTTTGTCAAATACGAGTAGGTTCAATATACATAATGTAAGTGGGGATCGAGAGGTCTGCTGCTCACTGAAACACTAGTCACATCACATTTCAGCATTTCACACGTATCACAGTTCTAGCTGGTTTGGCTGAACGATTGATTCCTAATAGGAATACAGGGAATGGGAATATATAAAACTAATAAGTGTAACGTAATTAAACAATCTAATCAACCGCATTGTTACCTTAACTCGTATAATTTAGATCTAAATTGGAAGCTCGTGATTTGGCATGTACATAAGTACCAATAGTAGTAAATGGGATAAAATTGGAGATGTTCCGAGATCTCGTTCATCAAAAATGGTTTTTTTCGCAGTCGTATCGTTCAGAATTGGAATGTTATTTCCATTAAACAATAAGAGTTTTATAATATTGTCTTCGGTTGCCGCGATAGTTATTCATGAAATAAAACAATTAAAAACGGATTTTATCGCGTGTATTGAGTAAGTAATCGTGTATGTAATTTAAACTCAATACACGCGATAAAATCCGTTTTTAATTGTTTTATTTCAATAAGAGTTTTGTTTGAGTAAATGGCAAGGAAAATATATCCCAAAATGGGTGTTTTTTTAAGAAAGTAGAAAAACGTACTAAATTATGGTAAATGGTGGTGGTTATGAATTGCTAAATTTTATCGAACGAGCCAGCGTAGCGAAGCGAAGTTGTTACAGACAACTTCAGACACGACGGAACTGATGTCAACTGGCTACCGGGACGTCCTTGCATATAGATTGCTTTTTTAACCGACTTCAAGGTTTCGAAACGAGGAGGTTCTCAATTCGGTTGTACGTTTTTTTTTTAAATGTTTGTTAGGGTCATCTCTGAACGGATTTTGAAAATATTTTTTTTGATTGTAAATATACACATACAGATTGGTCCCGTTTTTATCAAAACGCAGTTCTGATGATGAAATCCTTGAGAAATCGAGGAAACTCCCCAAATCTTGAAGGCATACATATAGTGATTATTGTATTATCATAAACAAATCAAGCATTTTTATTAAAAAAAGTGACATTTGATGAAGTGGAACTACTGATGATGATCAGAATGGAACTCTTCAACGACGCAGTCCACGTTTGGCGGTTTGTCATCAAAACGCAGTTCTGATGATGAAATCCTTGAGAAATCGAGGAAACTCCCCAAATCTTGAAGGCATACATATAGTGATTATTGTATTTTTATAAACAAATCAAGCATTTTTATTTAAAAAAGTGACATTTGATGAAGTGGAACTACTGATGATGATCAGAATGGAACTCTTCAACGACGCAGTCCACGTTTGGCGGTTTGTCTTTGTCGCTGTGTTTCTTAGGCAAGTTAGATTTTCAAGGCGATTTTTTTCATTTCATTGTATAGAATCTAAGAGTGACCATGTACGAGGGTTGCTACTTATATATCCGGAAACAAAAAAACAAACAAACGTACACGGCTGAAAATGGTTTTATTGTTTTTCAAAGTATTCCCCTTGATGATCTATGCACTTTTGCATTCGCGTGAACCAATTTTTAAAGCACTTCTGCCACTCCGCCTGAGGTACCTCCATAACGTGTTGTTTGAATGCGTCGACAGCATCTTCAGCGGTCGAAAATCGTTGACCGCGTAATTTATTCTTTATATTTGGAAATAAATAAAAATCGTTGGGTGCCAAGTCAGGGCTGTACGGCGGATGACCCGTTAATTCCACATTTTGACCCTCCAAAAATAGAGTTGTTTCGCGTGACGTATGACAGCTGGCATTGTCATGATGAAGAATGATTCTTCGTCGCTGGTTAGTTTTACGAATTTGTTCAAATACTTCCGGTAAGCAAATGGTCGTGTACCACTCTGAATTAACCGTTCTACGGTTTTCTAGTGGCACTGTAGCTACATGGCCATTAATACCGAAGAAGCAGGCCACCATTTGTTTCAATGTACTTTTTGCACGAGTAACTTTCATAGGGTTCGGCTCATTTTGAAACACCCATACCGTTGATTGTTGCTTCGTTTCGGGATCGTATGCATAGATCCAGGATTCGTCACCTGTATAGATGTTATAAACGGCTTTTGAGTCACCACGGTTATATTTTTTTAACATTTTATTGCACCATTCGACGCGAGCATCTTTTTGCTCTTTTGTTAAGTTGTGGGGTATCCAACGCGAACAAATTTTTTTTACAGCCAAATAATTACGTAATATGCTATTAATGCTGGTCATAGAAATACCCAGAGTCGCCTCTATCTCGCGGTACGTAACATGTCGGTCGTCCATTATAAGTTTTCGCACAGCCTCGATATTTTGTTGTACAACGACCGATTTCGGGCGACCTGCCTTAACTTCGTCCGTAAGCATACTACGTCCACGATTGAACTCACTAAACCAGTGATACACAGTAGTTTTAGATGGGGCTTCATCACCAAAAGTTGAAGTTAGTTGATCTATGCACTGTTGTTGCGTTAAACCACGCCGAAAATCATAATAAATCATAGCACGAATATTTTCACGAGTGAGTTCCATTCTTGCTGCGAGATGACATTTAAAACCCGTCAAAAACCAAACACGAGCGTTAATAAGAAAGAAAAAATATACCGACCAGTACTTAAAAAAGTTCAAATTTTACCATGGAGGTCAAATATGCTATTTAAGAAGATTGTAATCCCGGTTTCCGGATATATAAATAGCAGCCTATGTACTATAATAATCTTTCACCGGGTAGGCCTATTAAAGTCTGTTTTCTTTTCTTAAACAATATATTTTGAATAGTTGTTCCGCAATAACTTTAGTAACGTATAATCTTTATGAAATGATGTTTGTCGAGGTTGTAACAAAAATAAATATAATTTGAGTTCTTATATGACTCTTACCAATTGGCCAAACCACATTATTTCAGACATCCTGCTAGAGAGAGCCAATAATTCCTTGGATCTACAAAGCCTCAAAAACCAAGTAAGCCATATCGGTTTCACGTAATAATAGTAATTTAACGGTAAGTACTAGGCTGTCATGGCTCGCCAGGTGGTGTTGAATTAGTAATACACCGCGCGGCGATCGATAGGCTGATGGCACCTTTGGGCCACTTATAAATAAAGACATTTCACACGTGTTCAATGTTTATTTATAGTGCTTCGTTTGTTTTGATATCCTGGTAGTGGCGGTTCAAGGACATTAGAACATTCTTTCCTCGGTTGACAAATATGGTTGATTATAACAAAGGAGAGCGTCAATTTTTGCAAGGCGATTTGCCCCAGATCATAAAGGTGCGTATAATTTTATTATGAAATAGATATCATATCATTTGCTTTAATTTCTAGATCAGAGGGGTCATAAAATAATCATGAAATGTAACGGGAAAATTGAGAAATCGGGATGAAAAAACATGAATGTGATAAGGACAATATTTAAAAGCGTACATGTTTATGATTTAAAGTATAGCACAAAATAAATACCGGTTTTTTAAAGAATTTCTACAAAATCTGACATGATAATGAAACGGAAATCATAATGAAATAATAAAAAGTAATATTTTGATCCTGCCGCTGATTTCTTGTATTTGGGTAAACAAGGATAATGGCTGTCAAACTATCGTAGCTACTATGAACAAAAAAATCGTAGCACTTATTACAAAGAGATAAGGCTTAGCACTGTTAGTGCGCTACTACTAGTATCCATGAAGTTATAATTTTAAACCGGAGCACACTCTTGGGCCAAAAAGCGAGGCCGAAAGAGAGAGTAATTTAGGGAGCCGCGTCCCACTTCGACTTAGGGAGTTATGACGTCATTAGACAATAATGCCAGCATGACAACAACTCAAAATGTCAATGTGTGTCAATTTTGTAACGAGTTCGAGTGAAACACCGCCCCCCATATTATGCCCTCTATCGGACCGTTTTTCTAGTCACCTATTAACGACTGTTTTACACGGTAACAAGGTTCATCAAATGAACCTTATAATCTGTGGTTAGGGAAAAAGCGCAACAATTACATCCACTTTTTATAAATCCATGGTAGTATCAGACCTCAATAGAAAAATAGTCAATACGAGACGCATCCCCCATACCACCAACCCAACTCCTTCGGCCCCACCTTGTGGCCGAAAAGCACACTCCAGTTTTTAATTAAGTATAACTTCATGCGGCAGACATGGATGACAGTGACGTCATACATTAATAGTGTCTAACCCTGATCGAGATCATGAATGCCTGTCTGACCTGGGGCTACGTGCCTAGGCTATGGAGGAATGTGAACGTGATATTCATACCTAAACCAGGTAAGAGTGACTATACAGATGCAAAATCCTATAGACCCATCAGTCTCACATCATTCCTGTTGAAGACACTGGAAAAACTGTGCGACAGGGACCTACGGGATCTAACGCTCAAGAACATACCGATGCACGACAACCAACACGCGTACAGCTCAGATAAATCTACAGAATCGGCTCTTCACATGGTCGTCAGCCGGATCGAGAAGGCCATCGGTGACAAAGAAATGTGCCTCGGCACGTTTATTGACATTGAAGGCGCTTTCGATAAGACCCACTTCGCCAGTATAGGGAATGCCTTAACTAATCACGGCACGGAACCCGGACTGACCAAGTGGATCATGAACATGCTCAACAAAAGGACCATAAGGTATGCAGGTGAGCCGCAGGCCGTAGCGGCGGTGCGAGGATGCCCACAAGGGGGAGTCCTATCACCGTTGTTATGGAACCTAGTAGTTAACAACCTTATAACCAAACTAAACACGGAACACCTTTACACAATAGGCTATGCTGATGATCTGGCGATATTAATATCGGGTAAATTCGCCAGTACGGTATGTGACCTCACCCAAGCAGCTCTCAGAATCGTGGAGCGCTGGTGCAAGGAATTCGACCTATCAGTAAACCCCACCAAGACAGAAATGGTAATGTTCACCAACAAAAGGGCACTTGGCAGCTTTACCAAACCAAAACTGTTCCAAACTGAGTTACATCTGACCAATGAGGTAAAGTACTTAGGACTCACTCTTGACAGTAGACTCCATTGGACCAACCACATAAACAAACGCATAAACAAGGCCGAAGTAGTCTTCTGGCAGTGTAGAAGGATGATTGGTAACAGGTGGGGGCTCAACCCAAAAATCACTCTCTGGCTCTACAAGACGATAATCCGGCCTCTATTCTGCTACGGGGCGCTGGTCTGGTGGCCAAGAACGAACCTCGCCACCGTACGAAACAAGTTGCAGAAACTACAGAGGCTTGCATGTGTGGCTACCACAGGTTGCTGGAGGAGCACTCCGACCGCAGCCTTGGAAGTCATGCTAAACCTTCCACCGCTTCACCTCCACATACAGCACTCCACATACAGGAGGCTGCCCTGTCAGCGGTAAGGTTGCGAACCCTCAACGTATGGTCTAATTTGAACACTCTGCACACAATATGCCTGGAGAGGGTATACGAAGAACTGCCAGTGCTCAGGGCAGGCACGGATCGGATTCACAAACGTGCTGTCTTCGATAAAAGGTACAAAATACAATTACATGAGGACGACAATCAGGAAGGACTCAACCTCCGGGAATTGAGAATCTTCACTGATGGATCTAAAACAGACGTGGGGTCAGGTTGCGGAACATTCTCTGAAGACCTGAACATGTCTATAGTCACACCGCTGGGCGCTCACAACTCAGTATTTCAAGCTGAGTGCGTGGGCATCATCAATGTCGCTGCCGCCATCACTGGAAGGAAAGTAACAGGAGCCTCCACCCGTATACTCTCTGACAGTAGGGCAGTACTGATGGCTCTAGGAAGTCACATCATTACATCTGGACTTATACACCAGTGTCATGAACGACTAATGGAGGTAGGTCATAATAACAATATTGTCCTTCAATGGATCAAAGGTCACAGCGGATCCCGGGGGAATGACGCTGCGGATGAGCTGGCCAGGCAGGGGTCGGGTGCTGGGTCAATTGGCCCGGAGCCTATTCTTTTGACGCCCTTCAGCAAGGTACGCTCGACGCTGCTGGAACGAACCGGGAGACTGCACATAACACATTGGCAAAGTCATGAGGAATGCAGACAGGCTAAACAAGCCATGCCTATTATTAACGACAGACTCACCAAAACACTTCTCCGTCTCGGCAAAATCCGCTTAAGGATGGTAACTAGTGTGATAACAGGTCATGGACCATTTAACAAACATCTCTTTAACTTAGGTGTTACAGACAGTCCCCTGTGCCGTGGGTGCATGGAGACAGAAGAAACAGTCTCTCACGTGGTGCTGGAGTGCAACGGAGTGGCCCCGTACAGGGCAAAACACCTCGGATCCCCAGGTGAGGTCCTACTCAACATCAAAGGTTTGATAGGATTCCTCGAGGAGCTGGGCTGGCTGGACTAGCCGCCCTTCCTTTACGCAAAATAGGCGCTAGACGTTGAGTTGCGGAAACCTGCCCGTACTACAATACAATACAATACAATACAGTGTCAAACTATAATCATAAACAAGATTAGCAAAATAAACGTAACTCCTTACTGAAAATGACCGTTTCGTCTCGGCCCAGGAGAAGTTCAATGCTGTAAAGACGTCAACAACTTATTTAGCACTATCTGGATCGCGGAAGGATCAACTAAATTACTTTTTATTTTGTCTAGTTTCGTAATAAAATGGGCATTTGCTTAAAATTTAAGAACAAACCTTATACGAGACCATAATCGCAAGTGGGCCCGGAATTGACAATCTCCTTTGTACATATGTATCACTTTATCTATATACAAATATATATCTCAAACAAAGTCGTGTTGGTTACAAATGGTTACACCATTCTCGAGTCGTTCTCACAATGGTTACACCATTTGTAACTCGAGAACGGCTGAACCGAATAACAGAATAACTATTAAAATATTGGAAAAATATATATATTGTTGGCGGTACGAAGTCTGTCGGGTCAGCTAGTTCAGATAAACAATTTATTTATTTATTTATTTTATTTATTTGGAGATCCAACAGCTGTGACATAAACATTATAGCAAATACAGGAATCTGATTATAGGAACTCACAGGTAGTGACAATTATAATATTAAAACAACCGTAGCAGTAGCGTGATTCTCTTGAAAGTAGCTGAAATATATATTTGATTAAACAGCTGTAGTGCTACTTTAAATCGATCCCATTATCAGATCCTACCACAGGCGCAAATCCAGAATTTCATTCAGGGGGGGGGGGCACTTTCCTTCACAAATAATCTTGCGCTCCGCACATATGGCCGCCGTAGTACGCGAGACTTAAAAGTGTCAGGGGGGAGGGGGGGCAAATGACTCCATAGGGCCTAATATTTTTGTGCTGGTTAAATTGTTATTATAAAACCTAGGTACTCGTAAATTTAGCCTATATACGCCCCTATATAAAAACGCCCATTGCTGACCATAATAGGCCTCCTCACATGCACGAGAGGTACTCGTTATTAAAAGTAGTAAAAACAAAACCTATCTAAAACATTACATAACATGCCAGTACAAAAATGCCAGGTCTCGCAACGCAGTTCTCCTACTGCAAAAATATTGAGATTAGAAAACTAGCCGGTCTAATGTTAAACCAACTTTCGGAGCTATTATTTACGAAACTAATAGTGTTATTCAAAAGTTGTTTTAGAAGACCCTTATTTTTTTGAAAAACCTATCCAACGGCACCCTACAAGATAGGGTTGGAGGAAAAAAAATTCACCCTCCGCTTCATGTGTACGAGAGCTACCCTAGAAAATAATATTTTCTCAGATTTTGTTTTACCACTTTGTCGGCGTGATTAATACACATATTCATACCAAATTTCAGCTTTCTAGTATTCACAGACGGACGGATGGACGGACAGACGGATTTGGCGAAACTGTAAGGGTTCCTAGTTGACTACGAAACCCTAAAAATTAAGTCTTCTTTCATTAACATTTCTTATCTACAGTTTTTAAAGTAGGTACTTCCCCTTCATACGGCAATGGCCCTATATATTCATAGAATAGCGATTGCTGTGATGACCTTACTATGCAGATTAATTCGTTCGCTTGTCACAGAAACAAAGCAATGAGGATAAGGATAATAATAATTGAGGATGTGGGTATTAAACAGTCGTTGAAGGAGCGCTTCTTCGGTCGGCTGACAAAAGTACTTAATAGTCTTCTGTCAGGTGGCAACAAGGTGCGCGCCTTCAATGCCTGGGTAATGCCCCTACTCACATACTCCTTTGGCATACTAAGGTGGACACAGACCGAGCTGGATGCCCTGGATCGGAGAGTCCGTCTATTGCTCACCACACACCGTATGCTTCACCCACGCTCGTCTGTTATGAGATTGTACATCCCACGGAAGTGTGGAGGTCGCGGCTTTTTAAACGCCAAAAATCTCCACAACCGTGAGGTGTACAATCTCAGGAACTATTTCCTTAACAACGAGTGTGGGATGCATCGTGATGTGGTGGCAGTAGATAAGGGTCTCACGCTGCTCTCCTTGGCAAACGAGAACTGGCGCAAACCTGTGGTGCTAAGCACCGAGGATCGCAGGGCGGTATGGGAGAGCAAGGGGCTACACGGGCGGTTCTACAGGGCCCTCACGGGACCCAACGTGGACCTGCTCGCGTCGGTGAACTGGTTACGATTCGGGGACCTCTTCGGAGAAACCGAAGGTTTTGCCTGTGCAATTGCGGACGAAGTTATCATGACGAATAACTACCGGAAATATATCCTGAAGGACGGTACGGTCGACATTTGTCGGGCATGCCGCCGTCCCGGAGAGTCACTCAGGCATATCATCTCCGGTTGTTCTCATCTTGCTAACGGCGAGTACTTGCACAGACATAACCTCGTAGCCAGGATTATACACCAGCAGCTTGCTCTCCTATACGGTCTTGTGGACTACGAAGTGCCGTACTACAAGTACACACCTGCGCCAGTTCTCGAAAATGGTCGTGCCACGCTCTATTGGGATCGATCTATTATCACGGACAGGACTATTGTAGCCAATAAGCCTGATATCGTGGTAATAGATCGACCGCAACGCCGGGCCATGCTCGTCGACATCACCGTCCCATGTGACGAGAACCTCGTGAAGGCCGAGAAGGACAAGTCCAGCAAGTACCTAGACTTGGCTCATGAGGTAACCGCCATGTGGGAGGTTGATTCGGCGATCATTGTGCCGATAGTTGTTTCTGCGAACGGTCTCATAGCGAAGAATCTCGACCAACACCTAGAGAGACTTTCGCTACGGGGTTGTGGTTGGATCAAGGGTCAGATCCAGAAGGCGGTTATCCTGGACACGGCGCGCATAGTCCGAAGGTTCCTCTCTCTGCGGCCCTGACCACCGGCAGCCTGGGCCTTGCTCCGTTGCCGGCGGCACCCTAGGATAGGTTTTTTATAATGTTTTTATTATTTTTGTATGTTTTAGATGTATTTTTATATTTTCTTTTAGTTATATAAATATTGTAAAAAACCTAATCCTAAGAAGAAAAATGAATAAAGAGAATAATAATAATAATAAATACTCTTTATTGCACACCTCATACAGTTACAAGCACAAATTTTACAATTAGATAAATTTAGGTAGAGGTAACAACAGGCGGTCTTATTGCTAATGAGCGATTTCTTCCAGACAACCTTTGGGTAGTGGAGACTAGAGAAAAACAATAAGCAGTAGGTGGTGCATAGAAACAAAAGAGACGAAATAGATAACACAGCACATTCATATGAATATACATACTTAAATAAATAGAAAATAAACATACATATACGTACATATATACATATATAATACACACAATAAGAAACAACAGTGTCAACTTAAAAACCTAAGGAAGAGATAAATAGTATTCCTTAAGTTGCGATTTAAAGCTACCAATAGATTGCGCGCGTTTAATGTTGAGAGGGAGAGAATTCCACAAACGAACGGCCTGGAACGTAAATGAGCAATTATAAAATTTGGAAGATGAAGATGGCACTTTTAGGAGCAATTAAGGATAACACGTTAATGGAAAACTATTATTTTAAACCATTATCTACCAAGCTGTGTGTGTATTGCGTGACCGCATGTAACATGTTGCATGCTAAAATTGCATGTTCGCATTTCCTATTGTTCTGACCTAGGGCGTTATTGCTAGCCTTGAAGCCAAAACAATCTGCGATAGCCTAAAATTCTAAACAGCTGAAATACCTGAATTTTAACAGTTATTTAGGACGTTATTGATCTGGGGAGAAGAATAGGCGTACCCGCTATTCAAGATAGTAGTTTCCTTGTAATTAAGCTTCCGTGCATAAGTTAAATTTCTAGGAATATGTGTAGTTCATATTTTGTTAAAGTTTGATATTTGTTGTATTCGGCCAGGAGCGTACTCAGGGGTAACTGCGCCTACCATTGATAAATAGCTTTAGTAGAGGCACTTTCGCACATCTTGCCCTTTTCTTACTGAGGCAAGTTGGATAAGATTATCCTAGACCGAACCAACCGTGTAGTCACGCTTAATGCCTAGCCGCTTCGTGTGCGGATTTCTTCATGTATGTGCTCGTACGAGTATGACGTATAGCTCTCACTCTACGCGCATATTACGATTTACGATACGCTTACGTTACGATACCATGTGCAGAAGGCCTAAGTAAATAAAATAAATTAATACCCTCGACTAAATGAATAAACACAATACTTTTAATTATTAATGTGTTTACATTTCAGCTTGTAAGTATTGGGCAAATATTTATTTTATTAATAGCCTCTGTTCCTACGATACAAACTGATTTCTAGGTCGTGATCCAGAAACCATTTTTTTTGACTCGCTAACTGATCAAAATTATTGTATGGTAGTATTTTCTCAAAGCAGAATTAGACAATAAAAAATTTCTTATTTTTTAAGTAAAAACAAGACGTCACATTGAGTAGGGTGACCAAATTGTATGCAAAAAGTATTTTTCGACTTAACTCCTAAAAAATAGTTATCAATATATGTAGATGATAAAAAAAAATACCGCTATCATCATTAAGCTCTCTTGCTCCACAACCCCGAAATCACCGTGTATATAGTAGGAACGCAGGTATAGTACTAGTGCACGGCCAAACTAGTCAAACTTTGCAATTGAAACTTTGACCATCGTGCCTGTTGTTCCTACATCAGTGTAACCGGTTACCGGTTACTGGTACCGGTTAGATTGAACCACCCTTTTTAAGGTTCCGTAGTCAACTAGGAGCCCTTATAGTTTCGCCATGTCCGTCCGTCCGTGTGTCCGTGGTCTAGCTCAGTGACCGTTAGCACGAGAAAGCTGAAATTTGGTATGAGTATGTGCATCAATCACGCCGACAAAGTGGTAGAATAAAAACTACTATTCCAGTTTTTAATACGAAACAACGTTTTTTAATACAATTGCGAAAAAACTAGAATCAAATAAAATTACATTTATATTCTGTCAGTGTACGAAAGACAGCTTCATTCAATCGCGCGTTGTTCAAGTAATACTATTGGCTCTCGCATAGTACTCCTTTATGCCCAATCGCGCGTAGTTCAGGTGGGTCATTTATAAGCGGGTCTCGCATAATACTCATTTATTTCAAATTCTGATCTGCAAATCGTGCGTAAAATCAAACTTTACGCACGATTTGCAGCTACATAAACTAAACTTTTTAAGCAATTGTATTAAAAAATATTTTATTAGGGTATTGTACACCCTGTACACATTATCACGTGTACGGGGTGTGATTTTTTTTCGCTCAAACCCTATTGTGCTGGTTATCGTTGGATACGTTATATCTAAAAATAATAGAGGTCTTCTAAAACAGTTTTTGTGTAATATTAAAAGTGTCATAAATAATAGCTCTGAAAGTTTATAAAAGGGCGTCCCGTATCTAACTTTTGAATCGTGGATACAAAAGATTTGAAAATAATCATGGAAGTGAGGTCTGATAAGTAATTTTAATGAAAACTATATAGAATAAAAAACCGGCCAAGAGCGTGTCGGGCCACGCTCAGTGTAGGGTTCCGTAGTTTTCTGTCCGTCACAGTAAGTGTCCTCACTTAAGAGTTAAAAAAATAGGTTTTTTCAAAACTTTATTTGAAAGCACGTCATTTCATTGTGATTTTGTAGAAATTACAGGTACAATAAACACCTGCTTATTATACGGTTAAATTACAAACTTAGTTCAGAAATTATTATTTGTATTTTTTTTCAAAAACTATTCAACCTATCAAGTTCAAAATAATTTTCCTAGAAAGTTTTTATTAAGTTCTACTTTTGAGATTTTTTTCATATTTTTAAAACTTATGGTTCAAAAGTTAGAGGGGGCGGGGGACACAGTTTTTTACTTGTGGAGCGATTATTTCCGAAAATATTTACATTATCAAATAATTATTTTACTGAACCCCTATTCATTTTTAAATACCTATCCAACAATATATTACACGTTAGGGTTGAAATGAAAAAAAAAATCACTCCCCACTACGTATAGGGGAGGTACCCTAATAAAACATTTTTTTCCACTTTTTATTTTACCACTTTGTCGGCGTGATTGATATACATATAAGTACCAAATTTCAGCTTTCTAGTGCTAACGGTCACTGAGATTATCCGCGGACGGACGGACGGACGGATAGACATGGCGAAACTATAAGGGTTCCTAGTTGACTACGGAACCCTAAAAACGGTTGAGCGGCATAGTGAAAGGACGTAAGTGCCGGATAGTAAAATGATGTAAGCCCCGCCAAATATTGTTTAATAAACGACTTTTTGAACGGATGTATTATAACAGGCCGGCAACTACGGAACCCTACACTGAGCATGGCCGACATGCTCTCGACCGTGGCTTGGTTTTAATATAATTTCCGTTAGCATGTAAGTAACATTGCCCTTTTTAAACAAGGCAAATGGCACCATACAAATTATTTAAATACTTATGTGATGATAAGTAATCCTTTAAGTTATGTAATAAAACGGCTTTCAGAAATTGACGCAAAACTATATTACACTCAATTTCTTAGAGCTGTTTTATCTCCAGAGGGACTGTTAATATTCGCGGCGCGCGCGAAACGTGCCCTAATAAACCAGCTCAGAATAGGTACCTACGCATGTTTACTGTTAACTTAATAACGTATTAACAACCACCTGAGCTACCGGTTCTAAATAGGCAAGCAAGTGAGAATTGAGTTCTAAGAACTCCATGCCTCTTGCTACCCCCTATTAAATTTTGGAACGTCACTGCTACGACCTTAAATAATTCAAAAAATCGGAGCGGCCATTGACAGGCGTTTCCCTCTGCCGAAAACATATGACCACTTGACCAGTGGTCATTTTTAGGGTTCCGTACCTCGAAAGGAAAAAACGGAACCCTTATAGGATCACTTTGTTGTCCGTCTGTCTGTCTGTCTGTCAAGACCATTTTTCTCAGGAACGCGTGGAGGTATCAAGCTGAAATTTGTATCTAGACATGCGGCAGCGTGTCAAGCCAAGTTCAAGCAAAGGAAAAAGGCTAGCCAGCGCCGAGTGTATATTACACGAACCACTTGGTGCCACTTTTGACCCTTCTATAAATCAAAACCTCTTTAACGTAAACACATAAAACTACGTGTGTTTCATTATATCCATAAGGACATCTAGAAGCCCAAATTTAATGAAGCTAGCTCAAATGGTTATAAAGATATGAAGGTCAAAAAGTCGTAAATTTTTGCACTGACTGACTGACTGACATATAGTACCTAAATCTAACCTACTTTCAGATGACCTATAAGGATGAAATGTGTGTAAGCGTAGGAAAAAATCTAAAAATAAAAGAAAGTTAAAAAATAGGGGGATAACTAACTGTAGTGCAACATGTATAGATCTATGTTTTACTAACTACATGAAAAATAAGTTTAATGTCGAAGTAAATGAATATGGCGTCTCAGACCATAAGGGCGTGCTAATTAGTGTTCCGTCAACAAATGACAGTGTATGTAGAAACGTTCGGATCATTGAAAAAAGGCTTTTTAACGACAGAAATATTCAGTTTTTCAAATCCGAACTGAAAAAAATTAACTTTGAGGATGTATTATCAAAGGATAAAAACGTTAATGATGCATATAAAAATTTTAGTAACATAATAAGTGACTTATTAGATTATTGCATACCTAAGCGTATCATCACGATTAAGCCAAACGTTAAAAAAACTTGGCTTACAAACGGTATCAAAACATCTTGTAGAAATAAAAGACTACTTAAATTACTAGTGACTCAAACAGATAATCCTAGTTTAAACAAATATTACAAAACATACGAAAAAATATTAAGAAAAACAGTGTATGCCTCAAAAAAAAATGAAAATATTAAGAGGATGAGGAAATCCGACAATGTAGTCAGATCTATGTGGAATATAGTCAACGAACAAAGAAATAAAGTAACAAAAAAGAATATAAATAATATCAAACTTAAAGTAAGTAATGTGACAATAGAAGATCCTGAAATAGTTGCACAAGAGTTTAATAAATACTTCCTATCTGTTGGTGGCATTTCAAACTCCGTGCATCTAAAGGGCCGCCCAGTCCAGAAACTTATTCCGAACTCATTATATTTACACCCAGTTTCACCAGCGGAAATATTAAAAATAATTAGGAACTTAAAAAACAAACGCAGTTACGGTTTTGACGAAATTCCCCCATTGCTAATAAAGAAATGTGCTGAGGAAATGTGTCTACCTTTAACAGTCTTAATCAACCTTTCTTTCTCCGAAGGAATCGTACCCGACCTACTAAAGGTATCCATTATAAAACCCTTGTATAAAAAGGTGATAAACTTAACACAAATAATTATCGGCCAATTGCTCTCTTACCTTCTTCAGCTAAAATACTCGAAACCGCCATGGCATCTCGGTTATATTCATTTTGTGAGAAATTTAATATTCTACACGATGCACAAAATGGCTTTAGGAAAAATAGATCAACAACTCTGGCAGTCTATAAATATGTTCATTATATTCTTAATATTATCAATAAAAAGCAATATGCTATAGGAGTCTTATTAGACATGAGCAAAGCCTACGACCGGGTCTTATATAATATTTTACTAAATAAACTACACGGGATAGGTATCCGAGGCACAGTGTACGATTGGTTTTCATCTTATCTATCTAACCGCAAACAAATTGTAGAGATTGAACACTACAACCATAGTACAGGGAGAATACAAAGAATTAAGTCGCAGGAAATGGCCGTTACAAACTCTATTCCTCAAGGCAGTGTCCTTGGCTGTTTACTGTTTTTAATCTACATAAACGATCTGCCGGAAAATATAAACTGTCCATGTTCTCTGTTTGCAGACGATATCTCTCTAGCACTACCATGCCACGATGAAGCGGAACTAAAAAGTAAATTAGATTCTACCCTATCGATTTTACTCTCCTGGCTAGATGAACATAACTTAAAAATAAATTTTGATAAAACTAAGATCATGCAGTTTAAACCTTATCAAAGACAAAGCTTACAAATTAACTATACTTTTGAAAATACCTTCATAGACTGCGTATATTCCCATACACTTTTGGGTATCGAAATTGATCCAACTTTGAATTGGAGAGATCATATAGAAAAAGTCATGAAAAGACTAAGTTCTTTTTCATATGCTCTAGGTGAACTAAAAAGATGCACGGACTTAAAAACTGCCAAATGCGCATACTACGCTTTCGCTCATTCCTGGCTATCATATGGTATAGTAATATGGGGAAATAGCTGCCACTCAATCCATTTATTTAAGTTACAAAAAGACTGCATCCGAACACTGGTTAATATAAAGATACCGGCGAGCTGTATGCCGCATTTCATTCAGCAAAAAATACTTACCTTAGCTTCTATATACATCTTGGAAGTAGGCGTGTTTGTAAAAAATAACTATCACATGTTTCCACAATATTCCCGTCCTGTGAATCTACGCCCTCAAAACAGGTTAGCTCGACCGGATTCAAAGTTAGAGATGATTCATTCGGGTCCATTCGCGATGTCAGCAAAAATATATAACAAAATACCGAAATCCATCACAAAAGAGAATAACATAAAAAAATTTAAAGCTTTATTAAAAGATTTCTTGATAAAAAAGTGTTATTATTCTGTAGAGAATTTTCTAGATGATAAGACATTAGACTAAAGTGTATGCACTGTAAGTAAAAAAATAAATTAAAAAAAAACTGTGTCCTAAACGAGTTAAATTTTGTGAATAAGTACCTAGGAGTAAGTTAAATGTATTTAGGCTATGTTCACAAGAGCTGGCACGGGATAAATAAAGAATTGTTAACATCTCCATCATAAAAATTCGTGCAGGCTCCTGTGAATTTACCTACATACGATGTAGCTATAAGTATATAGTTTAGTATATATTTAATATTGCGATGCCCTTGCAGGGTTCATGTGTACCACTTCAACAATTGTAACATCATATCTACCATGTGTGCAATAAATAAATGAATATGAATATGAATATGAATAGGGGGGGTCCCCATACAGTTTCTTTTTTTAATTGTATCGTTGGAACCGTTACAAGCAGATATTTGAAACTATCCCAATATATGTATTATTATATTTGCTATATAACAGAAATATAAAAATAAAGTTAAGTCAAAAAATAAGTGGTGTCCCCATACAAAAAACTTGTAATACACGCTAAACGACCGGCCAACGGTGTGTCGTCGGCGGCGCGCGGCACCAATAGCATAAAAAAGAAAACCATGCAGCGGAAACGCAAGAAAAAACATTAAATCTCAATACCTGCCTAGTTTACAAAAAGTAATGATATCCCACTAAAAACATAAATGAAAAAAAGGAGAGCCAAGTTCAATACAAAAATTATGCTTGGCTGTGGGCTTCGCCGCAAAAAGAATGGAGATCTAAATGAGTGCCAAGTTCTATGCAAAATCCAAATATGTATTTATAGGAACAAAATAACATTATGAACAAGAATTAAACTCTATTTCTTTGCTTTATTGGGTGAGATCTTAAAGTAGGTTAGATTTGACTTGGCCAGTTTTTATCAGAATTAAAAAATATATATACTCGTATATGTTGAATAACTTTATAAAATGACTGATGTAATGAAAACTGGTCAAGTCAAATTTAACCTATTTATGCATATTTTGAAACTGAGTACTCGCAAGTAACTCAAAACCTAAAGGGTACTCCCGTAAACTCAGAAACTTGAAACTTGGCAAGAAGAAACTTTATATAGCACAGACAAAGGAAAAATTACGAAAAGTAGACATTTTTAGTAAAATCATACAAAAAATATTTTTTTAAATTTTAAACTTACTACCGTTTTCCTCGTAAACGCGTAGAGGTACTAAATTGAAATTCATATCAAATACTCAGGTCTATAATACCTTTAAGCTGTAAAGGTTTGTACGGAACCCTCGGTGCGCGAGTCCGACTCGCACTTGGCCGGTTTTTTTTTGTACATATATGGTGACGTTTATTTGGCGTGGCTATTTGTACGTCACGTACGTAAAAATACGCAATGTTTTTGGTTATAATGTTAATGGTTTGTAAATTATAAGTAAAGGTTCCGTTAAATATTCAGTGCCCCAGCTTATTCATAGTAGTATAAATTTAACTTCAAAATACACATGATAAGTATGATAACAAGGAGGCCGAACTGTTTCACCAAGAGGTCGACTTTAGAGTTAAAAGTTGTAAGAGTAGGACTTCTTTTTTTTTTTTTTAATTTTTTTTTTATATCATAAGGAAATACAGAAAATAAACCTTAACTAAGATGCGCCACTGAAACCTGTTAAGGTTTATGCGTGGTGCAAATGCATCGCATCGCTTGCAACAATTTAAATACATTATGACAGCGTTTTATAGGCGCCAGCGTTCTACAGTGTTTTATAGGCTTGTTCTTGGAACTAGAACAGTGGATAAATATTGTAATAGTAATTGTTTTACGGTAAAGGCGACAAATCCGAAATCGGAAACTATAGACCGATTAGTTTGATCTCACATATTTACAAATTGTTTATTAAAGTCCTCGAAAACCGCATTACCTCACTGCTTGACAAGCACCAACCCCCAGAACAGGCTGGCTTCCGACACAGTTTCTCGACCACAGATCACCGTCAATCAAATAATAGAGAAGACCAATGAGTTCAATATGCCTCTGTACATCGCATTTGTTGATTACAGTAAGGCGTTTGACAGTGTGAAACATTTTGCTGTATTCTCAGCTTTGCGCGAACAGCAAATCCAGAATACCTATATTGAACTCATTCAAATCATCTATCGCATAAGCAGAGCAAGTATGAATCTACATGCTCCCGGCCCTAAATTCCGCATCCAAAAAGGAGTCAAACAGGGAGACCCGCTGTCTCCAAAGCTGTTTACTTCCAGCTAAGCTAGCGGCCAAGTGGGAAACAATGGGCATTGACGTTGGCGGAAAAAGGTTGATTAACCTGCGTTTCGCAGACGACATAGTACTGTTTTCCTAAAATGCGGGGTGCATCTCGAGCAAATGCTACAAGACCTTAGCACGGCAAGTCTTGAAGTCGGACTCGAAATGAATAGGGCAAAAACCCAGTTAATGACCAATGGTCAGAAACGTAGGGTCAGGGTGGATGGGCAGGATATTCAATATGTGGACGAATACATCTATTTGGGCCAGATAGCATCCTTCGATAACAGGCAGTCTAAAGAAATCGATCGACGCATCGAAAACGCCTGGAAGAGCTTCTGGTCCATGAAGACGCTAATGAAGGGCAACCTTCCATTAGCACTAAAGCGCAAACTCGTCGACATATGTATCCTGCCTATCTTAACCTACGGTGCCCAAACATGGTCATTAACCGAAGCCCAGAAGTCACGACTCAAGATTTGCCAGCGATCAATGGAGCGCAGTATACTTGGAGTCCGCAGAACCGATCGGGTAAGGAACACCGAACTGCGCTCCAGAACTGGTATCGCAGATGTGGATGTTAAGGCCGCCAATCTTAAATGGGTCTGGGCGGGATTTGAAATAAGCAGCAATCAAACAGACGTTAAATATCTACTTGCAGGGCACTTTTCTCATACTTCTGTACAGTCACTATCAGATGTATCGGAGCGGCAAAGGTGGTCCAAATATCTGAATAACGCCTTTATTTTCAAAGCGATAAAGTGCATGTTCAGATATTTTTGGACCTTGGCCTTTCCGATGTATTTGATGGCGAATGTACATAGATATATACAATGCTGTTTCTTGATTCATATAGAATTTTACCGTCGGTTAGAGTATAAATATGCATAGCGCGGGCGAAACGTGCCCAAATAAACCAGCCAAATATACGCATGTTCTCTGCTACACTAATAACGTATCATTTATACCAGTCGAGCTTTAATCAACATAGGATATGTATTAACTATCCTATTTTGACGTTTTGCCGTCACGATAAAAACAGGGAACCGAAATGTATGCGGCGGGCGTTTACCGTAAACGCGAGTTAACCTAAACGTTACCTAACGGATTAGGGCTCATCCATTAATTACGTCATACATATAGGGGGCGGGAGGAGGTCTACAAAGTGTGACATGCTGTAAAAAGGGGGAGGAAGGGGTCCCAAATTTTGTGACGTCCACAAAATATTTATAAAATCTAATGTGAAAATTTTAAACTTACAATTATAGTATTTTCTTCATGCTCGATTTGTACCCAAATACTTTCGTTAGCTGTAAACTTTATATTATTTCCCTGACTGACTTCTAAGCCATAAGATTTATTTTACACCGTCCGGAGGGGTCAAAAAGTCATGAAATTCATGTGACGTAATTAATGGATGAGCCATTTACGTAAAGTGGGGAGTGATTTTTTTTCATTTCAACCCTAACGTGTGTTGTTGGATAGGTATGTAAAAATGAATAGGGGTTTACTATAATCATTTTTTGATAATGTAAATATTTTCGGAAATAATCGCTCCAGAAGTTAAAAAAAATGTGTCCCCCCCCCCTCTAACTTTTGAACCATAAGTTTTAAAAATATGAAAAAAATCTCAAAAGTAGAACTTTATAAAAACTTTCTAGGAAAATTATTTTGAACTTGATAGGTTGAATAGTTTTTGAAAAATAATTACAAAATAATTTCTGAACTAAGTTTGTAATTTAACCGTATAAGCAGGTGTTTATTGTACCTGTAATTTCTACAAAACCACAATGAAATGACTTGCTTTCAAATATAGTCACTGTGACGGACGGAAAATTACGGAACCCTACACTGAGCGTGGCCCGACACGCTCTTGGCCGGTTTTTTATTCGTTATTTATTATATGGAACTCGAAGTGACTTTATTGCTAATGCATAACAGTATTAACGCAATAAAATATAATGTGCAAACGGCAGATACATGGAAACGGAAGCAGGAAATTGTTATTGAACTGGAGGCGAATTCGACTTATTAAGGTGATATCGGGTGACATTACAACTCTATAGACAGACAAAGACGTCATCGCCACGTCCTCCATACTTTTACCTCCAGTACCTCCACCTAGGTTCTTTCAAAAATGAATACTGGCCTATATTGAATAGGTATATCTATAGGATTTGAAGCTAACATGGTCATTTATATAATAACCAGATAACTTACATAACGACCTTGTAGTTTCGCCATGTCCATGTCCGAAACATGTCTGTCTGTTTATCCGCGGCTTAGCTCCGTGATATTTAGTATTACTAGAAAGATAAAATACTTATGGGATGAATATGTGTGTTAAACGCGCAGTAATACGTGTAGTATGAATAAAGACTGTGTACGATAAATATCGTAGGTACATCGTATATCTTTTTTTCGGTACCACATATTCAAGCAACACTTCTTTTATAGTACATTATGATACAAGTGTGCTAAGTTGATCATTACATACGAAGCGATATTATGCGCACGAACGCATGTGAGTGCGGATAAGGAAGCTGAGCTTATGTAATGATCAAGCACACGCGTTTCATACGACGTTTTTCAACACACTTGCGAGGAAATAACAGAATAATATAATTAATAACTTTTGATAAATACATTAATTGTCAGAATGTTTACAGGATAGAGGTACTTACGAACCTAAGATAATTAAATTTAACTAACCTTTTTTGTGATGTTATTGAGTATCTGGAACTCTTTTTCAAATCATTTCATAAAATTAAAGACTTCACATTTATTGTGCAATAAATTATAGTATTTTTTTCTTACGTATTGCTCACTAGATTTTTATGATGACATTTTACTAGTATGTATCACAATTTTAAAATATATCCAAAGGTTAAATTAACGCTAAAATTGTCTTCTTATTCATTGAAAATATAATTTGTTTAAATTAATAAAACACGACGAGAAAAATCTAACAAATAATTTGATTTGAGGTTAACTTATAAATGGCGCGCAATTTTATTTTTTGGATGTGCGTGCAGCTTAAGTCAAAGGCGCGGACGTATAATGCCAAACAGCCAATATTAAAACAGACAATTCGTGTTTAAAACGTAATTTATTGTGTATTACGAGTAATATAATAAGTTGAAATGATTCTTATTCACAATCAGGATTGTATAATTTGTATTCTATCGTAAATGTGTATATTTTAAATATATTTACTTTTTTTTACTTTTTTAGAATGTAAACTCATAAAGAGTTAAAAAAAAGTAAAGGTAATACCCGACTAAATTACAACGATTCGTCTGCGTACGTACAACATTGGTACTAGAGTACACACGTCACTTGATCGGATTATTAAATTATTCCACTAGTTAGATAATAATTGTGAAATGCACACGTGTTTAATATCTAGGATTATGAGCATAAAAGCGGTGGAATAAGAACCTCGTTACGAGCAGGTGTGTTGAAAAATAATTTGTGGTCATCAAGTTACATAATAAAATTGCAAACATAATATAACGTTACGTTATCTGTGACTTTGATCACTATATATTCCACAGTGCCTATATTTTTTGAACACGGTGTTCTGACAGTGTTTACGAAATTTTCCTGTGAATAATAGTTTTTAATTTTTAATTAGATAAACCAAATTATACCTTATTACATTCTCTTTTCACAATAGCTTACATTTTTCAAATTGTACTTAGATGTCATTAGTTCTGAGGTGTTCTAGCTTTGGTGAGCTTGACTTTTTACAAAAATATGCCTCCCATATAAAAACTACTTTTAGTGCTTGGAGTAGAAAGTCTTCCTGACTGCCTCAAGTAGAATAGTATTTTATACAATCGTGACATAATTAAGAGCTTTTCAGTCGAGTGCTGAGTGGCCTAAGTAAGGTACGAGATTGAAAAGCTTGATTATGTCACTATTGTATACAGTATTTTTTCTACGAGTGCTCAATATAGGCAAGCCGGTAAAAATTGAGTTCGACGCCGCGAACTGCTGCCTCTATACAATAGAGTAACTTGAATCTCCCGGCAGAGCGTGCCCGTCCCCCCGCGGCGACGGCGGCGTGGCCGCGCGGGCTCGTGCAACAGTGTTACAATATTGTATGAAAATCCTTTGTACCATCGTTGACGATGTCACAATATGCGACCATAAAAGCTCTATCGGAAAGTATGCGCTAGTAGTTCGGTCTACACAATCACAATTCAAGCATTACAGTCGACGAGTAGAAAAAAGAGTTTAAAATCGTATTTTTTTGCAAGATAACATTCTAATGAGCATATAAAAACAATTGAAAATATAAATACAATTGTGGCATTGTAGCAGGAAGTGAGTGAAGATTATCAAAAAATGCTGGACAAAAAATTCAAGTTATGATGATCCCACCAAAAACATAAATGTAAAAAAGGAGAGCCAAGTTCAATACAAAAATTATGCTTGGCTGTGGGCTTCGCCGCAAAAAGAATGGAGATCTAAATGAGTGCCAAGTTCTATGCAAAATCCAAATATGTATTTATAGGAACAATAACATTATGAACAAGTATTAAACTCTATTTCTTTGCTTTATTGGATACCTATAACAATTGCTGTTATTTAAAAATATGAGATCTTAAAGTAGGTTAGATTTGACTTGGCCAGTTTTCATTACATCAGTCATTTCATAAAGTTATTCAACATATATATGTATATTTTAATTTTGATAAAAACTGGCCAAGTCAAATCTAACCTACTTTAAGATCTCACATTTTTAAATAACAGCAATTGTTATAGGTGTCCAATAAAGCAAAGAAATAGAGTTTAATACTTGTGCAAAATGTTATTTTGTTCCTATAAATACATATTTGGATTTTGCATAGAACTTGGCACTCATTTAGATCTCCATTCTTTTTGCGGCGAAGCCCACAGCTAAGCATAATTTTTGAATTGAACTTGGCTCTCCTTTTTTACATTTATGTTTTTGGTGCATGGTTCTTGCGCTGCATGGTTTTCTTTTTTATGCTATTGTCTATATGCTATTGGTGCCGCGCGCCGCCGACGACACACCGTTGGCCGGTTATTTAGCGCTTATTACAAGTTTTTTATATGGGGACACCACTTATTTTTTGACTTAACTTTATTTTTATATTTCTGTTATATAGCAAATATATTAATACATATATTGGGATAGTTTCAAATATCTGCTTGTAACAGTTCCAATAATACAATTTAAAAAAAAATTGTATGGGGACCCCCCCTATTTTTTAACTTTTTTTTATTTTTAGATTTTTTCCTACGCTTACACACGCTATGGATATGTCAGCCAGTCAGTCAGTGCTAAAATTTACGACTTTTTGACCTTCATATCTTTATAACCGTTAGAGCTAGCTTCATGAAATTTGGGCTTCTAGATGTCCTTATGGATATAATTAAACACACGTAGTTTTATGTGTTTACGTTAAAGAGGTTTTGAGTTATAGAAGGGTCAAAAGTGGCACCAAGTGGTTTGTGTAATATACACTTGGCGCTGGCTAGCCAGTCCCTTTGCTTGAACTTGGCTTGACACGCTGCCGCGTGTCTAGATATATATTTGGCAAAAACTCACACAAGCCCATACAATTGTAATATGATTCTATGTTTAGTATATATTACTAAACTCCAAATTATTAAAATAAAAGAAATGCTTGAATACGTGGTACCGAAAAAAATATATACCACATCATGCATGTCCGGATTTTATGGTACACAGTCTTAATTTTTTTTTCCGTATATGTTTTAGGGTTCCGTAATCAACTAGGAACTCTTATAGTTTCGCCATGTCCGTCTGTTCGTCCGTCCGTCCGTCTATTTGTCTGTCTGTGGCTTAGCTCAGTGATCGTGAGTACTAGAAAGCTGAAATTTGGTACGAGTACGTGTAATTATTACGCCGATAAAATGATAGTTAGATTAAAAACTGAAAAAAAAATTTGGTACATACTTACAAGTTACACATGACGTAGGGGTAATTATGTTTTCGCCTCAACCCTATTGTGTTGGGTGTCGTTGGGAAGGTAGAATAGGGGTTTTCTAAAACTATTTTTAGATAAAGTTAACACTTTCGGAAATAATGGCTCCAAAAATAAAAAAATGTATCCCCCCCCCTAACTTTGATTGGTAGGTTCAAAAAATATGAAAAAAAATCATTAAAGTAAAGCCTAATAAGTACTCTGTACTAAAAACTAAATTGAATAAAATCGGTTCAACCGTTTTTGAGTTCGCAAAAAGTTGTAAGTTCATAGTAAAAATAAGTGCCGCAAAATATCCCATAAAAATCGTCCTTTTGAGAGGCGTATTATTGTGATGAACTAAAAACTATGGAAACCTAAATTGAGCATGGCCTGACATGCTGTTGGTCGGTTTTTTCCTGTAAGAACACATAAAGTGAGTATGAATTATTTATCAAAATTTCAAATGACACAATCTCTGTAAAAATACCGAATACCGCTCCCCATTATTCTTTTGATGTCCACAAAATCTCATTGACGAGATATTCTGCCTCGTGCCTTGTTGGAAGGCTACCAAGCTCTCATACCGGCTATTATAAGACAGTGGTTTATTACCAATGATAGGCGACCTGCGAGCGAATCGAATGCTATGAATAACCAAAATAAAGACTGTGGCTAACCTCGAAGCATTACCTTTTATGTTGGAGTGCCAGAGATTTGGGACAAACTTCGAGATTTAAACTTACAGCACTGTACATTGTACAGTCTGTCCGGAAAAGTGTCGTAGAATTTATGAGTTTCCATATATATCACTACACATCTCTTTTCGAACAAACTCTAACGCTTACTACATCTTCGGTGTAACTTGTAACTGAGTGGCGATTATAATCTTCGTTCTTATTTTTATATGTTACTTAAAACCACTATACAAATACCTACCACTTAAGTTTTATCGTGAAATAAAAAAAAAATGTGTCTTGCATTATCTGGATCCCGAAATGAATTTATTGACATCTTATTGATACAATATTTAGTTTTGAGGGTACGTAAGATTTTTATACTTTCTTCTATTCTACCTAGTTGGTTACTAAGTTCTGTTACCAGATTTCTGACTGATAAAATATAAAATAAAGTTTTAAATAAAAAATTAAAGTAATTATTTAATACCCTTCTAATGAACATAATATGGTGTAAAAATATACAAATCAGATGGGAAATTTATTGAAAATCCTTGTAAAGGACAAAATTGCCTGAAGACGCAAACACGCGGTAAATTTAAGAAAATTATACTCTACAAAAGTGAATCAAATAAATATTGCACCTTTCTTAAGAATGTTCCATTGCTTGTTTGTAAGAAACCTGTTTATTAGACGTAATTGCGTGACCGCCATTTAATTTTCTTGCGATTTTATCCCACAGATATTCCCATTTGAAACATTGCCCATTTTTAAGTTTTGCACAAAATACATAGATTTAGACTGCTATGGAACAAGCAGACTTGCAACGTATAGTCTAGTATTTTATCATATAGACCCACGTGAACTATACATATACCAAGTTGAAGCTAAAGAATATACTTAGCTACCGAATCGTGCAAGACTGATGCGTCTTAAACGTGATTGACAACAATCAGGAGCATCGGAAGTATCGGCGGCAAACTCCTTTTCTGTAGGGCGAGATCCGACGGAGGAAAAAGAGAGGGAAAGTTACAAGTCACCGCCAGCATCGGCCTCAGGGGCACAATCAGGAGCATCAGGAGCATCGGCAGCAAACTCCTATTCTGTAGGGCTAGATCTGACGAAGGAAGAAGAGAGGGAAAGTAACAAGTCACTGGTAGCATCCCCAGCAACGATAGCAACGGCATCAAACTCTTCTCCCGTGGAGCTTGTCATAACGGACGAAATACACAAGTCGCCAGGATCAAGTTCTCAGGAGAACTTCAATCCGGATGTAAAAGAGCAGTCTGCTAAAAAGGTAGATGACACCGATATAAACCTCGCTATGAGCCAGGAAGACACAAGAACCAGGTCTAAATCTTTGGAATTAATTTCGGAAATAGATGAGCAGTTTTCAGATAACTATCCACTTTTAGACGACGAAATTTCCAAAAGTTTTGATTTAAGTAGTGATACTAGTTTAATTACTGAACTAAAAGTTAAAATTGAAAAATTAAAGATTGAGTTAGCGAGTACGGATCATGAATTACAAAATACAATCATAGAAAAAAATTAGCTATCGCGTCAAATAACCAAATTGACTTTAGAATTAAATACACTAAAAAAACTGTGCAATACAACACCTATCTCAAAGAAGGGGGCCCGTTTGAGCCGAATATCCAATACAGCTAGTCCTCTCGGTAAGTGTAACCATGGTCCGCGTTCTGATTTTTCATTAAAAACTTTAGAGCTAGAAGATACCATAGCAAAATTAAATACTGAGCTTTGTAAATATAAGGAGGAAATAATGCGTCTTAATCAAGTCATCGCGAACTTTGAACATGAACAGGCTCAGTCAGTGACGCCCAGGCCTTTCTCCGAGCCCTTGAACAATAACAAGAATATGAACGAATCCTATAAAGGTTCTGCTGAGTCCTCGAAATATAAAAGAACTAAAAATAAATTATGTATTATATCTAGCAGTAGACGTTGTAATGTACTACGTAATTTGGCGCCTTTAAGTTTATATAGCGATTTTGAATGTTGCCATTATTTAACACCCAATGTCGGAATAGACATACTCTTAAAAGATATAGATTTGAAACTAGCCGACTACTCTAAAAAAGACTTTTGTATTTTCATGGTTGGCGAGTCAGATTTTCATGTAACCCAAAATTATGACATCTTGGTTAATACTATAAAAAATAAGCTTAAGAGCTTGAATCACACCAACATTATTATTGCTTTGCCAACGTATATTTGTGGTGCACCTGTTTATAATTCACGAGTAGAATCATTTATTAATAAACTTGGGCAGGACATGTATAATCATAAATATGGCTATTTACATGATTCTAACCGAGACTTAACTCTAGATCAGTTTTCACTGGGAACTGGCAAAATTATCAGCTCTGGTGTTCAAACCATACTTCGGAGTATAGCTGAAATAATATTAGAAATTCAAAATACAATTTCTTCGGACCCTGTAGATGTTGGTTTGGATTTTTTTCGAGGATAAATCTAACATAAATAAACATGTTTCGCAGTTAAGTAACAAAATTACAATTTTTCACCAAAACATATGTGGTTTGTTAGGAAAACTTGATCTATTGCAAGTTGCCTTGCAGGAATTTGAGAGTGGAATAGATATAATATGCTTAAGTGAAACTTTTGTAAAGTGTGAATTTATTAATAATATTAAACTGTGTAATTACAAGTTAGCGGCATATTACTCTAGGGACTGTAGTAGAGGCGGCACTGCAATTCTAGTTAGGGACAAACTAAATGTAAAGCCACTGAAATTTGAGAATAAGTTAGCATGTGATTACTACTTTGAATGTTGTGGATGTGAGATCACAGGGTTAGATATTGTAGTAGTTACTATTTATAGAATTCCCGTACAGACCAAATCTCACATAAATATATTTTTGCATAAACTTAGAATCTTACTTACAAATCTAACTATGACTTATAAGAAAAAGAAAATTGTCATCTGCGGAGATTGGAATATTGATATATTAAAAGATAACTTGTTTGCTAAAGATCTCAAGGGTGTATTTTTAAACTATAATTTCAAAATGCATATTAAGTCACCCACTAGAGGCAAGGCCTGTTTGGATCAAATAGCTAGTAATATAAAAACGGTCAAAGCAAAAACACATAATCTTTGTTTATCAGACCATGATAAGGGACAAACTATTGAACTAAAAACTAAGAAGACTATAAAATGCTATCAATGGTTTGAATGTAAAAGAGATTACTGTAATACGAATGTGGCCAAGTTTTGTGAATGCATTGCTAGTCTATCTTTTTCAGATGTAATGACTACTCATAATTTAAGTGACGCTTTTGCTACCTTCCACGAGACGTTGTGCCTTTTCTACAACCTGTGTTTTCCTTTGTTAAAAGTCAAGATAAGTAGCCGACAAAGTAAAATAAAGTGGCTCACAAAGGGTATAAGGAAATCTTGTAGCATTAAACGTAAGTTGCATATGAATATAAAATTATGTAAATTTAACAAAAATGAGAACAAAGCCCAACTGAAAAAATACAGTAGTATTTTGAGGAGATGTATTCATGCTTCACAAAGAATAATTAACAATAAGTACATTCGAACAAATAAAAATAAGTGTAAAGCTACTTGGAATATTATAAATTCAGGGACATGTAGAAAAAGTTCGAACTATTTTGACTCTATAATATTTAATAATTTAATTTATGACAATCCTCAAGACATTTGCAACTTATTTAATGATTATTTTATTGACAGTATATACCATGAAGCAAGTAGCTCTAACACAGTACCTAATGTCACTTGCAGCTATAATAATCCAAGTGCTATATATTTAAGGCCTGTCGATGAAAGGGAAGTTTATAGGATAATTATGTCACTAAGCAATAGCAAATCATGTGGCTATGACAATATCACTACAGATTTACTAAAATTTAACGCTGCATATTTGAGTTACCCGCTGTGTCATATCATAAACCTATCATTCCAGGAAGGTATCTTTCCAGAGCAACTAAAATTAGCAAAAGTAAAGCCTCTCTACAAGAAGGGTGATTGCAATGACATTAATAACTATAGACCCATTACTTTGGTCCCTGTTCTATCCAAGGTCCTGGAAAAGGCCATGCATGTTAGATTGACAGAATTCTTAGACAAGCGAAATATACTACATCCTAATCAATATGGGTTTAGAAAGGGCCGATCCACTGAATTAGCATGTTTTCATTTAGTTAAGTATGTTACGGAAGCTATTAATAATAAAACTGCCATTACGTCAATATTCCTAGATTTGAGTAAAGCATTTGATAGCGTGAATCATAATACACTTCTAAGGAAACTAGAATCGTATGGTATTAGGGGTCAGGCACTCGGCTGGCTCAAAACGTATTTGGAAGGAAGAAAACAGCAAACTGAGATCTCAAAAATTGAGGAAGTTGGGAAAAAACTTGTAAGGCACACTTACCTTTCGGGATATCGTGAAAACCGTTGTGGCGTGCCCCAAGGCAGCAATTTGGGACCCTTGCTTTTTGTTATTTATGTGAATGATTTCCCTCATGCAATCTCATCGGAGAGCATTTTGTTTGCGGATGATACGACAGTGATGGTAAAAAGTGAAGATGATTCTTCTTATAATGAACAAATAAATCAAACATTAACTGACATACACCGATGGACATGTAACAATAAACTTAATATTAATCTAAGTAAATCTTTTTATATTCAATTCCAATATTATGATACTCCAAAGATCCAATTAAACGTTAGCTTGAACGATAAAGTAATAGACAGTTGTGATTATATAATTTTTTTAGGTTTGCATGTAGACAAGCATTTAAACTGGAAACTTCATGTAAATTATGTTTGCACTAAGTTGGATAGTTTTGTATATGCCATAAGAAGACTAAGGATGACTGTTTCAACAGAAGCTGCCATCACTGCGTATCATGGGTATGCGTCATCACTCTTGAACTACGGACTATTGCTTTGGGGAAATTCGGGTGATGTGAATAGAGCGTTTATTCGGCAGAAAGATTGCATTCGTGCTATAGCCGATATCTCACTCATGGATGACTGTAGGCCTATCTTTAAAAACCTAAACATATTGCCGTTGGCATGTATGTATATTAAAAAAGCATGTCTATTTGTTAAGAAACATCCCGAGCTATTTAGATTTAGGACAGATGTCTATTACGGTAACAGAAGAGCGCAATATGATGGACTAATGTATCAACCTCGTTGTGAGTCCGTAATTTATCGAAAAAACGCATACAATATGTGTATTTTTTTGTTTAACAACCTTCCTAGAGAAATGAGGTTAATGGAATATAATAAATTTGAAACAGTAATTACAAAATGGCTTACTGAAAAATGTTTTTTTAGTGTCAAAGAATATTTAGCATTTTTAAAGTATAATTTATTCTAAAATTGATATTAACTTTGTGTAAATTGACATCACATTGTGGAGTTTTTTTTTTTTTTTTTTTTCTAATGTTTATCTTTGTGTATTAATTTTCATTTCATTCTTACTTATAAAAATTGACATTACTTTGTAGATGATGCTGTAATTGTATTGTTATTAATTTATTATTATATCTGGACATCACATAAAATTATTATTATTGTATTATTTTTGGATTGTATTATTAGGGTTAATTTAATTGGTTATTATGTTTTTTTTTGTAATTTGTATATAATTTTTGCATGTCGTTCATCGACTGAATACTTGTCTTTTGTACCTTAACACCTTGTACTTTATGTTATAAGTATTCTGGCAAATAAAATATTCTGATTCTGATTCTGATTAAAAATAAATAGGATTTATAATCAATATGAACAAGGAGTGTCATTTTGACGTATATTTTTCACGCCTTTTTCCGAATGTTATAAAGAATTCTGAAAAACTGCGACAATAATTTACAAATCAATATATTGTAATCTATTGACTATTAAATAAGCTTTTAAATGATGTACATGAATAATTAAAATGTTGCTACCTATTCCTATATATTTAGTGAAACCTCTAGTAACAGAACTTGGTAACCGACTAGGTACTTATATATGATATTAGGCAATACGTAGAAGTTACTACTATGTATGGTTTCTAAGGCTATACAAAGTGGCCATGAAGCGGCGGTGGGGAATGGCCCCTTCCAAAAATCCAAAAATCAAATCAATTTGATTACAAATTGGTTGGGTCCCAGAACCTTACAGCCAACGGGAATATAGTTCTTTTTTGGCCACCTTATATAAGTATACAAATGGTCCGAAATAAAATACAGTGGTTTATGCTCCGCGTTCGACTCGCTTGTACCCAGACATCAACAACCACCCACGATGCCATGAAAGGGCGCTGCCTATTCAGTATTCGATCTCGACGTACGAGGGTCTGCTTGTATACGACTGCTTCAGAGTTATGGTCGTGTAGGATGTGATTTAAAGGTTGCGTAATTTGATGGTCAGTTTGAAAACAAGATTCAGTTTGAATTTCTCGTTCAATGACCAATATATGTATTGTTTACCATTTTGCTTTTATCAAAGTTGCTAGTAGGTATGAGGCCAACCATTTATATTACGCCTTTGCAATACTTAGAACAAGTTGTTCACATCTATAGCTATCTATAACACTAGCAGACCACGTTTCCAAAAACAGATACTTGATGTCCTGGCTGAGGCAACTTGAAATAGTCATTTTATTCTTTTTATAATGTCGCTTTATTGTTAGTACCTAGCTTAGTGTGATAAGTTTAGCTTAAGTTTACCATAGCATTTCTATAGTTACTGAAGGTAAAATGTCTCAGTGAGAACGATTAAGGAAGTAAGTATCCCACCAAAAACATAAATGTAAAAAAGGAGAGCCAAGTTCAATACAAAAATTATGCTTGGCTGTGGGCTTCGCCGCAAAAAGAATGGAGATCTAAATGAGTGCCAAGTTCTATGCAAAATCCAAATATGTATTCACTAGCCTTTTCCCGCGGCTTCGCCCGCGTACTATAATATCTTATGGGATATCTTTATAACCGTTTGAGCTAGCTTCATGAAATTTGGGCTTCTAGATGTTCTTATGGATATAATTATGTGTTTACGTTAAAGAGGTTTTGAGTTATAGAAGGGTCAAAAGTGGCACCAAGTGTTTCGTGTAATATACACTCGGCGCTGGCTAGCCAGTTCCTTTGCTTGAACTTGGCTTGACACGCTGCCTAATGTGCTACATACTAAACTGTATGTTATTAATGTTATTATGTACTTACCTCTGTTGTTTCTCTAATAAATAAATAAAAATAACAAGAGATGTTTACCTTGTATGCAAGAAACGGTTTTGTCGAGTTGTTATTGAGAATTATTTACAAATATTTCATATTTAATAGGAATGTAAATCTGATATCAAAGGGTGTGTTAAATGTGCGAGAAATTAGTAGATGGCACGAGTATGCATTATATGCAGATGTATGTGTATATTGTTTTTTAGGTTTCGAACTCGTGACTTTCTAGTGCACAAACTATTTCCGAGCGTTTAAAGACCGCTGAACAAGCGATTGGCTTGGCTGTAAGCGCCCCCAAACCACATTTGGGCCAAATTGTAAACTAATTTACATGTTAAATGGAATTTCACGCTGCAATCAAAAGCCGGCCAAGTGCGAGTCGGACTCGCGGACGAAAGGTTTCGTACCATTATCTAAAAACAACGGAAAAATATCATGTACAACAGACATGGGAGCCCCTTAAATATTTATTTTAATCTGTTTTTTAATATTTGTTGTTATAGCAGCAACAGAAATTCATCATGTGTGAAAATTTTAACTGTTTAACTATCACGGCTCGGTCATGAGATACAGCCTGGTGCCAGACGGAGAGACAGACAGACGGACAGCGGAGTTTTAAGGTTTTCCCCCATCTATCGACGTGGATTCGGCAAAATCCCCTGGAAAAAAGCTTTATGTGCACGCAATAAGAGCGAAAAAGACGTCGACGCGTCGGTCGAGCCGATCCGAGCCGAACCGTGCCTTGTTAGCTCTTATTGCGTGGACATAATAGTACATTATGATACAAGTGTGCTAAGTTGATAATTACATACGAAGCGATATTGTGCGCACGAACGCATGTGAGTGCGCATAAGGAAGCTGAGCTTATGTAATGATCAAGCACACGCGTTTCATACGACATTTTTCAACACACTTGAGAGGAAATAACAGAATAGTGTAATTAATAACTTTTGATAAAAACATCAAGTGTCAGAATTTTTACAGGATAGAGGTACACCTAAGATAATTAGATTTAACTAACCTTTTTTTGTGATGTTATTAACTATCTGAAACTCTTTTTGAATTATTTCATAAAATAAAACACTTCACATTTATTGTCCAATAAATTATAGTATTTTTTCTTACGTAAGTATTGTTCACTAGATTTTTATGACAACATTTTACAAGTATGTATGACGGTTATGAAATATATCAAGAGGTTAAATTAAAGCTAAAGTTGTCTTCTTATTCACTTAAAATATAATTTGTTTAAATCTCTAACAAATAAACAATAATTTGAGGTTAAGTTTAAGCGCAATTTTCTTTTTTGGATGCGCGTGCAGCTTGAGGCAAAGGCGCGGACGCGGTTATGATAAACAGCCAATATTAAAACAGTCAATTTGTGTTTAAAACATAATTTTTTGTGTATTACGAGTAATACAATAAGTTGAAATGAATATTTTTCACAATTAGGATCGTATAATTTATATTCTATAGTAAATGTGTATATTTTGTGTATATTTACTTTTTTTTTTGGATGCAAACTCCTTAAGAGTTAAAAAATAAAGGTAATACCTGACTAAATTACAACGATTCGTCTGTGTACATACAACTTGGTACTAGAGTACAAACGTCACTTGATCGGGTTATTTAATTATTCCACTAGTTCGATAATTATTGTGAAATGCACGCGTGTTTAATATCTAGGATTATGAGCCTAAAAGCGGTGGAATAAAAACCTCTTTACGAGCAGGTGTGTTGAAAAGATATTAAGCAATATAACCAAGTTAAAAATATGGACAAAGTCAAAGAGCGCTGGTAGCCTGGCGGTAACACGTCCTACTTTCAATCCGGAGGTCCCGGGTTCAAACCCCGGCTCGTACCACTGAGTTTTTCGGAACTTTATCGGACAGAAACCACCAGATACAAATCTGATATTTTCTTGAGACTTTGAGTAGAACTAGGAAAGACAAACCCGAACCCGAAGTCTACTCTTTTTTTAGGGTTCCGTGCCCAAAGGGAAAAACGGGACACTATTACTAAGGGCTTCTCCCCATCGATCGATGCGGATTCTGCAAAATCCCGTGGAAAAAAGCTTTATGTGCACGCAATAAGACGTCGACGCGTCGGCAGGCGTCGGCCGAGCCGATCCGAGCCGAACAGTGCCTTGTTAGCTCTTATTGCGTGGACACAAAGCTTTTTTACACCGGATTTTGTCGAATCCGCGTCGATAGATGGGGAGAAACCCTTAGTAATAGGGTACCGTTTTACCCTTTGGGTACGGAATCCTAAAAGCAGAGTAGACTTCGTGTTCGGGTTTGTCTTTCCTAGTTCTACTCAGTGTTCTCATGAAAGTATCAGGTTTGTATTTGGTGGTTTCTGTCCGATGAAGCCACCAGACTGCACTGTCCACTCTATTTGTAATAACGGGACTTAACCGCGTATATATTTCTAAAAATTACCTTCGACGTTTCGAGGACGACATTGTCCCCGTGGTCCCGAAGAAAGACCCCCCCCCCCCCCGCCCCCCCGGAGTCTACTACAAATAGATATGTGTAAAAACCGTGAAAGTTTAATCAGTGTTTTGCACTGTCCACTGTCAGCAATAATTACGTTATAGTCTCTAGTTATCCTTCTCATCCGCCATATTCATTGGACAGGACGTGTAGAGGAATAATGTCATTATTACCACAGTGTCTTAAAGATAACCTCCTAAAATGGGGAATTAGACCACAATTAAGATGATGCTTTCTGCGAGTGCGGTATCCTTCAAACAACGATACACATGAGACAGTGCCCTATGTGCCCAACGGCGTGCACTGAGGAAGATCTTAGGAGAGCTACACTCCGAGGAATAGAAGTGGCAAAATACTTGGCAAACAAAAGTTTAACCATACGAAATTTGATCCCTTTTCACGAATAAGAAGTAAAAAGAAGACTACAGTGTCTGGTGGAAAATATGTTTTTTGTAAACCATTTTCATTTAATGAAGCGCAGTATTGTTTTGATTTAACTCTAAGATTATTCTGGTCGGATCCCCAAAATCTGATCCACTGGGGATTCGTTTTCAACAAGTTTTATTTTTTCAACCGACTTCAAGATTTCGAAGGAGGAGGTTATCAATTCGTCGGGATCTTTGTTTTTGCTATTTTTTTTAATGTAAATATTTTTTTAATGTAAAGTAGGACGGATTTAATCATTACAATTTTTATGCCAACCGTTCAGCTTCTGGGTGTCGTTCATCTTCAGGGTCACTACCCTATCTGTTTTGAACATTCTAGCTGTGCTTGCATGTTCAAACTTAAACTAATTCAAAGTTGTTATATCCATACAGTGATAGTAAAAAATCGGCCAAGTGCGTGTTGGACCACGCATAATGGAGGGTTCCGTACCTTTAATGAAATAAGAACCAAACTAATATCAAAAGGTCGTATCTGATGCCTATGGAAGAAGTTTTTTGGAGATAACTAAGAAAATACTGAACCTACAATGTTCAAAACAATTTCATATAAGGCGCATAATATTAAATAAGGCGCATTTTCTCCATTTTTTTCATATTTTTTGGACTTACGGTTCAAAGTTACAGGAGGGGGGGACGACGACACAATTTTTCTGACTTTTGAAGCGATTATGTCTGAAAAGATTCACTTAATCACAAAATGTTCAAAAACACCTCAATGTTATTTTTAAAGACCTATCGATTGATATAACATGTTGATTTGGTAATTTTTTTAAAAATCAGTTACATGTATAGAGCGCCCCCTCTAACATTTTTTTTTCAGCGATTTAACTAAAGCCTGACCAGAAATATATGATCATGCGCCATGTTGCGGAATTTCATTGGAACTAATTTCTTACACTGGCAATAGTTTTAATGACAGGGTGATATGCATGTCATAGCCTGTCACTCTTGTCAGTGTCATTATTGCGGTTTACTTGAATCTATACATATAATAAAGCTGAAGAGGGTCGAAAGTCTGTACATGGAAGATAATCGAAAAAAAGTTGGCTGGGGATACTTAGAATCGATAACGGAACACGTTCCAACAATTTTTAGAATTTTTGTCTGTTTATCTGTTTGTCTGTTTGTCTGTTTATTTGACCGCGCATCACGTGAAAACGGCTGAACGGATTTCGATACAAATTTGTATAGAGATAGTTTGAGTCCCGGGAAAGGATAATATATAGTTTTAATCCCGAAAATCAACCCTGGTTGGGTTGAAAATGGGGTTGAAAGTTTGTATGGAGAATTTTTAACCGCTGAAACGATTTAGATAGAAATGAGTATGGAGATAATTTGAGTCTCGAGAAATGTCATAGGATAGTTTTCAAACCCTTGTGGGGGTGAAAAGGGGGTTGGAAGTTGGTATGAGGATTTTTTTACAGCTGAACAGATTTAGATGAAAATTGGTATAGAGATAGTATGGGTCTCGAGAAAGGACAAACGATAGTTTCATCTTGAAAAAAGCCCCCCCCCCCCACCTTACTTTAGAACCGTAGGTCCAAAAAATTTGAAAAAAATAATGGAAGCGAAGCCTGAAAGGTACTTTCAATAAAAACTATCTATCACGTGAAAACGGCTGAACGGATTTTGATGAAATTTTGTGTAGAGATAGTTTGAGTCCCGGGAAAGGACAAAGAATAGTTTTCATCCCGAAAATCAACCCTGGAGGGGGTGAAAAGGGGGTTGAAAGTTTGTATGGAGATTTTTTAATAGAAATTAGTATGCAGATAATTTGAGTCCCGAGGAACGACAGAATAGTTTTCATCCCCAAAATAAACCCTTTCACCCCGAAAAGGGGGTCGGAAGTTGGTATGACGATTTTTTAACCGCTGAACTGATAAAGATGAAATTTGGTATAGTATGGGTCTCAAGAAAGGACAAATGATAGTTTTCACTCCGAAAATCAACCCTAAAGGGGTGAAAAGATAGTTATAAATTTGTATAGGGAATTATTAACCGCAGAATCGATTTAGATAAAATTTGGTATGGAGATAATTAATTAAAAAAGGAAATAAAATAGTTTTATCTCGGAAATTATCCTTTAAACGGATACAAAAGGGGTGAAAGTTTACATGGGGAAGAAACAACCAATAACCGCTGTCCGTATTTAGATGAAATTTGGTATTTAAATAATTTGTAATTTTTTTGTCAACGTGTTCATATTTATAACATGTTACCCGTCGATGCTTTAAATTAACATTTACCCGCTCTTAAGAAATATTTGAAAATGTCATGAATGTCAAAGGGTTATTGCAGGTTCGAGTATTATATATGACGGACAAAGATGCATGGCCCAAACCAAAAAACTACTACAACATTTATAGGACACCGTTTAGGTAGGAAAACATATCAAACGTTTTGTGAATTAAATGAATTAAACAATAGGTACATTATCTGTCTCTCAAGCTGTTCTGATATGTCTTCTTGAAGAACTACGAATTATGATGTACTGTTTTGAAAAAAATAAGTCCCGTCGAGTATCTTTTCGGTCATAATACTTCTTGGGCCAGAGGTGTAGTGTTAGAACCGGTGGTAGTTTTGGAACAAAGTTCCTTATTGGACGGTTCGCGGATGGGGGGCTAGGTGAAAAAAAGTCACGTGACCGTCACGAAAAAGCGTCACGTCACGAAAACGCGACACCCATACGATTGAGAAACATGTAAAATGGAATGAAATAAAAAATATATAAAATAGAATAAAGTGAAGTGAAGTGAAGTGTAGTGAAAGTGAGAAGTGACAAAGTGAAAAAAGTAAAAAATTCCTAAAAGTAAAAAATGTCAAAAATGTCAAAAATGACAAAATTTCTGAATTTCAAAAATTTCATAAATTTCAAAAATTTCATAATTTCAAAAATTTAAAGTTTCAAAAATTTCAAAAAATTCATGATTTTCAAAAATTTCAAAAAATTTAATAATTTCAAAAATTTTCAATAATTTCAAAAATTTTCAATAATTTCAAAAATTTCAAAAATTTCAAAAATTTCAAAAATTTCAAAAATTTCAAAAATTTCAAAAATTTCAAAAATTTCAAAAATTTCAAAAATTTCAAAAATTTCAAAAAATTCAAAATATTCAAAAATTTCCAAAAGTTAATAAATTTCAAAAAAAAACAAAAAAAATTAAAACCACAAAATTAACGAAAAAGTCAAAAATGTAATAAAATTAAATAACATAACTTCGTTCCAACAGAGTGTTCCACGACACTCACGTATTTTATTTTTCTCTGACGTTCATTAGTGCATTACGAGTATAATGTGCTTACCTTGAAGTATGTAATTACCACAATTATTGCAACCAGTAACGTAAAAACGTATGAAAATTCATTACCTACGGGTTTGCTTGGTAACGTAATCAAAATCCGCCTCTCCTTCCCCCCGACCGCCGGCACGCATGGTTTGAGTGGAGTTTTAATATGTGTGTAGGTAAAGCAGTGTATGCTTCTGTACATAATTAGGCCTTATTACGTAACAGTTACATAAACTACTATTTATCTATTTTTAGGGTTCCGTAGTCAACTAGGAACCCTTATAGTTTCGCCATGTCCGTCCGTCTGTCCACGGTCTAGCTCAGTTACTGTTCGCACTAGAAAGCTGAAATTTGGTGAGGCCTGATAAGAACTTTCAATAAAAACTATATTGAATAAAATCGGTTCAGCCGTTTTTGAATTATCAGTCAAAATCGCATAGTGAAAGGATGTGCCGGATAGTAAACTGACGTAAGCGCCGCCAAATATCCCTTAATAAACGACCGTTTGAACGGATGTTTCGTAACAGGGCGGCATTTACGAAACTACACTGAGCATCGCCCGACATGCTCTTGGCCGGTTTTTTTTGCATTGTTATCCCGGAAATCACCCCTTAAGGATTACTAATTCCTCAAATAGAAAAAAAAAACATTTCTGCATTTGTGACACCCCCCACCCCCCACCCCCCCATTTCAACCGCGCCTGTTCTTACCTTTCATGCGTATACTGATGACTGATTTAACGGGAGGATCGATTTGGATGATATTTGCCGTGGACATGAACGTATAAATACAAAAGTGGTCCTGTATCGTCCGATATACACCTACTATTGTATGTCGTTTAAATCATGCCAATAAAAATTGATAGGATAAATCCATCTGTCAACTTTACTTCAAGTTCCGCCTCCAGGGTAGCGGGACAGAAATTAGGGGTGAATTAGCCGCTTACTGACACAGACCGAATTCCACGCGGGCGGAGCCGCGGGCACAGCTAGTAATAATAAAGTGTCGAATATTAATTAATAAACGACACAAAACCCCAAAATTATTCATAGCCAAGAGCGAAACATTGTAAATAGTGTATATAATAAACTGCTGTTAACAATAAGCTCCGAAAATTAAATTATTTCGCTGTGAAACATTTTCAAATTAACATCAGAGCTGACAGGTAAATTAAATCAGGATATGGTGACATATTGATAGAGAATAATACGCTGTATGATTATACTGAACTGTTGCCATATAAATGAGAATAATAGCGCCCTCTTGACATAATTAAATAGCGGCATACAAAATACAGCTTATGTCACAATTGTATGAAGATACGTATTATAGTTTCCGAGTCAAATGGCTGTGACATACGGACGGACGGACGGACATACGGTCATAAAGACACTATAAGGGTTCCGTTTTTGCCATTTTGGCTACGGAACCCTAAAAAATGCCTAATTCTTAATTATTTTACAACACTGTACAGCCATAACTTTAGCTGCTTTTACATATTTTTATAAGCTTTTTTAGGGTTCCGTAGTCAACTATAGTTGTCAACCCTTACCTATAGTTTCGCCACGTCTGTCCGTCCGTCCGTCCGTCCGCGGATAATCTCGGTGACCGTTAGCACTAGAAAGCTGAAATTTGGTACTAATATGTACATATATCCATCACGCCGACAAAGTGGTAAAATAAAAAGTGGAAAAATAGTACATTGTTGTAGAGGCTTGAAAGTAAGCTATATGTGGATCGAGTTAGTTCGAGGGCCGACCCGCCAAGGGAGGCCCTCGAAGATACGAGTCCACCTATAGCGCTTTCGGCCGAGATATTACATAGTGCTTTTCACGACTACTGTGAGGAAATAAAAAAAACATTAGTCATAATAATAAAAATGCTTTAATAGAATATCCAATTCAGTATTCCATTCCGGCCTTTTTACTTCTTTTTTCATTTTCAAGAAGCGTTTTTCTGTTGTTTGCTTCAAACCGACTCATTACTTAGAGGCGTTTTTGATAGAAAACCACAAACGGCTAAAAAAGTAAAAACGCCTCAAGGGTGAATAAATGGTTTTGACGTTTCTTTTTTTTTAAAACAGGTAGTTGGCCCGATAAACAACCTTATTTTATTTTTGAAACATAACGTTGTGCCAAAAAAAGACCTTTTAATGTTTTTAATGAATGCAATGACATACCTGGAAAATTTAATTTCCAACTAATGACATTTCATCGCTACAATAACTTTGCTGTAGTGGTGGTTCAGGTGCTACAGCAAATGCTTACTTTTCAGCTTGGATTTTGACCATCTTTTGTCACATTTCCGAACAGTGGCGTGAAAAATGTTTTATTAGGGTACCTCCTCTATACGTAAAGTGGGGAGTGATTTTTTTTTCATTTCAACCCTAACGTGTGATATATTGTTGGATAGGTATTTAAAAATGAATAGGGGTTTAGTAAAATCATTTTTTGATAATGTAAATATTTTCGGAAATAATCGCTCCAGAAGTAAAAAAAATGTGTCCCCCCCCCTCTAACATTTGAAGCATAAGTTTTAAAAATATGAAAAAAATCTCAAAAGTAGAACTTTATAAAAACTTTCTAGGAAACTTATTTTGAACTTGATAGGTTGAATAGATATGTCAACTCAATGTAACAAGTAGCCCATTTTTTTAACCATTTAGTGGGGACACTTACTGTGACGGACGGAAAACTACAGAACCCTACACTGAGCGTGGCCCGACACGCTCTTGGCCAGTTTTTTTTTATATTACAAATAGTAGGACTACCTATGTATTCTTATTTTAAATGAATTCATATTAAGAGGCTACATTGAAAAATTATGCAAATTTTTGAACGCTCTTTTGACATAGGTAACGGGAAAATGCGCTATATTTATTTTCGAATATATGTTTTTAGCCTGTATACTCTTGTGTATGGCACAAGGCGAAACATGATTGCTTAAAGTAGGCCCGAAAGCAAAACAACCGGCCAAGTGTGAGTCGGACTCGCGCACCGAGGGTTTCGTACAAACCTGTAGGTTTGATATGAATTTAAATTTAATACCTCTACGCGTTCATGAGGAAAGGGGTAGTAACTTTAAAATGATTACAAATATTTTTATTATATGACGTAACTAAAAATTTACGGTGCGAAAACCGTTTTTTCCTTTATCTGTGCTATAAGACGTTGCTTCGTATCAAATTTCAAGATTCTGAGTTCACGAGAGTACCCTGTAGGTTTTGATTCCCTTGCGAGTTTCGAAAATTTGCAGTAATTTGCGGCAGAAACGGCTGTATCTTTTGATTGCGTTGGCTTAGAATTTAGATTTTTTCGCAGCTCCAAGGGACGTAGACCTCAGTATTTGATATAAATTTCAGCTTGATACCTTCACGCGTTCCTGAGAAAAAGGGTCTTGACAGACGTACGGACGGACGGACGGACGGACGGGCGGACGGACGGGTTCTGTTTTTTCCTTTCGAGCTGCGGAATCCTAAAAATCTGTAGTTGGGTCCTTTTTCCCTTATTTTCCTTAGCTTACGTACTAAAAGATATTAAGCAATATAACCAAGAATCTTGAAGCAAATCAAATTATTTTGTTCAATATTTTTGATTTGCAATTTTTAAGTAGTTACACTACTATAACGGATAGGAGGTGCAAGCACGTACTGCGCATGCCCTTAGAGTATGGTCAACGGCGCCTAGCCGTTTTAAATTCAGAGATTGCATATACATGAGAAAATTTGTCAAGTTCCGCCGTGACCGGGTGGTCAGGACGTCAGCCGCGAAAGCTGAAGACGCCAGTTCAAATCTGGCCTCGGTAACCGGAGGGTTCGGTCACTTTTCCTGAAGTATATGACATCTATTTTCACAATAAAACCAAGTTAAAAATATGGACAAAGGCAAAGAGCGCTGGTAGCCTGGCGGTAACACGTCCTACTTTCAATCCGGAGGTCCCGGGTTCAAACCCCGGCTCGTACCACTGAGTTTTTCGGAACTTATGTACGGAATATCATTTGATATTTACCAGTCGCTTTTCGGTGAACGAAAACATCGTAAGGAAACTGGACCTAATCCCGATAAGGCCTAGTTTCACTTCTGGGTTGGAAGGTCACATGGCAGTCACTTTCGTAAAAACTAGTGCCTAATACGCCAATTCATGAGATTAGGTTGTCAAGCGGACCCCAAGCCGAGAAAAACGCTATGAGGAAGGAAGAAGAACCAAATTAAAAATATGGCATTCTGGTTAATCTAAAAATGTACACAAGCAAAATTAGACAAAATTTCATAAATTCCCTGAATTCCGATCCTGAAGAGCGCTGCATCTGTTTCTTTCACGCATGGGCATATGGGAGCTATAAGCGTATCTCTAACGGGAGCGCGTGGCTTGTTTGAATCGAGAAAGGGCCTTAATTATAAGATTATTGAAGTTTGAATGCTAGTTTGGAATGTTCGAGGAAACTATCAACCATGTGCCAGTTGGAAATATTGGAAAACAATTTGAAGTGGAGTGCAGGGGCCGTATTGTAACTTTAAAACACGTTTAGACACAAACCAACTACAATACAACTCCAATGCATTAACTACGCAATACGGGTAGCGCCTAAACGTCTGAATCAGAAATATCAGAATTTGCTTGAAAATTATTCCGATGCAACTCCAATACAACTTCAATATTGGTTGATTATTTGTTGTGTGTTGAAGTTATGTTTGAGATATAATGTGTTTTTAATGTATTGTTTACATATTATAACATTAGAATACGGCACCAGTAGTGATTCTCGTATTTATATTGTGAAGTCTATTTCGTATTCTGCTAGTTACCATTCAGAACGTTTAAATCTAATTGTGTGCTATTGATTTTATTCTTGACCGGTATATTGAGAGTACCTAACTGTAGGTATGTGTTTCTTTTGCACTCGTTTAATGTAGTCTTACGGACATATTATAATTCAGTACTAGTTGTGGTAGTAAATTCTTCAATAAGTATACAAGACACTCATAAATGAAATTAACAGTAGGACATTACAGAGACCCACTTATCCTTTTAAGAGATATTTTCAGTTAACCTTTGAATAGATGAGGGTAGTGATTAAAGGTAAAGTCAATTGCACAAAAGCAGACGCCAAATCGCGAATGTCTATGAGTTTTCATGAATCAACCTATAGATAGATAAATGGCAGCTTTCATTAAGTAACTAATAGATGCAAAATGTACCTATATGTATATGTAAAGGTTGTCTGGAAGAAATCGCTCATTAGCGATAAGACCGCCTGTTGTTACCTCTACCTAAATTTATCTAATTGTGAAATTTGTGCTTGTAACTGTATGAGGTGTGCAATAAAGAGTATTTATTATTATTATTATGTAACGGTGGGTGCTATAAATAATACATGAAGTGTCGTTTCGTTAAGAAAGCGTAATTTAGCCGACTAGAGTTTTGGTTAATCTTCTTTGCTCATAATGCTGACTATTAGTAACTTTAAAAATTTCGGAATCCAAATACTTGAATTTATATACAACGATTTGTGACAACGTTCTTAAACGTTAAAAGCGTGCCAAACAAAAATACATACACGTGAAAAATATTGCACCCATCGTTATTTGGGAAACAAACTTAGATTCTCTCCGACCACCCGTACCCGCAGCTCCGCAGGTGGCACTAACACAACACAATAAATGAACCAAAAATACACCTTATCACCTTGGAATACGGTTCACGTAAGGCTCGTTTGTGTCGACAATAATAGCCGACATAGCAAACTAACTGTGAAGCTCGTTGGAATCGTATTCGGAGTTTCGGGTTTCTCGTATTGATATTGTCAAGATTGTTTTGGATGTACCAGTATTGAGTCAAAACAATCGGTTCTATGAGCCAATACAATCGACAGAGATACCCAGACGTGCAAATGGGAAAACGATAATAATAATGATTACTTTTGGGAAATATTTAGAGACTTAAAATTTTGATTTAGATATATAGCGCTCGCTAATTCATGGAAAATGTTTTCATTAATTTGCAGCTCATTTAGTGTTTTGCTCCCTTGGAAGGTTTTAGTTCTGGATATGAAATGAAATCAATTTGCACCTAAATAATGAAAAAAACTGACGTGTTTATCGCTATAATTTTTTTTCTAAAATGTTTGACTCTTGACTGCATTGAGAAAACCACCCTCCGTAGGAAACATATTTAGTCAGTGAACATGTTTAGGCTTCTGCCAAATACTAAAGATACCGTTCAAACTCTAGAATACTTAAAAAAGTACTTTCTATTTTTCTAAACAGCTTCTTAAATTTCAATAGCAGCTCAGTATTGGCACGTATTATTGTGATACCCTTACGTATACCGTTGCCGATGTTTCCGACGTGTTGGGAAACACACGACAAATTGAAGTGCTGTCCATGTTTCTCGTATAGATATTGTCGACTATATCAGACGATTCTCCTTCTATACAATTCGCTTGGTGTCTGTATGCTTTTCATTGTTCGTTTTAAACCTATAGCTTTCAAGTGGCGATAAATGGATAAGATGGACGCCATTATATCGCGTCACGCTTCACGACATACTCATTAAAACCTGACAGGCGATAGACATATCACCAACTTAAGACTAGCACGTATAGGAAGATGCGGATTGCGATGCGATTGACAATATTCCCTTAATAAGACTGACCGATAATCTGGTCAAAGTTTTGGAAGAACGAATTATAATAAAAAATCAAAACTATAATAGTTTAGTAATAGTAATAGTTCTTGTTTGGAACTCACTCGATTGCCCTCAAAGTACCCTCGAGGCTCTGCAAAACTAGGTCAAAATGTTCGACACACATAGGCCAGTTCAGGAAATCCAGAGATACAAGAGGACCATGCGCTCCTGAACTTTAGGCTGGTTTAGACTGGCTTGACACCATTTTTTTCTTTAAATTTTTTCTGGTGAACTGTGTCAAGACAAGTGGAGAGACAAGGACCAAACTCGAGAACTGAAAATCAACAGTCGCTAGTGAGCCCACTGTGAATCACTACATGTTTCAAACAAGTAGTGATTTCCCATGGGTATCCACGTGTCACAGTTTATGATATTGTTTCAAATAGGGGTCCAGGGCCCTTATATCATAATCATGTTCTCAGAGTAACTTCGTGCTTTCTTATTTTGCCTATTTGTAATTGACTCTAACCCCAGTAATATATTTCCGAGAATAGAATTCCTAGGTCACATCTATTATAAGCTACAGCTTGTATTGGCTAATAGGTTAGCGGCGCCACAATTGGCTACAATCAATAAAAGATCTCTCGGTTGTCAATCTGCTAGTTTTCTCTACGACAGTGACTGACCTATATACTCGTAGATGGAAACCGAGAGGCTGCCCTAGTTGAGAGAATAAAGCAATGACAGACGTTCACGATAGACGTATCCAGACCGCATGGAACAGTTTGTGTTGTGGTCCAACGCCAATGAAAGATGAGCTTCCACTGTCTCTTACGAGGCTGATAACAACTAGTATAGTTTTTCCGAGATACTTTAAGTATGAAGCATTTGTCCTTAACCCTTTGACCGCCAAAGCCGTTCAAACACGTCAACGAAAAGTCGTGCCCTCAGCGCCATGACGTGTTAAAACGTCAAAAATGAGAGATCAAAATACTCCTTAATAAACAACCTTTATAGAAATATTTTTGTATATTTATTATAGCTCTACCATTCACCTATCTTTTTAGTTAAAATTTGATTCAAAATAACCCGTAACTCAAGAAAAAATTAGAAAATACCTCAAAGCTATTTAAAAGAGCAAAAAGGCACTGCCCTCCTCGCCGTTGACAGGTAATCACGTCAAGCGGCGTGACGTCACTTCGAAATAGTGTTGTTCGTTTGAAAACATAGTGGTCGATGTTGATTATTGTATGAACATTAACCAAACACTGTAATTTTGAATGTTTTTCGCATTTTAAGCTTTATTATATAATAAAACTAATTATTAAACTGTGATTCGTGTAGAAGATAAGTTTTAGGAACTACATATCGTAATGTTAAAAAAGGTATACATTCTAATATTTTACAATTTTTACTTTAATATATGCATTATTAAAAAAGAAAGTTTTATTTAAGTCGCAATGGAATAAATACAATGCGTGTTATAAGGGCCGTATTTAAAACCTAACAATGTGTATGTTGTTTCTTTTAATCTTATTGCTTCGCCGCATTCTTGTCAATACTTAAACAATGATAAATACCACGACACGTGGGCTTTCGGTCCATTTCATTCATACCAAATAAGTAAAAATAATGAAATGGTATTTTAGATAAAATGTCAATCAATATGAATGTGAGAGACCGAGTTTAAGTGAACAAAGAATATGTCATTATTAGGGATATACCAAGTTTCTTTATGTACAAAAGAATGAAATGTGCGCGAGGTGTTTTTTTACCTACACACCCGTTCTGTCAGATGTTTATTAGTTTTTATCATAAAATTTATTTATTTGATGGTATTGTTTAACATTTTTTTACTTAACTAAACAGTTAAAAAACATAACGTATTTTCCTTCATACAGTTACACCACGGAAATATCGATACAGAAATGAATTAATATCTCTCACCCCCAACTCTAACATTCATAATAAGTTACGGTGCCACCAGCGCCAAAGCCGTCATAACACGTCAGCACGTGACGTTATCACTTAAGTAGTGATAGGCTATATTGACAAAATTAAATAAAATTGTATATTAATTTTCATATTTTTATAGTTGATTTTAGGTGTATAAAAAAAAACGAAATGAATATTCTTTACTATTATGATTTCTAAATATCTAAAGTGATTTTGCCTAACTAAATCCACTATTAGGCGGAAAGAAATGTTTCGTCGATATGTTGTTTTCCAATCACTACGGTATCTGAGTGCGCTCGTGCAAATTTCGCTCTGGCGCTGGTGGCACGATTTTTCTGTCCGATGCGTGGCATTCAAAAGGTTAAGCCGCCAGACAAACTATACCTGTCATTTTGAACAGGAGTAAAAGAGAAACATTGTAATGATATTAGTAGGCGACCAGGGGGCCGATTTATTACTTTCAAACTCTCGAAATCAAAGAAATTAAGATGCCTTATTCCCAAAATTTATTTTTTCTGAATGTTATATGTAATAGGCATGGTGAATTTTTTTCATGTATGGTATCAATCGATTCGTTTTGTTGTGAGGATCAAATGCCTATATGGGGCCAATTGCGTTAAAGCAACACACAAGTCAGTAATGAGACTTAAAGTCCGAGATTTGCATTTGTTTCTCAAAACGCTCCTAACAAAATGACGTGCAAAAGTGACGTCACGATCACATAGGCGCCCTGTTTAAAGTATGGAAAAAATATGAAATTGCTATTTTTACAGTGAAATGTTGCGTTTATGTATATGGTTGCTATACACTTTATTTTACAGTAAACTGTTAAAAATCGAAAAGTACCATTGTTTTTTTTTAATTTCGCACTTTAAAAAATCGTAAAATTTAGAAATTTTGCAGCATGATATCTTTGAGCCATTTCAATAGAATTTATGAATTTTCATTTTAGATGGATATATTGATAATTTTGGATCCTATTAACTAAATTTTAATGCATAATTCAACATGTGTCATCATGCCTATTTGTATTTTATTCTGTTTCTCTATTTTGACAACAGTCTGTTTCCTAGCATGTAAGCGAATTGGTGTATACAGTAAGCTTGCATTGTTTTTATGAATAAATGAAATAAAACGCGCGAATTTCACGAAATGCTTCATTTTCTTCGAAGGCTATGGCGAAAATACTTAGTTTTTTAAATCAACTATTGATGAATATAACAATTCATTTCTTTATCTAGACGGCCATCTGAGTAAATATTACCTACATTTTAACGAGTAAAATATGAAAAAAATTGGTTGTCTTTGAAGGCTTTTCCAGATTTTCCAGTTAGATATACCGTTCATTTCCAAATTACGCAAAAAAACCGGCCAAGAGCGTGTCGGGCCACGCTCAGTGAAGGGTTCCGTAGTTCTCCGTCCGTCACAGTAAGTGTCCCCACTTAATAAGAGTTAAATTAACACCGCCATGTATGATATGAGCATTCCACGTATAGCGACATCTATCGGCAAATTAAGTAAACTATTGCGCGCGAGCTTAAAGTATGGAAGATGATTTTTATGGGATAATTCTTTATTGCGTGAACCGATTTTCACTGTTTTTACTTTATTTGAAAGCACGTCATTTCATTGTGATTTTGTAGAAATTACAGGCACAATAAACACCTGATACTGACGCTTACACGGTTTAATTACAAACTTAGTTCAGAAATTATTTTGTAATTTGTTTTTCAAAACTTTATTTGAAAGCACGTAATTCCATTGTGATTTTGTAGAAATTACAGGTACGTACAATAAACACCTGCTTATACGGTTAAATTACAAACTTAGTTCAGAAATTATTTTGTAATATTTTTTCAAAAACTATTCAACCTATCAAGTTCAAAATAATTTTCCTAGAAAGTTTATATAAAGTTCTACTTTAGAGATTTTTTTCATATTTTTAAAACTTATGGTTTAAACGTTAGAGGGGGGAGGGGACACATTTTTTTTACTTCTGTAGCGATTATTTCCGACAATATCTACATTATCAAAAAATGATTGTAGTAAACCCCTATTCATTTTTAAATACCTATCCAACAATATATCACACATTAGGGTTGAAATGAAAAAAAAAAAATCACTCGCCACTTTACGTATAGGGGAGGTACCCTAATAAAACATTTTTTTCCACTGAACAATAAACTACTTTGTCGGCGTGATTGATATACATATTAGTACCAAATTTCAGCTTTCTAGTGCTATTATTATTATTCTTAATTGGGTTATCGGACCGCGTCGACCAGATTTGATCTATTGTGGCAGCCCTTTATAGTTCATTACTGATTCCCGTTGCATCTAGAAATTTCCAGATTCTTTGGGCTGTAATGTGTTGTACCTCATCGGGTTGCAGTACATGTCATAGGTAGGTACTTCTTGTATGCATAAGTGGTCCGCAGGAGCAGAGGATGTGTAAGGCTGTTTCCTCTTCTTCCTGGCAAAACCTGCATACTGAGTCCTGTTTCTTACCCATACGAAACATGTGTTTGTTCAACTTACAGTGGCCTGTCAGTATTCTAGTAACTGCACAGGTTTTGTGTCTTGAGCCCTAACAGCTCTTTAGAGATTTTGTTGTCGAACCCTTTGATTAGAGCTTTCGAGTGTGCTTGTCCTTTGACGAGCTTCCACCATGCGTTTGCTCTCGTTTTTAGGGTTCCGTAGTCAACTAGGAACCCTTATAGTTTCGCCATGTCTGCCCGTCCGTCCGTCCGTCCGCGGATAATCTCAGTGACCGTTAGCACTAGAAAGCTGAAATTTGCTACTAATATGTATATCAATCACGCCGACAAAGTACTAAAATAAAAAGTGGAAATATATGTTTTATTAGGTTACCTCCCCTATACGTAAAGTGGGGAGTGATTTCTTTTCATTTCAACCCTAACGTGTGATATATTGTTGGATAGGTAATTAAAAATGAATAGGGGTTTACTAAAATAATTTTTTGATAATGTAAATATTTTCGGAAATAATCGCTCCAGAAGTAAAAAAAATGTGTCCCCCCACCTCTAACTTTTGAACCATAAGTTTTAAAAATATTAAAAACATTTCAAAAGTAGAACTTTATAAAAAATTTCTAGGAAAATTATTTTTAACTTGATAGGTTGAATAGTTTTTGAAAAAAATTTACAAAATAATTTCTGAACTAAGTTTGTAATTTAACCGTATAAGCAGGTGTTTATTGTACCTGTAATTTCTACAAAATCACAATGAAATGACGTACTTTCAAATAAAGTAAAAACGGTGAAAATCGGTTCACGCAATAAAGAATTATTCCATAAAAATCATATTCCATACTTTAAGCTCGCGCGCAATAGTTTACTTAATTTGCCGATAGATGTCGCTGTACGTGGAACGCTCATATTCTACATGGCGGTGTTATTTTAACTCTTAAGTGGCGACACTTACTGTGACGGACGGAAAACTACGGAACCCAACGCTGAGCGTGGCCCGACACGCTCTTGGCCGGCTTTTCCAAGTTATTTAACAGAGAATATGCCTCCCGTTTGGTGATTCCACAGAACGGTTCTGGGCCGACCAGGGGGGTTTCTAGTGCTAACGGTCACTGAGATTATCCGCGGACGGACGGACGGACGGACAGACATGGCGAAACTATAAGGGTTCCTAGTTGACTACGGAACCCTAAAAAGGTAACAATTCTTATTCAACTTAAAAAAAAATTGAGTATGTCATGTCTGAGACGGCCATGGAAATAAAAATCGAAGATTCATCTTGGATAATAGACACGATACCTTCTGATTATATGCGAGTTTTTTTGATGAACACACGGTTACATTTCATTTTTTCTAAGAAAACCCTATAAATATTTTTTCCTAAAAATATGAGCATAACAAAATTAAAGTATATTTTCTATCACGATAAAAAAATCATTACAATAGTGGTAAGTTTTAATTTAGTACCTATGAATATTTAAAAATGACCTATAAATAACACTTCAAAGGTTACTTTCTGTAAGAATCGTATTTTTGGGTACAGACTCGTAATAAATATGGTTTAAAAGTATTTTTTTGTATTACTAATACTCCAAACTATCTTATAAATAGCATTATATGCGGCTTTTTTCATTAATAGTGTTTTTATATATATTAGGGATTAAGGAACCTTAAGGTGGAAAATAATCGCACACAAACGTTTGGCACTATTATTTTCGTGTGAAGAAAGAAAAGTATTTTAAAATTTTTCTTACTGTTTTTATCTATTTCATCGATTCTCAAGAAGTTTAACATGTTAGTCGACCGCTCGAATCTCAAAAATTGCCCCGCACGTCGCAAGATTAGAAAAATAACTACGCACTCATTGTGTAGAATGTAGGTAAATAATATCAAACAATGACGGTTTTAATATAATAATATTGAAACGTGTTTCCATTAATTATAGATGTATGAGTAAAAAAGTAAAGACATAAATAAATAAATAATAAATAAATAAATATTATGGGACAATCTTACACAAATCAACCTAGTCCCACGGTAAGCTCAATAAGCCTTGTGTTGTGGGTACTAGGCGACGATATATATAATAGATAAATACTTAAATACATAGAAAACATCCATAACTCAGGAACAAATATCCGTGATAAACACACAAATAAATGCCCTGACCAGGATTCGAACCCGGGACCTCCTGTTTCATAGGCAGGGTCACTACCAACTAGGCTAGGAGGCCGTTAAAACAGTTTTATCTACACCAATATCATAAATCCTCTATTCCGCGTTCGGAAACCGTATGTAATTACTACCATTATTGCAACCAGTAACGTAACATCAGTGTATTATCTGTGACAGTGTGGTTAAAACGTATGAAAATTCATTACCTTATTATTAATGAAAATCTGCCCTCCTCTCCGACCGCCGGCACGCGCCCGCCCTACCACCGGCACAATCGAATTGGTCATGGCGGTGCAATTGCGGTCATTCTAATGGTTTCCGAACACTTCATTTAGGATTTATAATATGTGTGTAGATAAAGCAGTGTATGCAACTGTACGTAATTAGGCCTTAAAAAATAAACCCAGTTTCATAATAGTAGATTACTCGTATTGTCGAGGAGGCGAAGTAGCACATTGCGGGCTGAGCATTATGTTTAAACGGACGACTTTAGGAGTCCGTTTAATTTAATATGAAACTAGCAATGGCCCTTCGCGCTGAGTCCAATATAGAGCTTTTTTCAAAAATGATACAAAACAGCCCAATAGCAGCACATTGGTGGACAATAAACAATATTGACTTAAATAATGTATCTCAGTATGCTGCCGCGCTAACGATAACAGGAGTAAGTCCTTTTTTGGCAAAATCGAGTTAAGCATATCGAGTTGGACCCGGGGTATGTCCTTAAACTACGTCCGGACCTGGGTATGTCCTTAAACTACGCCAAAAAGAGAGGTATGGGCACTGCGAATGGCATCTCGCTAAGTGTGGTAGGGCACGTTCAGCGAATGTCATCGCTCAAATCTGGAGCAGAGCCCGACTGGGGAAGTACCTCCACCTTACAGAAAACCACAGCCAAATAGCACTAGACCCTACTCATAGTGTTGTGTTCCTGCTGGTGAGTAAGGTTGCCAAAGAGCTCAAAGAGGACCCAGTGTGTTGACGATGAGGGACCTTCTTGTTCCTTTAGTCGTCAACACAGTGAATCCTCCTTTTTGTAAAGGGTCGGCAACGCGCATGTGACGCCTTTGGAGTTGCAGGCGTCCATAGGTTACGGTAGCTGCTTACCATCAGGCGGGCCGTATGCTTGTTTGCCACCGTCGTGGTATAAAAAAAAAAAAAAAAAAGCATATATTTGAAATCAGCGCTTTGAGCTCTATAAGATGATTTGATCATTAATTTAATAGCTAAGCGGGAAACGTTATTTTCATTAAGCATAATAGCAGTAAGTTCTTATTATTACCATTATTCCTTACTATATCAGAAGTAAGTATACCTACGGCGGGTTCACAAGTGAGGCTTTCCCAATTAGGTTTAGTTGTTACTAACGATATCGGCCGTAAGTACACATATTGTGGTTATATTAAGTATTTTTTGTTCACTACACGTTCTACATTACTTACAATATCAGCAGTAACTATTCATATCGCCATTGTAATAAGCGAAGTCTAAAACTATTACGGACGTATTATTTAGTATGTCAGCAGTAACTCTTCATACTTCCATTATAATATGCGAAGTCAGTTTACTTTTTATTATTTATTGCTTGTCATATCGGCAGTAACTCCACATCCTGCTGTTATGAGAAGGAAAGTCGGTTCGCTGATTCATAATTAATACCGGCGATTCGGCAGTAACTGCACGTTTTGACATAAACCAAGGCATCCCAAGGGAGAGGCAAGAGGTGGAAGGGGCGAATCGCTTGCGCAGGCAAGTGCGTACGACGCGGGGGTTAGTGTGGGCCACGGTACTGCCGCGCTAATGATAACAGCAGTAAGTACGTTTCACATAGTTTTGAGAAATTAGCGCCCAAAGTTATCGATATAATTTTCGTTCTCACGGCAGAGTTCTTAAGGTTCTTAAACATTTTATTTATTATATATTGCACTTATTGGATACTTTATATTATGGAGTTGAAGCTGACATTTACATTAGATTATTTTAAAATCGCCAAATACCTTATATACTTAGTATGAGTTAATACTCATCAGTTCAAGATTGCTTAGAATAACCGGAGTAAGTCGTGACTTACTGCTTTTGTCATAAGCAACCCATAGTAAATTAGAATTCAGCAAGTAAATAAAAGAAAACGAATATTTATTAAAATAATGACTTTATTTATTTGTTATTTTGCTTTAAGCTAAAAAAACCACTTACGTATCTAAAATGTGTGACATACCGCATGAGGTTTTTATAGACAGGAATCAGTAAACTTTGTCAAATTAAAACGTTACAAAATAAAGTTACGAAACTGCCTACGCATTAATTAAATAGATTACAAATAAAAAAAACTTAAACTTCTCCTTAACCCGTTTTACTAATTATTAAAGATAAAAAACACGACTGTGCTATATGGATAAAAATGAACTTTAAAATTACCAAGAACTGTAAATAAAGTATTAATCACATTTAGAGATCAGTTATTCTCTAGTAAGTTGGTAACTTGGTTACCTTTGATAATTTAAATGACTTATTAATCTTATGCTAAAGTATTACAGTATAGTATATCTCAAAGATATAGTGGTTTTAACAGCAAATAGAGGCCAGTTCACAGTCAATTATAAATTACATCACAAGGAAATGGAGACACAACATTTTGATTTTCTATAGATCAAGTATTGTAAAACCAAAACATTCCCTAAATTCAACCAAAAAATATCGCCTAGAGGTATATCAGCATCCAGAAAAAATTAGATAATAAAGAAATTGTTGGAGTTGATAATAGAAAAGATTTTTGGTTAAATTTGCCGGATTCCGATACCTGCCATTGAATAACTAATCTTTTATTTTGTGCAATATTTGTAATACTTTAGCATAAGATTAATAAGTCATTTAATTATGAAAGGTAACCAATTTACTCAAGAGTAACTGATCTCTAAATGTGATTATTACTTTATTTACAGTTCTTGGTAACTTTAAAGTTCATTTTTATCCATATAGCACTGCGCAGTCGTGTTTTTTATTTTTAATAATTAGTAAAACGGGTTAGTATTGCCCAATTATGTTTTTATAAGTTTAAAGACATTGTGTACCTAAATAACTTTAAAGAGAAGTATAAGTTTTTTTTTTATTTGTAATCTATTTAATTAATGCGTAGGCAGTTTTGTAACGTTTTATTTTGACAAAGTTTATTGATTTCTGTCTATGAAAACCTCATGTGGTATGTCACACATTTTAGATACGTAAGTGGTTTTTTTTAGCTTAAATCAAAATAACAAATAAATAAAGTCATTATTTTAATAAATATTCGTTTTCATTTATTTACTTGCTAAATTCTAATTTACTATGGGTTTCTTATGACAAAAGCAGTAAGTCACGACTTACTCCGGTTATTCTAAGCAATCTCGAACTGATGAGTATTAACTCATACTAAGTATAGAAGGTATTTGGCGATTTTAAAATAATCTAATATTAATATCAGCTTCAAAGCAACTCCATAATATAAAGTACCCAATAAGTGCAATATATAATAAATAAAATGTTTAAGAACCTTAAGAACTCGGACGTGAGAACGAAAATTATATCGATAACTTTGGGCGCCAATTTCTCAAAACTATGTGAAACGTACTTACTGCTGTTATCGTTAGCGCGGCAGTATAACTTCTAGGTTAACAGGATGACCGCTACTACGAAAATCGAATTTCGATTCGAATCATATATCTCCATCTTCATCGCATGTCATTTTGAGTGACAGAGAGAGATATACTCGTAGTAGAAACTACATTTTTCTATGTTCGTGGTACACACGCCCAGCTTTGCCGCCTTTATATCTTTTTAATTGAAAAGTTGCAAGTGTATTTTTCTTCTGAAATTACCGCAAGCTATTTGATAATAAGTTAATAGCCGCGGTACCAACATTACAAATAATAAAAACCGATGTTGTGTTTCGGCTGTTTAGGACCCTTGCCTTTATTTTTGTATGGCTGTTGGAGTTTTTAAAAAGTTTGTAACTCGACAAAAATGGAATTTGTATGCAACATCTTTGTTGCGGAATCGAGCCCGCAATTTCCGTAACTTTTTAATTTTTATTTGACCATAAACTAGGCACTTCATCGCCTTATTTTAATCCTTAAAAGTTAACCTTGCGGGACATTTTTGAAAAAACTACTATAACCATATCGACGTCACGACGGATGTCCGCACCGCAGCTTCAACGCCAACGGCAGATACATCATCCGTCATAAGAAGCCATGCCTTTTATTCTAAACTCATTATTGGCATTAGTAGGTATGAATACGTGCATTGTCAAAGCGTCGAAAAAGTTAAATATGATTTTATTAAGACGTAACAACACCGTAACGTCGTAATTATTTTTTCTATCGAGCAACAGCTTACAACCGTCGTTACAAAAAACCCTAAAATCAGACAACACGGGTTTAATATAAAGTCCCAACGGGCCAACCTTTGGGATCCTGAAAGAAACGCACTCCGTCCGTGTAAGCTATACTCACACACAATGAAAACGTCACATACTATAGAAATTTTCTTCCAAGGTGCCGCGTTTTCATTGCCCTTGAGTATATAACGGGCATCGCAGTAGAAAAGTGTCATAAACTATCGACTGGCCTTCCATTTCTCTTTGCCCCGAGCCGTACGTATTATAGCACACTAAGTACCTACGTATTATGTCGGTGGTATGAGAACAAATTGCAAAAAATCGCGTAGATGGCATCTTAATGGTTTTAAAAAATTGGACTTGTTCTACAGTAGGTAATGGACTAAGGCTGGAAACGTCATATATGACACAATAATGAGAGCAACAAAACCCATCTGGTTAGATTGCTATACTATCCTTATTGCTAGATCCGGGCATCTGGCAGCGTTTAATGGGTGATTAGACTCGTTTAGTTAGACAGACTAGCAAAATTTTGAAATTGGAAAATAGTAATACAAAAATAGGTAAAAATTACCGACGTTGTCTCAGTTATAAAGGACAGGGCCTATATTTTAATATTAGAATAAAAAACATGGCGTAATATAACAGAAACTAAAACAGTAGGCGACAAACTATAAATTACGTAGTGTTTGGCACTACTTTCCCCCAACAGAAACTTTTGGCAATGATTTAATCTAATTATTTATATAATTTTTCATAATATTGCAGAGAATCTTAAGAAAATAAGCCCAGAACTCTAAGATTTGTTTTCTTAAGATGGTTTGCATTCTTTGACCTCCACCACTGCAGCTGCCAGATGTCCGTATCTAGAAATAACCATATTATAGCAAACCGACTAGAGAGGTTCGTTGCTCTCATTATTGTGTCATGTCTGAAGTGGCTCGCTCTCCGTCTATAAAACAATGCACGAGTATTTGCAGACTTGTTAGGTTTCAAAACAGAACGCGTTTGGAACCGATGATACTCGTATTCTCGTATTCTATGGATTAGTAAAAATTGATATCGGTCCATTTCCATCGACAAAAGTGGAATTCGTATGCAAGATTTTTGTGGTGAAATGGAGCCTGCAATTTCTTTCTTTTTAATTTTTGACTGACTATGACCATGAAGCACTTCGCCGCCTAGTTTTAAACCGAAAAATTAAATCTTGCGGGACATTTTTGAAAAAAATCTGCTACACTAGAGACTGACAGTCAGCAAACAGCCTAAACTCTCGAAGGTGGACGTGACCATACATATAAGTCACGGAGCTCTATTCTAGAAAGGATTGTTAAATTTAATTTCCAACCGACTTAAAGATTTCTCAATTCGTCGGGATCTTTGTTTTTAGGGTTCCGTAGTCAACTAGGAACCCTTATAGTTTCGCCATGTCTGTCCGTCCGTCCGTCCGTCCGCGGATAATCTCAGTGACCGGTAGCACTAGAAAGCTGACATTTGGTACTAACATGCATATCAATCACGCCGACAAAGTGGTAAAATAAAAAGTGGAAAAAAATGTTTTATTAGGGTACCTCCCGTATACCTACGTAAAGTGGGGAGTGATTTTTTTTTTCATTTCAACCCTAACGTGTGATATCTTGTTGGATAGGTATTTAAAAATGAATAGGGGTTTAGTAAAATCATTTTTTGATAATGTAAATATTTTCGGAAATAATCGCTTCGAAAGTCGGAATAGCGTCCCTCCCTGTAACTTTTGTCCAAAAAATATAAAAAAAATTGAGAAGATTATGATAAACTTTTTAGGAAAATTATTTTGAACATTATAGGTCTAGCCATTTTTGAGTTATTTCCAAAAAACTTCTTCCATAGGCATCAGATACGACCTTTTGGCATTAGTCTGGTTCTTATTCCATTGAAGCTACGGAACCCTCCATTATGCGTGGTCCGACACGCACTTGGCCGGTTCTTTTAATGAAATTTCAGCGATTATTCGAAGACGCTTGGAACGATTTGGAAAATTATTTTTTTAATTGTATTAAACTTTTGTTTAACATATGTACTAACAGTATAAAATATAGGTATAACGGTTACACTCACGTCAATTTTAGTAACGTGAGTGAAACCGTTATATTTTATAGAATTATTTTTCTGTTTGATAGATTTTATACTTTACAATTGATCCCATGGTAACCAGGTCAGGATCTGATGATGGAATCCTGGAGAAATCGAGAAAACTCTTCAAATATTATAGGCACACCTACAGTGATTTTAATATTTTTTAATAGTGGCTCGGGCATCTCCTTTTGGAAAGGTGAAGTCTAAGTGAGGGGGGGTTTTTTTATAAACCATTTTTTAGAATAGAATAGAATAAAGATTTATTGTCACTTACAACATACCATACAAGAAGCAACAAAATAAAATAAAAATATATGTTTTCTTAATCTATACAAAATTAAAAGAAACAGACAGTGTGACAAAAGGGATGTACTCAGCGTTTGCTGTGGCGCAGATTAGCAACTACGAGTACAGCGCTGGTTTTCAGTTCACCCCAAGCAACAATTTTTATATTTATTTATATCATAAAAAATACAAAAAAAAAACTCAAACTAATAATCCAATCATTGGGGAATCATCTCCATACATTGCCTTACAAAAGGTGGAGTAGAAAATATTATAATAGTTATTGGTAGGCTATAGGCTGGTAATTAAAATACTAGATTTGAGACCTTGAGGGGGGGTGTGCGTTGGCCGCCATCTTGGTTTACACGTGCCATAAGTCCGTTTTTGAACCTTGGCGCTTAAACGGTTATCAGTATGCCTAAAATGTCTATGGAACGTATGAAGAAGATAAAATTGTCTACAATATTTCCATACACAATACATCTGTAAGTCTTACAGATATAAAGATACAGGGAGTGAAAAAGTGTATATTTTCTTATATCATAAGAATTTTATTTATTAGTTTTAAAGTTTTGTGCTTCGAGATAAGGAAATGAAGTCTCTACCACAGTTTTGTCATCTTCTAATGATTCTTTTAAAAGATATTCAAAAGTTGAATTCACCCCTAGAGCGCTTATAGAGGGGGTGAAAGTAGTAAGTCTCACACACAAGATCAATGTTCTATTACTCATCATAAAATACTACTAGGCGTTGTCAGGTATAGCTATCGATCAATTCGGGTATAATGAATTTAGATTTGACAAAAAACATATACGCTTTCATAGAAAAAAAATTTTTTTTTTAAAGAAAGAGCTTGAAATTTTTTTTATTTTTTAAACTTCATATAACTGTCAACTTAAAATTAAAATATCGTATAGGCTTTAGCATTTTTTACATAATTCTTGAACAATTCACTTTATGACACAAATGTTTACGAATATTATAAAGACTCTAATTTTTTTGTATTTGTATCTATTCTGTACGTCTTATAAGATACCAAGTTACAGGAAGGAAAAAATTACTCCTACTCATTGTCTTTATACTTCTCGTAGACATTTTTGTCATAAAGTCAACTGTTCAAGTATTATGTAAAAAATACTAAAAACTATACGATATTTTAATAATAACTTGACAGTTATAAGAAGTTTAAAAAAAAATTTTTTCAAGCACTTTCTTTAAAATTTTTTTTTTTGTATGAAAGCATATATGTTTTTGTCAAATCTAAATTCATTATACCCGAATTGATCGATAGCTATACCTGACAACGCCTAGTAGTATTTTATGATGAGTAATAGAACATTGATTTTGTGTGTGAGACTTACTAAAAGCGCCAAGGTTCAAAAACGGACTTATGGCACGTTTAAACCAAGATGGCGGCCAACGCACCCCCCCCCCCTCAAGGTCTCAAATCTAGTATTTTAATAACCACCCTATAGCCTACCAATAACCATTAAAACATTTTCTACTCCACCTTTTGTAAGGCAAATGCTCCAATGATTGCGCTATAAGATGCGCCACAGAAACCTGTTAAGGTTTATGCGTGGTGCAAATGTATCGCTTCGCTTGCAACAACTTAAATACTTGATAACAGGTACACCAGCTGTCATTATAAGTCGAGGTGTGATAATCGTTTGAGCTCAAGCTGGCTGCGGCGTCATTAGAATTATTTTTTGCTCATTTACGTAGTTCAGTGTGTAATATTGATAGCTTATTGTGCGCTGACCTAACGAACAAGTGTGCAGCTAATGAAAAATTTGTCTCAAAACGCGCGTTACCACCCTTTAGTCGAACAAACGGTTATCCGGAATCTCGGCCACTCACGTGTTTGTAGGGAGGCTATCACCTTACAATCGGCAAGGCCTCAACCGAACAACGTTCCTTATATTTCATGAAAAATTAATATATTAATATAATAAGTCTACACCTCGACATTGGCAGAATTCATCTCGCTAAAATCGGCGAGGAGTAAAAGCCATAATAAATAAAAAGTCGAGGTGTAATATTTGGGCGTGCGTTATAGTGTGGGAAATCTACCAGGTCGTTGTATGGAGACCTCGCATTAATTCCTCAGTCGATGATTCTTTTACTAGGATGTAGTTATAGGTTATAACAAACACAAAACTCTATTTTTCCAAAAAAAAAAGTATGTCAGTTTTGGTATTTTTACAAAAATGTACAAAAAGCTAAATACTTTGTACTGGAATTTTCCTCAGGGTATATTTTTTTCACTAAACAAATTATTTTGATTACCGACCGATACTGTAAAAGTAAAAAAAAAACTTTCTAATAAAACTGTCACTTTTATTCAAAAATAATTGGTACCACTCGTCATTTTGTTTGGAAAATTTCTCAATCAGGTTTGTAACAGTGGGTGTTATGTTAATCTTATTTTAGCATAATATTTACGAATATCCAAAAAAAAAATAAAAAAAAAAAAAATTGTTATTACACTATATTTCATAAACTTTATGGAAAATTCCTCAGCCTGGTTTCGTTTTTTATTCACGTAAGGAAGTCAATTCAACAGCCAAAACGAAATTTCCAAAAAATATTCCACATCCAATACGTCAAATCTCGAAATGAAAAATTTGTCTAGCCTTTTAAAGCGAGTGAGCACGCAGTAATATGTCATCGTGCTTCAGCTATTGAGTCCAGTTTAGCATGCGCGGCTACGACTCAGCTGTGCTTGCATCATAGTGAAAAAAGTGGAGTAAGTTACTTCAATTATATAATTGTCTAATTTCATATTTGTACTTAACTCGTATCATTACAATTTTAATAAATATTTTGATGGCGTATTATTAATTAAACAATTTAGTATTTAATTGAAGCATCAGAGTATCATTGCCTCACTAAATAGAACACCATCACCACTCCTCGTCAACAGATGACGCTTGTAGTGTCATAATGCACACAATGCAGCCGCATGCACCGATACAACTACGCTTCGACACTAGTCACGCCATCTACCAACAGATGGCGCATTGATCGAGTTATATAGATGCCGCTAACGTTTGTTCAACGCAGTAACATGACCCTCGGCGCATTGCCGAGGACTTTTTGAGAAACGCCCTTCCGGTCTCAAGGTACGCATGCTATATGCCTCAACCAAGTTTGAGCATTTTAGTGTTGTGACACTAAGCCACTAGGCCAGTAATTTGTCCTAAGGGTGTGCCCTTAGGACAAATTACTGGCCTGGTACACATCTACCTAGCTGGGTAGTACTCGACAAGTAATCACTAGAGAGAAGAGAATACATGTAAATCTCTAAAGCAATAAATGTATCCCATCAAAAACATTACATGTACAATAATGCCAGTGTCGCAACGCAGTTGTCCTACTTCAAAAATTAATGAGATCTAATGTAAAACCAAGCCGGTGTGCCGGAGTTTACTAACAATATGTCATTGTGATCCTTTGAATATTAGATGTTTATATTTTTATAATAAAAAGAAACAGAAAAAATAACTTTGTTTCTGCATATATTTATATGCGATTACAATGTTAACCGTGCGGTTTGTAAAACTAGAGAACCCGAGATATTGCGGTATGTTTTAATTTTCAGTGGCTTTATAGTCAAAGAGTTAACCCTAGAAGTTAGAAGTGTTCAAAATTTGGAGCTTGTGGGACTGCTAGAAGTATTTTAGATATATGATGATCGTAATCAGTGAGTCAGTGACAAAATTAAGGAATTTTGACTTGCTAAGGTATAATGTGAAATTCAATGATATTCGAAATATATCTTTTTTTTTTTAATACCACGACGGTGGCAAACAAGCATACGGCCCGCCTGATGGTAAGCAGTTACCGTAGCCTATGGACGCCTGCAACCCCAGAGGATTCACATGCGCGTTGCCTACCCTTTAAGAACCTATACACTCCTTTTTTGAAGAACCTCATATTGTAGCCCGCTGGGAAAACCTCGGCAGGGAGTTCATTCCACAGTCGCAGCGGGAGTCTTCCTTGTGTTATGGCCTCTTGATCACAGAAATTTCAGCCTTCTAGCTTTATCGATAACAGAATTAGAGGGGGGTCGAAAATGGCCTGAATGGCTTCGGAAAAAGGATGGATCGGAAAAGGAGCGGCCGTGCCTTTGTTTTGCTCGACTTGGCAGGGGAACTACCGTGCCCACAGATCTGGTACGCTCGACTTTTTGTCGTCGCCCCCCGCCTCCCCGCTAGCGACAACTATTGATTTCTTCATAACGAGTATATCAAGACATATGCGAAACAGCGCATTTGCCAGATGACTTAAACTTTTTATTTTACCCAAATTTAAACATAAGTTGTACTTATAAATGACGCTTAAATAAGATTCATGTCTGTTGTGTAATTCACCTGTAACAACTGTATTTTTTTCTCTGTGTGTAATATTCAATTGTTTCTTTTGTTATAAGTCGAAATACGAGTAGATGTCATATGCTTTAGAAAAAGTGACCAATGCCTCTGGTATCCGAGGCGAGGCCAGCAGGCAGCATTTTTTTTGGCATCTACCTGTTGATATAACTATAAACATTATTAGATATTCAATGACATAACATGCAACAGAATCAACATTATTGTACGCCAAACACTGGCCATTGTCATGTGTTGTTTCGTAGGTACAATAAATTATTTGTATCTGTATGGATCGAAGCGAATACTTACTCCGAAGACCGGATAACCACTTATCCACAAAGTCTCCGCTGGCAATCTACTGGCAGTAGGATGTCGGGTCGCCCCCCCAAACCCGCAATACAAAGAGGCGATACGTTGAGACAGATGTAGCCTAAGCTGGTCTCGGCTAGAAGTTGCCGTTTAAGATCGTGGCAAGTGCAAAGCTTTAATGCGAGCCCTATGTCCCTAATGAGGGACAACAGGAACAAATGTTCGTCACCACAGTCACATTAGTGACCGATTGAATAATTTTTTTTTTTTTATATATTTTTTTACTAACTATGCCAGTTCGTTGACTTAATCGAACCTTAGCCTATGCTACAGTTAACGTACATAAATAAAAAATCAGCCAAGTGCGAGTCGGACTCGCGCATGGAGGGTTCCGTACCATTATCTATAAAAACGGCAAATAAATCATGTCTGTTGTGTGGGAGCCCCATTAAATATTTATTTTATTCTTTTTTCTAGTATTTTTTGTTATAGTTTCAACAGAAATACATCATCTATAAAAATATCAACTGTCTAACTATCACGATACATGAGATACATGCCTGGCTTGTGACAGATGGACAGACGGACAGCGGAGTCTTAGTAATAGGGAATTAGCTTGTACCCTTTGGGTACGGAACCCTAAAAACACGGTGTATAATATTTCTGCAAATGTTTAAGAAAAAAATGTTTAGTTACTCGTCTCATTTAATAAAAACATCAATGCAGCTCAATAAAAATAGGCTACCAGCGTGACACTAAGAAAAAGTGACCAAGATCTCTAGTGATTAGGACTACTACAACTATGGTCCACAAGTTCATTGCATATTTCAGTATTTATACAAATGTTATTTTAAGTAAAATTTGAGTTTTTTCTTCCATTTGCGTTGCGTAATAGTTAGGCTGGATTCACACTTATAAGTTTTGTTTACATAAGAAGGGACGAAGATGAAGGGATTCTGATCTATAGCTGCGTTCCTACTTACGTAAGCAAAACTACACTAGCTTTGGACATTAGTTAGGAGCTTTTGCGGTACCTATTAAATTAGCTGTTTCAACTTTAAGAAAATCACAATTTCCGAAAATTTACAAAATAGTTTTATTTGTTCCATATGACTAGATCCCGTTTTCAGTGGTGAAATTTTAATGAAAATGCTACGGTTGGCATAGCACATTTTAAAATTCTTAACATGACGTAAAAATATTTTGATGTAAGCTATATACTTATTTTATTTATATATTAAGGCAAAGGACTTTAACGAGGTTTAATTTGGTATATAAACTCAATAGTTACTTAATTGTATTATTTTTGGCAATTATGATTGATGTCATATTAATCACTTAATTGTTTATTCAGTAAAAGTATAGATTTCCTGAATAATCTTGCTAAATTTTCTCAGTTTCTCCGTCTCAGCGACGCGGAAATGATTACTAAATTTGGTATAACTGTGCAATAGATACCAATTTTTTCGAATAGGTAAGCCTGGTAAGCGTACCTATTAGATTATAGTTTTCTAATAAATAAATCAATAAATTTGTTTTTTTTTTCAGTAACATGATACAATTGTGCAAATGCATATACATTTTAAAGTAAGATGACTAAGATTCGTGTTAAAACGTGTTAAATCGTATACAGGGTGAAACTTAAGTCGTGAACAGTAATATGTTTTTCTAACTCCATAAACAACAAGCAATTTAATGCCCCAACTCTTACTAAAAACAGACAAGATTTTTTTTTTTTTTCATATTTTTTGTCGTTTATTTTACTTTTAGCAGTGGATTTAGGATATTACAACGGCTTATTAAGATATTTAAATTAGTAAATTGAATTGATTCTTTGAATCGGAACTGACATTGACATCAAATTTGTCATTTGTCCTAGTTAGAAATGAAATTTACTTAATTTTTCATCTGAAATATCTTATAAAGCTGTTTTAATTCCACATGATCACATTTAAAAGTAAAATAAACGACAAAAATATGAAAAAAAAAAAATCTTGTCTGTTTTTATTAAGAGTTAGGGCATTAAATTGCTTGTTGTTTATGGAGTTAGAAAAACATATTACTGTTCACGACTTAAATTTCACCCTGTATATATGACGGTTCCTAGGATGAAATGGTCACAGTATTCAAAACAATTATGACAAGTAGAAACGGATGGCCAAAAAATGAATTGTATTGCACAAGCGATAACCAGACATCAGAGTTACGAAAAATGTTACCTAATGAAAATACCATCTCAACGAATGGAACCTTTTTGTCATGGAGTGGTGATATAATTGAAAATTATTTTTTTTTTAAATATGTCACATGTTGTACTCGAAATAAAATATTGTGTGACAACCCTATGATTCGATATCATTAAATTTTCACCACTGATAACGGAGTCTGCATATGACACATCTACACAACACGCTTGCATTTTAAAAATGTGTCAAATATATTACAACTGGCGTACTTTTTTATTTACACTTTAATTTAGCACCACTACAAATTATATCAATTAAGATAAAATTACTAACAGTATGGGTGTATTAATGTAGTGTTAATGTATATTTTAGTAACGTGCAAAACCATAAAAGTAAACTTTTTCTTTGAGTTTATTAAGAGGCTGACAACACCCGATGACCATCAAATTGACTTTACTCAAACAGTGTTTTAGCTATAACACCTTGTTTTGAGAGAGTAAAAAAAATATATGTTATTATTCGTTATAGTTGGAAGAACTTCGTTGATTCCGATACACGATTGGACGAAATCGGCTTGATAGAAAATAATTCCAAAGTTACATCTTAAAATTTGCTTTAAACAGTCGTATGTCTTTAGTATCTTGACTTATACGTCTGTAACTAAAGACAAAATTCCACCGCAGTAATACGAAAAACTTCGTTGTTTTATATTTCTCAATTAATATGTAGTTTTTTTTTAATTCATCATTTTGCAAAATTTGCAATGAGCTCCCATACTAATCGTAACACAGTATTTCTCTTTCACTCGCGCTGAAATTTTTGGATTTTTTTTGTCATACGTAGAATACAGACATTTAATGTCACTTCAGTAAAAAAAAAGACGGAGCAAATTTCCGATGTGAGTTACACAAAAAAAAATTTTTTTATAAAAAAATATGTTCTGTTATGGATTTTTTTTTTGATATTTTTAACATTGGTTACATACATCAAGTCAATATTTCTAGTGAAATAAAATTAGACTGAGCATTTTTCCAAACGTAAATATAGACGATATAAGAGTTTAGATAAAAAAACCGTAGAAGTTTAGATAAGAAGGACAATAGTTTTTTTTGGAAAAAAATATATATACGATCTACTCCTGACACTTTATCATGCTGTAAAGTTTTTTTGGACTGAGGAGTTAATGCGAGGTCAACCCCTCTATTGCCTGGCCTATTAGTAGTGACAACAATGCACCTAACTGTACATGATTACTGGCCTCAGTCATCAGTTCAGATTTCAGTCACGATTTCAGCTATAATTCAGCATGGAGCGATGTTATCAACTAGGCTTTCAGACCACAAATTACAGAGCCGAGCCGTGTTACTCTCTACTTACATGATGACATCATTCCTATTGTAAGAGGTGCTTTAGTATTCAAGGAATGGCAACACTATTATGCTCTCTCTCTCTCTCTCTCTCTCTCTCTCTTTCGCTCATGCTATGAAGCCAGGAACATGGGTCTCTTTTTTTAGGGTTCCGTAGTCAACTAGGAACCCTTATAGTTTCGCCATGTCTGCCCGTCCGTCCGTCCGTCCGCGGATAATCTCAGTGACCGTTAGCACTAGAAAGCTGAAATTTGGTACTAATATGTATATCAATCACGCCGACAAAGGGGTAAAATAAAAACTGGAAAAAAATGTTTTATTAGGGTACCTCCCCTATACGTAAAGTGGGGAGTGATTTTTATATAAAAACTTTCTAGGAAAATTATTTTGAACTTGATAGGTTCAATAGTTTTAGAAAAAAAATACAAAATAATTTCTGAACTAAGTTTGTAATTTAACCGTATAAGCAGGTGTTTATTGTACCTGTAATTTCTACAAAATCACAATGAAAAGACGTGCTTTCAAATAAATAAAGTAAAAACGGTGAAAATCGGTTCACGCAATAAAGAATTATCCCATAAAAATCATCTTCCATACTTTAAGCTCGCGCGCAATAGTTTACTTAATTTGCCGATAGACGTCGCTGTACGTGGAACGCTTATATCATATCCTACATGGCGGTGTTATTTTAACTCTTAAGTGGGGACACTTACTGTGACGGACGGAAAACTACGGAACCCTACACTGAGCGTGGCCCGACACGCTCTTGGCCGGTTTTTATGTTAACTTAATTATTACGAATATGTTTAAATATTGCAAGTGTTCTTAATCAATAATACATAACACCTATGTACACAGGAGATGAAATATGAGTATATAGTCGGAGTTAGGTGTTTACAGTGTTATTATCAGGGCCCGGAATTAGGTGAGCTAAAATACCTAAAGTTCGCGAGAGGACATAATATAGAGTGGTTACAACCGGATGAAAATAATATTTTATTTGGATTAATACTAAGTACTTGTTTCCTTATCTTTCTATATATACTATAGTAGTACTAGTAGCTTTCACTATTTTGACGCTAATACGCCACTCTGACAAGCATTGATAATGAATAGGAAAATACAGATTACTAATTTAAAATATATGTCACATTTTCAGATTTATTATTATAATGTTAACTTTATGGCTGCAATGTAACCATTTTTCATCATTACCACTATTACTTGCAGTGCCCGGATGAATATCGAATACCCGGAATCCAAATAAAATATTATTTTCATCCGGTTGTAACTCCTACGTCCTCTCGCGAACTTTAGGTATTTTAGCTCACCTAATTCCGGGCCCTGGTTATTATACACAATAGTCACAGTTTGAACCCGTACTTATATGTCCTTAAACTACGTCCAGTCACGGATATCTCCTTAAACTACATCCAAAAGAAAGGTAAGCGTTCTGCGAATATCATCCCGCTTTGTGTGGTAGGGCACAGCACAGCGAATGTCATCTCGTTCAAATTTGAAGCAGAGCCCGACTGGGGAAGTACCTCCATCTTACAGAAGACCACAGCCAAATAGCACGAGACCCTACTCATAGTGCCAAAGAGCTCAAACATGACCCAGTGTGTTGGCGATAAGGGACCTTCTTGTTCCTTTAGCCGTCAGCACAGTGAGTCCTCCTTTTTGTAAAGGGTCGGCAACGCGCATGTTACACCTCTGGAGTTGCAGGCGTCCATAAACTACAGTAGCTGCTTACCATCAGATGGGCCGTATGCTTGTTTGCCACCGTCGTTGTATAAAAAAAAACTATTTACATGAAATTGCATGTAACTATATACTTAGGTATATAAACTCAATGTCTCAAATAAGTTACAAAAGGGAGATAACAGCAATACAAATCATATTTGACGCAATGATATTTACTATGGATGGGTTATACTCTAACAAAATGAGCACAAAAAATACTTCCAAAGTTATTTCATAACCTACGAGTATGTGTGATTCTGTTATGTTTATCTATTTTGACAATCATTACATCTTTGTCACTCTCGTTATTAGAAAATTACAGTTTGTCTCTTTCTCACGCGGTTGACGGGAGCTCATTAGCACGTCGGCATCTCTCGCTTGCCGGTGCGCGATTAGAGACAATTGTTTGAATTCACTCATAGTAGTCCACTTTTGGAGCATGCGTAACCCATATGTCATTATTATATACCAAACCATGTAATAAAAATTTCACAAACTTATAAAAAAAAAAGAAGCGCGGCTATCACGCGTCGCGCGCTGGGATTATCAGCCAGTGTGCGCTGGTTGGTGTTGGGCTGAGCACTTGGCTTACACTTATTTCTTTAAAACTGCGGTGTAAAATAGTAAGTACATTATGATACAAGTGTGCTAATTTGATCATTACATACGAAGCGATATTGTGCGCACGAACGCATGTGAGTGCGCATAAGGAAGCTGAGCTTATGTAATGATCAAGCACACGCGTTTCAAAAGACGTTTTTCAACACACTTGCGAGGAAATAACAGAATAGTATAATTAATAACTTTTGACAAATACATTAATTGTCAGAATGTTTACAGGATAGAGGTACTTACGAACCTAAGATAATTAAATTTAACTAACCTTTTCTGTGATGTTATTGAGTATCTGGAACTCTTTTTCAAATCATTTCATAAAATTAAAGACTTCACATTTATTGTGCAATAAATTGTAGTATTTTTTTCTTACGTATTGCTCACTAGATTTTTATGATGACATTTTACTAGTATGTATCACAATTTTGAAATATATCCAGAGGTTAAATTAACACTAAAGTTGTCTTCTTATTCATTGAAAATATAATTTGTTTAAATTAATAAAACACGACGAGAAAAATCTAACAAATAAACAATGATTTGAGGTTAACTTATAAATGGCGCGCAATTTTCTTTTTTGGATGTGCGTGCAGCTTGAGGCAAAGGCGCGGACGTATAATGCCAAACAGCCAATATTAAAACAGACAATTCGTGTTTAAAACGTAATTTATTGTGTATTACGAGTAATATAATAAGTTGAAATGTTTCTTATTCACAATCAGGATTGTATAAATTGTATTCTATCGTAAATGTGTATATTTTTAATATATTTACTTTTTTTTACTTTTTTAGAATGTAAACTCATAAAGAGTTAAAAAAAAGTAAAGGTAATACCCGACTAAATTACAACGTTTCGTCTGCGTACGTACAACTTGGTACTAGAGTACAAACGTCACTTGATCGGATTATTAAATTATTCCACTAGTTGGATAATTATTGTGAAATGCACGCGTGTTTCATATCTAGGATTATGAGCATAAAAGCGGTGGAATAAGAACCTCGTTACGAGCAGGTGTGTTGAAAATAGACATTTTAGACCTAGTCGTGGAAAAGCACTAGAAATATGAACATCTCATGCTTTAACTAACCCTGCTACTGCTACGTGACTTGATAACAGAGTTATTCTAGCCGTGGAATAAATAGCCCGTACCATTAGGGTAGGACCGGGGTCCTACCCTGATGGTACGAGCGTGATTTAGGAGCTAGGGCCACAGTAAAACATAACAGTATAATTTAACAGTAGGTCAATTACGACGAGATGTAAGGAATACGTCAGAAGCAGAAATCGCTAAGTGTTAAAAATGTACTTGACACGATTTAATTTGGCGGAAATGGTCAAATTCATATTTTCCTTGAATTACTTCTAAACTAAAAAATATAAATTTAAAATCCTTGCCACAAGCCCTTTCATTTGATATATATTTAGACGCAATATGATTGGAAAAACTTTTTTTTTTAATAATTTACTTACCTCCCGAAAGTGGCCACCATGTTCAAAATTCATTCATTAACGTTACACGCTTTTGGATCACAAATTTATACGTGTGTAAAAAAAAATAAACGGTTCAGTAGTTGTAGAGCAAATTAAATATGTGACAGACAGACAGAGTCGCATCATAAGGGTTCCTTTTGTACCATTTTTGTTAAGAAACCTAAAAAATGTCAATTGAACAGATCCATTCATGTCTACATATTTTGATCGAGCCGCGCGAAACCGCCGCTCTCTCCCACTATTCCGAGCATAACGATCAAAATCTTGAACAGTGATAGTGGCGACCGCACATACCGCTACTCGCCACTTAGCAGTTCGCGCCGCCGGTCGCCTGCATCGAGCCCTCAACCTTATTGAGATTTAAGTACCCAAAACGGCTTCAGGGTCGCGTTTTAGAAACCTATTCATTTTGCTACCCTACAACTGGCTTACATAATGAACGGAGAGTAAATTTAGCTCATATAAGTACATAGAACATTGTTACTCAAGGGATAAAGGATTTCTGACGAGATATAAGTTCGAGTGCCTTTCACCTAAGTTAAAAAAATAAAAATGGTAACTACCCCGTACTATTTGAGGCAAGCCGTGACCCAAAGGCTGGCTCGTTCCTCGGGCAAAGAATAGGCATTGTCATTCAACGAGGGAATGTAGCCAGCCTTATGGGCACTTTATCGCAGGGAACATACTTGGGGGACTCAGCATAGAACTTTTTAGCATAGTACTCTAAGTTCATATCCATAATGTACCGTACTACCAACAAAGCAAGGTTTACATTTGTTTAATTATTTCTTGCAATTAGAGAATATTTTTTCCCTGTTTCTGATAAGTACGAGTATTTAGAAAAATTAAATTAATTATATTTTGATAATACTGTCACATGATAATTTTGTTCAGTTATAGAGCCAGAAAAAGTGATTCCTTGGTCACGACTCAGGAATCACCCATATACTCGTAATGTGTCAGAAGTTGAAGCAAAAGTCAAATAATATAAGTCTGCGACCTTACGCTTGAGAACGCGGTGGGGCTATCCACGATTAATAGTAGTTTATGTAGGTGTTAGGTACGTAATAAGGGTCCTTAAAATACGAGTGTGGTTTTATGAAACGAGCCGCAAGCGAGTTTCATAAAAAGATCACACGAGTGTTTTAAGGCCTAAGTACATATGTATAGGTACAGTTGCATACATGACTGCTTTATCTTCACACATATTATAATCCTAAATGAAGTGTTCGGAAACCATTAGAATGACCGCCATTGCACCGCCATGACCAACTCGATTGTGCCGGCGGTCGGGCGGGCGCGTGTCGGCGGTCGGAGAGAAGGGCAGATTTTCATTACGTTACCGTAGGTAATGAATTTTCATACGTTTTTACCACACTGTCACAGATAATACACTGATGTTACGTTACTGGTTGCAATAATGATGGTAATTACATACGGTTTCCGAACGCGGAATAGAGGATTTATGATATTGGTGTAGATAAAAATTATGTCATATTCATCAGTCTGTATTTATAGCCTTGGCAGGTACAGTCGCCATCAGATATATCGGAGCGGCCAAGGTGGTCACAAATATCTGAGCAACGCCTCTATTGTCAAGGCGATAAAGTGCATGTTCATATATTTTTGAGTACCTTGGCCGCTCAGATATATTTGATGGCGACTGTACGTGTGTATAATTTCTAATCCTTTAGTCTAGTCATTCAGCTTGAAATCTTTAAGCGATTTCTTTTTGTAGCTTACTTATACATGGTGCCCGTGAGCATTGCGAGAGATTATACCACGAATCCCTGAGTTCATAAGGAGTAATAAATTTTATATGAATTTTGGTCAATTTCGTCAAAAAATAATATTTTTTGCTTTTTATCAATTTTTTAAATACTTTTGAACATAAAAAAATAAATGTTATTGGTAAAACTTTCGATCAAAATAAATTGGTAATTTTTTTTCGTACAAAATAGTTTACGTAAAGTATTCCTTGGTACTTTGATATCTGTGAATAAGAATGTCTAGACTAGACCCCATAAAGAGTGAAATCGCCATCAAGCTAAGTCACAATAAAAGATGTTTTTTTTTTTAATTGGTAGTAACTCTGAAACTAGGCGAAGTTCAGACAAGTTTATACGACATTTTAGTCTCCAATTATGATCAAGATTACACTGTTCAAATCTGTCGCAATTCTCACGGGCACCGTGTATAAGTATCATTCTGCTTAGAAAAAATGGAAAAGTAGAAAAATCCACTACTACTCCACTACTACGTGAGGTGTTTTTCTACTTTTCCATTTTTTCTAAGCATTGTGGTATCGTTAGCAGACGTTCTGCTTAATACAACATTAACTGTAGTATGGGGTAGCGCATTGTTATCGGTGAATTCTCAATACAACTTGGGACTCCGATGGCCGGTTGAGAAGTGTAAGACTTCTTCGGCAGATGTCGCTAGGCGTCCCCCTAAGACGCATATGGGATATAGTGGAGAAATTCGCAGCCATCAGGTGTGTCTCAGTAGCTCAGTTGGTCAGAGCGATGGGCATGTATCCCAGAGTCGCGAGTTCGAGTCTCGCCTGAGGCAGTGGATTTTTCTACTTTTCCATTTTTTCTAAGCATTGTGGTATCGTTAGCAGACGTTCTGCTTAATACAAAATTAAGTATCATTCTTATAGGCTGTATTTAGGTAAATGAATTTTCTTAAAGGCATTCATTCAATCTATGGGCACTTTCAGTCTTATTACTTGGTAATAAATTTCTCAAAGGGTTCGGTATAGTCAAGGTCGAAGGAACATATACGATTTATTATGTATGTATGTATATTAACATATATGTAAGTATATCGTCCACTAGTACCCATAGTACAAGCTTTGCTTAGTTTGCAATAGTCCTTTGTGCCTTTACCGCAAATTTAAAAATATACCAAAAACTAAATCGACCATATTGCTCACAAAATTTCACGAGAATGGTTGAGAAATGTGACCTGATGAGTCGAACAGCCGGACATCTGGGAGCTCACTTTGATTGCTCGATCAAAAATATTCTGTCATTAGCTAAAAGTAAAAGTCCAACTCATGTGGCCGGTGTTATGCTAAAAAGTTAGTTAGCAGAGATAACTTTGTACATACGAACACGAGGCAAAATTTATCCATAGCACGTGAAAAACTCGCTTTCATTTTATTTTCACTTCTCATGCTCAAAAAGCGTGTCATATTATGCTTACCAAGGCGGACTAAAGTACGTAGTACATTTAGCCTCTAGGACTAATATGTATACATATTTCTGATTTACAAAACATTTTAAATTGGCCAATCAGAACACATATCGAAGTTAATCAAAAAAAAAATAAAAAAAAAATAAACGTTTATTCACATTTCGCTTACACTATTTACAAATAAAATGTTCTTCTGCCAAACCACAGAATGGGTTGTTGGCAGACGAGGCTCCTGTTAATTAACTTAAGCTTAATAAACTTAACCTTATCTACTACTTTTCTATTCTATTGATGGCTATTAAAGTTCATTTTTAAACATATGTATACTTTTTATTTATGACATGGTGTAAGGGGTTAACTTTATAATCTGAGCGTACAGTATAAACATGCATCGGAACGCTATATACTTTTTTGGTGCGTATACTGTGTAAATAATTTAAGTCCTTAAAAAAAACATTGTATTTAATATCAACCAATCAGAATACAGCAATGTTACAATCGACCAATCAGGAAACGCAATTTATTTCTCAAAACGTGAGGTTCCTAGTTCCTACTTCACAATCATTAAAAAAGATTTTAATTTTTTGGAAATGCTTTAAAGCGTGTTTAAACGATTTAAACAGCTAATTATACCGTCGTCTGTATTTTGTATCTATGTCAAAGCAGTTAAAAAAATTAAAAGACCGTTAAACCATAATTTCACCTTAGTTTAGTTATTGTGCGTGAATAATAAGTATTTTTATCTTATTTTCTCGCAATCGAAGTGAAAAATAGTATGCATTACTCTGGTCTAAAAGCCATATTACCAGTCGAACAATTTTCCCTCACTTCGTTCGGGAAAATAACCACCTCGTGGTAATATGGCCTACTTTAGACCCTTGTCAAACTTGTAGCCCGTAAATTTCATCCGGCATAAATTTGTGAAATTACGAGAAAAACCTCCGAACATGCACCCCAAACATATTGCTAGAGACGACTGCAAATTTCTGCCTAATCTCTTCATTCAATATTGAAAGTAATGCAAATAAGGACCAGTTTATGTCAACGAATATATTTACCTACTCGAATCGCTCTTAAACTACGGAATCCTTAAAAATATCCCATATAAAAAATAACGTGTACAAAAATGCCTGTCTCGCAACGCAGTTCTCTTACTGCAAAAAGTATTGAGATCAAATGTAAAACCAAGCCGGTGTGCCGGAGTTTTCTAACAACATGTCACTCATTGTGATTCTTTAATTATTAGATATCTAAATTTTAATAGTAAATTTCAGATTTTTAGTTTTCTCGACAAAAGAATTAGAGGGGGGTCAAAAATGGCCTGAATGGATTCGGGAAAAGAATGGTACGTCCGTGCCTTTGTTGTTTGTATAGCTCCACTTGTCGGGGGCACTGCCGTGCCACCCCAGCCAGATCTTAAGTGAGCAAGAGTAAAAAGTTTTTTTTTATCAACGCAAAAGATTTAAAATTTCTGATATTTTTAGGGTTCCGTACCTCTAAATGACAAAACCTTATGTACCTTATAGGATCACTTTGTTGTCCGTCCGCCCGTCCGTCCGTCCGTCTGTCAAGACCCTTTTTCTCAGGAACGCGTGAAGGTATCAAGCTGAAATTTATATCAAAACTCAGGTCTACTGTCCCTTGGAGCTGTGAAAAAATCAAACTTCTGAGCCAACGAAATCAAAAGATACAGCCGTTTATGCCGCAAATTTGCGCAAATTTTCGAAACTCGCAAGGGAATCAAAACCTACAGGGTACTTCCCGTGAACTCAGAATCTTGAAATTTGGTACGAAGCAACGTCTTATAGCACAAAGGTAAAGGAAAAATTGCGAAAACCGTAAATTTTTAGTTACATCAGACAGTGGCCAGTAACTGGCGATTTACCCTATAATAAAAATATTTTTAATAATTTTAAGGTTACTACCCCTTTCCTCATGAACGCGTAGCTCTCGTATATGACTCGATTGTCGTGATGGTTGAACTTTTTCTTATAAACCTACAAGTTTATACGGAACCCTCGGTGCGTGAGTCCGACTCGCACTCGGCCGGTTTTTTTTACAAGGAATTAAATTATTCTCGTATAAATTGTGAAGTTTCTCTCGGATCTCCTTTTAGGGCATTTTTTAGAATTCGATTATAAGGGACGTTAAAAAAAACAGTCGAACAGTTTGGGATCGAAAAAGGATAGTTTGAATTAGGTAACGATACAACGGAAGTGTTACTAAACAGAACGGTCCTATGGGTGCTTCAAAATAGTATTTTGTACAATCGTGACAGATTGAATAGCTTAAGTATATCACTATTGTATACAATACTTTTTCTACGAGTGTTAAAAATAGGCAAGCTAGTCAGAAGTAAGTTCGACGAACGCCATCCAACCCGCTACCAATATACAATTTAGTAACCTCAATCGCCTAAATATAATTTGTATGAAAATCCGTAAGACCATCGTCGGCGATGATAAAATATGCGACCATAAAAGCTCCATCAAAAAGTTTGCGCTTGTAGTTCGGTCGACAAAGTTTCAATTGAAGCATTACCAGTCGACGAGTAGAAAAAGTTTATGGACTGTAGTAGCGTTATATGGCAATGATGGTCTGTGAGGTTGTACAAAGTTGGGCTACTGCCAATTATTTAAGCGATGAAAATACAAGATGTGACATTCAACTGTGTTTTAATCTATAAGACGGTGGCAAACAAGCATACGGCCCGCCTGATGGTAAGCAGCTACCGTAACCTATGGACGCCCGGAACTCCAAAGGAGTCACATGCTCGTTGTCGACCCTTTACAAAAAGGAGGATTCATTGTGTTGACGGCTAAAGGAACAAGAGGGTCCCTCATCATAAACACACTGGGTCCTCTTTGAGCTAGTTAGCTACTCATACTAACGTTCGACATGTATCAATCCCTTATGAAGAACATCATAATTTTCCAACTGCGTTTTGCTCGGCTGCTTAATTCAGGTGAGGATTTACCCTCGTTCATTTTTGAAGTATCTAAAATGTCACATTTAATACACTTTTTACGTCACTCCTCGTGTTTTTAGGATTAGAATAATAACGGTCAATTTCACCAATGTATCTTTATTTTCTTCGATTATATCAGGGAATTTTATAAAGAGACTAGGTAAGTACTTTAGTGAAAAATTACGTGTTTTAAAATCTTTGTCCCAGAATTGGCCAGACGACAATCTCACTATTTTCTATTCTTAAAATAATCGGAGTATATAATACCTAAAGACACGTCCAGACATCCACACTTTCTACTCACACAGTTTTGATAACCTAAGTATGAAGAATTTCACATTTAATGTTCGCTCAAAATTTTCTCTATAAAAAGTGTTTCGCGAAAAACCAGATTATTCCTGGATAATCTGTTTCTTTTGCTTATAGAGAGCTGGGTAATGAACCCAATGGGCTCTATTAGGGCATTTTTAGGGTTCCTTATCTCGAAAGGAAAAAACGGAACCCTTATAGGGTCACTTTGTTGTCCGTCTGTCTGTCTGTCAAGACCCTTTTTCTCAGGAACGCGTGGAGGTATCAAGCTGAAATTTATATCAAATACTCAAGTCTACTGTCTCTTGGAGCTGTGAAAAAATCAAACTTCTAAGCCAACGAAATCAAAAGATACAGCTGTTTATACCGCAATTTTCCGAAACTCGCAGGGGAGTCAAAACCTACAGGGTACTTCCCACGAACTCAGAAGCTTGAAATTTGGTACGAAGCAACGTCTTGTAGCACAGATAAAGGAAAAATTGCAAAAACCGTAAATTTTTAAGTGAAAATGCCCATTTAGGTCAAATGAAATCTACGGAACTCTAAACCGAGCAAAGTGTAAGTGCTCAATAAGTGATTGGAATAACATCAGTAGTAACTCAAAAACCTAATTACCTATTGTGATAAACACGCTAACATATGCCCTTACCGTTTCGAACCCAGGATCTCTTCGTAGCTAATGCCTAATATATTACTTGTTATCATACTACTGTATGCTACTGATACTGTCACCCGTAATACGTGTTGACTTGCATTTTCCACAAATTCCTATTTTAGAAAAAAACATCTTTATATATTCTGAAACGATATTTTATTCCTATTTACAAATGAGTAAGTTAAGCTTTGACGCACGTCGTTAATAAACAAACTGACTAAGGGCCCGTTACACCAAACCGTCTGTTACCGTCAAAGTCATCGTTAAAAAATTCTTGTATGAAAAGTTTGACAGTTTTCTATGGGATGACAGCTCCGTCGCCATATTTAACGTTGATCAGTTAGTTAGTTATGTGTGGTACAACCCACCCTAAGTCGCCGAAAAATTTAAAAATGCGTGTGAACAGTCACTCAAATAATTTTCCTAGAAAGTTTTTATAAAGTTCTACTTTTGAATTTTTTCATATTTTTAATACTTATGGTTCAAAAGTTAGAGAAGGAGACACATTTTTTTTTCTACTGGAGCGATTATTTCCGAAAATATTTACATTATCAAAAAATGATTTTACTAAACCCCTATTCATTTTTAAATACCTATCCAACAATATATCACACGTTAGGGTTGAAATGAAAAAAGAATCACTCCCCACTTTACGTATACGGGAGGTACCCTAATAAAACATTTTTTTGCACTTTTTATTTTACCACTTTGTCGGCGTGATTGATATACATATTAGTACCAAATTTCAGCTTTCTAGTGCTAACGGTCACTAAGATTATCCGCGGACGGACGGACGGACGGGCAGACATGGCGAAACTATAAGGGTTCCTAGTTGACTACGGAACCCTAAAAATGCGTGTGAACAGTCACTCCGCTAAGTCACTCAGTAAAGTGTTACTGTCTCGGTCGAGTGGCATTGATGTCTCACTACTGTACTCAGTAGGTAGGTGTGATCAAGGCATGACTTTGTAGACCGAAATACAAGCGTATACTTTTCGATGGACGAAAGGGACCGGCCTAATCGACCTATGACAATTATTAAAAAACCGGCCAAGAGCGTGTCGGGCCACGCTCAGTGTAGGGTTCCGTAGTTTTCCGTCCGTCACAGTAAGTGTCCCCACTTAAGAGTTAAAATAACACCGCCATGTAGGATATGATATGAGCGTTCCACGTACAGCGACATCTATCGGCAAATTAAGTAAACTATTGCACGCGAGCTTAAAGTATGAAGATGATTTTTATGGGATAATTCTTTATTGCGTGAACCGAATTTGACACCTGCTTATACGGTTAAATTACAAACTTAGTACAGAAATTACTTTGTAATTTTTTTTCAAAAACTATTCGACCTATCAAGTTCAAATTCATTTTCCTAGAAAGTTTTTATAAAGATCTACTTTGAGATTTTTTTCATATTTTTAAAACTTATGGTTCAAAAGTTAGTGGGGGGGTACACATTTTTTTTTATTTCTGGAGCGATGATATCCAAAAATTTTTACATTATCAAAAAATTATTTTAGTAAACCCCTATTCATTTTTAAATACCTATCCAACAATATATCACACGTTAGGGTTGAAAAGAAAAAAAAAATCACTCCCCACTTTACGTATAGGGGAGGTACCCTAATAAAACATTTTTTTACACTTTTTATTTTACCACTTTGTCAGCGTGATTGATATACATTTCAGCTTTCTAGTGCTAACGGTCACTGAGATTATCCGCGAACAGACGGACGGACGGGCAGACATGGCGAAACTATAAGGGTTCCTAGTTGACTACGGAACCCTAAAAATGCTCGACCGTACTAATATGAATATAGACCCATCACGTGTCACGCTCGCGCGGCAGGAGCTGCTGGTGTCCTGTTTCCCGCCTCACCGTTGGTTATGAAAAACCATACAAAAGAGGTGTATGTACCTACCTACAATCTAAATTGTAGAGCCAAAATGTACGTAGGCGGATGGCCTATTTTAATCACTCGTAGAAAAAGTATTGTACAATACAATAGATATATAATATAGCTTTTCAATCTCGTATCTTAGTTGCTAAGTGGCCTAAGTAAGTAATCACGGTACTCTACTGAAAAAAATTTCATTATGTCAATCGTATTCAATTTTAATACTACAAATACATTCAGTATGTTATTAGTATCATTAATTCGAAACCGGAATCCACTTAAATTTAACGATCTTAAGTAACTCGATATTTTGGCCACATGGGGGGCTTCCCTGTGCAGTTAGTTCCGGTCATGTTTGAGATAATTACATGTTAGTTAGAAACATTATCCAGTAAAGTCTACGTAAAATAGCACGCTCTATGATTTAGTGTAATGAAAAACAAACGCTTGAAATCATTGTGATTTCTATAAGAGACTGCTGAGGGTAAAATTAAAATATCGGTATCTAGTTATAGGGAAAATTGTAGTTTTTGGGATGGCCCAAAAACCACGATTTTTCCATTGAGATTGACTTTGTGACCAACTTCAATAATGTGCAGAAACCTACAAATTAATCCAAACCTTGTATCAAAGAAACAAGGGTCATAATCGTAAATCTAGCTTGTGTGTCCTAAAAACACAGAACATTTCCGTTCGCCTCTCGAATGTGGAAAACAAAAGACGGGCGCCACAAAGGCATCTTTGAAATGGCTCATGTGACATTGTGTGCCTATTTTCAGGAACGTGATTATATTACTGTACAGTCACCAGCAATAGTATCTTCCTACACGAAGGCCTCTTATGGCCCGACAAAAGTTGTACGTAAGCAGACGAATCGTTGTAACTTAGTCGGGTATTAAATTAACTTTTTTTTAACTCTTTACATTCTAAAAAAGTAAAAAAAAAGTAAATATATAAAAAATATACACATATACGATAGAATACAAATTATACAATCCTGATTGTGAATAAGAATCATTTCAACTTATTATGTTACTCGTAATACACTAGTACATTACTTACCAAGGACTGTAAAAGAAAGAAAGCCCGAAATCGCAGCTATTTGTAACCCGAGCCGCAGGCGAGGGTTGTAAATATGCAATAGAGGGCTTTCTTTTTTACTGCCCGTCGTGAGTACACCATTTTACGTCTCCACCTGGCCATAATGCGAGTTTTACCGTACGCGTAGCGTGCGATAAAACTCACATTATGGCCAGGTGTGACGTAAAATAAATTACGTTTTAAACACGAATTGTCTGTTTTAATATTGGCTGTTTGGCATTATACGTCCGCGCCTTTGCCTCAAGCTGCACGCACATCCAAAAAAGAAAATTGCGCGCCATTTATAAGTAAACCTCAAATAATTGTTTATTTGTTAGATTTTTCTCGTTGTGTTTTTTAATTTAAACAAATTATATTTTCAATGAATAAGAAGACATCTTTAGCGTTAATTTAAGTTCTGGGTATATTTCAAAATTGTGATACATAGTTACTAATAAAATGTTATCATAAAAATGTAGTGAGCAATACGTAAGAAAAAAAGACTATAATTTATTGCACAAAAATGTGAAGTCTTTAATTTTATAAAATGATTAGAAAAAGAGTTCCAGATAGTCAATAAATAACATCACAAAAAAGGTTAGTTAAATTGAATTATCTTAGGTTCGTAAGTACCTCTATCCTGTAAACATTCTGACAATTTAATGTATTTATCAAAAATTATTAATTACACTATTCTGTTATTTCCTCGCAAGTGTGTTGAAAAACGTCGTACGAAACGCGTGTGCTTGATCTAGACACACGGCAGTGTGTCCGCCAAGTTCGAGCAAAAAAAAGCGACTCACCGGCCGTGGGTTATATTACACGAACCATTTCGGGCCAATGAGGGTTTCCGCGATTGAGATTTTCACTAGATGGCAGCACCGTGACGACAGGTCTTTTTGGCAGTAGCTGTCAAAATCCACCAATCAAAAAATATATGGTTAAACATGATTGGTGGATTGTGACAGCTAGACCTGTTGCCACGGTGCTGCCATCTAGTGAAAAACTCGATCGCGGAAACCCTCATTTCGACCACCCTATAACTCAAAACATATTTTATCTACGCATATGAAATTTCGAGTGCCTGTTGACATCTCCTTAATTGTCTAGAATACAAAATTTCATTATTCTACCTATAGCAGTTCTTGAGATATTGACGTCAGAAAATCGCTATTTTTACTATACACTCACTCACTGACTCACTCACTGATTCACTGACTCATCAAAAACCTAGACCACTTCCAATGGTCGTACTGACTTGAAATTTGGCATGGAGATAGGTCTTAAGGTCAAAGTAAAGGGAAAAATCTGAAAACGGCCAAGTGTGAGTCAGTTTTAAAAATAGCGAAGGTGTAACTTTGTTCTACTATGAAGTCATAATGAACTAAATGGGTATATCTTCCAATGGTCGCACCGAACTGAAATTTGGCTCGAAGGTTTGTCTTTAGGTCGAAATAAAGTAAAAATCTGAAAACGGCCAAGTGTGAGTCAGTTTCGAAAACAACGAATGTATAATTTTGTTCTACTATAAGTAGGTATGGAGTGGAAATGAGATAAGACTTATTTAAATTTAGATACATACCAATTTAAGACAATACATGTTTGTCTTAAAGACAAGAACAATAAAATTGTTCACCACTCTGTGTGTGTCTGTTGCGGGAACCGAACCCACGATTTACGAAGTGCAAAGCAGGTCACTAGGTACCAGTGTTGGCCGATAATTTCAATTAGAATTGAAAATTGATCAATAAGATTGAAGATTAATTTCGTAACTAATCAATTACACTAACATCAATTTTTACTAACGTTAGTTCGCATTGATTTTGTGACGTCGTCAATTACACTACTCATAACAGTCAATTAGAATTAACCTATTAGTTACACTATCGTCTCGAAAATTTAATAAGAATTACAGTTAATTAGATTAACGTTAGTGTAACTAAATTAATCCTGTCTTACACTAATAATTAATTTTAAAACTGCATCTCGGGTTCGGAAGTCGGGAGCTCCATCTTGTGATATTGATCACAAGATGGAGCTCATGCTGCCAAGTAAAACTTGCCAAGTAACATCATTAAAAAGTACTGAAAATAATAAATGTTATCAGGAAACTGCTAAAAAAACCGGTGTGCGTTTCTCTGACTATTATAATTTTAGGTATTTCTATGTAACGTGATACTTATTCAAAATGTACCTTAAAAACTGCTGGAAATCAAGTGTGCATTCCTATAACTATTTATGATTTGAGGTATTTTTATGGAACTTAGTACTTATTCAGATCTCACTTCTTTTATAGGCGAAGCATTCCCATAGTATCGAACGTGGCAGCCTTTCACATTTATGTTTTTGATGGGATCATTCTATAGCTCAGCTTCCTTAGCGCACTCACGTGCGTTCGTACGGACAATATCGCTTCGTATATAATGATCAACTTAGCACACTTGTATCATAATATACTATTATGCCATAAATTGGTGCAATTATTAAATAAAATACAGAATAATGTCCATTATAGGCATTATATCAACCCCATGTTGTTACTTAAAAAGTTAAGTTAACTTAAGTTTTTGTTAGTTTGATTTTTTAAATAATCAAGGATACTTACAACAAATGCGTTCGACATTCATTTAAACCTTTTGTATTTAGTGATCTTAGTTAATGTTAACTAGTAAGAGAAAATAACGACCGTTGAAAACAACCCGTGCCTTTTAGCATTTCAGAATCCTGCTACACAACTTAGTTAATCCGGAAATTCACAGCTGACCCAAAAAGCTAAGTACAATTCCAACAAAACTGCTCCATTCCGTGTCACCAGAAATCCCCTCTTAATCTTCCGATTTGGTGTAAAACTAGACTCAATTTGCTGACACATAAAGTTGAGGATAATTTACAGTCCCACCCTTCAAAGATAACGCTTTAATCCGTTTTCTTCCAATTAAATTTTAAATTGAAATTGCTTTTTCGAATTGAAAAAGACGTATGTCTGCACAATTCTTAAAATATAGCAGCTGGCATCTAAAATCGTTAAATATTTTATAAATCCGTAAATAGAAGTTGGTTTCGTCTTAAAACGATAGCTTGTTTAGAATAAATATTTAATAGTTTATTAGTATAACCGATAATAGTATAAGAGCCCACGAGACCTAATTCGATAAGTCTCCTAAATGATAAATATCTATATATATATAATTAGGCACGTCTTCAATAGGGGACCACGAAATGGTGGTGCTGCAATGCAAAAAACCTGACAGCGTATAAAAATGTTTTTGAAAAAAAAAAAAACCCGGTTTCTAGTATGATAAGTGAGTAGTAGTATAAGTCTCCTAGGTTTCCGTTGTCCCTCGAAGCAGAGTAGGGCTAGGGCTATACGAAAATGCAGTGCTGCAAGTCAAAGTACTTGGTCCTTATCAGTGGCAGCAGCATAAAAGATTGAACATGTATGCCAAAACATAGCGCCTGATCTTTTATAACATTTTTTTGCATCGTAACATCTTCAAAGGTTGTCTGGAAGAAATCGCTCATTAGCGATAAGACCGCCTGTTGTTACCTCTACCTAAATTTATCTAATTGTAAAATTTGTGCTTGTAACTGTATGAGGTGTGCAATAAAGAGTATTTATTATTATTATTATTTGTACGTTTTTTCCATATCTCGGGACCATGGGGTCCCGGACCTTTGGGAGGCATGCGTGGAGCCGAAGCCAACAGCGCATAGGCCCTTTAAAACGATATAATATAAAAGTAAGGGATACACATGGCAGATACCATCTCCGAACGCACAACATGATACATCCGGAGATGGTCCCCGCCAGGTGCAAAGACTATTGCAGTGCAGCACTTTTGTGCTGCGATGGGAACTAAGGTTATAAGGCTATTGATTTGAATGTTGGATGGACTGGATATCGGGCTATGGGAGGAGACTAGCGGACACCTGCCATGACAATCAGTCTCAAAATTGTAAAAGACAGGTGGTGACTCGCCAACTCATTGAGTGGGCCCCGCAATGGCCGCACGCACAGTGCGACAACAGAGCAACACTTGAGAGTGGCTGTGAGGTTGTCGAGAGGTGAGTCTACGGTAGCCAGATCCCGGTAATCCGATCAGCAGGCCGCCGGCGTTATGACATTTTACACTTCCAACCTGGAGCATAGGTCCCGCTCTTGCGACTCCACTCTGGCCGGCCAGTTAAGGCAAGCACAGAGGCGAGGGCCAGATGGAAAGGGCCCTCTGGAATAGGGGTCCGCGGTGTCGCCACTCACCGTCAGCTCACCACAAGCCGCCCCCGCGGGTTTATTATTATTATTATTATCTTGTTGCAGTTATAACAAAATCAGACGGTTTAGGTTACATAACATATTGTTATTGTTATAAAAAGATCAGGCGCTTTGGTTTGGCATACATCTACCATCTTTTGATGCTGCTGCCACTGATAAGGCCAAGCACTTGGGCTTGCAGCAGTGCATTATCGTATAGCCCTATTCCACCCCTGCTTCGAGGAACTAAGGAAACCTTTCGGAGACTTATCATACTAGAAACCGGTTTTTTTTCTTCTATTTTTTACATACGCCGCCACGTTTTTTCCATTGCAGCACCGCCATTTCCTGTTCCCCTATTGAAGACGTAACTAATTATATATATATATTATCGAAATCGCAGCTATTTGTAACCCGAGCCGCAGGCGAGGGTTGTAAATATGCAATAGAGGGCTTTCTTTTTTACTGCCCGTCGTGAGTACACCATTTTACGTCTCCACCTGGCCATAATGCGAGTTTTACCGTACGCGTAGCGTGCGATAAAACTCACATTATGGCCAGGTGTGACGTAAAATAAATTACGTTTTAAACACGAATTGTCTGTTTTAATATTGGCTGTTTGGCATTATACGTCCGCGCCTTTGCCTCAAGCTGCACGCACATCCAAAAAAGAAAATTGCGCGCCATTTATAAGTAAACCTCAAATAATTGTTTATTTGTTAGATTTTTCTCGTTGTGTTTTTTAATTTAAACAAATTATATTTTCAATGAATAAGAAGACATCTTTAGCGTTAATTTAAGTTCTGGGTATATTTCAAAATTGTGATACATAGTTACTAATAAAATGTTATCATAAAAATGTAGTGAGCAATACGTAAGAAAAAAAGACTATAATTTATTGCACAAAAATGTGAAGTCTTTAATTTTATAAAATGATTAGAAAAAGAGTTCCAGATAGTCAATAAATAACATCACAAAAAAGGTTAGTTAAATTGAATTATCTTAGGTTCGTAAGTACCTCTATCCTGTAAACATTCTGACAATTTAATGTATTTATCAAAAATTATTAATTACACTATTCTGTTATTTCCTCGCAAGTGTGTTGAAAAACGTCGTACGAAACGCGTGTGCTTGATCTAGACACACGGCAGTGTGTCCGCCAAGTTCGAGCAAAAAAAAGCGACTCACCGGCCGTGGGTTATATTACACGAACCATTTCGGGCCAATGAGGGTTTCCGCGATTGAGATTTTCACTAGATGGCAGCACCGTGACGACAGGTCTTTTTGGCAGTAGCTGTCAAAATCCACCAATCAAAAAATATATGGTTAAACATGATTGGTGGATTGTGACAGCTAGACCTGTTGCCACGGTGCTGCCATCTAGTGAAAAACTCGATCGCGGAAACCCTCATTTCGACCACCCTATAACTCAAAACATATTTTATCTACGCATATGAAATTTCGAGTGCCTGTTGACATCTCCTTAATTGTCTAGAATACAAAATTTCATTATTCTACCTATAGCAGTTCTTGAGATATTGACGTCAGAAAATCGCTATTTTTACTATACACTCACTCACTGACTCACTCACTGATTCACTGACTCATCAAAAACCTAGACCACTTCCAATGGTCGTACTGACTTGAAATTTGGCATGGAGATAGGTCTTAAGGTCAAAGTAAAGGGAAAAATCTGAAAACGGCCAAGTGTGAGTCAGTTTTAAAAATAGCGAAGGTGTAACTTTGTTCTACTATGAAGTCATAATGAACTAAATGGGTATATCTTCCAATGGTCGCACCGAACTGAAATTTGGCTCGAAGGTTTGTCTTTAGGTCGAAATAAAGTAAAAATCTGAAAACGGCCAAGTGTGAGTCAGTTTCGAAAACAACGAATGTATAATTTTGTTCTACTATAAGTAGGTATGGAGTGGAAATGAGATAAGACTTATTTAAATTTAGATACATACCAATTTAAGACAATACATGTTTGTCTTAAAGACAAGAACAATAAAATTGTTCACCACTCTGTGTGTGTCTGTTGCGGGAACCGAACCCACGATTTACGAAGTGCAAAGCAGGTCACTAGGTACCAGTGTTGGCCGATAATTTCAATTAGAATTGAAAATTGATCAATAAGATTGAAGATTAATTTCGTAACTAATCAATTACACTAACATCAATTTTTACTAACGTTAGTTCGCATTGATTTTGTGACGTCGTCAATTACACTACTCATAACAGTCAATTAGAATTAACCTATTAGTTACACTATCGTCTCGAAAATTTAATAAGAATTACAGTTAATTAGATTAACGTTAGTGTAACTAAATTAATCCTGTCTTACACTAATAATTAATTTTAAAACTGCATCTCGGGTTCGGAAGTCGGGAGCTCCATCTTGTGATATTGATCACAAGATGGAGCTCATGCTGCCAAGTAAAACTTGCCAAGTAACATCATTAAAAAGTACTGAAAATAATAAATGTTATCAGGAAACTGCTAAAAAAACCGGTGTGCGTTTCTCTGACTATTATAATTTTAGGTATTTCTATGTAACGTGATACTTATTCAAAATGTACCTTAAAAACTGCTGGAAATCAAGTGTGCATTCCTATAACTATTTATGATTTGAGGTATTTTTATGGAACTTAGTACTTATTCAGATCTCACTTCTTTTATAGGCGAAGCATTCCCATAGTATCGAACGTGGCAGCCTTTCACATTTATGTTTTTGATGGGATCATTCTATAGCTCAGCTTCCTTAGCGCACTCACGTGCGTTCGTACGGACAATATCGCTTCGTATATAATGATCAACTTAGCACACTTGTATCATAATATACTATTATGCCATAAATTGGTGCAATTATTAAATAAAATACAGAATAATGTCCATTATAGGCATTATATCAACCCCATGTTGTTACTTAAAAAGTTAAGTTAACTTAAGTTTTTGTTAGTTTGATTTTTTAAATAATCAAGGATACTTACAACAAATGCGTTCGACATTCATTTAAACCTTTTGTATTTAGTGATCTTAGTTAATGTTAACTAGTAAGAGAAAATAACGACCGTTGAAAACAACCCGTGCCTTTTAGCATTTCAGAATCCTGCTACACAACTTAGTTAATCCGGAAATTCACAGCTGACCCAAAAAGCTAAGTACAATTCCAACAAAACTGCTCCATTCCGTGTCACCAGAAATCCCCTCTTAATCTTCCGATTTGGTGTAAAACTAGACTCAATTTGCTGACACATAAAGTTGAGGATAATTTACAGTCCCACCCTTCAAAGATAACGCTTTAATCCGTTTTCTTCCAATTAAATTTTAAATTGAAATTGCTTTTTCGAATTGAAAAAGACGTATGTCTGCACAATTCTTAAAATATAGCAGCTGGCATCTAAAATCGTTAAATATTTTATAAATCCGTAAATAGAAGTTGGTTTCGTCTTAAAACGATAGCTTGTTTAGAATAAATATTTAATAGTTTATTAGTATAACCGATAATAGTATAAGAGCCCACGAGACCTAATTCGATAAGTCTCCTAAATGATAAATATCTATATATATATAATTAGGCACGTCTTCAATAGGGGACCACGAAATGGTGGTGCTGCAATGCAAAAAACCTGACAGCGTATAAAAATGTTTTTGAAAAAAAAAAAAACCCGGTTTCTAGTATGATAAGTGAGTAGTAGTATAAGTCTCCTAGGTTTCCGTTGTCCCTCGAAGCAGAGTAGGGCTAGGGCTATACGAAAATGCAGTGCTGCAAGTCAAAGTACTTGGTCCTTATCAGTGGCAGCAGCATAAAAGATTGAACATGTATGCCAAAACATAGCGCCTGATCTTTTATAACATTTTTTTGCATCGTAACATCTTCAAAGGTTGTCTGGAAGAAATCGCTCATTAGCGATAAGACCGCCTGTTGTTACCTCTACCTAAATTTATCTAATTGTAAAATTTGTGCTTGTAACTGTATGAGGTGTGCAATAAAGAGTATTTATTATTATTATTATTTGTACGTTTTTTCCATATCTCGGGACCATGGGGTCCCGGACCTTTGGGAGGCATGCGTGGAGCCGAAGCCAACAGCGCATAGGCCCTTTAAAACGATATAATATAAAAGTAAGGGATACACATGGCAGATACCATCTCCGAACGCACAACATGATACATCCGGAGATGGTCCCCGCCAGGTGCAAAGACTATTGCAGTGCAGCACTTTTGTGCTGCGATGGGAACTAAGGTTATAAGGCTATTGATTTGAATGTTGGATGGACTGGATATCGGGCTATGGGAGGAGACTAGCGGACACCTGCCATGACAATCAGTCTCAAAATTGTAAAAGACAGGTGGTGACTCGCCAACTCATTGAGTGGGCCCCGCAATGGCCGCACGCACAGTGCGACAACAGAGCAACACTTGAGAGTGGCTGTGAGGTTGTCGAGAGGTGAGTCTACGGTAGCCAGATCCCGGTAATCCGATCAGCAGGCCGCCGGCGTTATGACATTTTACACTTCCAACCTGGAGCATAGGTCCCGCTCTTGCGACTCCACTCTGGCCGGCCAGTTAAGGCAAGCACAGAGGCGAGGGCCAGATGGAAAGGGCCCTCTGGAATAGGGGTCCGCGGTGTCGCCACTCACCGTCAGCTCACCACAAGCCGCCCCCGCGGGTTTATTATTATTATTATTATCTTGTTGCAGTTATAACAAAATCAGACGGTTTAGGTTACATAACATATTGTTATTGTTATAAAAAGATCAGGCGCTTTGGTTTGGCATACATCTACCATCTTTTGATGCTGCTGCCACTGATAAGGCCAAGCACTTGGGCTTGCAGCAGTGCATTATCGTATAGCCCTATTCCACCCCTGCTTCGAGGAACTAAGGAAACCTTTCGGAGACTTATCATACTAGAAACCGGTTTTTTTTCTTCTATTTTTTACATACGCCGCCACGTTTTTTCCATTGCAGCACCGCCATTTCCTGTTCCCCTATTGAAGACGTAACTAATTATATATATATATTATCTAGGAGAATTATCGAACTAGGTTTAGTGTCGTGGGCTCTTGTTCTATAAATTGACGTATTTATTTTTGACGGAACGTTACGATGGTATAGTTTGTCGGCAGCTTAAGGATAAATGCTCCATACTCAAAGTATGGCGCATTTATCCTTAAGCTGCCGACTAACTATATACAAATTAAGAGTGAGAGGCTGTTAGTTCGCGTGTTTGTGTGTTTCTAGGACGGAAATTAATTACTTTTTATCATCTAAATATAAACTCAATTTCAGAACAACAAAAGATAAAAAATAAAGGAGATCGTCAATTCTGGGCCACCTGATATAAACCGTATACAGTTTGTACTACAATGTAAAATAAATACTCATTTTATTACTAAAGTAGACAAAATATTACGAAAAAATGAAACGGGAATTAGAAATACTAAATAAATAAACATTATGTTGATCTTTCCGCGATTAAAATACAGCAAGACAAGTCGTTAACGTCCTATGGCATTGACATAAAGTTTAACTTCACCTGGACTGAAACGGGTTTGATTTTTGGTTTGACACTGTCAATATCTACCGTTACATAATCTGCGTTTTGATACTGTTCGGTAAGTTATAACATTGTAATATTAAAATAATATCTAAGCCCGAATACGGAAGTTTAAATTAGAAATCGACTGTATTAAAACGCCTAAAGATTGAAAATGCGTATTTTTGCATTTTTGATCGGAGTTTGAATATTAAAAGAAGGTTTCATAATGGCATAATATCATGCTCCTTCGATAACGAAACGCATCTTTTTTTCAATTTTGCAATGTCAGATACTAGTGCTATCGCACTTAACGGTGGTAAACCTTATCCCTTTGCAATAGGTGTTAGGAATGTTCAGTTAATAGTCAACGATGGTTTGACAGCCGTCTTTGTTTACCGAAATACAGGAACTATAAATACGATCAAAATATGACTTTTTATTATTTCATCATGATTCCCGTTTTGTTTTTAAGTCCGCTTTTGTACATTTTCTTTAAAAAACCAGTACTTTTTTTACATTAATGTATAAATCATAGGCATGCACGCTTTCAAAAATTGTCCTCGTCAGATTCAAGTTTTAAATGCATGATTTTTAAATTTTCCCATTAGATTTCGAAATTTTTTTACCACCGTCCTGATCTAGAAATTATGACGATTTTTTAAAGGTTAGAGTCATTCCTAAATGGTCCTAAATAATCTGGGCCTGATCACCTAACAAAAATTGACGATCTCCTTTCCAAAAATGAATCGTCTAAATTGGTAAGGGGCGTAAGCGTAGGTTAATGAGATTTCCAAATGGGATGCTGCTCTTGTGATTCAATGTGTGATTTGTCTGTAAGACGGGTTATATTTAAAAGTGGATCGTTTGGGCGCTATTTAGGTTGCTCGAACGGAAAATGACGCCTTTAATTGTATATTTTGTTAGTAAACCCAAAATATGGTACTAGTAGGATCTCGAACATATGGGGTGCGACTTGCCACTGATATACTTGCACCACTCGCTTTCAGGCGGAGTAAATCATAAACAAAGCCAACCATCACAAAATCTTTATCACACTTTTTTTGTGGCGAAAAAAATAATTTAGTCATAAAAGTAAATCTCTATAACTGTGATCGTCAGATCGTTGCAAAATACATTGCACATAAGTCTACAAAATTTCAGCTCAGTACAGTCGCGGAATGAAAAGGTTTATCACTTTTCAACTCTATGTCTACGAGTTAAGATCGAAAAGTGATAAACCTTTTCATTCCTCTACTATACATCAACGACCAAAAAATCGTTTGCTAATTCTGATCACTGCATAGTTGGATATAGGTACAGGAAAACTCTTCAGTACCACAGATCGCTTAAGAAGATAGGAACCCAGCCGAAAACGCTTTTTATAGACGAAGAGCTAGCCACGTCAGATATGGCACAATAATGAGAGCTACGAAGCCACTCTAGTCAATTTGCTATATTATGCTTGTTTCTAGATCTGGACATCTGGCAGCTGTAAAGTGGTGTAGGTTCAAGAATGCAAGCCACTTCATGATAACAATTTCTCATAATATTGCATTAAACCCAGAACTCTAGGGTTTAATGCAATATTATATTATTATAACCTATTTGGATTTTGCATAGAACTTGGCACTTATTTAGATCTCCATTATTTTTGCGGCGAAGCCCACAGCCAAGCATAATTAGGGTACCGTAGTCAACTAGGAACCCGTATAGTTTCGCCATGTCTGCCCGTCCGTCCGTCCGTCCGCGGATAATCTCAGTGACCGTTAGCACTAGAAAGCTGAAATTTGGTACTAATGTGTATATCAATCACGCTGACAAAGTGGTAAAATATAAAGTGGAAAAAAATGTTTTATTAGGGTACCTCCCATATACGTAAAGTGGGGAGTGTTTTTTTTTTCATTTCAACCCTAACGTGTGATATATTGTTGGATAGGTATTTATAAATGAATAGGGGTTTACTACAATCATTTTTTGATAATATAAATATTTTCGGAAATAATCGCTCCAGAAGTAAAAAAAAATGTGACCCCCTCTAACTTTTGAACCATAAGTTTTAAAAATATGAAAAAAATTTCAAAAGTAGAACTTTATAAATACTTTCTAGGTAAATTATTTTGAACTTGATAGGTTGAATAGTTTTTGAAAAAAAATTACAAAATAATTTCTGAAATAAGTTTGTAATTTAACCTTATAAGCAGGTGTTTATTGTACCTGTATTTTCTACAAAATCACAATGAAATGACGTGCTTTCAAATAAAGTAAATACGGTGAAAATCGGTTCACACAATAAAGAATTATCCCATTAAAATCATCTTCCATACCTATCCAACAATATATCACACATTACGGTTGAAATGAAAAAAAAAATCACTCCTCACTTTACGTATAGGGTAGGTACCCTAATAAAACATTTTTTTCCACTTTTTATTTTATCACTTTGTCGGCGTGATTGATATACATATTAGTACCAAATTTCAGCTTTCTAGTGCTAACGGTCACTGAGATTATCCGCGGACGGGCAGACATGGCGAAACTATAAATATAAACCTAAAAACGGTGAAAATCGGTTCACGCAATAAATAATTATCCCATAAAAATTATCTTCCATACTTTAAGCTCGCGCGCAATAGTTTACTTAATTTGCCGATAGATGTCGCTGTACGTGGAACGCTCATATCATATCCTACATGGCGGTGTTATTTTAACTCTTAAGTGGGGACACTTACTGTGACAGACGTAAAACTACGGAACCCTACACTGAGCGTGGCCCGACACGCTCTTGGCCGGTTTTTATTTATTCATTGAATCCCATGTATGTACTTCACTTTTGTACTGTTACTGGTTTAGGCACGAAGAACGTTTGTGGTTCTACACACTATTATGACAATCGTTTAATTCATCGTTGAGAAAGAAGCAGGATGAACATAAATGTAATAAAACAATAAATAACTATTACTCGGTATTCGTAAGCGGTGCCTATGTTTTATGTGTTGCTCGGGAGCGCTTTTAAGTAGATTTACTTCTGTTCTGTGTATAATTATGTGGTGCCGCGCGCCGCCGACGACACACCGTTGGCCGGTCGTTTTTTGTATGGGGACACCACTTATTTTTTGACTAAACTTTATTTTTATATTTCTGTTACTGGGATAGTTTCAAATATCTGCTTGTAACGGTTCCAACGATACAATAATAAAAAAAAATAGTGGGGGGGTCCCCCACTATTTTTAAACTTTTTTCAATTTTTAGATTTTTTTCCTACGCTTCCACACAGTTACCGAGCTGGGTTCCAAATGTCATCCTTGTAGGTCTTCTGGAAGTAGGTTAGATTTAGGTACTTTTTGACCTTCATATCTTTATAACCGTTTGAGCTAGCTTCATGAAATTTGGGCTTCTAGATGTCCTTATGGAGATAATTAAACACACGTAGTTTTATGTGTTTACGTTAATGAGGTTTTGAGTTATAGAAGGGTCAAAAGTGGCACCAAGTGGTTCGTGTAATATACACTCGGCGCTGGCTAGCCAGTTCCTTTGCTTGAACTTGGCTTGACACGCTACCGCGTGTCTAGATACAACACTTGATCTTACAACGTTTTGTAAAAACGCCCTGATACCAGCTGTAATTAAGATGGTAGACGGAAGTCGGGCTGTCATTTCCATTCCTACCCAACACAAATAACCATCCCCAGTATACGAAGACTCAATACAAATGTGGGTGATAAGAGATCATTTTAAACTGGTTTGTAATAAGTTTGGCTTGTTGAGGAACTCTAGCAGCATCATAGACAACCTCACTAGATGCTGCACAGTGGAGTGTTTACGAATAATGAGAGTGCAAATTGCATATATTGCGTCCATGGCATACACTGCTCAAATCCCTTGGAATTTGCGATGCGAACGTTGCTCGTACACTCACGGACTTTAATTCGGTTCAAACTATTTTCTTGTGTTTAATATTTTTTCTATAAATTGTTATATATGTATAAGTCCTATAGTCATATCCTTTAAAGTCCGTGATCATATCATCGCTCGCTCAACACTAAAACACTAAGTCCCTACTAAAATTACCACGAGCACACAAAAACAACACAAACAACAACACCACACAGAACAGTTTCATCAATCGTTTTATTTATCCTATTCATTGTATCCTTACAACTATTTATTATATTTTTAATTTTCGTACACATACGTATAAAATGAGCGGTTGCTTCCTCACACTAGTTTTAGTACGTGAAACGTGCGAGGACACGAATAGGTAAATAGCTATTTAAGTATTTTATGAAAATAAGGAATGCGAAGTAGGTATTGAGTTGCTGGTAGTTTCTATTCAAATTTTTTACAGGTTTACATTCCTTAAGTAATAACTAATCCCGTCAAAGGGCAAAAACAACAACGATTAAGTAAATTGCAATGGAAAGAATGTTTTCAAAGCCTCAACTATGTATAAATAATAAAAACACCCTTAAATAATCCATATAATAGACGAGTAGGTAATCTGTAAGGCTATTCAACGATTTGAACAAAAGCTTGAGTCTGCAACGGAACAGAGATACGACAGTGTGAGTTGTTCATTAGTAGGTACCTACTCATTTTCTTTGGTCGTATTTTATATACACACTAGCGACCCGCAACGGCTTCGCACATACCACACAATTCCTAGCAGCCTTAGCCAGCCAGAGAGTACTACATGTTACATAGGACCCCTGATTTAGACGTGAAGGTCCAAAAAATTTACCGACCTCTAAAACTAAAAATATTCATCGTGGGGCACTCTATCCATGGTCAAATATTCACAACTTTAACTCGATGCACACAACTTTTTCAATTTCAAGCTCTGATATTTTAGTACAGCCGTCGATATCATATACTACAATACATCTACGTCATAAATTCATAATATGCAAATGCTTTAGAGCGATTCCAAATTTGATTTGTCTGCTCTATATGGTACCGGAAATTGGAATGCAAATCGATTTTCATTGCAGTCAATTCAGTAACGAGTAAGTATGAATTAAAACGAATAGATAACTGTATACCTGATCAACCAGCGAAAGCTTAGTGATCGAAAGCTGTAATTTGTATAAATATGTGTATTAATCACGCCCAGAGAGATGTAGAATAATAAATGGAGAAATAGTTTTTAGTGTACACATGAAGGTGGGGGGTGATTTTATTATTTCGCTCCAACCCTATCGTTTGGGGTATCGTTGGATAGGTCTTTCAAAAAGAATACAGATTTTATAAACAAGTTTTGGATAAAACTAGTTTCGTAAATAATAGCTCCGAAAGTTCAAAAAGGGCGGGTCCCCCTCACCCCCCTCTAAGCCGCGGACGGACGAACAGACAAACGGGTATAGAGAAACTATAACGGTTCCTAGTTGACTACGGAACCCTTAAATCGGTGCTGGTATTCCTCTGACAGTTATCCATTTACTCCCTTCCCCAGCTTTGAATATGATCCAATACGTAATTTATCGCTATTATCTTAGATACAAAGGAGATCGTCAATTTTTGTTAGGTGATCTGGCCCAGATTATTTAGGACCGTTTAAGAAAGGACCTTTAACAAATCGTCATAATTTCTAGATCAGGACGGTGGTAAAAATATTGCGAAATCTAATGGGAAAATTGAAAAATCATGCATTTAAAACTTGAATCTGACAAGGACAATATTTGAAAGCGTGCTTGCCTATGATTTATATATCAATGTTAAAAAAGTACCGATATTTAAAGATAATGTACAAAAGCGGACTTGAAAACAAAACGGGAATCATGATGAAATAATAAAAAGTCATATTTTGATCGTATTTATAGTTCCTGTATTTCGGTAAACAAAGACGGCTGTCAAACCATCGTTGATACTATTAACTAAACATTCCTAACACCTATTGTGAAGGGATAAGGTTTACCACCGTTCAGTGCCGATACCACTAGTATCTGACATTGCAAAATTGAAAAAAAAGATGCGTTTCGTTATCGATGGATCATGATATTATGCCATTATGAAACCCACTTTTAATATTCAAACTCCGATCAAAAATGCAAAAATACGCATTTTCAATCTTTAACCGTTTTAATACAGTCGATTTCTAATTTAAACTTCCGTACTCGTAGGCTTAGATACTATTTTAATATAACAATGTTCTAACTTACCGAACAGTATCAAAACGCAGATTATGTAACGGTATACATTGACAGTGTCAAACCAAAAACAATCCCGTTTCAGGACAGGGTAAAGTTAAACTTTATGTCAATGCCATAAAGACGTTAACGACTTATCTTGCTGTATTTTAATCGCGGAAAAATCAACATAATGTTTATTTATTCAGTATTTCTTATTTCCCGTTTCATTTTGTCGCAATATTTTGTCTACTTTAGTAATAAAATGAGTATTTATTTTACATTGTAGTACAAACTGTATACGGTTTATATCAGGTGGCCCAGAATTAACGATCTCCTTCATACATTAAATAAATATTATTAGCTAATATAACCAAGTATTTTTTGAAGGACCAAGTACACTATTGATAATAATTTCCGCGATGTAATTTTGATGTAAGGTCTTATTTTACACTAGTTAAGACTGATTGTATTTTTCAAATTTTTTGGAATTTTCGATTAACATCATATTTTTCGTAATTTTTTAAAAACTTCAGTTTTAACGAGCGTATCATTTCTTTCTTTCGTGCCCTGGGGCCATAAGCATGTATCCTGCCCTTCATACACGTTTAGTGGTGCTTAAAATCAGCAAAACTGCCTAGTGTTTAGCATATATTGAATCGTTGTGAAATAAGATACATTTTACCTACTAATAGTTTTCTCTGTATATCCTGCTGACTGCGCCAACTATAAAAAAATAGATTTCTGGACGTCTTTTATTTCTGGTATTTTTTCCGGATAAACATTATTTTTACTCATTACAAATATAAGATGCAAAGATAGAATATTCGTTATTCGTTGTACAGTAACATGAGAGTGGAGATAGCTGTGACATATTAGATATTATTAAATAAGTATGGTTTACAAGAGAATGAATTTTACTAAAATATCATCTTATATATAGGTACTTCTCACTGCTGGGCACAGGCCTCCTCTTATGCAGACGGATTAGGCTATATTATCTATGTTGACCCAATACCAAAGCAGATTGGGGACTTCATACACACCTTTGAGTTTCATTCAAAGTACGTCGTAAGAGCTTTTCGCCAAATGGTACCTTTTGATGTAAACTGTCACATTTTATCAAAATATCGACTAATTGAAATGCATAGTTTGATAGGCAATGTTTTTAGGGTTCCGTAGCAAAAATGGCTAAAACTGAACTCTTATCATTTCGTCATGTCTGTCTGTCCGTCCGTCCGTATGTCACAGCCATTTTACTCGGAAACTGTAAAAGTAAATTAAATTAAATGTACGTTTATTTCAGGCCCGGGAGCCAATAAGATTCATTCAAAGTACGTCGTAAGAGCTTTTCGCCAAATGGTACCTTTTGATGTAAACTGTCACATTTTATCAAAATATCGACTAATTGAAATGCATAGTTTGATAGGCAATGTTTTTAGGGTTCCGTAGCAAAAATGGCTAAAACTGAACTCTTATCATTTCGTCATGTCTGTCTGTCCGTCCGTCCGTATGTCACAGCCATTTTACTCGGAAACTGTAAAAGTAAATTAAATTAAATGTACGTTTATTTCAGGCCCGGGAGCCAATAAGATTGTTAGTAACAATGTCTCAGCGTCTAAGTTAACATACAAATGTAATAGCAATATAACATATTATTGTTACCATAAAATTATTTATTTGTAGCATTATTTGCCTCCATTTGTCATAAATGAAGTAGTCGAACCTGTACGCAACGCTATCAGTATGCTGCTGCTTCGTAAGCTCGAAATATTCAAAAATAAGAAAATATCCATTTAACGAAAACTATTTTGAACATTATTAGGTTAAGTCATTTTTGAGTCATCTCTGAAAAACTACTTCCATGATACGACTTTTTGATATAGTGTTTTCAATATTAGTACGGAACCCTCCATTATGCGTGGTCCCATACCAAGTCCGGGTTTTTTTTTCATCTGTCAATTTTAACATCTTAGTACTCTGCTTCCTCTCTTCTCCTCCATTCGGCTTTATTCGTAGTATTTTCCCATTTTTCCATTTTCCCATAGTTACAGTAAAAAGGTAGGGTTGTCACATGACATTAATTGCGTATGTAAGGATCGTGTCGACACGTCCCTAGAGAGTCACGTGTTACGGTAATGGTGCTCTTACGCAAAGGTTGTGAGTAAGTGTTTCATAACGAACGGATGAAGGTCGAGTTTTCTAGTTTGACGTTCAATACTGTTAAGCTGGAAATACCAAATAGGTTTTATATCTCATGTAACTATAGATAGAAGAATCATCTGTAGTAGTTCGATATTCAAATTGAAATATATGTCAGTCGTGTGTAACACAAATCTTTTCACCTCACTAAAGCGAGGAAAATATAGTCTGGCCAGCCAACGAACGCAGTAGCAATGTACATCAAACAAAAATATAGCAACACTAAGCGAATCGAACAGCAGCATTGCTCCATGGAAAAGCAGCAATGTATATCAAACAAAACTTAGTAGTTTTGGACGCCTGTCGCGCGCTTTTGTACGTCATTTCGAAAATTGTAATTCTGCATTGAATAATAAAATAATTGATAATACTCGTAGGCATGGTGAATTTTGTTTCATGTGTGGTAATCAATCGATTCGTTTTGTTGTGAGGATCAAATGTCTATATGGGCCAATTGCGTTAAAGCAACACAAAAGTCAGAAATGAGACTTAAAGTCCGAGATTTGCATATGTTTCTCAAAACGCTCCAAACAAAATGACGTGCAAAAGTGACGTCATGATCACATAGTCGCCCTGTTTAAAGTATGGAAAAAATATAAAATTGCTATTTTTACAGTGTAATGTTTCGTTTATGTATATGGTTGCTATACAATTTATTTTACAGTAAGATGTTAAAAATCTAATGGTATCATTGCTTTTTTTAAATTTCGCTCTTTAAAAAATCGTAAAATTTAGAAATTTTACAGCTTGATATCTTTGAGCCATTTCAATAGAAGTTATAAATTTTCACTTTAGTTGGATATATTGATCATTTTGCATCATATCAACTAAATTTTATTGCATAATTCAAAATGTGTCAGCATGCCTATTCTGATATATTTATGACTTTACAATGAAAAAGAAGGTGCGAAGTAATTAAAATAACATCATAAAAAACCGGCCAATAGCGTGTCGGGCCACGCTCAGTGTAGGGTTCCTTAGTTTTCCGTCCGTCACAGTAAGTGTCCCCACTTAAGAGTTAAAAACTTAGTTCAGAAATGAGTTTGTAGAAATTACAGGTACAATAAACACCTGCTTATACGGTTAAATTACAAACTTAGTTCATAAATTATTTTGTAATTTTTTTTTCAAAAACTATTCAACCTATCAAGTTCAAAATAATTTTCCTAGAAAGTTCTTATAAAGTTCAACTTTTGAATTTTTTTTTTTCATATTTGTAAAACTTATGGTTCAAAAGTTAGAGGGACACATTTTTTTTTACTTCTGGAGCGAATATTTCCGAAAATATTTGCATTATCAAAAAATGATTTTACTAAACCCCTTTTCATTTTTAAATACCTATACAACAATATATCACACGTTAATGTTGAAATTAAAAATAATCACTTTACGTATAGAGGAGGTACCTAGTAAAACATTTTTTACCACTTTGTCGGCGTGATTGATATACATATTAGTACCAAATTTCAGCTTTCTAGTGCTAACGGTCACTGAGATTATCCGCGGACGGACGGACAGACATGACGAAACTATAAGGGTTCCTAGTTGACTACGGAACCCTAAAAATAACAGAAGATTATGCGGTCAGAATACAATAGTTGACATCCAGGAAGGAATGAAACATTGATACTTACAATTATTGCTAAAATCATAAGGCCAGTCGAGGGAAACAGTTACTCGTTACCCAATGATATTTACTGAACTGATACTGTTGCCATATAAAAGAGAATAATAGCGCCCTCTTGACAATAATCATATATTTCTGGTCAGGCTTTAACATAGACTACTTACATGCCTAACCTCTATACCTGAAGAACAACTGTAAAAAGAAATGAAATAAACGTATTTGTATTTGTACATTTACGTCAATTTGGCCGCTATTAATCTTTGACAGGAGCGGCGTGTATTTTTCCCCCGAAAACTCCATTAAGCGTACTCGTAATACCTCTGTAAACAACTCTTCTTAATTGGGCTTGTTCATACATCAATTAAGGACTGCTCTAACATGGCCCTAACTCGTTTTGTTTTTTGCTACAAATTAAAACGCTACCTACCTTTGTAGTACGGGTTATAATTAAGTAAGTACCATTTTTTGTTTAACTTGTAGTTTAGTAAATACGATTAATTGCAGAGGGTTCATAAATATTAAACTAAATATTATACGTGGCAGCCTATTTTAAATAATTTTAAACAAAAAAGAACCGACTTCACTTAGCCTCCACCGTTCCAAAAGCAAATGCTCGAGCTGCAGTAAAAAATACTCAAATCACTACAGGTGTGCCTATAATAGTTCCCTCGATTTCTCCAGGATCCCATCATCAGATTCTGACCTGCTTACAATGGGACCAACTGTGAAGTATACTCTTTCAAACAAAAAAAGAATTTTCCAAATCGGTCCAACCGTCTTCGAATAATCGGTGAACATACATAAAAAAAATAGCAAAAACAAAGATCCCGACGAATTGATAACCTCCTCCTTCGGAATCTTGAAGTCGGTTGAAAATAAACTAACTCTCTCATAACCGGTCAGTTTCGCTTATATTTGATTTTTTATTAGATCGTAATATTATATTTATTAAAAAGCGTAGCAATATTATATTTATTAAAAAGCGTACCGCAATATTATATTTAGGTAACACGTCCAACTTTCAATCCAAAGCCTCCGGTAAAATTTTCCCTATTTTAGGGCTCCATTGTCAACTAAGAACCCTTATAGTTTCGCCGTGTCTAGCCCAGTGACCGCTAGTACTAGAAAGTTGAAAGGAGATCGTCAATTTTTGTTAGGCGACTTGGCCCAGCTCATATAGCGCAACCATTGGAGCATTTGCCTTACAAAAGGTGGAGTAGAAAAAGTTTTAATGGTTATATTTAGGTAGGCTATAGGGTGGTTATTAAAATACTAGATTTGAGACCTTGAGGGGGGATGGAGCGTTGGCCGCCATCTTGGTTTAAACGTGCCATAAGTCCGTTTTTGAACCTTGGCGGTTAAACGGTTATCAGTATGCCTAAAATATCTATGGAACGTATGAAGGAGATAAAATTGGCTACAATATTTCCATAAACAATACATCTGTAAGTCTTACAGATATAATTACGGTGTCACGCTGTCTGAGCACGACATAGTCTATGCCACTCGCGTGGGTCGCCCGTCGCGGCTGGAGGAAGGCGCCCAGGGACCGCCGTCCCGCCCACGACCACTGGTGGTGCGGCTGGCGCGCCGCGCCGTACGCGACCGGCTGCTGCAGGTGGCGCGAGTACGCAGCGGAGCGACCACGGAGGGCACCGGCCTGCCGGGCCCCGACCTCCGCTTTTATGTCAACGAGCGGCTGACTTCCTTCAATCGACGACTGTTCCAAAAGGCGAGGCAGCTCAAGGAACACCACGGCTGGCGTTATCTATGGACCCGCGATGGTAGGATTTACGCGCGCCAACGTCCTGGTACGGAGTCACCGCGACATCGCATGCGAACGGAATTGGATTTGAGCCGTGTTTTCGGTACACTCGATATTTGATCGTTTGTATAAAGATTGTTTGGTTCACTGGCAACTGGACATGATGACTTTCTAATTGCAATGGACAAATTTGACGCCGATATAGTCGCGATAAACGAATCATGGATCAGACAGGGGCAGTCAAAACGCGCACCGCTCGTCCCTGGATATAAATTTATGAACGCTCCACGTCCCACTGTAATGCGCGGAGGTCGCGGTGGCGGGGTAGGCTTCTATATCAGAGATAGCGTGCGCGCACGCCGAACTAATCACCCTATTGCAAATATTGAACAACTATGGATATCTGTAACAATTAATCGATGTAGTTTTATTATAGGTACAGCGTACCGTCCAAATTGGATCAATGCGGACTTATTTTTTCATTCTTTGACGGAATCTGTGACATTCTTTTCTAAGTATGATTATGTAGTTTTACTGGGGGATTTTAATATAAATATTTTGGACACAACTAATAGTAATACCTCCAAACTCACCTGCTTTCTTAACTATTTAGATCTGGTACAAGTTGTATCAGAACCTACCCATTACTTCGTCAACAATGAAACATTTATAGATGTTATATGCACTAATGCTCCTATCAATGATGTGTGCGTCTCAAATATCACGGGTTCTCTCGGTCATTACATGGTAATAGCGACTGTTCCAATTAAACGACCCAAAACACAACCAAAAGCTATTACTTATAGGCCAATAAAAAATATTAATATTACCGAGTTTAACAATGACCTTCAGTCTATAATTGGGAATCCATATTAAGTTCTCCTTCTGTTGAGAGAATGGTGGAAAAATTCAATATTTTAATGCATTCTCTATTTGATAAGCACGCACCAGTCAAGTCCCTCACTATTCGTCACCATCATAGCTTACCTTGGATTACTGATACTATTAGGATTTGAAAAGCGCAATGAGGCTTATTTAAGATATAGAGAGTCAAAATCGTGTAACGAAAAACAAGCTTACTATAATCACCACATAAATTCACAGCACAAAGATTCTAAAACATTATGGAAGAATCTCAAGAAAACTGGTCTATCTGACTCGAATAATCGAGACCGGCTTCCTGATCGCTTTAATGATCCTAATAGAATCAACGATAATTTTTTGAATGTGCCTGGTATTGATAGTGTTTCGTTACCTACAGTGTTAGATTTTGAATGCAACCAATTCGGTGATTCGATTTTCAGCCTTAAGGCAGTAGAGGAACACCAAGTGGCTAAATATATATTATCTATTAATACAAATGCAATAGGTATTGATTCTATCAGTAGAGATATGGTTGTGCTGAATCTTCCGCGCACATTGCCAGTAATTACGGGTATTATCAACACGTCCATTTTGACTGGCGAGGTACCAGCTATATGGAAATCGGCGCTAGTAACTCCATTGCCGAAGGTATATAATCCATTGGAACTAAAAGACCTTCGACCAATAAGTATACCCTTCCTTTCTAAAATTTTAGTAACAGCTGTGAATGACCAATTATATGATTATGTAGAGATTAACAGTATTTTGCCTCAAGTGCAGTCAGGTTTCCGCAAGGGAATGGGGACGATAACTGCTTTAATTGATGTGGTCGATAATTCTGTACGACCAAAGCTCTGGAATGGGCACCTGTTTAGTGTTTTTGGACTTTTCTCGCGCCTTCGATTGTATAAATATTTAGTCTGCTACTCTCTAAACTGCGTTATTATGAAATAGACTTTAAATCATTGGTCTGGTTCAATAGTTACCTCAATGGCCGCACGCAATCTGTTAGAATTTCAAAGGAAGATGGCAGTCAACTGGTATCTAACGCTAGGTTGTTAACACGAGGAGTCCCCCAGGGTTCTATTCTGTGACCTTTGCTGTTTATAATATACAGTGCAGATATAATAAAAAAGATTAGGCACTGTAAATACCATTTATACGCAGATGACGTGCAATTATACCTTTCAGCCCGTCCTTGCCACATCACCGAGATGATTAATAAAATAAACGAAGACCTTGAAAGTATCTCCACCTGGGCGGAAGATAACGGTTTACTGCTAAATCCTCACAAGTCAAAGTTTATGATATTAGGTACAAAATGTCAAATATCTAAAATCTTAGACATAAACCCACAAGTAACTATTAGAAATTCACTGATAGAACGTGTTGAGGAGGCTAGAAACCTCGGATTAGTGATGGATAGTCAGCTTAGGTTGGAAAAGCACGTGGGAGAGTTGGTGAGGTCCTGTTTTTACCGCTTGAAGGTTTTGTACCAAATAAGAAGCTTGTTAAGTGAGAAAGTAAGGGCAATTTTATGTGAGTCACTCATCCTCTCCAAATTAAATTACGGGGATATAATTTATGGGCCACGTTTACAAGCGAAAACTCGCCGTCTCATACAGCGAGTCCAAAACGCTTGCTACCGCTTTTGTTATCCAATCCCACCCAGAAGTTACATCACGCCGTACTTAAATAAAGCTTCTATATTGAATATGTCTTCTAGGAGACATTTGTATCTTGCAAGCCTATTCTTTGGTGTTTTAAATGACAAAAAGCCCAGTTACCTTTTCTCAAAAATACATATTTCATCGTTTCACAAACGATATGGCACTAGATCTACTCGACGCTGCCTTTTGGAAGTACATCCAAACACAGAAGTGTTGCTTTTACAGGCTGTTTTCGGTATCTCGCAACCAAGTGTTGGAACAATATCCCTCTACCTGTCAGGCGCCTTAAAACAAAGGCAACCTTTAAATACCATTTAAAAAAAGTACTAATAAATAAGCAAATAACAGGTATTCCATACGGATACTTGGTTTCAGATTACCGAATCTAGCCTGAATGTTGGGGCATATATGTTTTCTGTTATTTTTTGTACACTACCTACACTTACATTACATATCGGTATCAGCATACACCGCATTTTCTTTTTCTTTTTTACACAAGTAGATACATTAAATTAATCATAGTGAAAATTAAGATATTTATACTTCTATCATACATGTGACGTGACCTGGGTTCTGGCAGAATAACCAGTGCTTCGCCCGTAAGAGTGAAGCGTATTGCTGAGTCAGGACCCTTTTGTATTGCTACAACGCACACAGAAATCGTAATTTTTTTTGTTTCATATGTTTAACTATTTTTCTAGCTTCTTTTTTTTGAGGATGTAATTTATTTACCTACCTAACTGTGTATATATTGTGGCAAGCAAATAAAGAATATATCTATCTATCTATCTATCTATAAAAATACAAGGGTGAAAAAGTGTATAATTTCTTATATCATAAGAATTTTATTTATTAGCTTCACAGTTTTGTGCTTCGAGATAAGGAAATGAAGTCTCTACCACAGTTTTGTCATCTTTTAATGATTCTTTTAAAAGATATTCTTAAGTTGAATTCACCCCTAGAGCGCTAATAGAGGGGGTGAAAGTAGTAAGTCTCACACACAAAATCAATGTTCTATTACTCATCATAAAATACTACTAGGCGTTGTCAGGTATAGCTATCGATCAATTCGGGTATAATAAATTTAGATTTGACAAAAAACATGACAAGTCAATATGTCAATGTGTGTCAATTTTGTAACCAGTGGGAGTGAGGCACCGCCCCCATATTATCCCCTCTATCGGACCGTTTTTTCTAGTCACCTATGAACGACTGTTTTGCACGGTAATAAGGTTCATCTGTGGTTAGGGAAAAAGTGCAACCATAAAATCCACTTTTTATAATTCCATACTAGTATCAGACATTACTTAATTGAAAGAAATGCGTTTCGTTATCGAAAGAGCATGATATAATGCCGTCATAACGCCCTTAGTCAAAATGAGACGTAGCTCCCTATATTACCCTTTCTTTCGGCTCCACATTGTGGCCGAAGAGTATACTCCATATTAAAATTATAACTTCATGCGGCAGACTTGGCTGACGGTGACGTCATACATTGACAGTGTCAAACTATAATCATAAACTAGATTAGCAAAGTAAACGTAACTCCTTTCTGAAAATATGCGTTTCATCTCGGCCCAGGTAAAGTTAACCTTATGTCAATGCTGTAAAGACGTTAACAAATTATTAAGTACTATTTGGATCGCGGAAGGATAAACGAAATTACTTTTTATTTTGTATTTCTAATTCCCGTTTCATTTTCAAGAAATATTTTGTCTAGTTTCGTAATATAATGGGTATTTGCTTAAAATTGCAGAACAAACCTTATAATAGACCATATCGCAAGTGGGCCTGGAATTGACGATCTCCTTTGGTATGGGTATGTGAACTAATCATGCTGATAAAATGGTAAACAAAAACTGAAAAAATATTTCATTATGGAATCTCCCGCACATATGAAGTGGGGGTGATTTTTTTATCGCACTTACACTATCGTGTGGGGTGTCGTCACTGGATAGGTCGTTAAAAAAGATTAGGGCTGTTCTAAAATATTTTTGGGATAAGACTAATCATAATAAACCGTATTAATAACAAAACAAAGTTGATTTTCGTTTAATTATTTTTTGCAATTAGTGAGTTTTGGTTGTCACGTGACGAAATTTTCGTCACTTAGTAGTAAAGATAGTGGTATTTTCTAAAAAAAATTGAAGAAATATTACTAATAATTCAAACAAAAAAGAACCAACTTCACTTAGCCTCCACCTTTCCAAAAGCAAATGCCCGAGCTACTGTAAAAAACACTAAAATCACTATACCAACTGTGAAGTATACTCTTTCAAACAAAGAAAGAATTTTCCAAATCGGTCCACCGTCTTCGAATAATTGGTTAACATAATAAAAAAAAAAACAAAATAAATTTGCAAAAACAAAGATCCCGACGAATTGATAACCTCCTCCTTCGAAATCTTGAAGTCGGTTTAAAAGCTTCCCAACACAATAGAGTACTTACTTAAAAGTACTTTCATTAAGTAGTAGATTATTTATTAGTTGTACAGCAGCAGAAGTAGCTAAGCGGATGAGGTGTTCAAAATGAGCTTGACACAGCTTTATTGTGAAGAGAATAAGAGCGCGTGCAGGTCATTCTGAACACCTCACCCGCTTAGCTACTTCTGCTGCTCACGATACAAAGTAAAATATTTCAATAAGAAAAAAATTACCTGAATAAAAGTTTTTGCTTTATACTGTTACTAGCGACCGGCCCCGGCTTCGCACGGGATAAAGAATGGTTATTGTGGGTTATCCCTAAGAGATAGACATATACCATCGTGGACTTTTTTGTAGACCTTTTTAAGATGTACAATACTGTAGTACAATACTGTAGTACATTATTTTGATCTATCTCTTAGGAGTCAGCCAGCGTTTGCAATGTTAGCGCAAAAAATGGGTTTATTTACGACATCACATTAGAAACCTCTAAAATCATCAGTGTTTCTCTACTATATTATGCATGTGTTATACATAATAAACCTTTCTCTGGAATCACTCTATCTATTAAAAAAAACCGCATCAAAATACGTTGCTTAGTTTTAAAGATCTAAGCATACATAGGGACAAACAGCGGAAAGGGACTTTGTTTTATATTATGTAGTGATTTTATCCATACAAAGATTTAAGATAGACTACCTTTATTGTACATTAATGATTGTTTTTAATTGGCAATTGGTACTTGAGCCGGGAAAAGCCGGGAACCGGGAAACCAAGAAGGCTTAAAGCCTTCACGTCTTCTTGGCACAAATATACTAGTAACGTAAATTTATAATCGGCTTATAAATAAATAAATAAATATTATAGGACAATCTTACACAAACCGACCTAGTCCCACAGTAAGCTCAATAAGGCTTGTGTTGTGGGTACTAGACGACGATATATATAATAGATAGATATAGATAAATACTTAAAATACATAGGAACATCCATAACTCAGGTACAAATACCTGTGATAACACAAATAAATGCCCTGACCAGGATTCGAACCCGGGACCTCCTGCTTCGTAAGAAGTGTCACTACCGACTGGGCTAGGAGGCCGTTAATTTTATTATAATATCTAGACACACGGCAGTGTGTCCGCCAAGTTCGAGCAAAAAAAAGCGACACACCGGCCGTGGGTTATATTACACGAACCATTTCGGGCCAATTTCGACCACCCTATAACTCAAAACATATTTCATCTACGCATATGAAATTTCGAGTGTCTGTTGACAGCCCCTTAATTGTCTAGAATACAAAATTTCATTATTCTACCTATAGCAGTTCTTGAGATATTGACGTCAGAAAATCGCTATTTTTACTATACACTCACTCACTGACTCACTGACTCATCAAAAACCTAGACCACTTCCAATGGTCGTACTGACTTGAAATTTGGCATGGTGATAGGTCTTAAGGTCAAAATAAAGGGAAAAATCTGAAAACGGCCAAGTGTGAGTCAGTTTTAAAAATAGCGAAAGTGTAACTTTGTTCTACTATGAAGTCATAATGAACTAAATGGGTCTATCTTCCAATGGTCGTACCGACCTGAAATTTGGCTCGAAGGTTTGTCTTTAGGTCGAAATAAAGTAAAAATCTGAAAACGGCCAAGTGTGAGTCAGTTTCGAAAACAACGAATGTGTAATTTTGTTCTACTATAAGTAGGTATGGAGTGGAAATGAGATAAGACTTATTTAAATTTAGATACATACCAATTTAAGACAATACATGTTTGTCTTAAAGACAAGAACAATAAAATTGTTCACCACTCTGTGTGTGTCTGTTGCGGGAACCGAACCCACGATTTATGAAGTGCAAAGCAGGTCACTAGGTACACTAGGTGCGCTAAATCAGTCAAACAAAAATGAAAAGACTATTTTTTCTCGCATAGTCTAAATAATTTCTAATTTTACAACTAATAAAATCGCAGATTCAAGAACATGGAAATCATATATACTCTAAGATGGAATTATATATACTACTGCCCATCTCACCCTCTGATACGCCACGGGATGAGATGGGATGGTGCACTTCTAGGGCTACATAATAGGCCACCAATTATAATACCTACTGGTAGGCCTACCCACCAGTAGGTATTATAATTGGTGGCCTATTACCAAGTTATTAATTATCTATGTAGGTAGCGTACTTACAAACAGAATGAAGTACGTTATTGATGTATGTAATTATATGTAAGTAGGTACATTTTATAGGTGTAGGGAGCCAGTTTATTTGTAAAAATCACCTATAAATAAATAGTAAAATAGAATTGGACGCTTAGTATAAAGGGTTATAGTATAAAGTACATACCTAAGTGGAATGAGACATTTCCTTAAGCAAAAGTGATAAAAAAATAATAAATAACCTACACCTAACAAAAATAAATGAAATCCCATCAAAAATATAAATGTGAAAGGCTGCCAAGTTCGATACTATGGGAATGCTTCGCCTATAAAAGAAGTGAGATCTGAATAAGTACCAAGTTCCATAAAAATACCTCAAATCATAAATAGTTATAGGAATGCACACTTGATTTCCAGCAGTTTTTAAGGTACATTTTGAATAAGTATCACGTTACATAGAAGTACCTAAAATTATAATAGTCAGAGAAACGCACACCGGTTTTTTTAGCAGTTTCCTGATAACATTTATTATTTTCAGTACTTTTTAATGATGTAACTTGGCAAGTTTTAATAGAAAATTATATACTTGACACATTGCAGTCCAAAGGTGTCGATTCATTGCATTGGAAAGGTGTGTAGTGTGTGAAAACTTGCCAAGTAACATCATTAAAAAGTACTGAAAATAATAAATGTTATCAGGAAACTGCTAAAAAAACCGGTGTGCGTTTCTCTGACTATTATAATTTTAGGTATTTCTATGCAACGTGATACTTATTCAAAATGTACCTTAAAAACTGCTGGAAATCAAGTGTGCATTCCTATAACTATTTATGATTTGAGGTATTTTTATGGAACTTGGTACTTATTCAGATCTCACTTTTTTTATAGGCGAAGCATTCCCATAGTATCGAACTTGGCAGCCTTTCACATTTATGTTTTTGATGGGATTTATAATAGTAAAAAAGTAACGAAATAAACTCATCTAAAAATTTGTTTTTAATACAATTGCTCAAAAAGTTTACTTTATGTAGCTGCACATCGTGCGAAAAGTTTGATTTTATGCACTAGTGCTATAAAGTAATCTGATCTGCAAATCGTGCGTAAAGTTTGATTTTCCGCACGATTTGCAGATCAGAATCCATACTAATATTATAAATGGGAAAGTGTATGTGTGTGTTTATTTGTTTGTTTGTTTGTCCGTCTTTAACGGCAAAACGGGGCGACAAATTGACGTGATTTTTTAAGTGGAGATAGCTAAAGGGATGGAGAGTGACATAGGCTACTTTTTGTCTCTTTCTAACCCTCCACTTCCCTAAAATGGGGGGTGGAAGTTTGTATGGAGAATTTAACGCGAGCGAAGCCGCGGGCAAAAGCTAGTTTTAAATAAATTAGTATTATGCGAGACCCGCTTATAAATGATCCACCTGAACTACGCGCGATTGGGCATAAAGGAGTATTATGCGAGACCCAATAGTATTACTTGAACAACGCGCGATTGAACGAAGCTGTCTTGCGTACACTGACAGAATATAAATGTAATTTTTTACTTCTCATGCTCAAAAAGTGTGTCCTATTATGCTTACCAAGGCGGACTAAAGTAGTACATTTAGCATCTAGGGCTAATATGGTAATATGTATACATATTTATAATTTACAAAACATTTTAAATTGACCAATCAGAACACTTCACTATATTAAATTCACCAATCACAACACATATCGGAGTTAATCGGAACGCTAGATACTTTTTTGGTGCGTATACTGTGTAAATAATTAAAGTCCTTAAAAAACATTGTATTTAAAATCAACCAATCAGAATACAGCAATGTTAAAATCGACCAATCAGGAAACGCAATTTATTTGTCAAAACGTGAGGTGTTTTTTAGTTCCTACTTCACAATCATTAAAAAAGATTATATTTTTTTGGAAACGCTTTAGAGTATGTTTAAACTGTTTAAAGAGCTAATTATACCGTCGTCTGTGGCATTTATTCGCGGTATTTATATTTTGTATCTATGTCAAAGAAGTTAAAAAAATTAAAAGACCGTCAAGTTAAACCATAATTTCACCGTAGTTTAGTTATTGTGCGTAAATAATAAGTATTTTTATGTTATTTTCTCGCAATCGAAGTGAAAAATTGTATGCATTACTCTGGTCTAAAAGCCATATTACCACTGGAACAATTTTTCCTCACTTCGGTCGGGAAAATAACCACCTGGTGGTAATATGGCCTACTTTAGACCCTTGTCAAACAATCTACTATTATTTTATTGTAGTTTTTTCGCAATTATATTAAAAAACGTTGTTCGACACACGCGCAGAAGTGTCATTTTCGCTCGTCCCGAGTCTTGACCTAACCTCGGTACTCGTGCAAAATGACATACTTCTCGCACTTGTATCGAAAACTACTATTATTCATTGTTATAATTTTGCGATTGTCTTTTATATCTTACAGAAGCGTATCTTCTTCCAAATACGTAACTAATCGTTGCAATAAAATTACCATATTAAAATACCTATACAAAAATGTAAATCAAGCGAATTTTAATTAAACTATAATTTAATGAAAGTAAAATTATACATCTAACGCCTGGTTTTAAATGTCTTACTTAAAGCTAAAAAAAAATACTAAAAAATATCAAAATACCAAGAAAAATACCAAGGTGCACTTAACAAATATATATTTTTATGTTTTCATTTTAATTTAATATTTATTGGACCTGTTAGGTTTGGCTTATTGTGAACATCCTATGCTTGTTATCGAATGGATTTCAATATACAACGTGTTTTTTGAAGTGAAAACTTCTTGAAAACTTAAAGTCGATGTAAAAATAAATGCAAAAAGATGATTGAAGGCATTGAGAATTTCGTCAACTCAGTAACTGAACCCATAGCTTAATTGGTAAAGCGATCGAGCCCCGGTAAGGCGTATCGATGCGAGGTTCAAATCCTGCTGGGTTGATTATTTTTTCAATGTTTTCAGTGTTTGTATTTGATTGCATAACATACTATTGTATGAGTGGAATGCCCCACTTTAAAAAAAAAAAAAAAAAACATGTAAAATAATTATGAAGTGAAAACTTCTTTAGCGGCGCTGTGCACTTTTTGTGATGGGGAAAAAATGTTAAACTCGCGACAGGTCACGTGAACTACAGATTCGTCAGATTGAAAATTCGTAAGACGGACACGTGACCTGATCGAATAAATAATTTTAATAGTTCTGAAGTGTTACATTTTTAATGTTATATAAATTGACATGTTTGTGTACGATAGCGCAATAAATGAATATTGTATTTTACCACATAAATGATAGTACTTTTATACTGATAATTAAAGCAATTCGTGGAAAATTATTCCCTAACCATTCCAAAATATCAAAAAAGCACAACGTTAATATTCAAGTTGTCACTTCTGCCGGCACTCTCGGAGTGCACCCCGTTGTTTTTTTTTATTTAATTGTAAGGGTAAATTTCAGAGCTTAAATTAAGTATATTTCTCAAAGACACCAGTGTCCTAATTAGCTCCAGTTCTAAGATAATCGATAGTAAATTTGATCTTTATGATTGTGTAAACCTCCATTAAATTATTTTTGACTCTGAAACACCGCAATAAATGATGCAGGTGTGTAATACGTTAATAAAATTTGCTGCTTTTGTATTTCGGAGTATTAATGTTCGAACTTACATTGATACGTCATAATTTTCAATTGTTTGGTTGAGTTAATAATAATACCCTAGTTACATAAGTGACCGATATACTTAACACTTATAATATAAATTAAAAAAAAATATATGCCAATTCGTTTCCTTAATCGTACCTAACCATATGCTGAAATTAAAGCAAATAAAAAAACGCACGGTATATCAAGATCGTACGACACGTTTTGGTGACATTGCTTATCAAAATTACAATTTGTTTAGATCTGATTTTGAAAGATAACAAAAGATCATATTGAAAATAATTCCGTTACAAAACAAGACTTAAAGTTATAATACGCCCCCTAGAAGCTATAAAATACAGGACACTGTAAATATTGTCTTAAAAGAGACAGACGGGCTAAACGAGGTGAAAAGGCACTTAACACAAGCCAATACTGGAAGGAATCTATTGCGAAAATGTCCATAATCGTCCTGTGACCTTAGTGTTCAAACCAACACAACTCCTTAAAAACCTATAAGGCGCTTCACTATCATTAAACATGATGTTTTTATAAATGTTATAATTATACTTTGTCTTTTTCCTACCTTTGCATCGGCGCGTGCGTGCGAGGGCGACGCGTCACGTCGCCGGGCCGGTCGGGGGAATACTGAAGCCTGTTGGTTGTGAGGGGCGGTTTTGGGAAATACATAGAGTTGTAAAACGGGATAGATGGAATTTCAAATACGACTGTAAAACAACGCCGCATTGAATTTGGGTTGAAAAATACATGTGTCTAGAGGAAAGTAGGTTATAGACTGCAACAATTGGACATGTCAGTCTGTTTTAGGTGATCATGAGTTTAGCACTACCTACTTTTTACAACTTTATCTGTTTATTAGTTTTATGGTGAATAATAAATAATACAATCTTTATACATCTTATCCTTAATTGTTTTTTGGACATTATATGTACATATACAATATAATGTACAAAAAAACAATTTTTAATGTTTAATGTGATATGTCCGTTTATCAAAAATAATAGTCAATCAAGTTTTCTGGATGCCAAATTTCATTAACAAGATTAAATTCAAAATCTTCGGAAAATACATTTAACCTTTTGAACGCCAAGAGCCACTAAATCGGTCGTGTGCTGTCGTGCCTGCCACGCCAACGACCACTGAAGTGGTCATGGCGGACGCTGTTAAAGCAATTGTCCTGCTAATTCGTTATTCACTAGTCGAGATATTGGCGTGTAGGCCACGTCTTGACGCGAGAATATAAGCGTTCAAAAGGTTAAATAGCATTCAATTATTTGTACCTAATCCGCCGTTTTGAAGAAAATCTAAGTATATAGTTATCGAATCTACTCAAAAAATTTAGGAAAATCGGTTTCTAAATGCGACCTGTAGAGGGGAACAACTGGATATCTGGGGACATACGAAAACTTTCCTGCCCAAGCTGAAACGTAGACATTTTGCTCGCTTTACTCGCGCGGTCAATTAGACGTGGAAATACTTCTTTGTTATTGAAAGTGTTGATCATAAAAATACGTATAACTTTTAGAGAACGCCGTGCATAACATTTTAGTGCTTTCTCAACGCTCTCCGAAACATGCCACGCTAAAAGACATGAGTCCAAGGCGGTGTTACCAGCTCTTAATAAATAAATATAACCCAGCAACAGTTGCTAACTGTATTGCCAGCGGAAAAATACTAATTACCCCTCTAAGTGGGTTAGGAATATTACTAGCTCCTGATTAGTTTCCAATTTTAAAGCCTGACAAGATTCTATGTAGCCCTGAGATAGAGCCGCTACAAACAGCGTACATATGGCAATAATCAGCGTACGTCATGATAAACTAAAATAACACTAGTAGTCCGCCTCGAACTCAGAACTCGCGATTTCCTTGCAAAGGAATGACCAATATAACAAGACCCTTATGATGATTTTTTTGCGCCTTCTAGCTCCAAGACCCCTTGGTCGATCTTGCTCATATACGAACTCTCAAATTACATATATGTATCTCTGCTACAACCCCAACACATTTCATGAAGATCAGAAAAGCGTTACTAAAGTTATCGCGGAACAAACTCTCAAAATCAAAAAGCCATCGAAATGCCGAGATGTCCCACTAGCTAGAAGTTGTTTGTCAAAACTTGCTTCGCTTACGCTCCGCTCGTTCGACTATGGGTCAAGTTACTAAGTTGACGAAATTCTCAATGCCTTCAATCATCTTTTTGCATTTATTTTGATCTACATCAGCTTTGAAAACTAAACTAACTACTAGAGTTAGATACCCTTTCCGCCGACACTATCGCAAGTATCACAACGGAAACATAGATGGCGCTACTTTGAACTCATAATTAGCAATACCCTTTTGAAGATCTTTTTTCGTCTCTTAGCTCTACAACTGCTTGATCGGTCCTGCTTATTTACAAACTCTCAAATTGTATGTATCTCTGCTACAACCTCAACAGTTTCATAAAGATCAGAAAAAATCAGAAAAGCCATCGAAATGCTGAGACGTTCCAGTAGCCAGGTGATAGTTGTGTCCGAAGTTATTTGTAAGAACTTTGCGTCGCTTACGCTCCGCTCGTTCGATAACCATCGCTGGTTTCACTTCAACTTTAGTGAATACCGCTACTAAATTGGACAAACTCTTATGGAGAAAAATGGGAATATTTATTTGTATGAACATATACACAATCTAACAGACTCTCACACCGCAGATTCCATAGCCGTTCTATCGGTAAACAAAATCGATAGGTATAATAATAAGTAGTAGTCCGCCTCGAACTGAGAACTCGAGATTTACCACCAATATAACAAGAGACCTATACAAGACTTCTGAAATGTTTTTTCGCCTTCTAGCTCCACTACCCTTAAATCGATCCTGCTTATATACGAACTCTCAAATTATACACGGTGCTCGTGAGCATTGTGAGAGATTCTAACCACGAATTCCTGAGGTCATAAGGAGTAATAAATGTTATATGAAATTAGGTCAATTTCACCAAAAAAAATAATTTTTTTTTGTTTTTATTTTCGATTTTTTAAATACTTTTGAACATGAAAACATAAATTTTATTGGTACCTAAAACTGTCGATTAAAATAAATTAGTAATTTTTTTTTTCGTAAAAAATAGTTTAGGTACGTAAAGTATTCCTTGGCACTTTGATATCTGTCAATGAGAATGTCTAGACTAGACCCCATAAAGGGTGAAATCGCCATCAAAAAAGCGTTTTGCACTGAGTCACAATAAAAAATGTTTTTTTATTTAATTGGTAGTAACTCTGAAACTAGGCGAATTCCAGAAACGTTTATACGACATTTTAGTCTCCAATTATGATCAGGAATACACTGTTAAAATCTCTCGCAATCCTTACGAGCACAGTGTATGTATCTACTACAACCCTAACAAATTTCATAAAGATCAGAAAAAAAATATAAAGATATCGCGAAACAAACCCTCAAAATCAAAAAGCCACCGAAATGCCGAGACGTCCCAATAGCCGAAGTTGTTTGTAAGAACTTCACTTTGCTTACGCTCGGCTGGTTCGATAAGAATTTCACTTTGTTTACGCTCCGCTCGTTCAATAAGAACTTCACTTCGCTTACGCTCCGCTCGTTCGAATATATTTTTCGTTAGAATATTATTTAGCTTTGCCACAGTCGAGAAAAACCTTCAAAAATAAAGCAAATATCTATAATCTAGCAACACTCACCTCAGACACGATTACTACCCGATCATATCAAAAAGACTCGCGCATCTAAAACATTCCCAACTCAATCGTATTATAAGCATATAATAGGATGCTGCTGAATTACAAACTTATCTAACACAGTAACAATACAATATACAAGGTGTAAGAAAAATGCTAGTGGTCCGTTTAAGGGCATAATTGGTATCGTTCTATTCAGGTATCAAAACCTACGAAAAAAAATACGGCTAATGACGTGTCGCATACAAAAAGACATATTGCGCGTCAAAAAAAAATTTCTCCTACTTTTTAGTCGCAATACATTACCGATTATGCCTTTAAACGGATCACCACTATTTTTATTCTACTACTATTGTTCTACTGATGGTCGTTAATAGGTCTCGACAGGATTATTATTTTGGCTGATATATATATTTATATATGCGCCGTTGATACTTCGGGGTGCTGATGCGCGGAAGCGAAGGTCTTTCTTGGGGAATTGGGGCGCCGCCTGCAGGAGAGAGGCCTCGATCCCCGCTCCGGATCGTTCCTGGCGCAGAGGCTGTCCATCGCGATTCAACGCGGAAATGCGGCAAGCGTGATGGGCACCTTTTTGCCGGGAATGATGCGGGGTGGTTTATTTGATTAATTGTACGAATATTTTTAATTTAGCTTAGGTTTTTGTTATTAGTTTTTGTGGTTTTTGTTCCTTGTTATGCGGTATTTTGTAAGTGTATGTTTGTGTAAGGTAGTTTTAAGTTGACATTTTGTTTTTTTATAATTTATGTTCATCTACTTGTTCTTGACATGTTTTTTGCCATACGATTAAATGATTTTTATTAAATGAATGAGTTTATATATGTAGTTTGTAGGAATGTAAGTATTTTAAATGTATATATATATACAAGTATTTGTATGTATGTCTGATTAGTATTTCAATGTTCGTGTTTTCAAAATAAGTTTTTTGCACCTCCTATTGACTTTTTCTGCATTATATTCTCCGCTACCCAAAGGTTGTCTGGAAGAGATCGCTCATTAGCGATAAGACCGCCTGTTGTTTGCCTCTTTTTATCATGTATTTTTTTTTCTACTGTGCTGTTTTTCTTTTGAGGTGTGCAATAAAGCATTTATTCATTCATTTATTCATTCATTTTATTACAACCAGTACATACGTAGGTTATAAAGTCCTTAAAGGTGACATTTTAATTTGTTTTCAATTGTCCTACATGATATTGTACACATTTCTGTCACTTTGTATATTGACTTCAGAAATCACATGGCAATGTAGGTATAGTCAAAGACAATATAATAGGTACAGCCAACCAATTTGATTCCCAGGCCACTCTAGAACCTTGTCACAATAGCTAGTTTAGTAGCGAATAGGTTACGATTATACGTATCCACGGGCAACTGTCACCACGACAAGGTTCTACACTGGCCTAGGAATCAAATTGGTTGAACGTACATATGTATTGCCATGTTTTATGACATTGTCAAATACAATTAAAATCCGAATTAACTATTTCTAGGATTTGATCCGATGTAAAATGGATGGAAAGGCACAATAATAATAATAAGTTTGTACCCTGGATTTAAAAAAAAACGTGAAGTATTTGTATAATGAGGGTTTCCGCGATCGAGTTTTACACTAGATGGCAGCACCGTGGCGACAGGTCTAGCTGTCACAATCCACCAATCATGTTTAACCATATATTTTTTGATTGGTGGATTTTGACAGCTACTGTCAAAAAGAGCTGTCGTCACGGTGCTGCCATCTAGTGAAAATCTCAATCGCGGAAACCCTCATTTGATCCGATTAATAGGCATAATAGGGTTGAATCCTGTATAAAAACTTGACGATTGCACCGTGGATTTTTTTTAAATGATTAGCAAAGGCAGCCACCAGATCCTACACAGAAAAAAAAACTTTTTTGTAACAAGAACCAATTATGTCTCAACTGATATATCTTGATCCAAGATATATTTACTTTAATCTAAGATATTCTGACTAACGGTTCAAGAATGTAGAATTCTCAGAATTCGAGAATGAAAGTCTTGTAATAAAAAAATTGTTACTAGGTTCAAGATATACATCTTGAATCAAAACTTACCGAGTTTTTATATGAAGAATTATATTGCGGTTTTGATTTGAGAGTTAACTCTTGAGTCAAAACAGAGCAGTATTTATTTGGAGAATCAGTGTAAATCTTAAGTGAAAAGTGTAAAAATATTGAATCAAGTAGTATATTACTTGGCGGGAGATATTGATTGTTCACCCAAGAAACAATTCAATTTGAAGTTAAGAGCTAAGAGACTATTGAATGAAGTAACATGTTTCTTAGTAGAAGATATTAAATGTTGCATTCAAGATACAGTTAAATCTGTAGTGAAGAACTACGACAATATTGCATCAAGCAACATATTTCTTGGTAGAAGATATCAATTGTTGCGTCCAAGATACAATTAAATCTGTAGTGAAGAACTAAGACAACATTGCATCAAGTAACATGTTTCTTGGTAGAAGATAGCAATTGTTGCGTCCAAGATACAGTTAAATCTGTAGTGAAGAACTAAGACAATATTGGATCAAGAACCATGTTTCTTGGCAGAAGATATCAATTGTTGCGTCCAAGACACAATTAAATCTGTAGTGAAGAACTAAGACAACATTGCATCAAGTAACATGTTTCTTGGTAGAAGATATCAATTGTTGCGTCCAAGACACAGTTAAATCTGTAGTGAAGAACTAAGACAATATTGGATCAAGTAACATGTTTCTTGGTAGAAGATATCAATTGTTGCGTCCAAGACACAGTTAAATCTGTAGTGAAGAACTAAGACAATATTGGATCAAGTAACATATTTCTTGGTAGAAGATAGCAATTGTTGCGTCCAAGATACAGTTAAATCTGTAGTGAAGAACTAAGACAATATTGGATCAAGTAACATATTTCTCGGTAGAAGATAACAATTGTTTCGTCCAAGATACAGTTAAATCTGTAGTGAAGAACTAAGACAATATTGGATCAAGTAACATGTTTCTTGGTAGAAGATATCAATTGTTGCGTCCAAGATAAAGTTAAATCTGTAGTGAAGAACTAAGAGAATATTGCATCAAGTAACATGTTTCTTGGTAGAAGGTATCAATTGTTGCGTCCAAGATACAGTTAAATCTGTAGTGAAGAACTAAGACAATATTCAATCATGTAACATATTTCTTGGTAGAAGATATCAATTGTTGCGTCCAAGACACAGTTAAATCTGTAGTGAAGAACTAAGACAATATTGGATCAAGTAACATGTTTCTTGGTAAAAGATATCAATTGTTGCGTCCAAGATACAGTTAAATCTGTAGTGAAGAACTAAGACAATATTGCATCAAGTAACATGTTCCTTGGTAGAAGATATCAATTGTTGCGTCCAAGATACAGTTAATTCTGTAGTGAAGAACTAAGACAATATTGCATCAAGTAACATGTTTCTTGGCAGAAGATATCAACAGGATAATATATTATTTGGTGGGAGACAATTTTTGTTGCATCCAAGAATCAGTTAAATCTAATGCAAAGAACTAGGAAATCATTGAATTTAGTAACATGTTTCTTGGTAAATATGAGATATAAATTGTTATCAGTAACTTGTTATAAAGCTGCTGCTGGGCTGGCTGTTTCGCGATAATTTAAATACAGTTTTTCTGATCTTTATGAGATTTTATGAGGTTGAAGCAGAGATAAAAATAATAATTTCTTAGTATGCCACTCATGTCAACACATATACCATCTTGACTGCTGCAATGTTTCGTTTAAAAGATTTAACTTAATGGAACCGGAACGCAAAATTCTTTGGAAATGCCGAACTTGCTTAACAAAACCCAACTATTCAAGTGACAACATTACTATACGTGGACAATACCGTTCGATGATACCTACTAGCAATTCTTTTCAATCCCTATCTAGTAATTCAGGATCAGACTCCGAGTCACAGTCGTTCGAGGATTCAGAATGTGAACCTAGGACATCTAGTTTAGACCTAAATAGAAGTTGCCCGGAAAAACTATGCATTTACTCTAAAGTAGAGAAGTTAGAAAAACTTGTAACAGAACTGAGAGATAAGTTGGATATAGCCGAAAACGAAATTGAAAACTTGCTGGCTGAAAACTGCTCACTAAAAAATAAAATAAAATCCACCGAGGGAAAACTAAGTTGCTTGAAGTCCCTAAGCAAAACTCTTACAAACAAGGCATCAAGCAAAAAATCAAAATCAAGGTCAAAAAGAAAGACAATCAACGGAGAAAGCCCTAATCAGAGTTATATAGAGTTGAATATTCCACAGAATACTTCACAAACCATCAGCCATCACCACAGTCCATCAGTATCACCTGTAAATAGACCAAATAATTCTAGCACGCCTACAAAAGCTAAACGGAAACCAAAAATGTATGTATTTGGAGATGAAAATTTAAGGGGATTATCAACGCGACTCATCTATTCAAGAGGTGATGAGTTCGGCGTAACTGCGATGATCAAGTCATATGTCCCGACTTCCCAGGTGTTGAAGAGCCTGCACGCAATGTCCAATGTAAAAAAAGAAGACGTCATCGTATTTTCAGTTCAAAATAATGAGAAGGACCCGTATAAGTTATTATCTACTATAAGTGACACTTTAGTTAAATATAAAGACAACCGCATCATCATACTGAATATATGTCATAGTCTAAGTTTTCGAAATAGTGTACTATATCACGAATTAAAATTGTTTACAAATATGTACAGTAATTGCAAAATCATAGATATTTTTAAGGAAAAAATAAGCAACAATCAAAACACGCCCGCATTTTTAAACTAGCTTCACTTTAAATTAATCGAAGCCATCGACTCGACTTTCTTAAAGCCCGGTCCTTTAAAAGGTATAGATAAATGTTCGATGGCTCAGGCTATACAGTCGCGTAGTTCAAAAAGCTTTTTTCGTCCCTAATCCTAATAATACTACAGCATTGCAGTCAACCGCTCCGTCTAATAAGTTAACACACACAGGAAACTCAAATAAGGTATCAATATTCCACCAGAACATTGCGAGACTATGTTCAAAACTTGATCTACTGAATCTGACACTAAAAGATCTGCATGATGAAGGAAAAGAGTTTGATGTAGTCTGCTTATGCGAAACTTTTGTCAGGGAGGGATCCCAAGAAAACATAAAGCTTGATAATATGAAATTAGCAACTGCTTACTGCCGTGAAAAATCTAGGGGTGGTACATGCATATTGATTAATAAATACTTAGATTTCAAACCGCTACCTGATTTAACAAAATTAGCTACAAAATTTTATTTTGAGTGCTGCGGCATTGAAATAGTATGCTTGGGGCTTATCGTTGTAAATATATATAGAATTCCAGATCAGAAAAAAAGTCACGTTGGACTATTCCTTCATAAATTAGATATTTTATTAAACTATCTCACATTCCATTATAAAAGAAGAAAAATAGTTATTTGTGGTGACTGGAACATCGACATACTAAAACAGTGTAGAGCCTCAAAAGACCTAATTAGTATTTTACACAATTATGACTTTAATCCACATATTTTAGACCAAACAAGACAAGGTGCATGCATTGATCAAATTGCGAGCAATGTAAAAAAAGTAGCTTCCGAAATACATTACCTTGGGCTTTCTGATCACGAGACTGCTCAATCTATAACCTTAACGTCTATAAAAAGGAAAACAAACATTTGTACCTGGTATGAGCTTAGACGAGACTATAGTAACGAAAATATTTGTAAGTTTTGTGACTGTATATCATCGCTTTCATTTTCAGAAGTCATTGAATGCACTGACGCATCTGATGCATTTATGAAATTTTACAATTTGTTATGCTTAATTTATAATTTGTGTTTCCCGACAATTAGGGTTAAAGTCAATAATAAACCGCTAACAAATAAGTGGCTTACTAAAGGCTTAAAAAAATCTTGTAAGTCAAAAAGATCTCTCTACTTTAACTTAAAAAGATCGAAAGTGAATAGTCCAGCCCAGATGCGGTATAAAAAATATAACCGAATTTAAAAAAAAATTATGATGAATGCAAGAAAAATTGAAAACGCTAATTACATTCACAATAGTAAAAATAAATGTCTTGCAACATGGAATGTTATTTCCACAAATTTGACAAATATTTCGCACGATAAGGATATTCTTAGTGTACAATCTAATAACAAATTATTTTCTAGTCCTCACGAAATCTGTGATATTTTTAATAATTATTTTATAGAATCAACAAAGTCAACAAACCAACCTCATAAGTCTCTGCCACTCAAAACAGGAACATCTGTAACTCAAGCTACTATATTTTTGAGCCCTGTTAGTAGTCAAGAACTATTTACAATTATAATGTCCTTAAATAATAGTAAGGCCAGTGGATATTACGGCATAACCACAAAAGTTATGAAATTATGTGCAGTATACGTCTGTCCTCCACTGGCTCATGTTATAAACTTATCGTTTGTAGAAGGTGTATTTCCAAAAGAGCTAAAAATATCTGTAGTGAAGCCCTTGTTTAAGAAGGATGACCGGAAAGACCCTGGCAATTACAGACCAATTGCATTAATACCCATAATATCCAAAATATTCGAGAAGGCTTTCTACACTAGACTAAGTAACTTTTTAACAAGATTTAATATACTCTGCCCGGAACAGTTCGGCTTTCGTGAAAAGAAATCCACAACCCATGCAGGTTTTGAATTTGTAAAGTACATTACAGAGAGCATCAATAATGGTACTCCAGTTGCATCGCTTTTCTTAGATATGACAAAAGCGTTTGACTTTGTTAACCACTCGAAACTATTAAGTAAGCTCGAATATTACGGTATTCGGGGCAGGGCACTCGATTGGGTAAGAAGTTATTTGGCAGATAGATTACAATGTACCGAAATAAGTAGATTTGTCGAAGAAAATAATGCGATTACTAAGAAAGTTTTTAGATCTCAATACAAGACTAATTATACTGGTATGCCACAAGGCAGCATTTTGGGCCCCTTACTCTTTATCATATATATTAATGACTTGCCCAAAGCAACTCCTAATAAAGTGATTATGTTTGTGGACGATACGACAATTATGATTAAATGTAATAATAGCCTAACTTTCAATCAAGAAATTAATAATTCCTTAAATGACATAATATATTGGATGGACATGAATGACTTAAAAATTAACATTAGTAAAACTGAATTTATGCGAATTAAATCATATAATTCTAATACCATGCCAATAACAGTCAAATATAAAACTGAAAACGTAGATGAAGTAACCAGTGTTAAGTTTCTAGGATTCACTTTAGATGAACATCTGAACTGGAAAGATCACATCGAGCAAATTTGTAACAGACTAAACAGATTTGTGTTTGCTCTCCGTAGACTGAGAAACACTGTCTCTGAGGAAGCTGCCTTGACAGCTTATCATGGATACGTGTCCTCTGTTCTCAGCTACGGTCTGATACTGTGGGGTAATTCTGTTGATGTAGAGAGAGCTTTCATAGTTCAGAAAAAATGTGTTCGGGCTGTCTGTGGTGCTTGGCCTGATGCTCATTAAGTCAAGTTCTCTACCTGCTCTGATATTATTATTAATAATTCTAAAAATTGAACATAAAATGTCAACCATTGTACCTTTTTAGAAAGCTTATAAATCGAGGAACTTGTTTCTGTAATTTGTACGCAAAGTGTGATACCTTTGTTTTAAGTTATGCCTGTAAATGTAAAAAAAATTGGAGAAAATCCGAAAACTTGTCATTTTAAATCCTTTTCATTGTACAATTTTTACAAGTTTAGGCATGTTTTTTTTACTTAACGTAATCATTGGTTCATCAGCTATTAGACAAATTTTTGCACCAAATTAAAGTAGTTTATTCACAATTGTCAGGTTTAGGTCGTGAGGCGGATATAAAAAAAAAAACTTGAATAACTTGAAAACCAATGCGTTTTGACCCCTAGTTGACTGGACTAAAATCATTGCAAATGAGCTAAAGAATAGGCATACGGCGAATTTCGAATCACCCTGTAGTAAAGTCACGTCTGAAAATATAGATACTTTTAATGTGACAAAAATAAGTAGCCACGACTCTATTACCAAGGCATAAAGTCTAGGATATATGTTTTTGTCACATTAAAATTTAAATGTAGCCATATTATCAGACGTGACCGTACATACCAACTTTCAGACCATTGTGGTGGGAGCATAATATTTTAAAACCAATTGAAATCACAACAATTTTTTTGGCCTTAATTAATTTTTATTTTTGATCTTCAAATTTTTTTTACTTAATGTATAAGTAATTTCCAGACCCATTCAACAAAACACAAATACCAAGTTTAAAACCATTCCGGTTAGTCCGTAGTGTACACTTTATTATACGGAAAATTGGAAAATTATTTAAATTCAAAGTTTGTTTCTAACTGTTGATGATGGATTATTATAATTTGGAAATTTATGTAGAAGACACAGTTCAGGTAAGAAAGTATATCAAACTTGTATGTAATTTATTTTCAATAGTCAGATTTGGACTCATCTTTTTTCTTTGGTATTTTTCTTAAACTATAACCTATTGTTGGTTAATCTAACCTTGGTTTGATATGTTTTCTTATAGAACAACGCACTTATATGTATTGTATAGTTTTGATGTACTGTTGTTTTGAAAAAATAAGTCCCGCCGAGTTTCTTGCCGGACATAATTCTTCTCGGGTCAGAGGTGTAGGGTTAGAACCGGTGTAGTTTGATTTTTTTTCTCTCTCTTTTACTTTGACGTGTAAAAGTGCCCTTGTGGCCTACTTACTGAATAAATGTTTGAGTTTTGAGTTTTTTTGAGTTTTGTGATGACGGAAATTCCTGTTTCAGAGTTGTTCCTTTTGGCGCTTAGATTAATTTAAAAAGGGGAGATTATCACATTTTTTCATTTAAGTTATTAAATAGCCCTACTATTTTTCATTTCAAAAAGTATACATACATACCTACGATATATTTTAAAGAGTAATGTGAAGTATGTGAGCGAAAAAAAATACTTTTACGGAATAAAATTACGATATCGCTATTTTTACGTTTTTTTTACGGTACTTACCTTTATAACGATATACAGCCGTTATAATTTCGGTAACAAAATTATTGACCGTAGCTTTTACGACATAGGTACTTGCTACGGTGCCGCGAGCGACGATAAAGGATGTGAGCATGAGGCGGGGCACGGGGAGTCGTTTAAGAAAACGGTTAAGGTATCGCAAAAAATTGCGGTGCCGTTATATTTCGGTACAGAAAATTTCGTTTGCGCAACCGAAACCATACCGTAACAAACGGCATGACGTCATACCGTTTTAAAACTGTAAACCTGTGTGTGTACCTTTATTTTTCGATTATGATGTCCCTGATCCTTTCGGCGAATAAGGTCCCTTCAGACAGTTTAAGACTTTAAGTTTATAATGTGCGGTCTGAAACGCCTGCCACAACACTGTATGGAAGCAAATCGCTAAGAAATATGATAAATGTAAATACCCGTGGCTCCAATACTATACTAAAATAAATTCACACGAAAGAAGTATGCCAAACGTAAGTTAAAAATAATATTTAAATGGATTGAAAGTAGAATTATTGGTTATTTAGTACTGCATGTAGAACCACGAATATGTATCACTCAAATCTGGAGCAGATCACCTTACAGAAAACCACAGCCAAATAGTACTAGACCCCACCCACAGTGTGGTGTTCCTGCTGGTAAGCTTTGTCAAAGAGCTCAAAGAGGACCCAGTGTATTGACGACCAGGGACCCTCTTGTTCCTTTAGCCGTCAACACAGTGAATCCGCCTTTTTGTAAAGGGTTAGCAACGCGCATGTGACACCTCTGGAGTTGCAGGAGTCCATCCATAGGCTACGGTAGCTGATTACCACCAGGCGAGCCGTATGCTTGTTTGCCACCGTCGTAGTATAAAAACAATTTATAAATTAACATTATATTTCTTTTACCAATTTCGCATAGAAAATTTAAAACTGTAGCTGTGTAGATATTGTACAGTCACGTCTGAAAATATAGATACATTGAATATGACAAAAATGTGTAACTACGATTCTATTACCAAGGCGTAAAGTTTTGGATACATGTTTATGTCACATTAAATGTATCCATATTTTCAGACTATCAGGTCATTTGATTTTACACCTTATCGAGAGCCATATAAAGTGGTTCTTGGAATTGTCAATCTGACTTCTACAGATATCTTTACAAAACTCGTATTTCAAAAACGCAACTAATCATTTAAATATAAAATACATTATTTCGCTGTCTTCTTGGAACGCATATATTACCTATGGTTTCAGTTTCTTAAAGGAGGTGACGTGTAGTCAAACTTATAATGGCAACCGAAAAAAATAGAGGTCAATGACCTGTCTCCCCAGAAGTGTGGTAGTGTGCGTGAAGTCTGGTAATGTGTGTATATGGGTAATTTGACAGAATCTGAAAATTTACCCTCCTCGACACGAATCTGTAACGGTTCTCCGACAGGCGATTCGACGATGGGCTGTTCGTCGACAGAACTTTTCATCATTTTTTTTTTCGTCGACAGAACTTTTCGGAGTTGTCAAAATCCCTTGTATGGAGACGTCATTTGTCACCGTTCATCTGTCAAAGTTCAGTCATGTCAAATGCTGATTTTGTAGGGAAGACAACCTTCTGTATGAAATACTATTATATTATTCTGTGGCCAGACGTTTTTAACACAGTTTTTGTTGCTCCACACACTTTGGAATCCAGCTACCATAGAGAAAAATCTGCCAGAAGACGGATATTCGGCTGCAAATTGTCTGTGGTCCCATACAAAAATTCCACTACGATACACAAATTTCCCACTTTTTCTATGATGTCTATGATGTTTCGCGCAAAATTCCTTTCAAATATGTGATTCGCGTTAGTTGAAATTATCTGTGGTCGAAACGTTCGTCGAAGAAATAATCTGTCGATGAATCGTTAAAATGTACTGACGGCGAAACGTTCGTTGGAGAAAAGTGCTTTCGACGAAAAATCAAAAGATGAATAGTTCTGTCGGCGAAACGTGCGTCGGAGAAAAGTTCTGTCGACGAAAAATCAAAAGATGAATAGTTCTGTCGGCGAAACGTGCGTCGGAGAAAAGTTCTGTCGACGAAAAATCAAAAGATGAATAGTTCTGTCGGCGAAACGTGCGTCGGAGAAAAGTTCTGTCGACGAAAAATCAAAAGATGAATAGTTCTGTCGGCGAAACGTGCGTCGGAGAAAAGTGCTTTCGACGAAAAATCAAAAGATGAATAGTTCTGTCGGCGAAACGTGCGTCGGAGAAAAGTTCTGTCGACGAAAAAAAAAATGATGAAAAGTTCTGTCGACGAACAGCCCGTCGTCGAATCGCCTGTCGGAGAACCGTTACAGATTCCCTCGACACAGTCTTAATAGATCTGGACATCTGGCAGCTGTTCATTGGTGGTCAAAGAATGCAAACCACTTCAAGAATATAAATACTGTAGTTCTGGGTTTGATGGAATATTATGAGAAATTATGTAAATAATTAGATTATATCATTGTCAGATTTTTTTTATACCACGACGGTGGCAAACATGCATACGGCCCGCCTGATAGTAAGCAGTTACCGTAACCTATGGACGCCTTTTTTTTTATACCACGACTGTGGCAAACAAGCATACGGCCCGCCTGATGGTAAGCAGTTACCGTAGCCTATGGACGCCTGCAACCCCAGAGGATTCACATGCGCGTTGCCTACCCTTTAAGAACCTATACACTCCTTTTTTGAAGAACCTCATACTGTAGCCCGCTGGGAAAACCTCGGCAGGGAGTTCATTCCACAGTCGCAGCGTTCGTGGGAGGAAATTCCTCTTAAACCGTACAGTGCGCGACCCATTAGGCTCCAGGGTATGAGGATGAACACCCTGCCGGCGGCGAGCGGTGCGGTGATAAAAAGCTGCCGTGGGCATCATATCAAACAGTTCTTCAGAGCACAACCCATTGTACAAGCGATAGAACACACATAAGGAGGCAAAGTCTCTCCTTAGACTCAATGGTTCAATATCGCTCGTGAGTTTGGGATCGTCGACGATCCGCACAGCACGCCTTTGCACCGAGTCAAAGGGCCCAAGCTGGTATCCAGGTGCTCCCGCCCAAAGGTAACAGCAGTACTCCATGTGGGGTCTGACTTGCGACTTGTATAGAAGCAGTCTCTGCCCCGGAGTGAAGTATCTCCTCGCTCTATTGAGCACACCGAACGCCTGTAACCCCAGAGGATTCACATGCGCGTTGCCTACCCTTTAAGAACCTATACACTCCTTTTTTCAAGAACCTCATACTGTAGCCCGCTGGGAAAACCTCGGCAGGAAAAATTGGGAGGAAATAGTACAAACAACGTTTAACGTAATTCATGGTTTGTCCCCTACTATTTTTTTCCCCAATAATACGCTATGTTTTCTGTTGTAATGTCAATATATGTATAGGGCCCTGTCCTGTATGAATGAGACAATTTCGGCAGTTTTTACCTATTTTGGTATTACTTTTTTCTAACTGAAAAATTTTACTAGTTTTATATCACTTTGATCTCCACCAAAGCTGCCATATGCCGAGAACTAGCAATAAGGATAGTATAGAAATATAACTAGACGGGTTTCATTGCAACACAGTCGGCGGTGGCCGTCATCGGAAAGTCTGGCCAAGAAAGCCAACGACGGCCACAACCGACAGCTTCGCCAATGTAATACGAGCTTACGCAGGACTCCGTAAAGTTCAATTTCGTTCAAATAATCGCGATCTCCTGGCTTCCAGGGCACGGCATATTCCTTCGCCGTCTGGCTCTTAAAAGGTTAATTTAATTAGTTAGTTTGTTGATGATATTCAACCTTTGTCATTAAGTTGTAGAGCCACCTTATTTAACTTGTGTTTTGCTAAATCTTATACCTACTGTTTTAAGTTATATACGCAAGTACATATTTAATCAAAACTTACAATGCGATTTTAATAACATAATGTTGTCAAATTAATGATTGTTTTGTTGAGAATTTAATACACTAATTACACATTAATTAAAACTGTGTACTTAAACTTTGTAATAAGCGTATCATAAAAACATATATATTATTTTTTTTAATGAGGTGATTTCTAAAAATCCGGACAGTTGCTAAGTGCGGCCGCAATCCGGACAGAGGGTCAAAAATCCGGACATGTCCGGACAAATCCTGACGTTGCCATACGTCAGGATTTGTCTACTACCTACTTACAATGCATGTAAATTGCACAAAATGGTCAGTTGACTGTTTTGGCGATGGTATGCATTGTTACGCATTGTCAATGAAGTTACTTTTTGTATAGGTCTACATCATTTCCAAACTGGTACAAATTTTGTTTGAAAGATTTGACCTAAACAAATACACTTACATACATTGAAAGTTTAAATAACAAGCTAGTAGTAAAAATTCAATTCAAGGGATTATTTTTTGCTTCAAAATACCCAAAATACCGTACAATCTTACGCCAAGATATAATTTCTAGCACCATTTCGAACCAAGAGTCATGAATCTGAAGAATCTTGTCTCAAGATTGTCAAAAGTTTTAAGTTAACTAGTGTTGCCACATACATTATTTTACCCCGGTTGCCTGGGAAACAGGATAATTATTGGGTTAAAATCACTGAATAAGCAAATAGTAAGTACTAAAGTAGAAAAGGTTCACTCGCCTAATATTCACGTTTAGTTGTCAAGTTGGTCGTTACGTCGTTATTGTTCCAAAAGCGCTTGTGAATGTCAAATTAGTGAAGAAATTTTTTTTTTTTAGTTTTAGTAATAATAAATTGCATACATAAGTACTTAAAATATTATAGCAGCGTTAATTCTGAACGCAACCGTAAGGAAACGTCTCGCTCGGTCTTAAGATCTGATTGTTGTACAGTTGCCATCAGATATATCGGAGCGGCCAAGGTGGTCACAAATATCTGAACAACGCCTCTATTGTCAAAGTGATAAAGTGCTTGTTCATTATTTTTTAATACTTTGGCCACTCCCATATATTTGATGGTGACTGTACCTACTGTCAAGTAAAAAAAGGATAACAATAATAATTCCATAATATTGTCTTCGGTTGCCGCGATAGTTATTCATGAAATAAAACAATTAAAAACGGAGTCGACCCGTTGACCACGAACGCTGTAAAGTGTTTGAAACGTCGGGATGTAATTTAAACTCAATACACGCGATAAAATCCGTTTTTAATTGTTTTATTTCATGAATAATAATTCCAGTTTATTATTTTTATCCTTTTAAGTAATTCGACACGCAATGCTTCACACAGGAACAGTAGAAGTAATAAGCTATATTCATCCCTTTCTTAGTGATGTGGTGACTAGCGTAAGAAGAAGAACAGTGTGATTTTTTCTCTCTATGCTTGATAAGACAGCCCCTGGCTAAACTATAGTTCCACTTAAAAAACATGTCAAAGATATAGTAAGTACTAGCTTTTGCCCGCGGCTTCGCTCGCGTTAAATTCGGGGTAACACGGTTCCCCTTTGCCCCCCGGAATGCTCCATACAAACTTTCACCCTCCATTTTAGGGAAGTGGGGGGTTAGAAAGAGACAAAAAGTAGCCTATGTCGCTCTCCATCCCTTCAACTATCTCCACTTAAAAAATCACGTCAATTCGTCGCCCCGTTTTGCCGTGAAAAACGGACAAACAAACAACACTTTCCCATTTATAATATTAGTATGGATTTTGCTAAAAACATAAAGACGCTTTTGAGTGACTAACCACTAAGAAACCACACTACCTCGGAAAAGCGCTCTTTCCTTGAAAGCGGAGCATTTTATCCACATGTGGGGAAAGTAATTTGGTGCAAGTTTTGACTCGTTCGGCTCGTTCCTTCACGTTATCTGGCAATATTTTGACTTATAAAATTTTGAAAGCTTTCGATTTTTAATATTTTATAACTTGTATTTTTTTGCGGTGGTGTGGTCTAAAATGTATTATTTTTAGGGTTCCGTACCTTGAAAGTAAAAAACGGAACCCTTATAGGATCACTTTGTTGTCCGTCCGTCTGTCAAGGCCCTTTTTCTCAGGAACGCGTATCAAGCTGAAATTTATATCAAATACTCAAATCTGCTGTCCCATGGAGCTGTGAAAAAAATCAAACTTCTAAGCCAACGCAATCAAAAGATACAGCCGTTTATGCCGCAAATTTCCACAAATTTTCTAAACTCGCAAGGGAATTAAAACCAAGTACAGGGTACTTCCCGTGAACTCAGAATCTTGAAATTCCTAAACCATAACCCTGACATTTCATGCCTCGAAATTGGTGGTAAGGGTCCTAAAAGATTTTTCCCTTTGGTGGTTTTAAAACGCCCTTTTGTTTTAAAACGATTTCTAGAAAGATTGATTTTTAAAAAAGTTGTCCATACAAAGCGTGATTATTTTTGTCTATTCTTCATGATTAGGCCATAAAAAAATAGTCTCATAATGAAGCAACATTAATCGAATACTTTTTTACGAACAAAAAGTTTCCAAGTAAAATGAAAAAAATGTTTTTTCTATTTTGCTCAATTTAGTTATTGAATCGAAACTGAACTAGTTACCACTATTTTTATTGCACTGTTTTCAAAGATACATGTCAAAACTAGGGACCTTTTGCTTCAGTCCAACCCTAAAATATCATTATATATAATAAAACTAAGTTGAGAAAATGTGCGTGCCGATAAAACTTAAAAAGGAGTCCCAGCACGATAAAGGGACTTATATAGTGTGATAGCCCTTTATTCCCCCTCGAACAAGAAAGTTCCCGTTTTAACCTAAAGGGTGTGTCTTTAAAGATATAAGGGCTTTTCCAACCCTTCAACTCGGAAAGTAAGTGTAGTGGCGCCATCTGTTGTCGAATAGTTGAATTTCATTCATTGTACACAATATGGACTTAAACGAACGATTATTCCCAAACTTTCTCGAATATCCTAGCGCCAACTTTCTCGAATATCCTAGAGCCTAGCTTTCTGAATATATAAGAGCCCGGTGTCACCCGCCAGAGTTAGTTTGATTTGAACAGCGAAACAAGCGATTTCGAAACGAAAAAGAAAGAAATTATCTGTGTGTGAGCCTTTATTTTGAAGTATCACGTGTGAGTATTTTTAATAGTGTGTTTAATTAATTCTCGATTTCGAAGCGAAGAAGAAAAAAGTTATCTGTGAGCCTTTATTGTGAAATATCAAATGTGAGTATTTTTAATAGTGTATTTAATTAATTCTAATGGTTTTTTTTTTTCTTTTAATTGTAATTTCCTTAACTTTCAAGTAGTCGCGCGGCGTTGAATCGATGCCTTCTATATACTTTGGCCGTAAACAAAATATCGCGTGACCGCTTGAAGATTAAATATTTTTTTTTCTTTGTCTCAACGTGCTCCACGTTTACGTAACAATATATTTGTCTATAAAATGTTCATTTAATTTATATTTTACAGAATACAATGCCTAGACGTAAAAGAGGTGGAGATCTTGCCAGTTCTGCAGCGAAACGGCGGAAACAAAAAGAAAATCGAAGAAATGAAACGGAAGAAGAGCGCGAAGCACGTTTACAAAATCAACGAACCAGAATGAGCACCCTGAGAAGCGGAAAAAGCGAAGAAAGAAAAGAAAATAAAAGTATTGAAGAATCGAGCATTTTAAAAGATAATCTAACAAAGGAAGCATTCCACTACGAACCGACGAAGAAATATTACGATCATAAATATGTTGTGATCGGAAAAATGAATAACATTTGCCAATTTTGCCACGCGAAAAAATTCAGTAAAGAAACGCCAGGTCTCTGTTGCATGAATGGAAAAATTCGATTACCACCACTTTCGGAAGCACCTCCACAGGAATTTGTACATTACATGACCGGGGAAACACCAGAATCAAAACACTTTCTTCAAAATATAAGATCATACAACTCCTGCTTTCAAATGACTTCTTTCGGTGTTACTTCGACTGACACTAATAGAGACAAATTTGAATATGTATTTTCAATTCAAGGGCGAATTTATCACAAAATTGGATCGTTGCTACCAATGCCTAACGATGACTATAAATTTCTGCAAGTATATTTCATCGGAAATGAAGAAAACGAAATTGATCAACGATGTACAAGTTTTATTGGATTGAAACGCGAAATAATCCAAGATGTACAGAGGATCTTACACAAATACAATCAACTGATTTACATATTCAAAACAACACTAGACCGCATGATTTCTGATGACACGTGGAGAACACGAACGTAGATTTAATGCACCTCAGATAGATGAAGTCGCCATCGTAATTGTGGACAATGAAAATACAAGCCGTGACATAATTGTACAACGAAGAAGAAAAGGACTACAACGCATTGCAGAGACACACCGTTCATATGATGCTCTTCAATATCCGTTAATATTTCTGCACGGAGAGGATGGTTATCATCTATACATATAATAAAGCTGAAGAGGGTCGAAAGTCTGTACATGGAAGATAATCGAAAAAAAGTTGACTGGGGATACTTAGAATCGATAACAGAACACGTTCCAAATTTTTTTAGATTTTTTGTCTGTTTATCTGTTTGTCTGTTTATTTGACCGCGCATCACATGAAAACGGCTAAACGGATTTTCATGAAATTTTGTACATAGATAGTTTGAGTCCCGGGAAAGGATAATATATAGTTTTAATCCCGAAAATCAACCCTGGTGGGGGTGAAAATGGGGTTGAAAGTTTGTATGGAGAATGTTAACCGCTGAAACGATTCAGTTAGAAATGAGTATGGAGATAATTTGAGTCTCGAGAAACGTCATAGGATAGTTTTCAAACCCTTGTGGGGGTGAAAAGGGGGTTGGAAGTTGGTATGAGGAATTTTTTACCGCTGAACTGATTTAGATGAAAATTGGTATAGAGATAGTATGGGTCTCGAGAAAGGACAAAGGATAGTTTCAACTTCAAAAAAGCCCCCCCCCCCATCTTACTTTAGAACCGTAGGTAAAAAAAAAATTGAAAAAAATTATGGAATTGAAGCCCGAAGTACAGGTACTTTCAATGAAAACTATCTATACATATAATAAAGCTGAAGAGGGTCAAAAGTCTGTTCATGGACTATATTCCAAAAAAAGTTGGCTGGGGATATTTAGAATCGATAACAGAACACGTTCCAACAATTTTTAGATTTTTTTTCTGTTTGTCTGTTTATTTGAAATTTTGTGTAGAGATAGTTTGAGTCCCGGGAAAGGACAAAGAATAGTTTTCATCCCGAAAATATTGACTCAATCACAAAATGGTCAAAGAAACCTCAATGTTATTTTGAAAGACCTATCGATTGATGTGTAACATGTTGATATTTGGTTAACATTTTTTTTTATTTAGTTACATCTATGGAGCGCCCCCCTAAAAATATTTTTTTTTCAAATTTAACTACATAACTAAGTAGCGGCATACAAAATACACCTTATGTGTAAATTTTATTCAGATACGTCGTATAGTTTCCGAGTAAAATGGCTGTGACATACAGACGGACAGACAGACAGACAGACATGACGAATCTATAAGGGTTCCGTTTTTTGCCATTTGGCTACGGAACCCAAAAAATCATTTCTACATTTGTGACCCCCCCCCCGCACCCCAATTTCAACCGCGCCTATTTTTACCTTTCATGCTTAGACTGATTTGACGGGAGGATCGATTTGGATGATATTTGCCGTGGACATGAACGTATAAATGCAAAAAAATAAAAAAATTAAAATAATAAATAAAGCATTTATTCACATTAACAGTACATGTGTAGTTTTATACAACCTCCGCCAAACCGTATAACGGTTTGTTGGCAGAAATAGGCTCCCTTTTATTATGTTACTGTTATACATAAATTGCTCATGAACTTATTTAAATTACATTTAATAATACAAACTATTTAAGTAGGTACTAACTTTAAACAATAGAAAAATAAAAATGTAAGCTCAACAAGAGAATACTAACTTAAGACTAATTGATTTTCAAATTGCTTTAACATAAGCTTTTTTAATTTTGATTTAAATACACTTTTGCTGGTGCTTTTCTTAATAGGCAAAGGTATATCGTTATAAATTTTGGGAACAAGATAAAGTCTGGTCCTCTCACCATAATAATTGACTACTCTAGGTACAATCAAGGCTTCATTAGAAACGTTTTACCGGTGCCTCCTGGTGCGTCCAAGTAAATAATTCCACCAGTGTTGTTATTTATTCGGTTCATTATAACGTTGTAAATTTCAAACAAAATTTCAGACAAAAGTGGTCCTGTATCGTCCGATATACACCTACTACTAAGTCGTTTAAATCATGGCAAAAAAATTAATAGGATAAAAAAAGTATTCATTTTTGAGTGTAGTTTCATTTAGAGGTAATTGTAAAATATTTTATTAGGACTACTGTCCTCTAGCGTATCCATCTGTCAACTTTGCTTCAAGTTCCGCCTCCAGAGTAGCGGGAGAGAAATTAGGGGTGAATTAGCCGCTTAGTGACACAGACCGAATTCCACGCGGGCGGAGCCGCGGGCACAGCTAGTTTCAATATAAAACAAATTCATCCTAAAACAGGCATAGAAACAAACAAAAAAGTCACTTCCAAGGAGTTCTATGCTTACCGCTTAATGATCAGAGACAATGAAATATACAATCACATTCTCAACACTCGCCGTTTATTCCAACAATTTCTGGTAGATATGTACGCAAAAATAGAAGCAGAACGGATGCTTTACATAAGACTGAATCAGAAGAAACTACGCACAGAAGAATACATCCACCTTCGAGATGCGATCATAAATGACGGCAATATTGACGATATTGGAACAATGATAATCTTACCCTCATCATACATAGGAAGTCCAAGACATATGCACGAATATACTCTTCATAACATTTACATGCAACTCATCATGGCCAGAAATCAAAGAACAACTAAAATACGGACAAACCTCCATAGATCGACACAACATGATAGCCCGAGTTTTTCGACAAAAACAAATAAGATTTATTGAAGTCATCACAAAATACCACATCTTTGGAACCGTTAGATGCTGGATGTATACAATCGAGTGGCAAAAACGAGGATTACCTCACTCACACAATCTCATATGGCTACACGATAAAATTTATCCCACGGATATCGACAAAATTATCCAAGCTGAATTTCCCAATCCACAAAATGATCCGGAACTATACAACATAGTAGTGAAAAACATGATTCACGGACCATTTGGACCATTAAACTTCAATGCGCCATGCATGAGTGATGGAAAATGTACAAAAAAATATCCAAAACCATACTTGGACGATACAAAAACTGAAGATGACGGCTATCCCAAATATAGAAGACGATCACCGAAAAACGGTGGCTTCACAGCAAAAATACGAATACAAGGCAGAGACGAACTGGAAATAGATAATCAATGGGTAGTACCATATAACCCACTACTTTCCAAAATGTTCCAAGCACACATAAACGTTGAATATTGCAATTCAGTAAAATCTATTAAATATATATGTAAGTACGTAAACAAAGGTAGTGATATGGCAGTATTTCAAATAGTCCAAAATAGCGAACAAAATAATAGAAATGATGAAATCCTCATGTACCAAATGGGAAGATACATCAACAGTAACGAAGCAGCGTGGAGGATTTTTAGTTTTCCCATACACGAACGCGAACCAGCTGTGCAACATCTAGCGGTACATTTGGAGAATGGACAGAGAGTTTACTTCACAAAAGACTCGGCTAGAAAAATTGCAAGCGAACCACCTCAGAACACAACATTAACAGCTTTTTTCCAACTTTGCCAAACGGATCCATTCGCAAAGACGTTACTGTATGTCGACGTCCCTATTTATTATACGTGGGACAAAACAAGGAAAATTTTTCAACGACGAAAACAAGGAATGCCAGAAGAGGGTCATCCAGAAATAATGAAAACTAACGCAATAGGTCGAGTATATACTGTACATCCAAACAATGCCGAATGTTTCTATCTCCGAATGTTGTTACACGAAATACGGGGACCAACAAGTTTCACAGATCTCAGGACTATTGACGACTACATATGCCAGACTTACAGAGAAGCATGTCAACGTTTAGGATTATTGGAAAACGATAAACACTGGGAATTAACACTACAAGAAGCCACACTCACAGCTTCAGCTGAACAAATTCGAGAGTTATTCGCCATAATTCTAACAACATGTAACCCATCAAACCCAAAACAGCTATGGGACTCTTTCAAAAGGAATATGAGTGATGATATATTGTACCAAATCCGACAAGCTAATCCAGAACTGGCTATAGAATTCAATGACGACATCTTCAATTCGCTCAGAACTCATTCGCTTAGAAGATAAATGTTTAGCAATAAATAACCAGACCTTAGTAGAAATTGGAATGCCAGCACCACAAAGAAATACTTTCAGTGTGCTAAACTACGAAATTACAAAGGAAAAAAGCTACAACGTCAATGAACTACTTGAATACATTGCTCACAACAAACCACTCCTCAATGACAATCAAAAAAAAATTTACAACGTTATAATGAACCGAATAAATAACAACACTGGTGGAATTATTTACTTGGACGCACCAGGAGGCACCGGTAAAACGTTTCTAATAAATCTAATACTGGCGGAAATACGTGCTGAAAAACACATCGCACTGGCACTAGCATCATCCGGCATTGCAGCCACACTTATGGAAGGAGGACGAACTGCCCATTCTGCCTTACAACTACCGTTGAATATAGCCGAACAACAATTCCCGGTATGTAAAATCTCAGGAACATCTGGACGGGGTCAACTTCTAAAACATGCTAAAATTATCTTCTGGGATGAATGCACCATGGCCCATAAAAAATCACTAGAAGCCATGGACAGAACATTACAAGAATTGCGAAAAAACTCTGAAATGATGGGAGGAGCTCTCTCATACTCTCAGGAGATTTTCGACAAACACTTCCAGTTATTCCCAAATCAACACCAGCAGACGAGATCAATGCATGCTTAAAAAAGTCACATCTCTGGCCGCAAGTACAAATACTGCAATTAACAAAAAACATGAGGGTTGAATTATCAAAAGATGAAACAACAGCACATTTTGCTAAAATACTTTTACAAATAGGCGAAGGTACATATCCTACTGACCAAACGACCGGCCTCATTGAACTCAATAGTGATTTCTGTAACATAGCCACTACTGAAAACGAACTAATCGACAAAATTTATCCAAATATTATTCAGAACTATACCAACGTAGAGTGGTTATTTCAAAGAGCAATTTTGGCCACTAAAAATAATATTGTTGACGATATCAATTTTAATATTCTAAAGAAAATACCTGGTGAAGAGAAAGTATATAAATCGATCGACACGATGGTATCCATTGAAGAAAGTGTCAACTTTCCTACTGAATTTCTAAACTCTTTACAAGTACCAGGAATGCCATTACACTGCCTTCGTCTGAAAATTGGATCTCCAGTCATACTACTCAGAAATCTCAACTCCCCAAAACTATGTAATGGAACGAGGATGATCGTAAAACAGCTATCGAATAATGTCATTGAAGCTGAACTTATTTCTGGAAAGAACAAAGGACATACAGTATTTATACCTAGAATACCACTGATCTCTTCTGAATTGCCATTTCAATTTAAAAGATTGCAGTTTCCAATTGAATTAGCCTTTAGTTGTACAATTAACAAAGCGCAAGGGAAAACTTTGAAATATTGTGGCATCAACCTCAAAGAATCCTGCTTCTCTCACGGTCAGCTATATGTAGCTTGCTCAAGAGTAGGAAGTTCGAAAAATTTATATATATATACCCCGGACAATAAAATGAAAAATGTTGTTTATAAACAAGTAGTGTAAATAATGAGAAAATGTAAATACATGTAAATATAGAAAATGTTTTCAAAATATATTTTTTACTTTTTACGTCATAGTATGTTTTTTTATTTCATCTACCACGTAATCTCATATCAACTCCCGAGCGAAGCCGGGTATCATAGCTAGTATATATATAAATATGTATATATTCATTCCAATAGTAGACGGTTCTTATCCGAAGTAAAATTGATGCGTGTTAGTTAACTTGTGGTGTTTCATTTCTTACATGTTTTTATTCCAGGACGCTGGAGATATCGATAACGTAATAAGGACTCAAAAGCAGAAGGCTGCCGCGCGAAACGACACCGTGCAACCTTACGTTTTGATTTAAGGACCGCTGCAGAACTTTTCCCAAATATATATAATTATCGATGACGTTAAGTATCACATGCAGTCGGCTGCAAAGGCATTCGACTTGCTGTTTCAATTGTTCATGTCTTTCACGCCAAATATCTGCAAGTCGCCGAGCATCTCCATTTAATAATACAAAAGAAAGTGTATCAAATACACACAGCGTACGATACAGTCCCACCGTACATAATATATGTTTTAAATTTAGATATTTAGTAAATCTGTAAAAATAATGCTGTGTCACGAGTGCAAAATTGACCTGACTAATTTCAAACAATATATTTTGCATCTAGAACTTATTCATAAGATAAAGAACTGTTTCCACTGTCCTGTCGAAACATGTCAGAGAATTTATGGGACAAAATATTCTTTAAAAGATCATTTGACTTTTTTTCACAAATTGTTTGACAAGCGTCGACTTGACAGCAAGCAAATTGAAAAACCATATGTTCTGAATCCTCCAAACTGTAGTACTACAACTATCACTGAAACTGAAACAAACGAGTCATTGAAGTTAAGCAGTTCCACTAAGCCGACTAAGTCTAACATTGAGAACCATATCAAAAACAGTAAAGATGTAATAATGCAGTTTAAAGATGATCTTAACTTATCGGTTATAATTCTTATATCAAAGTTGTACAGCAATTTAAACATGCCAAGAAGCCAAATACAAAGTATAATCGATCTTTTTAAAAGTTTCCTTGCACATTCGGTAACTTGTATAGAACGGCAAATTCCAGTGTCTAAAAGTAACGATATTAATGACAATATTCATTTTGAAAACTAAGGTTTGTTTTTAGATATATTTAAAAATTGTTTTCAATCCATTGACACCGAACATAAACTCGTAAACTTTTTTAATGACAGTGGGAAGTTAGTTAAACCACTTAAGAAAAAAATTGGTGTCTCTAAAGAGCCGAAAAGAGTAAATTCTACGGTTATTATGTCTTTAAAGGATGAATATGTTGATTTGGTACCATTAAGAAATAGTTTAAAGTTGTTCTTATAGTTACCGCATGTCTTAAATGACATATTAGACTATCAAACGCATACTAATAATGTTGAAGGTGTATTGTGCAATGTAATTAATGGAGCCTTATGGAAATTAAGAACTGAAAATAGCTCCGATATAGCAATTCCTATATATATCTACTACGACGATTTCGAAAATGGCAACCCGTTAGGTAGTCATGCTGGTAAGCATAAAATTGGCGCTGTCTATTGCAGTATTGCGACTATTCCACCACAGTATGCTAGTCGACTGGAAAATATTTTCTTGGCTCTGCTTTTTTATTCCAGTCAAAGAGTTAAATTTGGTAATAAAGCTGTTTTTGAACCATTGCTTAATGAATTGAAATTCTTAGAAAATAATGGTATACAAATTATTTCAAATAGTAAGTTACTAAAAGTAAAATTCTATTTAATTGCTTTATCGGGAGATAACCTGGGGCTCAATTCGATTTTGGATTATGTGGAAAGTTTTTCTGCCAATATTTATTGTAGAATTTGCATTATGGACAAACGAGAATGTCAGACTGCCATTGTGGAAAATGAAAACAAATTACTATTACAAGGTGATTATGAGGAAAGTGTCATTAATAATACTGGTGTAAAAGAAGATTGTGTATGGAATAGTCTCGATAGCTTTCATGTTTTCGAAAATACCAGTGTCGACGTTATGCACGATCTGTGCGAAGGAGTTCAAAGATATAGTATGGCTTCAATTATACAGTCATTCATATCCAGAAAGATTTTTACCTTAGATCGATTAAATTCCAGGATAAAATACTTTGCATATACTAGATCCGAGCACAATCACCCTCCAGCAGTTACTAAGAAACATTTGTCTAATTGGGTCATAATGTTTTCGGCGTCCGAGATGTTATGTTTTGTAAGAAATTTCCGTTACATTATCGGTGACTTGATCGACAAAACTGACGAAGTCTGGGAGTATTATTTGCTTTTATTAGAGCTAACGGATACATTAACCGATCAAACTATTTCGACAGAACATCCAGCCTATTTGAAACAACTAATTAAGGAACATCATCAAGTTTATCTGAAACTATTCAAAACCAATTTAAAGCCAAAATACCATTTCTTAACACATTACCCGGGTGTGATAAATAAAATTGGACTGCCTATATATTACTCGGCGTTCAAATTTGAAGCTAAACATAAAGAACTAAAGAAGGTGTCACGATCTATTGCGAGTAGGACAAACTTATGTTATTCAATAGCAATACGCTGTCAACTAAAAGACTGTAGCAGGTTTTTATCTAACGGAGGCTTTGTCGATAGATACAAGTGTGGAAAGTTACAGAAATGTGTAAATATTCCAGATCAATTGAATGGTGACGATTATTATTGAATTCCTACGTTTAAAACGAACGGATATATTTATGATTCTATGTCTGTTCTTTTGTTCCAATGTAAAGATGACAATCCAGACTTTCTTTTAATTAATAATATGTTCGTTACAGAAAAAGATGTTAAATCTGTAATCTTTTTCTGTACTGTGTTACTATTGATTGACTACAGTACTCATCTCAAAGCTTATCGAGTGAGCAAAACAAATGAATCCAAATTTGTGCTCTGATTGAATGTTGTGATCTAACGCCAATGCCTCTCCGCTCAGTAGGAGGTGATTCATATGTGTCATTCTATAAATAATAAAAAATTATGGAAATTAAGTTTAAATGAAAATATTGATTGATTTGATTGGTTGATTGAGAAATAGCTTTATTTTAAACAGAAAACAACGGTCGTTAAAACTTCATTAAGAGTCGCCTTGAAACAGGACACTCCTAACAAACTTAGCTTTTTTCTTATTTTTAAGACTATATGTATATATATATATATACATGCTGGATTTATATGAAACTGTGTACAGTCGACGCGTCAATGTTATCTTTGTTTACACTTTTGCACCTTATTCCGTTGCAATAAGATGCAAAAGTGTAAATATATTTTTGACGTCGACTGTACACATGATAAAAATCGTAAAGTAGTCATTGGTCTGATAAAGTCGTTTCCAGTATAAAGTGAAAATGAAGCTATTTCTCTTAAGATTGTCTTTCATAGAAACCATGGACAAAGTACAACTAAGTTAGACTCAACTCCCATACTGAAATTCAAATTTGTTATCAACTCACAACTAATATTACTTCAGAAAACATTATAAACTGACAAAGACGTCCAGCGGCAAAACTACCACTCTTGCGCTGGTACCACTTGTGGACGCTAGATGTTCAACCAACCGAAATTAAAATTTGTTATCAATTCACAACTATAGGTAAAGTTCCAGTAACTTTATTTAAAATTTATTTTGACGCCGTATGTCGTATGCATTAAAGTATGGGAGTTTACAGTCTTGATCCATTGTCTATGGCTATTTCTTTTTATTACAATGTGCAATGTAGATGTGTCGTAAGAAATAAACAAGAAAGTTGTAAAACTCAGTTTTATTTTAATAATTCGCAAAAGCTATATGTATTTTGGACCCGGGGTATGTCCTTAAACTACGTCCGGACTTGGGTATGTCCTTAAACTATGCCAAAAAGAGAGGTATGGGCACTGCGAATGGCATTTCGCTTAGTGTGGTAGGGCACGTTCAGCGAATGTCATCTCGCTCAAATCTGGAGCAGAGCCCGACTGGGGAAGTACCTCCACCTTACAGAAAACCACAGCCAAATAGCACTAGACCCTACTCATAGTGTTGTGTTCCTGCTGGTGAGTAAGGTTGCCAAAGTGCTCAAAGAGGACCCAGTGTGTTGACGATGAGGGACCCTCTTGTTCCTTTAGCCGTCAACACAGTGAATCCTCCTTTTTGTAAAGGGTCGGCAACGCGCATGTGACTCCTGTGGAGTTGCAGGCGTCCATAGGTTACGGTAGCTGCTTACCATCAGGCGGGCCGTATGCTTGTTTGCCACCGTCGTAGTATAAAAAAAAAATGTATCTATCTACCTACATTTTAGGTATAAATGTGTTTCAAATTTAAGTAGAGATTGCAAGGTGCCCAGTAATAGACGATTTACCTTATATAATTGTATACGTTTAGGTAGCACAATACAACGTTTAATTTTAACTTATATTTATACAGCTGGCCTTTAATTACAAAGATTCCTTTTGGCTGTAAGGTTTTTGGGCCCAACCAACTCTCCCTAAATGGTTTTGGAACCTCTCAGACTGATTTTTGGAAAGGTCGAAAATCTTTTGAAATTGTGTACAAACGTGCGCAATGGCCTCGATGTCAACGATTGCTCCAATGTCAAAAATCAATCTAAGAGATTCCAAAACCATCTAGGGAGCCGTTTGTTGTCAACTAGCTATAAGATTATTAATTTATATGATATGATGATGATGATATTATATTAATTTATTCTTCCACTTTTATACCTAATACTAATTTAAATTACTTATTACGAGCTAGACCACGATTAGACTTTATTTAGCGATATGGCCAATTCAAACATCACTGTGATGTGCAAACGCTAACCAATGGGAACTCTCGTCCAATGTTTAGCGTTGACCATATCAACAAGTTATTATTTCAATTGATCATGTCGCAAAACTAAGTTCAATAACGGCCTGGGTTGCAATATTTCGCGGTAGATTAAAAAGTATATAGGTTAGACAGGATGGCGCAGACCTACTATACTGGAAACACATTTATGCTGAAAACAAGACATTTTTGAGTTTTTAATAAAAACTGCTTCTTCTTGTACGAAGACATTTAAAAGTTTTCAATGAATAAATAAAACTTCATTGAAAACTCGAAAAAGTCTTCCTACAAGAACAAGCAGTTTTTATTAAAAACTCAAAAATATCTTGTTGTAAAAGTTAACGCTCTTGAGTAAAATAGCAATGCCAATTTAAACAAGATACTTTCGTTCTTGGGTCAAATAATTTAGCTTTTAAAAGAAGAGCTTTACATGATTTGGATGGAGTATGTGCGATTTTACAGTAAAATAGCAATGCTACTTGGAACAAGATACTTTCGTTTTTGGGTCAAAAAATTTAGCTTTTAAAAAGAGAGCTTTACATTATTTGGATGGAGTATGTGCGATTTTACAACGAAAACTAAACGCTCTTGAGTAAAATAGCAATGCTACTTGGAACAAGATACTTTCGTTCTTGGGTCTAAAAATTTAGCTTTTAAAAAAAGAGCTTAACATGATTTGGATGGAGTATGTGCGATTTTACAACGAAAACTAGACGCTCTTGGGTAAAATAGCAATGCTGCTTGGAACAAGATACTTTCGTTCTTGGGTCAAAAAATTTAGCTTTTAAAAAAAGAGCTTAACATGATTTGGATGGAGTATGTGCGATTTTACAACGAAAACTAGACGCTCTTGAGTAAAATAGCAATGCTGCTTGGAACAAGATACTTTCGTTCTTGGGTCAAAAAATTTAGCTTTTAAAAAAAGAGCTTAACATGATTTGGATGGAGTATGAGCGATTTTACAATGAAAACTAAACGCTCTTGAGTAAAATAGCAATGCTACTTGGAACAAGATACTTTCATTCTTGGGTCAAAAAATTAGCTTTTAAAAAAAGAGCTTAAAATGATTTTAATTAAAGAACTAATTTCTTGTATCAAAAGATAAAATGTATAACCTCAAGATAGAATCCATTTTAATTAAAGTATTATTTTTCTTTTACTAAGATTAATACATACTCAATTCAAATGCACATCTACTTTGGAACAAGATACTACCAATCTTGTTCATAGAACTTTTCAATCTTAGTAGAAGAATGATAAATACTTAACGGAAATAGTTTATATCTTGAGAGTATAATGTTTAGCTTTTGGTACAAGAAATAATTTGTTATTTGATACAATAAATTAGTTTTCGGCTTAAGATCTATATATAATACGAGACATTTTATTTCTTGGGTGAAGACATTTTAGAGTTTCCTTATATCGAAATTAGAAAAGATCTTGAATCAAATAATGTTATTTGTTTCAAGTAATTTTTTTTTCTGTGTACGCTACGTAAAACGCTACGTAAAAATGGTTTTAGAAGACCTTCTTATGTTTTCTTCGTTATGGTGCAACACCGTCTGTCTGTCAAAAAGTCTACTTGCTCCGAAGCTACTTGAAGGGTACACGGAAATAACATGTCTAGTCACATTGACAACATTTTGAGTTATAGCGCTTTCAAAATTTGCAACGATTCAATTAACCATACTATTTTCGTAACTAGATGGTTTTTATGAGTTAAGAAGTGGATATACGTTAAAATTTACATCTGTAACAGAAGTTGTTACTTAGTTCATTGCAAGCTCTACATTTTGATATAAAAATTTCATTTTACAAAAAAAGTGATTAGACATGTTCTTTCCGTGTAACTGGACTGAAATTTGCTACACACATCACACAAAGTCGGCGACCTAAAAACGGACGTCTAACGTAAATTAATGAATTTTAATTTTGGGGGCCACTACTGGGAGGTAAATTAGAAAAAAAAAACCGGCCAAGAGCGTGTCGGGCCACGCTCAGTGTAGGGTTCCGTAGTTTTCCGTCCGTCACAGTAAGTGTCCCCAGTTTTTGAAAGCACGTCATTTCATTGTGATTTTGTAGAAATTACAGGTACAATAAACACCTGCTTATACGGTTAAATTATAAACTTAGTTCAGAAATTATTCTGAATTTTTTTTTCAAAAACTATTCAACCTATCAAGTTCAAAATAATTTTACTAGAAAGTTTTTATAAAGTTCACCTTTTGAGATTTTTTCATATTTTTAAAACTTATGGTATAAAAGTTAGAGGGGGGGGGACACATTTTTTTTACTTCTGGAGCGATTATTTCCGAAAATATTTACATTATCAAAAAATGATTTTACTAAATCCCTATTCATTTTTAAATACCTATCCAACAATATATCACACGTTAGGGTTGAAATGAAAAAAAAAAAATCACTCCCCACTTTACGTATAGGGGAGGTACCCTAATAAAATATTTTTTCCACTTTTTATTTTAGCACATTGTCGGCGTGATTTATATACATATTAGTACCAAATTTCAGCTTTCTAGTGCTAACGGTCACTGAGATCATCCGCCGATGGACGGATGGACGAACAGACATGGCGAAACTATAAGGGTTCTAGTTGTCTACGGAACCCTATAAGTAAAAGAGGTGAAAAGTAGAAACGAAGGTAAACCGAATAAAAGTAATCAAAATCGTGTGATAATTGTCATAAATCCAATTATATAAGTGAATTGCAACTACCAAGGTATCATAAACTTAAAAGCGTCAATTAAACACATAGGCTCGTCAGTCCCTTGTGGTCGACTGGGTGTGGTGTAATTTCTTTACTCTACAGGATTTGGAGTTACATAACACATAACTTTAAATTAGGAGATTAAAACCCTCACCAAATTATAACAATGCCATTTAAAGTCGACTCTCGAAGGTCAGGCTACCACTCCGTCCTGAACTCACCAATGGAGCGACAGCTAAGCTTCATAAAGCATCATTATATAATAGGTATATCGCTCTTAACCACTCCAGAAGTCGCCCGTGAGACGATGACCAACAGAATTTGCACCTTACTTAAATTGAATTGACTCGTCAATGAAAGCTCAATGGTAAGCAGATATCGCAGCCTATGAGGGCCTGCAACTCCAGAGGTGTCTGATGCGCGTTGCCAAACCTTTAGAGTACCGCACAGTCCTTAATGAAAGAAGAAAAGAAATATTGTACGGTCATGTCTGAAAATATACGGCTTGGTAATAGAGTTGTGGCTACATATGTTTGTTACATTAAATGTATCCATATTTTCAGAAGTGACTTTAGAGAGAGAGAATTTATAATTCTTCCCCCCCCCCTCAATCTTCGAAAATATAAGACCTGAGATATTAAGAAAATACAGAAGATATTTTGTACTTACACCTAAGCTAATAGCGGGTTTACCGTGAACTTCGAAAATAGAAATTCCGTTATTTATTAATTTATTTACGTTACGGAGATCCAACAGCTATCAAAACAAAATAGCACTAATTACTAAGAGATGGAAAGCCAATTACAGGATCACACGTTACCATCTCTTTCGATCGTATAAGCAAGTGCGATAGAGAGGGAAATAACGAAATTTCGATTTGCGATGTTCGCGAACTTCACGTCGGACGTAAAGCCAGGTTGTGACGAAGCCAATGCTGGCAAAAATAGGCCGGCGCTCTATTTCCGCCAGGCTTACTGTTTATATGAGGCCATATACAAGATATCTCTATACTCCGCTTAGCGCGTTATTTCTTTGAAACCTGAGCTGCCAAAAAGAAGGGGTACGGGAGGGGAACACGCAATGCTAGACAGGGAACGCGCGATTGTCCCGTGGGGCGTAAGAGAGAGTCAGACATTAATGGTTGCCATGGAGACGTACTAAGTTTACTGTCACTTACAATAAATAAGTGTCTCACTAAAGGGTGAAATCGAGCGTGGCAGCGGGGGTCGCGCGGGTATGCGGGGTCTTGGCCAATAACAAGCCAGCACCGGCTTCGTCTAAACCTAAATAATAGTGTGATGTATGGAACCCTTGCGCATCGAGTCCAGCTATCACTTTACCGGTTTATTTTCGTACAAAAAAACTAAATATTGTAGATGCAATATATTGCGCTATTATCATTTCATTAATTTGGTATTCTTCATTTATTCTTTATTTTAGGGACTTTCATTTTAGGTTGTTTATTTTTGTACTTGGAGAGGGCACTGGAGTGATTTATTGTCTCTTTATTCATTATCAGGGCACGGGGTTGGCAGAATGATTTCATATTAATACTGAAATCGATATTGAAATGTGATATTTTAACCACTAGTGCTAAAAATAGAAAACTCAAGAGTTTCAACACAAAATTTGCAAATATTTCTTTACTGACGCTACGTCCAACCCAATTTAGGCCGTATGCTTCAGTCGTAAGCTCCATAACATCATTGGCATATTCAAATATATATTCTTCAAATTTCTTCCAGATGTGAGCAGAATATTCGAGAATAAGTAGAGTGATCGATACCTGAAAATAATAGTAGATTGTTTGACAAGGGTCTAAAGTAGACCATATTAGCACGAGGTGGTTATTTTCCCGAACGAAGTGAGGGAAAATTGTTCGAGTGGTAATATGACTTTTAGACCAGAGTAATGCATACTAATTTTCACTTCGATTGCGAGAAAATAAGATAAAAATACTTATTATTTACGCACAATAACTAAACTTAGGTGAAAAGATGGTTTAACTTGACGGTCTTTTAATTTTTTAACTTCTTTAACATAGATACAAAATATAAACACCGCGAATAAATGCCACAGAAGACGGTATAATTAGCTCTTTAAACAGTTTAAACACGCTTTAAAGCGCTTCCAAAAAATTTGAATCACTTTCAATAATTGTGAAGTAGGAACTAAAAAACACCTCATGTTTTGAGAAACAAATTGCGTTTCCTGATTGGTCGATTTTAACATTGCTATATTCTGATTGGTTGATATTAAATACAATGTTTTTTTTAAGGACTTTAATTATTTACACAGTACACGCACCAAAAAAGTATCGTTCCAATTAACTTCGATGTGTGTTGTCATTGCATTGGTGGATTTAATATGGTGAAGTGATCCGATTGGTCAATTTAAAATATTTTGTAAATCATAAATATGTAAGTATACATACTAGCCCTAGAGGCTAAATGTACTACTTTAGTCTGCCTTGGTAAGCATAATATGACTCACTTTTTGAGCATGAGAAGTGAAAAGTTAATTTACCATACATCAATTTCACACGGATAAAATTTTATAATACTGGATTGACGATGTCTACACAAAATTTGCATTTTCAATACTTAATTAAGGTAATAAAGACACTAACGCCATCTACCGCGTCAGTAATGAAGGTCTCAATTCCATACATTTTGTTCGGCGTTTTGACTTTGTCAGAACTCATCTTCCATTGAATAGATGGCGCTGTGGCATCTTTTACTGATAACTTGTATTTATTATAAATTAAAAAAATATGAAATCTCCCGAAACGGCTGAATCGATTATGATACAACATATGTATAAAATCACTATAGTTCGTTTTATTTGAGATTAGAAAAATGTTGACAGAACGATGTACAGGGTTCTTTATTAGGCACGATACATGTCACAACTGTCAGTGCCTACGCCGTCATTGAACATACTTAAATATATTTGTATTTAGGTAAAGCCATCACTACGTATTTGTAAATGTTATATTGAGTATTTAACACTATTTTGGTACTTAGTAGCTAAATGCACGAAATATTTTATTTTTATCATTGTTATTAATGTTCTTGTGAATGTTTCACAATAAAATACCCAGAGAAGAAGAGGTTCTAAACGGACGGTTCGATATTTAAATATTTTCTCGCGTCATCTGTCATTAGTATCTCTCAGCCATACCTGTTATTAATGTGTAAAGGTTATTGTGATTCTTATTTAAGTAAAGGTATTTGCTTGCTCTATTATTGTGCGTTTAGTTGGAGGGTTATGGAGCAATCAGAGGCAGACCCGAGCGGCATACAACAAGAAAATCCACCTCGTAGTCCACCAAATCTTTTACCTAAGACAATTGTTTAATTATTTAGTATTATGTAACAAAACTGTTAAATAACGTTTAGAAGAACTTTTATTTAAAATTTATTATTAAGTGTATATTATGATTGCCAATTAAATAATTTTCGTGAATACTGATAAAAAACTAGATGTTAAGTTTTCGTTTTAGAACGTAAGTGCGTTACTTTTTAGCGTTATGGTGCCACCGACAGATACACACACAGGCACACATAGCGGTCAAACTTATCCCATCAAAAACATTACGTGTACAAAAATGCCAGTCTCGCAACGCAGTTCTCCTACTGCAAAAAGTATTGAGATCTAATGTAAAACCAAGCCATCGTTCCGGAGATTACTAACAACATGTCGTTGTGAACCTTTGAATATTAGATATCTATATTTTTATAATAAACTAGCGACCCGGTCCGGCTTCGCACGGGACTTTTTTGTGGACCTTTCTAAGGTGTACAATACTGTAGTACATTATTTTGATCTATCTCGTAGGGTTCAGCCAGCGTTTGTAATGTAAGCGCAAAAAAATGTGTTCATTTACGACATCACATTAGAAACGTCTAAAATGATCAGTGGTTCTTTATTATGCATTTATCTATATAATAAAAGTCCTTTCAGCGTTATTGGTAAATTCTACCCCTGAAGGGTTTAAATAGGGATGCGAAGGTGCTATTATATACGCGGACGAAGTTGCGGGGCGGAAAGCTAGTTATACATAAAAACCTTCCTCTTGAATTAATCTATCCATTAAAAAAAACCGGCGAAGAACGTGTTGGGCCATGCTCAGTGTAGGGTTCCTTAGTTTTCCGTCCGTCACAGCAAGTGTCCCCGCTTAAGAGTTAAAAACTTAGTTCAGAAATTATTTTGTATTTTTTTTTTCATAACTTTATTTGAAAGCATGTCATTTCACTGTGATTCTGTAAAAAATACAGGTACAGTAAACACCTACTTGTACGGTTAAATTTCAAACTTAGTTCAGAAATTATTTTGTAATATTTTTTCAAAATCTATTCAACCTATCAAGTTTAACATCTATTACCGGGGATCATAGAGCTGGCTCGTTTCTCGCTCAAAGGATTGGAATATCTATCCAGAGAGGGAACGCAGCCAGCCTTATGGGTACCCTTCCCTCGGGTCACGACCTGGGGGACCTAGCATAATTTTTAGTTTTAATTTATTTTAATTTTAGATTTAATTTAGTTAAGATTCTATTTATTGTTATTTAATTATTTTTTTTAACCGGACGAAATATATTTCATTGAAACCAGTTTAACATAATTTTCCTAGAAAGTTTTTATGAAGTTCTACTTTTGACATTTTTTTCATATTTTTAAAACTTATGGTTCGAAAGTTAGAGGGGGGGGGGGAGGACATTTTTTTTACTTCTGGAGCGATTATTTCCGAAAATATTTACATTATCAAAAATGATTTTACTAAACCCCTATTCATTTTTAAATACCTATCCAACAATATATCACACGTTAGGGTTGAAATGAAAAAAAAATCACTCCCCACTTTACGTATAGGGGAGATACTCTAATGAAACATTTTTTTCCAATTTTTATTTTACCATTTTGTCGGCGTGATTGATATACATATTAGTACCAAATTTCAGCTTTCTAGTGCTAACGGTCACTGAGATTATACGCGGACGGACGTACGGCCGGACAGACATGGCGAAACTATAAGGGTTCCTAGTTAAACTTACTGCCTTAGGAAACTTTAGGTATTTTTTTGAGAAAAAAATTGGTATTGTCAGCATTTTGGTCAAATGTTAGTTGTCCCTAAAAATTAATAATATTGATGTTTCTTTTTTTGACGCAGATCTACTCAGTTTCATGAGACGATCATTTTATTGTATCGGAAGAAAACAATCGTAACAGCAGAAATTAGGTAAATTTACTAAAATAATTTTACATGAAATTAAATGTTCAATAATGGCTTCCCTTAGCTTAGCGTAGCTTTAGACAAGGCGTTATGACATATGTTGTTCAAATAATAATGTACTGCGTCTTTTAGCTATTGTACCGTGTTGTAAGTATCTTCATAAATTCGACCTTTAAGGTAACCCCAAATGAAAAAATCCATCGGCGTTAAATCGGGTGAACGTGGTGGCCATTTAATAGGACCATTTATGCCCATATTAATCTCATATCATTTAATCCTTTTTAAATCAAATAAAGTGTTCCGAATTCAAATGTCATAATGGAATATGCAATACTTTTTTAGGGTTCCGTAGTCAACTAGGAACCCTTATAGTTTCGCCATGTCTGTCCGTCCGTGAGTGATTTTTTTTCATTTCAACCCTAACGAGTGATATATTGTTGGATAGGTATTTAAAAATGAATGAGGATTTAGTAAAATCATTTTTTGATAATGTAAATATTTTCGGAAATAATCGCTCCAGAAGTAAAAAAAATGTGTCCCCCCCCTCTAACTTTTACCCCATAAGTTTCAAAAATATGAAAAAAATCTCAAAAGTAGAACTCTATAAAAACTTTCTAGGAAAATTATTTTGAACTTGATAGGTTTAATAGTTTTTGAAAAAAAAATATAAAATAATTTCTGAATTAAGTTTGTAATTTAACCGTATAAGCAGGTGTTTATTGTAACTGTAATTTCTACAAAATCACAATGAAATGACATGCTTTCAAATAAAGTAATAACCGTGAAAATCGGTTCACGCAATAAAGAATTATCCCATAAAAATCATCTTCCATACTTTTAGCTCGCGTGCAATAGTTTACTTAATTTGCCGATAGATGTCGCTGTACGTGGAACGCTCATATCATATCCTACATGGCGATGTTATTTTAACTCTTACGTGGGGACACTTACTGTGACGGACGGAAAACTACGGAACCCTACACTGAGCGTGGCCCGACACGCTCTTGGCCGGTTTTTTTTAATATAAACCTTGCAGTGTACCTAGGCAATTAACACAAATTGTAATAATGAAAACATAAAGCTCTATAAATGGAGTACGCTTCGCCTCATCTTTCCAAACAAAAAAGTCTGCCAAAATCTGAGGGGGGCGAGGTAGCACGCATGTGAAGTTTTCTAGTCAAAGGTACATCATTGTCGGTTGTTAATACAGTTTATTTCTAAATGAATTTTTATGGCAGCAACGCTTTATTGACAACCGACAAAGATGTACCTTTGACTTGAAAACACCAAACATATTTGACATATTCTTTTTATACTTCATAACACTAAATGGAGCAATAGATAATCGACTGTACAAACGTTAACATATGGTTCATTATTGGATGCAGTCTTTGCAACTGTCAAACAAAAAAGTCAAGGATCATTTTTGATTGTATTTTCAAACAAAATGTAGAAGACAGCAATCCTTAAGCGCGTTAAATATGGAGAAATGTCAAACGTCAAATAGTTACTGCCCGTCAGAAAGAAAACGATTGTCTTTGAATCGATTCTGTAAACGAAGCTTGATTTTCGATTTAGGTTAAATCTTTTATTACCAAAGTAATAATTAATAAAGTAAAACTTTACTTACATCTGAAATGGTATTTCATCTTTATGTAAACTAGACGAAGTATAACATTTTTTACATCCAAAAACAGCGCATAAGGGCATTTTCACGGAGCTTGTTATCCATCGACAGCGATGACGAAAGTGCGTGACATCGATTATTGAAATAGTTTTTATAGATGTACTAGATTTTCTGCCAATACTTTTGACAGAGGGGAAATGATACTCAGGGCCTCTCCTGGTTTAGAACTCTCTGAATGAAAACGATTTTCTTAAATTTGACTAACTTCTACTGTTCCGATTTTTTTCTTTCCATACAATAAAATGATCCTCACATGAAACTGGGTAGATCTGCGTCAAAAAAAAATGCATTAATATTATTAATGTTTAGGGACAACTCACACTTGACCAAATTTTTGACTATACCAATTTTTTTTCTCAAAAAAATACCTAATGTTTCTTAAGGCAGTTTCCCTGTATCTCCTATACTTTAGGATTTCCTCATACTGTCCCACTTAAAAAAAAACACACTGTATAATATATTATGTACATTCAAGTGCAAAAATACGTATCGATAAAATCGTCTTATAAATATGGTAGGTACTACGCACTTATTGCAACGGAATAAGATACTATGGGACATATTTTTGAGTAAGATGAGTACACCCATATTTTTACACTTGACTGTACACATTGATAGGCCGGCTTGTGGTATACGTATGTTTAGCCGAGCGATGACCGCGTATGGATTTATATGGGATTACAATGCTAACTGTGCGGTTTGTAAAACTAGACAACCTGATATTGCGGTATGTTTAAATTTTCAGTGGCTTTATAGCCTAAACCCTAGAAGTGTTCAAAATTTGGAGCTTGTGGGACTCCTAGAAGTACCATAGATATACGATGATCGTGATCAGTGAGTCAGTGACGAAATTAAGGAATTCTTTTGGAATTCTTTCCTTGTATTATGGCCTCTTGGTCACATAAATTTTAACCTTCTAGCTTTATCGACAACAGAATTAGAGGGGGGTCGAGAATGGCCTGAATGGCTTCGGGAAAAGGATGGTGGTACGGCCGTGCCTTTGTTGTTTGTTTTGCTCGACTTGGCGGAGGCACTGTTTAACCCCCTTTTTTGCGTCGGGGGTTAAAAACGCAAAGACATTGTTCCATGGCAAGAATTCACTTCAATAATTATATAATACAAAATACATATGACAATACGTAATAGTAAAATTAATAAATAATATAAGAAATTTTGAAGTGAAAACTTGTTTATCTACACTCATATTGTAAGTTCTCTAAAACGTGTTCGAAAACGGTAGGCAATGGCTAGCATTACCACGACCGATTTTACTATGATAAGCTTATCTGTGGCAGTAACGTAATTTTAACTTTACATGCTCAACTATTGATGTGTTATGAGTTTTGATAACATAATGTACACCTGCACGCGCCCGCGCGGCCGCCGACACGCGCCTCCCCGACCGCCGGCACAATCGAGTTGGTCATGGCGGTGCAATGGCGGCCATTCTATGGTTTCCGAATACGGCATTTTGGATAAATAATATGAGTGTAGATAAAGCAGTGTATGCAACTGTACGTAATTAGGCCTTAACACACTCGTGTGATCTTATTATGATACTCGCCTACGGCTCGTTTCATAAAACCACACTCAAGTTTTAAGGACCCTTATTACGCAACAGTTACATAAACTACTATTAGCGGCGCTGTACACTTTTTGTGATGGAGAAAAAATGTTAAACTCGCGACAGGTCACGTGACCGACAGATTCGTCAGATTGAAAATTCGTAAGACGGACACGTGACCTGATCGAAAAACTGTTACAATGTCATCGAAGCGATATATTCTACGATAGCGCAATAAATGAATATTTTATTTTACCACATAAATGATAGTAGTTTTATACTGATAATTAAAGCAATTTGTGCAAAATTATTCCCTAAACATTCAAAAATATCAAACATGCACAACGTTAATATTCAAGTTTTCACTTCTGCTGGCACTCCCGGAGTGCACCCCGTTGTTTTTTGTGCTTCAAGTTTGATAGCATTACTAGATGGCGCTGTACGGCTTCATACGTTTTTCGGAGAAAATACGATGGAAAACTATTATGCACTACATCAGTTAAGTACTGCATAATAATAATAATAATAAGTACACACTACAAGTACACACAGCCGTACTACAAGTACACACCTGCACCAGTTCTCGAAAATGGTCGTGCCACGCTCTATTGGGATCGATCTATTATCACGGACAGGACTATTGTAGCCAATAAGCCTGATATCGTGGTAATAGATCGACCGCAACGCCGGGCCATGCTCGTCGACATCACCGTCCCATGTGACGAGAACCTCGTGAAGGCCGAGAAGGACAAGTCCAGCAAGTACCTAGACTTGGCTCACGAGGTAACCGCCATGTGGGAGGTTGATTCGGCGATCATTGTACCGATAGTTGTTTCTGCGAACGGTCTCATAGCGAAGAGTCTCGACCAACATCTAGAGAGACTTTCGCTACGCGGTTGTGGTTGGATCAAGGGTCAGATTCAGAAGGCGGTTATCCTGGACACGGCGCGCATAGTCCGAAGGTTCCTCTCTCTGCGGCCCTAACCACCGGCAGCCTGGGCCCTGCTCCGTTGCCGGCGGCACCCTAGGTTAGGTTTTTTATAATGTTTTTATTGTTTTTGTATGTTTTAGATGTATTTTTATATTTTACTTTTGTAAAAATATTATAAAAACCTAATCTAAGAAATTAATGAAATAAATGTGAATAATAATAATAATAAATACTCTTTATTGCACACCTCATACAGTTACAAGCACAAATTTTACAATTAGATAAATTTAGGTAGAGGTAACAACAGGCGGTCTTATCGCTAATGAGCGATTTCTTCCAGACAACCTTTTTGCATAGTTAGCTGCATATTGCAGCTAACTATGCAAAACTGACACGCTTTCAAAGCCTAGCAATAAATTTAATATATTTACCTCAAAAAAGAAGCAGGGAATCGGATTTTGAGCTTTCTTGAAAGGGAAAAAATTTAGTTTTTTGAGAAACATGCAATTACTCATCAAGTAAACCAAGTTTGACGCCCAATATTTAGTAGACAGTAACTCACCAACTGAAAGCACAAAGTGACAATAGTTTTCAACCAACACTTATATAAGGTACTTGAACTCTTAACCTTAATTAGGCTAAGGGAGATATATAACTGAAACTTTCGTGAGACTAACATATTAAAAATATTTATAACGGGATACTCGCGTCATTTAAGTCGATTTTTGTTCGACATGTTTCGGTCAATTTACGATGATGATTCTCACGTGCGCTGCAGCGTTTTACCCTCTACCTACAGAATCCTTCCAGCTTCGGCGTAAGTCAGCGTTTTTAAATTAAAATTGCTGTATTCCTGTATGTGACGCAATACAAAATTTACAGAATTATACGGAGACAAAGACCTCATAGCCGCAGTCTGGGCACCAGCGGCCAGCAGCCAATTCATACATGATTGAGTTCAATATATTACAATCCGCTCATCGCCCCGCTCCTCGCTGGTGACCAGACCAGTGCCTAAGTGCATTTACCCTCAGATTCTGATCGTATTGACAACTCGTTTATCAAAAGTGCCACGGCTACGAGTAGGGCGGTGGAACTTGTCATGGCACTTCGGTAATTGATGTATATTCCTCCAAAATGTTACACAAGTGAAATAGCGTTCTCCAGGGCCCTTTTGCCAGTTAGTACGCAGCAGAGAATTTTAAACAGTAGTTTTTAATGACTAGTAAAATAAAAATATTGTGACCCCCATCAAGCTAGCGGCGGGAGTGTCAAAACTGAAATATGCCATTAGATAGACGTAAATGAAATATTTGTTATTTATGGATACTTCACAGGTTTTATTCAAGAAGTTATAATTTTAAACTATTTTTAATCAGTTGATTACATAAAGCTCTATAAATGGAGTACGCTTCGCCTCATCTTTCCAAACAAAAGAGTCTGCCAAAATCTGAGAGAAGCGAGGTAGCACGCATGTGATGATTTCAAGTCAAAGGTACATCATTGTCGGTTGTTAATACAGTTTATTTCTAAATGATTTTTTATGGCAGCAACGCTCTATTGACAACCGACAAAGATGAACCTTTGATTTGAAAACACCAAACATATTTGACATATTCTTTTTATACTTCATAACACTAAATGGAGCAATAGATAGTCGACTGTACAAATGTTAACATATGGTTCAATATTGTATGCAGGCTTTGCAAATGTCAAACAAAAAGCCAAGGATCATTTTTAGGGTTCCGTAGTCAACTAGGAACCCTTATAGTTTCGCCATGTCTGCCCGTCCGTCCGTCCGTCCGTCCGTCCGCGGATAATCTCAGTGACCGTTAGCACAAGAAAGCTGAAATTTGGTACTAATATGTATATCAATCACGCCGACAAAGTGGTAAAATAAAAAGTGAAAAAAAAATGTTTTATTAGGGTACCTCCCCTATACGTAAAGTGGGGAGTGATTTTTTTTTCATTTCAACCCTAACGTGTGATATATTGTTAGATAGGTATTTAAAAATGAATAGGGGTTTACTCTTTGATAAATATAAAGGGAATAGATATGGTACCAGGCGCACGATCGTGTGCCATCAAATATAGGTTCCGGCGCCTATATTGAATCAGTCGTGTCATGGCCGCCGAATCGCATGCTTTCAAGAATAACGAATCTAGAAGACCCGTAAATCATGCCAAATTGTGCCTTTTTCGAGTGCTTTAATAGCTCAAAACATAAAAACAAAGCTCACTGAATAACTTTTCATTCGTAAGTACTGTTTTAAATACGCAAACATATTTTTTTATCAAAATTTATCAAAAACATTTTTGTTATTGAGTAAGCGAGACAGCTAAATAGGCAGTACCCACGCGTGAAACACGTATGTCCGAGTGTCATGCTCCTTTGTGTAGCGTGATGCTGATAAAAATGCACTTGTATTTCATTCTGTTCTCCTAGTATTTGAAACCGTTACTAAGCTAAACTTTTGTACTTTATGTGTATATTATATATATATATATATATACATAGAATTACTACGGTTATGTCATTTTTTTATTTATACTTCTGAACTAGAGCCTGTTGCATGACAATTTGTGAATTGTAATATTTGCTGAATGTAGGGTAGTTGCCGTGACAATACACCCAATCAAAATGTATTTTTTATAGGATATTTTACGGCACTTACGTCCTTTTACTATGATATTTCAACTTTTTGAAATAACTTAAAAATCGCTCAAATAACTCAATAGTTTTTCAATATAGTATTCATTGAAAGTAATTATCAGGCGCTCTTGAATTTTCCCATATTCAAAAGTTAGGAGACACATTTTTTTTTTGGATTTTTGAAGCTATTATATCCGCGAAAGGCTTGACTTTATCGAAAAATAGTCTCCAAAGACCCCTTTTCTTTTTTAAAGACCTATCCAACCACACACTACACAATAGTGTTCAATCGATAATAAAGCGATAAGGAAACAACGGCCAAGCGTGCCGGACTCCGCATAATAGAGGGTTCTTTACCTTCAATGGAATAAGAACCAAACTAATACCAAACGGTCGTATCTGATGCCTATGGAAGAAGTTTTTTGGATATAACTCAAAAATGGCTGAATCGATAATGTTCAAAACAATCATCTTCTCAAAAATTTTCATATTCTTTGGACTTACGGTTCAAAAGTTACAGGGGGCGGGGACACAATTTTTCTAACTTTCGAAGAAATTATTTCTGAAAATATTTACTTAATCATAAAATGTTCAAAAACACCTCGATGGTTTTTTTATAGACCTATCGATTGATGTGCAATATGTTGATATTAGGAAAAAAATGTTATATGTATGGAGCCCCTCCCTTAAAATTATTTTTTTTTGTAATTTCACTACATAACTAAATAGCGGCATGCAAAATACACCTTATGTTTTATTTACTTAGGATACGTCCACATTTAATTAGGATACGTCTTATCGGTCTTAACGGCCTCCTAGCCCAGCCGGTAGTGACCCTGCCTACGAAGCAGGAGGTCCCGGGTTCGAATCCTGGTCAGGGCATTTGTTTGTGTGTTTATCACAGATATTTGTTCCTGAGTTATGCATGTTTTCTATGTATTTAAGTACTTATCCATATTTATCTATTATATACATCGTCGTCTAGTACCCATAACACAAGCCTTATTGAGCTTACTGTGGGCCTAGTTCGATTTGTGTAAGATTGTCCTGTAATATTTATTTATTTTATTATTATTATTTATTATAGTTTCCTAGTAAAATGGCTATGACATACGGACGAATCGATGTACGGACGGAAGGAAAGACAAACATGACGAAACTATATGGGTTCCGTTTTTGCCATTTAGGCTACGGAACCCTAAAAATCACCCTATTTCATGTGTACGGGAGCGAACCCAATTTTTTATTTTATGATTTGATATATGTACCATTTTTAATACCTTTTAAGCAATTATCTTTAATACCAGAGAATAAAAACGTTTCTAGTAAATAAAATTTGTCAGGTAACAACCAAAACTGCAATAAAATTATTAAACTATAATCAATCTTGTTTTATTACTAATATGGTTCATTACGGCTATAAACTTGTGGTAGTAATTAGTGAGTTTTGGGTGTTACCCGATTAATTTAAGCAATTATCTTTAATACCCGAATTACCCGATAATGAAAACGTTTCTTGAAAGTATATTACTTAAATTTCTATTATTTTTATTTGCTCTTGTTCCTTTAGCCGTGAACACAGTGCATTCTCCTTTTTGTTAATGGTCGGCAACGCGCATGTGACACCTCTGGAGTTATAAGCGTCCATAGGTTACGGTAGCTGCTTACCATCAGGCGGGCCGTATGCTTGTTTGCCACCGTCGTGATATTTAAAAAGTTTATTTGCTATCGCTACCTACCAAATTAGGCACCTAGCGCTGATTCCCGAGACTTACAACCTGTTCAGGATAAGTGAATCTTTAGTACCATTATAACTATGCACAATCGGAGATCACTCCTTTACATTGGTTTTTTTGAGTCGTGCGCGAGGTAGGCGATGGAAATGTAAGTACTAGGACAACAGGGATCATTGCGTAGTGTAATATAACCGTCGCTTACCATGCGCGTCTCTTTTGACAATCCATTATTGCATTAAAAAGAGAAACCTCTAAATCCGTAATAGCTACGCGTAATCGTAGATGCCTTTATACTGGTTTTTTTAGACGATCGTTCGTTATCTATTTCGTTGAACACTGGAATATTCGACTAGAGCACCAGAAGTTTAGAATAGAGATTTATTCATATTTTCAAAATATAGTATGCTATTGACTTGTCATTTAATTTTCTATCTCGGTCCATCTCGCCCGCTTTCATATTGATGCGACAAGGACTTACTACGATCAATATAAATTCAAGATTTTTTTTTTTTCAAACCCAAATGACTCTCTTTTTACTTCTATACGTCATTGTTAGAAATATGACGATCTTGCCTACACTACTGTAAATTATATTAGTTGGTCTCTGTCACACTTTGTGCAATGCGCAAAATATGGAAATCTCGCTTACACTCCCGTGTTAAGTATATTGGTGTATCTCTTTTACCCCTGATGCACATGTACAATATAGCATTTATAGCAGTGTGTAAGCATTTACAAGTGTGTGGATGCCGGAACACATTTCAGTTTTGTCAGCTATGAGCGTCAGGTATCTTCCTCTTTTTACTTTAATCAAAGGGTTTACTAAAATCATTTTTTGATAATGTAAATATTTTCGGAAATAATCGCTCCAGAAATTAAAAAAAATGTGTCCCCCCCCCCCTCTAACTTTTGAACCATAAGTTTTAAAATATGAAAAAAATCACAAAAGTAGAACTTTATAAAAACTTTCTAGGAAAATTATTTTGAACTTGACAGGTTGAATAGTTTTTGAAAAAAAATTACAAAATAATTTCTGAACTAAGTTTGTAATTTAACCGTATAAGCAGGTGTTTATTGTACCTGTAATTTCTACAAAATCACAATGAAATTACGTGCTTTCAAATAAAGTAAAACCGGCCAAGAGCGTGTCGGGCCACGCTCAGTGTAGGGTTCCGTAGTTTTCCGTCCGTCACAGTAAGTGTCCCCACTTAAGAGTTAATAACACCGCCATGTAGGATATGATACGAGAGTTCCACGTACAGCGACATCTATCGGCAAATTAAGTAAACTATTGCGCGCGAGCTTAAAGTATGGAAGATGATTTTTATGGAATAATTCTTTATTGCGTGAACCGATTTTCACCGTTTTTACTTTATTTGAAAGCACGTCATTTCATTGTAATTTTGTAGAAATTACAGGTACAATAAACACCTGCTTATACGGTTAAATTACAAACTTAGTTCAGAAATTATTTTGTAATTTTTTTTCAAAAACTATTCATCCCATCAAGTTCAAAATAATTTTCCTAGAAAGTTTTTATAAAGTTCTACTTTTGAGATTTTTTTCATATTTTTAAAACTTATGGTTCAAAAGTTAGAGGGGGGGGGACGCATATTTTTTTACTTCTGGAGCGATTATTTCCGAAAATATTTACATTATCGACAAATGATTTTAGTAAACCCCTATTCATTTTTAAATACCTATCCAACAATATATCACACGTTAGGGTTGAAATGAAAAAAAAAATCACTCCCCACTTTACGTATAGGGGAGGTACCCTAATAAAAAAAAATTTCCACTTTTTATTTTACCACTTTGTCGGCGTGATTGATATACATATTAGTACCAAATTTCAGCTTTCTAGTGCTAACGGTCACTGAGATTATCCGCGGACGGACGGACGGACGGACGGACGGGCAGACATGGCGAAACTATAAGGGTTCCTAGTTGACTACGGAACCCTAAAAACGGTAAAAATCGGTTCACGCATTAAAGAATTATCGCATAAAAATCATCTTCCGTACTTTAAGCTCGCGCGCAATAGTTTACTTAATTTGCCGATAGATGTCGCTGTACGTGGAACGCTCATATCATATCCTACATGGCGGTGTTATTTTAACTCTTAAGTGGGGACACTTACTGTGACGGACGGAAAACTACGGAACCCAAACTGAGCGTGGCCCGACACGCTCTTGGCCGGTTTTTTTTTATTGTACTTTCAAAAAAAATATAGAAGACAGCAATCCTTAAGCGCGTTAAATATGGAGAAGTGTCAAACGTCAAATAGTTACTGCCCGTCAGAAAGAAAACGATTGTCTTTGAATCGATTCTGTAAACGAAGCTTGATTTTCGATTTAATCTTTTATTACGAAAGTAATGATAAATAAAGTAAAACTTTACTTACATCTGAAATGGTATTTCATATTTTTGTAAACTAGACGAAATATAACATTTTTTTATCCAAAAACAGCACATAAGGGCATTTTCACGGAGCTTATTATCCATTGACAGCGATGACGAAAGTGCGTGACATCGATTATTGAAATAGTTTTTATAGATGTACTGGATTTTCCTGCCAATACTTTTGACAGAGGGGAAATGATACCTAAGGCCTCTCCTGGTTTAGAACTCTCTGGTTGATTATAATGATAACGTACTTGATAAAATTAATTTCAAACAAAACATTACTTAAGAAAATATATATTTACAACTACCACGCTATCTAGACCTAACTTAAAAACTATTGGTACGTAAGCTATATATACAAATGTCCCCTGTATCGCTGCCACTTGGCAAGGTGCCCATAAGGTTAGCTGCGTTGCCTCGCTGGATGGCGACACTAATTCGCTGGGCGAGGAATGAGCCAGCCCTACGGTCACCGGAGGACCGGATGAGCAAGTGACTTATATTTTTGAACAGCTTGACTGCTTCCGGTCCCCATGGGCCCAGCGTCTCCACTGCAAAAGGCGCAAATATGTAGCTGTCACCTAATGAAGCGTATTTTCGGCGCTTAGCAGCCTCAGCAGTGGATGCATCCCCGCCAGCCCTCAATGAAGTTTTACGCAATTTTAAACTGTGAAATGGTATCGAAAAGTTGATTGAAATCGAAATAAACTTTACCGGACTCTTAGGATATCTGAATTTGAACTTTCCTGTTTAATAAATAAAACTGTTAATGCTTATTATAGTTGTTACGTTTAAACGTATTAATCATGTGTTAGATAATTTTTAAACATACTTGGAAGGATATTTTATAAATAGTTCTTATTTGCAAAATATATAAATCTTTCTTACGCTCCTAACCTAAAAATTCTGATTAAAATAAATCTTAGGTAGGTATTTAACCATTATTTGATATACTTTAAACATCTATTGAGTAAACATATAGCTAGTTAATCGAAATTGTATAAGGGTAAGGTGTTAAAGCAGGGCCGCGATTCGAAAAATAAACACACACACTGGACAGACACAGCTCCAACCCAACTCAACTCAAATTGTACCAATGTTGTACCAATGTGAGACCAATGTGTGACCAATGTGTGACTAATGTGAGACCAATGTGAGACCAACGTTGAATGAAATTCTGTTCGAATAGCAAATGTCAATGTCGTTATAGCGTTGAGTTGAGTTGGGTTGAGTTGGGTTGGAGCTGTGTCTGTCCAGTGTGTGTGTTTATTTTTCGAATCGCGGCCCTGAGTTACAGAATTATCTTCTACTGACGTCAACTATTGTGAACTAAAATCTTGGCGGGCGCAGAGGCCGAAGCGGCCGAGGCTCTAAGAGGCGAAAATATACAGGGGTCTCAACGCCAATTACAATTTTGTTTTTTTTGGCGTGGATACCCTCGGTCTGTGGGATCCAGCGGCACAAAGGCTGTACCCATATCTTGACTATAATAATCTCGACATTAGTTCCAACTGTGTTCATTACTCATGTGCTCTGCACGCGTGGGTTCGAATCCCATCCTCGTCGGTAACTTTTTGTATATTTGTACAGATTATTTCGTACTACAAATGTTAGTATCTTTGGCTGTTGGTTGACCTTTGTTAAATTTTATTTCAAGGTCATTATCTTATTAACGGTCAATTGACAAAAAATGTAATTAAGAATACAGTTGAAACTAATATAGTAGCCATAGTTAGTTTCGTCGCTCAACGCATTAGTATTACAGTTAAGCTAGGAAATGCTGCTAGCGTCCTCAGTACCTTGCCACAGGGGCCGCATTTATTTTAGAGATAGATTTCAGTTTTATAAATACCAACAGGTACAGTTTTTTTAAACAAAACATAAATCTATTCATTCAGGGGAAGGGGCTGGTAAAAAGACGATTTATATTGAGAATACCCAACCCCATTCCTCCAGGAAAAATCTTAACACCGCGAAGTAGAAAAATAACGTATATGATGCAGCGCCATCTTTTGGAAAATTGTGTCACTAATTTTTGATACCTGACGTACGTAATAATAATAATAATAATAATAAATACTCTTTATTGCACACCTCATACAGTTACAAGCACAAATTTTACAATTAGATAAATTTAGGTAGAGGTAACAACAGGCGGTCTTATCGCTAATGAGCGATTTCTTCCAGACAACCTTTGGGTAGTACGTAAGTTGGTATTTCAAGGATAATTATTTATCACGTCAACCGATTTCTAACATATTATGTGAAAAAAGTCGGACTCGCGTCCCGATTTTAACATTTTTTTCTGAAGTCCGACTCTCGCTTGACTGCATAATCTTATTATTTTTCCTGTAATCTATACGTAAAGAACTATTATCAGTATTTTTTTCAAAATTTTCGGTCCAGCAGTTCCGGGATAAGAGGGGGGGGGGGGGGGGTCGATTTTAATAATAAAATAATATATACTCTTTATTATTAACCGACTTCAAGATTTCAAAAGAGGAGGTTCTCAATACGGCATGTATGTTTTTTTTGTGTTTGTTACTTCATAACTTCGTCATGTCATGTTTGAACCGATTTTGAAAATTTATTTTGATTATAAGTATATACTGAAAATAGATGTCATATACTTCAGAAAAAGTGACCAAACCCTCCGGTGTCCGAGGCCAGATTTGAACTGGCGTCTTCAGCTTTCGCGGCTGACGTCCTGACCACTAGACCACCCGGTCACTAAAACGCGGTTCTGATGATGGCATCCATGAGGAATCGAGGGAACTCCTCAAATCTTAAAGGCATACATACAGTGATTTTTATATTGTTATCAACCAATCCATAATTTTCATTCAAAACAGTGACATTTGATAAAGTAGAACTCCTGATGATGATCAGAACGGAACTCTTCAACGACGCATAGTTCACGTGTGGTGATTTGTCCTCTTCGCTGTGTTTGCTAAGCAAGTTAGATTGTCAGGACAAATTTTCGTCAAGCTCAAGTTCTGATGATGGGATCCATGAGTAATCGAGGGAACTCCTCAAATCTTAAAGGCATACATAAAGTGATTTTTGTATTTTTATCAACAAGTCAAGCATTTTCATTCAAAAGAGTGACATTTGATAAAGTGGAACTGCTGATGATGATCAGAACTTTTCAACGACGCATGGTTCACGTTTAACGATTTGTCCTCTTCGCTGTGTTTGTTAAGCAAGTTATTTAATGAAATAATCCATCACCAGCTTCCCCAATTGAAGTCAGTTTTTTTTCTTATAAAATATTTTATAAAAAAAAATGTATTTAATCTTTATATTTTTATTTAAATAACTTCAAAATTATATATGTTAAAATTATAGAACAAATATATTTGACATCTTCACATTAAGCCCTTTTGTTTGATATTAGTGTGGGAAATCTACCGGGTCGTTGTATGGAGACCTCGCATTAATTCCTCAGTCGATAATTATTTTGCTGGGATGTAGTATAGGTCATAACATACACAAAAAACTATTTTTCCAAAAAAAAAAGTATGTCAGTTTTGGTATTTTTACCAAAATGTACAAAAACCTTAATAGTTTGTACTGGAATTTTCCTCAGGGTATGTTTTTTTCACTAAACAAATTATTTTGATTCCTGAGATACTGTCAAAAGTTCAAAAAAATATTCCAAATAAAACTGTCACTTTTATTCAAAAATAATTGGTTACACTCGTCATTTTGTTTGGAAATTTTCTCAGTCAAGTTTGTAACAGTGGGTGTTATGTTTATCTTATTTTAGCATAATATTCACGAATTTCCAAAAAAAAACCTTAAAGAAAAATTATTATTACAGTATATTTAATATACATCATGGAAAATTGCTCAGCCCAGTTTTGTTTTTTATTCATGTTAAGTAGTCAATTAAACAGCCAAAACTAAAATTTCAAAAAAATAATCCACATACAATACGTAAAATCTCGAAATTTTAAATTTGTCTAGCCTTTTAAAGCGAGTGAACATGCAGTAATATGTCGTCGTGCGCCAGCTATTGAGTCTAGTTTAGCATGCGCAACTACGACTCAGCTATGCTTGCATCATAGTGAAAAAAGTGGAGTAAGTTACTTCAATTATAAAATTTTCTATTTTGATATTTGTATTTAACTCCTATCATTATAATTTTTATAAATATTGTGATGGCGTATTATTAAGTAGCCATTTTAGTGTTTAATTGAAGCACCAGAGTATCATTACCTTACTAAATAGAACACCATCACCACTGCTCGCCGACATAATCATAATGCACACAATCCGCATCACCGCGCAGCCGCACGCACCGATACAACTACGCTTCGACACTAGTCAAGCCGCCTACCAACAGATGGCGCAGTGATTAAGTGACCCTCGGCGCCTTGCCGAGGAATATTTGAGAATCGCAATAGGGTCTAAAGGCACGCATGCTATATGCCTCAACCAAGTTTCAGCATTTTAGTGTTGTGACACTAACCCTCTAGGCCAGTAATATATCCTTACGACAAATTACTGGCCTAGTACTCATCTACCTAGCCGGGTAATACTCGACAAGTAAGCACTAGAGAGACGACAGAGTACATGTAAATCTCTAAAACAATAAATTTTATCAGCTACACGCGACTCTTTGTCTTCGCCCCCCACCACCCCGCTCTACAACTATAGATTTCTTCATAATGGATATATCAAGGTATATGCGAAACAGCGCATTTGCCAGATGACTTATGTAGACTCTTGATTTCCCCGAATTTAAACATATTTATTTAACATAAGTTGTATTTATAAACGACTCTTAAATAAGATGTACGTTTATGTCATGAACATTTAGTAAATGTAATTATATAATATTAAGGTATTGTCTGTTCTATTGTCTATTTCACCTGTGACAACTGTATGTTTTTCTCTGTGTGTAATATTTAATTGATTTTTTGTTATAAGTAAACTGAAATAGATGTCATATGCTTCAGAAACAATGACCAAGTCCTCCGGTGTCCGAGGCCAGCAGGCAGCACTATCTCTCTTGTTTCTTCTGTTGTTTTAAATGATTTCTATCATATGACATATATTTCAATTTACTTATAACAAAGAAACAATTAAATATTACACACAGATAATTTTTTTTACAGTTATCACAGGTGAAATAGACAATATTAATGTATGTCTACATACATTAATATTGTATAATCCACCACCATTTTCTTTCCCGTGAAAAAAAAATTTTCCTTAGTTTTTCTTAAATATGAGAAACTGGAAAAAAAATGGTTTTGTATAGAGGGTTGATCGGTCGAAACGACATGCCCCATCAAAAAAAACATTTTTAATACAATTGCTCAAAAAGTTTACTTTATGTAGCTGCAAATCGTGCGTAAAGTTTGATTTTATGCACTAGTGCTAAAAAGTAATCTGATCTGCAAATCGTGCGTAAAGTTTGATTTTACGCACGATTTGCAGATATATTGCATTTTAAATTGACCAATCAGAACACTTCACTATATTAAATCCACCAATCACAACACATATCGGAGTTAATCGGAACGCTATATACTTTTTTGGTGTGTATACTGTGTAAATAATTTAAGTCCTTAAAAAAAACATTGTATTTAATATCAACCAATCAGAATACAGCAATGTTAAAATCGACCAATCAGGAAACGCAATTTATTTCTCAAAACATGAGGTATTTTTTAGTTCCTACTTCACAATCATTAAAAAAGATTTATTTTTTTGGGAAACGCTTTAAAGTGTGTTTAAACTGTTAAAACAGCTATTAGACATGGCGATTTGTAGGGCCCAACCTGTTGTGTTGGGAGGTGTAATAGGAGGTTGGGCCCGTAGGGAGCTGAAGGAGGGTGTGGGAGAGGCAGGGTACACAACAGGTTGGGCCCTACAAATTGCCATGTCTAATAGCTGTTTTAAAGAGCTAATTATACCGTCGTCTGTGGCATTCATATTTTGTATCTATGTCAAAGAAGTTAAAAAAATTAAAAGACCGTCAAGTTATACCATAATTTCACCTTAGTTTAGTTATTGTGCGTAAATAATAAGTATTTTTATGATATTTCCTCGCAATCGAAGTGAAACATTGTATGCATTACTCTGGTCTAAAAGCCATATTACCACTCGAACAATTTTCCCTCACTTCGGTCGGGAAAATAACCACCTGGTGGTAATATGGCCTACTTTAGACCCTTGTCAAACAATATACTATTATTTCATTGTAGTGTTTTAGCAATTGTATTAAAAAACGTTCGCCACACGTGCAGAAGTGTCATTTTCACTCGTTCCGAGTCTTGACCCTCGCCTCTCGGCTCGGACCAAGTAACCTCGGTACTCGTGCAAAATGACATACTTCTCGCACTTGTATCGAAAACTACTATTTCGCACTTAAAAAAATTTTCTCCTACTTTTTCTTAGTCGCAATACGATATCAATAGTGCCCTTAAACGGACCACCAGTATTTTTATTACAACCTGTATGATTTTTTAAATTCATTTTCTTTGCATCCACCTATGTTGATATAACTTAAACATTATTAGACTTTAATAGTAGTTTATGTAACTGTTTCATAATAAGATCACACGAGTGTCTTAAGGCCTAATTACGTACGGTTGCATGCACTGCTTTATCTACACACATATTATAAATCTTAAATGATGTGTTCGGAAACCAGTAGAATGACCGCCATTGCACCACCATGACCAACTCTTGTAGCATGCCGAAAGAACGCCAGCAACATCTCGCGGCGTCCCTCAGGACTATCCGCGCGATTGGTTTGATTTACCGGCCAAGTTGCGCGAGTCAGGGTAGATTAGATCGTGGTTCGTCTCCTTATAGATAGGTGGCGCCGATATCAAAATATGATCACCATATCAGGTGTCTTTTTTTTATTTTGAAAGGAGCTGATGACGAAGAAAAGAGGATATTCGCATCAATTTTAAATTCAATAGTTTTTGTTTTAGTCGATAAGACAGATAGATTGTGAACCTCGAGCGGTGCAGTTGTCATAATCCATTTTCGACATCCCTTTTTTCCTATTTTGATCTGAGTTTGATTTTTTTTGGGCGTGATTGGAATTAGTATTTTGTAATATCCAACGCCAAGTGTGTGCGTGTACCGCGTCGGAGGGGCGTCAAGCGTTTGCGGCCGGAACTGCGATACTGTCCAACGCAGATATTGGATATCGCCTGTCGCGGTTGGGATACAGCCGCCATCCGCTTTTAAAGGACTTGAGCCCGCATTACGCTTGGCTCACCAGGTGAAACCGGCGTATCGCCCTGGAATACGGCCGCCAGTCGCCTCTAAAGGACTCTAGCCCGCATTTCGCGTGGCTTACCAGGTGAAACCGGAGTGTCGCTCTAGGATACGGCCGCCAGTCGCCTCTAAAGGACCTGAGCCCGCATTGCTAGTGGCCCACCAGGTGAAACCGGCGTGTCGCTCCGTGAAGTGCTCTAGAGTTTAATTGGGGACTTCGCATTTTATTTGCCGTGCTTTAGTTCTATATTGTTGTTACCATTCTTACATATCTGCGATTCGCATCTTTATATTAACCCTCAATCCCCAAAATTCTAATTGCCTCATTTGACGGGCATACAAAGACCTGGCTCTTTAATTTAGGCTACTCTCATCCAGTATCCAGTAAATCATCTGTCACCACCCATATCACTCGCCTCATTAAACCATTACTTTCCCCGCAGCCAAATTACCAGCCGAGTTTTTTTATTTGTACTTACTAGTTTTGCTAGTACTCCTTCGTTTTATTTTCCTTTCGTGCGGAAAGTAGATGTCTACGATACTAAGGAAATTATTGAATGTGAAATATCTTTATATCGATATCGTTATCGTCATTTTTATGTGAAGTGCTAATTTTAAATAATCTGATTATTGTAATTTAATTACATTCTATCCGGGTCTACGATACTAAGGAAATTATTAAATGTGAAATATCTTTATATCGATATCGTTATCGTAATTTTTATGTGAAGTGCTAATTCTAAATAATCTGATTATTGTAATTTGATTACAGTCTATCCACTAAGGAAATTATTGAATGTGAAATATCTTTATATCGATATTGTTATCGTAATTTTTATGTGAAGTGCTAATTTTAAATAATCTGATTATTGTAATTTAATTACATTCTATCCGGCTCGAAGGACCAAATTGCTAATTTTAAATAATTTACTGAATCTGCAAAATTAAACGTGTTAATACAAATTACGAAGTGTTTTACTGCACTCTATCGTGTCGGCGGTCGCGCAGGCGCGTGCCAGCGCTCGGGGAGAGGGCGGATCTTGGTAACGTTACCGTGGGTAATGAATTTTCAGACGTTTATACCGCACTGTCAGAGATGTTACGTTACTGGTTGAAATAATGGTGGTACGGTTTCCGAACGCGAAATAGAGGATTTATGATTTTGGTATAGATAAATGATATTAAGTACATGCAATATAATCAACATTATTATATATACGCCAAACACTGGCTATTGTCATGTACTTTGTGTAACATGTCACATCATTGATAATACTCACTTTCATAGGTACAGCCAAATATGTGACACGCTCTTATTTGTAGGGCCATAAGAGCGTGTCACATATTTTTGCGGCCTTCGTGTAGGAAGATACTATAGCCGGTGACTGTACAATAAATTATTTGTATTTGTATGGATTGAATCGAACACTTACTCCGAAGACAGGATAACCACTTATGTAAGTAGTCCCCGCTGGCAATCTACTGGCAGTAGGATGTCAGAACGTCCCCCTCCCCCCAACCCGCAATACAAAGAGGCGATAAGTTGAGACAGATGTAGGCTAAGCCGGTCTCGGCTGGAAAGACCTAGAAGTTTCTATTTAAGATCGTTGACAAGTGAAAAACTTTTATGCGAGATTATTTTATGGGACAACAGGAACAAATTTTCTTCACCAGAGTTACATTAGTGACCGATTTAACATCTTTGTTTGTTAAAAAAACGTTTTTTTTTTTAAATTTACTTTGCGAATTCGTTTCCTTCATCGTACCATATGATAAAATTAACGTAAATAAAAAAACTGGCCAAATGCGAGTCGGACTCGCACACGAATGGTTGCGTACCATTATCTATAAAAATGGCAAAAAAAGCATGGTGTATAGGAGCCCCCTTAAATATTTATTTTATTCTGTTTTTTTAGTATTTGTTGTTATAGCGGCAACAGAAATACATCATCTGTGAAAATTTCAACTGTCTAACTATCACGGTTCATGTGATACAGCCTGGTGACAGACGGACAGATGGACAGCGGAGTCTTAGTAATAGGAAAAAAAATGGTTTTACCCTTTGGGTACGGAACCCTAAAAAAATACGGTGTATAATATTTCTACAAATATTTAAGAAAATAATGTTTAGTGACTCGTTTCCTTTGATAAAAACATCAATGCAGCTCAATAAAAATAGGCTACCAGGGTGACACTAAGAAAAAGTCACCAAGATCTCTAGTGATTAGGACTACTACAACTATGGTCTACGAGTTCATTGCGTATTTCAGTTTAATTTGAGTTTTTTCTACCATTTATAAAAATTGTATGCCTTATTGTTGCGTAATTAAACTAATAATGTAGTTAGGCTGGATTCACACTGATAAGTTTTGCTTATATAAGAAGGGACGAAACTATTGGCTATAATGAAATAGTGATATTCGTCTCTCATTCTGATCTATAGCTGCATTCCTAATTACCTAAGCAAAATTTACAAAATGTAAATCTGACCTTACACTAGTTTTGGACCATAGTTAGGAGCTTATACGGTACCTACTTATTAAATTAGTTTTTTTTTTGAACTTAAAGAAAAACACAATTAAAAAATTTACTAGATAATTTTATTTGTTCCATATGACACATCTACACAACACGCATGCATGTTAAAAAAATTGTTCTAGCGGCATAGCTCACAAAGTCTAGCTATTGATATTTAATTCACTACCCGCCCTGCATACTAGTTCCTTTTCCTTTTGAGGTACGGAACCCAAAAATTGTAAGTACAACCCTATACACAGTTGGTAAACTAATCGCGATTTATGTCGCTGTTTGGAGGCAACAGATTTCAAGGGAAAGTCAAAGTTTGTCCTTAATCCAATTTTTCTATTCGTTACAGCAATGTTCAGGGATTGTTAAAATTGTGTGATGTATGGAACTATCAGGGTGCGAGTCCGACTCGCACTTGGCCGGTTTTTTTTATAATTACAACATTTCATCATCAATTCCCCTAGCGTTTGTCTCGGCTTTTACCACGGCTCAATTAAGCATAGACTGCTAAAATCATAACCTTTCCTTTTATCTTCGCCGTAGTCAAAAGTGAAATGTGTTACAACTGGCGTACTTTTTTATTTACTCTGTGACTAGGCGTTTAGCACCACTGCGAATTATATCAAATCAAGATAAAATTGCTAACAGTATGGGTGTATTCATGTAGTGTTAATATACATTTTAGTAACGTGCAAAACCATAAATGTAAACTGTTTGTTTGAGTTTATTAAAGAGGATCATTAAAAAAGTGTATGGGAAGTCACACGCTTTGAGCGAAAGTAGTTAGAGCAACATTGTTTAGTCAAAGTGCTTACACACGCTGCGCATGGCCCCTCGCGAGGCATCCCCGCTCCCGCGTCCCGCGTCCCGCACGTGCGCATTCCACTAACGAGTGAAATAATAGAAATCTTTATTTGTCACATGATTTAACTTTTTAATACGCAGGATATTTTTTTTGGTTTTTTTACAGTCGAAAGAAAAGTCTTAAAGGAAATATAATTAAAAAAAAATATTGACGGAGCAATATTCTACTGCGAGTAATAAGCTAATTTTTATACTGAAAAAGTTTGATAATGAAATTTTTGGAAATTGTTTGTCTTAAGTAGAAAACGTACATTTAATGTCACTTCAGTAAAGAAAAGTGACGGAGCTAATTTCCGATGTGAGTTACACAAAAATAATATATAAAAAAAAAATATAGTATGTTATGGATTTTTTTTTTTAAATTTCAAATATTGATTACATACTTCAAGTCAATATTTATAGTGAAATAAAATTAGACTGAGCACGTCTAATTTTATTTCACTATAAATATACGTCGTATATATACGTATATATATACGTCGACCCGTTGACCACGAACGCTGTAAAGTGTTTGAAACGTCGGGATGTAATTTAAACTCAATACACGCGATAAAATCCGTTTTTAATTGTTTTATTTCATGAATAACTATCGCGGCAACCGAAGACAATATTATAGACTGAGCATTTTTCCAAACGTAAATATAGACGATATAAGAGTTTAGGTAAAAAAACCCAACTAAGACAATTGTTTTTGTTTGGAAAAATAATTATATACCATCTACTCCTGACACTTTATCATGCTGTGAAGTTTTTTTGGACTGAGGAGTTAATGTGAGGTCAAACCCTCTATTGCCTGGCCTATATCCCCCACACAATATATTTTATAAAACTTTTTATTTTCATTTTTTATTTTTCACGAATGCCCCCCCAAGTTTAAAATTTACAGACTGGCTTGTATGTAATACCTGCCTCTGGGTTTATGACTTACATATGTATACAAAATTTTTGCTCAATAGGTCCAGTAGTTTCTGAGAAAATCACCTTTGTGATGACTTTGTGCCAGACAGACAGAGCCGCACCATAATGGTTTCTTTTTTATCATTTTGGTACGAGGGTAGATCTATCACAACACCGCCGCTGCCTCCCGCCGCCAACAACAGGACACACCGCGCGCAAGCGCGTAGTAGCCAGCGCGCTGCCGTCGCGGAAGGCCGCTCGTGAAAATAATCATCATAAATTGATCGAAACATGTCGAGCAAAATTCGACATAAATTACGTGAGTAACCCGTTATAAATATTTTTAATACTAGCCTTTTCCCGCGGCTTCGCCCGCGTACTATAAGTACTCAAAAAGGATACGATACCCATGTTGATTTTCAGACTTTGTGACCACATTTGCCCCTTTTAGGGGTTGAATTTAAAAAAAACCTGAAACACGTGTTTACTCATTTATCGTTAGGAATACTCCTGTGAAGTTTCGAATAAAATAGTCTAACAAATCTTGATTCGCCATACAAACTTTGGACCCCATTTTACCCCCTTAGGGAATGAATTTTGAAAAATCCTTTCTTAGTGCACCCCTAGACCTTATAAGGAACCTACTTGCCAAATTTGGAATCTCTAGAACCAGCGGTTTGGGCTGTGCGTTGATGTGTCAGTCGGTCAGTCAGTCAGTCAGTCAGTCAATCAGTCAATCAGTCAATCAGTCAGTCAGTCAATCAGTCAGTCAGTTTCTTCTTTTATATATTTAGATGTTAGAGTCTCACGAAAGTTTTATAGTTGAAACAAATTGAATTATATGTCATTTGGCACTACTTTCCCCCAACAGAAACTTCTGGCTATGATATAATCAAATTAATTACATAATATTGCATCAAACCCCAAACTCTAAGATTTGTTTTCTTCATGTTATTTGCATTCTTCGACCTCCACCACGTTACAGCTGACAGATGTCCGAATCTAGAAACAAGCATAGTATAGCAAACTAACTAAAGGGGTTCCGTTGCTCTCATTATTGTGTCATATCTGACGTGGCCAGCTCGTCATCTATGAATTTCTACCTACCACATCGGTGGCAAGCAACCATACAGCTCTCCTAATGGTGAGCGAACACCATAGCACATCGATCGTCCTGGACGTAGCAATCGGTATAGCCATTTCAGAGGCTTCCTAAATTTTTTATTTAGAATACTTAATTATAAATGTTGTAAATGCAAATGGCGAACCAGAAGTCACAACATGTCATAAAATACAAGAAATCTCATAAAACTGAGCGTATCATCAAAACTCATTATTTTTCAATCAAAACTGCGTCGTTTCACCGTTCATAATCGTTATGATGGCGAACAATGGCCGCCAACTTAGTTGTAGTAACATTTCTTCTGTTTTTAGGAAAAAATGTATTCAGCGATCATAATATTGAAAGAAGGAAGGGCGTCTATGTTGAATACATACCACCGCGATCGTTGGAGGGCCAGAAGGATAAAGAAGAACCAGCTTTAAGAATGGGAAGTCAAGACAGCAACGAAGATATTAAGACTATGCTAGAAGAGAACTACAGGTTTAAAAATGATAAAACGGCCACAAGGTATAAAGTCGAGTCGGAACAGAAGAGAGGTGAGCTTCCGCGGAGACGATCTATTCCGAATCAAAATAGGTCACTTAGTTAAGGGGCTCCACACGTTTCTTATCGAGTTTTGACCTGTTTTGAGTCGATATTCCAACATTTTTTTTTATACCACGATGTTTGGCAAACAAGCATACGGCCCGCCTGATGTTACCATTGCAGGCGTCCATAGGTTACGGACGCCTGCAACTCCAAAGGAGTCACATGCGCTTTGCCGACCCTTTACAAAAAGGAGGATTCACTATGTTGACGGCTAAAGGAACAAGAAGGTCGTCATCGTCAACACACACAGATAGAATTAAAAGGCAAACGGCTATCGGTTTTTGAATCTTTTATCTCCATTCAGTAGAGCCGGATTTTGATATGAATGAGCCCTTATTTTTTTGTGATTTTTCACAAATATGATCTAAAAAACACTTTTATCGATATTCGAATGCTGTAAAGAATCTTACATATACGAAATCTATATATTAGGGTTCCTCTTTGACGTCTCTAAAAACTGATGACAGATTTTAATTTTAAACTAATTAACACAAAAGCTATGACCAGAAAACCACTTTTTGGGCCTAAAATTGTTCGGCTTTGATGTCAAATATCTCGAAGACAATAAATATTGCAGTGATCGCCTTACTATTTTCATATTTTACTTATTTTATATCCTTTTTTTTGTAGCATAAGTTTTTCTCTATATTACTTAAGTAGCTATTAGAATCTGTATGTCCCTATTAGCAAACAATGTCGCTTCGTCTACTGCGTCGTTGGATATTAATGTGCGGTATCCGCATTGTCCCCTGCTTCGTTATTTCAAAGGTACAAAAGGTTTAAATATCCATATTGCAAAAAAACACAAACCTCAGGTCCCATGTTCGGCCCCTGTAATCTCTGTCCCTCCATCGACATCCATTTCGCAACCACACACCGTGCCTTCCGACCTACCTTTTTGGCAAACTATTAGTAACTTAAAAAGTACTCTACCAACTCTCAAACGCATACCCAGGGGCGCCCGCGTCGCAGTTTCTAAATGTTTAGCAGAAACCATAAAAACTGCCGTGAGTGAGAATTCAAAACGCGCCTGGGAAGAACTTCTGACATTTTCGTTTAAAGTTCTCCATGTGAATAACGACGATCAGAGTAAAAGGTCCCTTACCGCCAAAATAAAAGAGAACTGCGTTCACAATTCCTCTATAAGCCCCATTACTCCCCAACATCACTCCTCCAAACGAAATATATCTAAAATTGTAGAAAACAAAGTAGCGGATGGAGATATTAGGGGTGCCGCACGCATAATTTTTTCCAACGACGCAATAGCTCCCGACAACCCAGATACACTTTCGGCTCTTAATAATAAACACCCACTTCCAGCAGCAAACTCTGTCCTGCCCGGCCCCCCACTGACCACTGACGTGCCGCTTCAAGCTACACCAGAAGATGTTTTGGGAGCCGTCATGTCGTTCCCAAATGGATCAGCCGGCGGCCTAGATGGCCTTACGCCACAACACCTAAAAGACGTCTTAAGCAGCGACTGCAACGGAACTCGTGACGAGCTCCTAAAACATCTAACATCACTGGTGAACCTATGTTAGCAGGTGAAGTGCCCACGGACGTGATCGATATACTGTATGGAGCCAACTTATGCGCCCTCCTAAAAAAAGACGGCGGCATACGACCGATCGCCGTTGGCACTACTTTTCGTCGTCTCACTGCAAAAATAGCTTGCCGAGCCGTCTTAGAAAAATTGAGTACAGAATTCAGGCCTCTCCAATTGGGATTTGGCGCAAAAAGTGGCTGCGAAGCCGCTGTCCACGCCGTGCGTACGTTTGTGGAGCGTCGGGCTGGCGAGGTGCTGCTGAAAGTCGATGTCATGAACGCCTTCAACTCTGTAGACCGAGGCCCCCTTCTGACCCAAATAAAAGAAAAAAATCCTGAAACCTACCATTTTTTACGGCAGTGTTACAGTTCCCCGTCAAAACTTGTATATAAATCAAACCTTTTGGCCTCCTCTGTTGGTTGTCAGCAGGGTGATCCCTTAGGTCCAGCCATCTTTAGCCTCGCCATCCATCCATTCATAAAATCTCTAAATTCAAAATTAAATGTCTGGTACCTAGACGACGGTACACTAGGAGGTGATGCAGGTACAGTTTTAGACGACCTACAAAAACTAACATCTGATCTAGAGTCTATAGGTCTAGGTCTATTTCTAAATTCTTCAAAATGCGAACTATTTATTTCCGACTCGTGTACTGATAAGGACCGAATAATACAAAGTTTCGAAAATGTAGCGCCCGGAATAAAAATAATCAGTGAAAACCAGCTTCACCTCCTTGGCTGCCCTATTTTGGACCAATCTTTCGACAAATACATCAACGATAAAATTCAAAATCTTAAGTCTGTTTCCGACCGTCTTTTAAAGATCAACATGCATACCGCATACACAATCATTCGATACTGTCTTTTTGTTCCTAAATTTACATATGTTCTTCGTGGCAGCCATCTCTGGAAGCACCCGACCCTACTTCTAAAACTAGATTCCCTGATTCAAGAAACCCTATCATCAGTTCTCAACATATCTTTTGACGAGAGGTCCTGGACCCAGGCTACTTTACCTATTCGGCACGGTGGCCTGGGGATACGCAAAATTACCAGTGTATCGCTGCCTGCCTTCTTGTCCTCAGTGCATAGCGCCCAGAACTTAGTTGAAAGCATTTTAACCCCTTCTCTCGGGGCCATGGAGGCTGCTCATTGCACTGAGGCTAAGAATGTATGGTCAGTGACCTGTCCCAATGCTGACCCGCCTGCCAATCCTTGTTCCCAGAGGCAATGGGACGAGCCGCTCTGCCGACTAGTACGGAACAATCTAGTTGACACGTCAACTGGTCCGGCAGATCGAGCTCGTCTCCTTGCCACTGCGGAGTGGGAGTCGGGTCTGTGGCTACAGACTCTGCCTTCACCAACTATAGGCACGCTTTTAGATAACTGTACCTTTAGACTGGCGACTAGTTTGCGGATAGGGGCAGCAACAAACGCTCCACATCGATGCCAATGCGGTGCGATGGTGGATAACCTCGGTCACCATGGCCTCTCCTGCGGCAGAAGCTCTGGGCGTATACCACGTCACGCCAGCATAAATGATGTCATCCGAAGGGCCCTTGTCAGCGTCAAAGTTCCTGCCATCTTAGAACCCGTTGGTTTGGCAAGGGACGACGGCAAGAGGCCCGACGGCATGACGCTGGTGCCTTGGAGGATGGGACGGCCTCTGGTATGGGACGCTACATGTGTAGATACTCTAGCCCCGTCCCATCTTCCAGGTACCAGCAAAGATGCTGGCAATGCCGCATCCGCAGCAGAAGACCTCAAACGCCGCAAATACGCCACCCTCGGTAGTGGTTATATATTTGAGGCGTTTGGGGTCGAAACGTTGGGGCCATGGGGGCCGAGCGCGCGCCGCATCTATAAAGATTTAGCGGCGCGTTTAATCGAAACGACGGGTGACCAGAGGGCTGGCCAATACTTTGCACAACGTGTAAGCATCGCTATACAACGTGGCAATGCGGCCAGCCTTCTGGGTACCCTGCCCATTGGCAGCGATTTGGAGGACATTTTTTATTTGTAGGTAGTCTCTAGTTTATAGTTATTTATAATATTTTTTATAGTATAATATTTACTGTCACGTGTAATTTCCTTCCTGTTTTAAAATAAATGCCGTTAGATCATAAACTTTGTCAAAATAAATATTGAAGTAAATATAGGATAATATATTGTTTAAGGCCGTTAATGATTATATGATAAGCTATAAAAACGATTATAAAACTAAGGGATTCAGATCGAAGGTCATTGGCACCAAGGAAAAATTATTTATTAAATGTTCAGACACGGTGACCCATTTTCCTTTTTATTTAGTGTATTAACACTACTCCATCGCGCAACTATAGGGCTATTAAATATGGCCATAATACAATCGGTTTAGCCGTTTTCGAGTTATCGCAAAAAGTTATGTGCTTTAGTTAAAGGTTTATTATGTTTCCTTGTTTTTTCCACGGTATGTAACTATCTTATCATATAAACCCCCCGGTTTGAGAGTGTATTCTAACGGAAAACGAAGCCTCACATTGAGAATGGCCCGACATGCTCTTGGCCGGTTTTTATGCTAGAACGATTTCAAACAGGCGACATTATACCGTTATACATTGCAATAAAATACCCCACCCTGTCGCAACTTTTGAACCTTAAGTCCAAAAAATGTGAAAAAAATATTGTGAAGATGCGACTTTTCTAATACTTTCTCACTTCGATCGTCGAAAATAGTAAAACGCGTTTTTTAGGGTTCCGTGCCTCGAAAGGAAAAAACGGAACCCTTATAGGATCACTTTGTTGTCCGTCTGTCTGTCTGTCTGTCAGTCAGTCTGTCTGTCTGTCTGTCAAGACCATTTTTCTCAGGAACGCGTGGAGATATCAAGCTGAAATTTATATCAAATACTCAAGTCTACTGTCCCTTGAAGCTGTGAAAAAATCAGACTTCTAAGCCAACGCAATCAAAAGATACAGCCGTTTATGCCGCAAATTTTCGCTTGCAAGGGAATCAAAACCTACAGGGTACTTCCCGTGAACTCAGAATCATGAAATTTGGTACGAAGCAACGTCTTATAGCACAGATAAAGGAAAAATTGCGAAAACCGTAAATTTTTTGTTATATCATATAATAAAAATATTTTAAAGTTACTACCCCTATATACCTACAGGTTTGTACGGAACCCTCGGTGCGCGAGTCCGACTCGCACTTGGCCGGTTTCTTTAAATCCTCAAACCTATAGTTCGTTATTTTTGAGATAAGAAAAAAGTTTAAAGAACGATGTACCATCGGGTTCAAAATTGCATGGTCAATTTATCAATGAATTCATTCATAAATTGGCCATGCAATTCTGAACCCGATAGTACATGGTTCTTTATCAGGCACGATACATATCACAACTGTCAAAGTGCCTACGCAGCCATTAAAATTACTTAAATATATTTGTGTTTATAGTAAAGCCATGCCTACGTATTTGTAAATGTTATAAATAAATAAATAAATAAATATTATTATAGGACAATCTTACACAAATCGACCTAGGCCCACGGTAAGCTCAATAAGGCTTGTGTTATGGGTACTAGACGACGATATATATAATAGATAAATATGGATAAATACTTAAATACATAGAAAACATCCATAACTCAGGAACAAATATCTGTGATAAACACACAAATAAATGCCCTGACCAGGATTCGAACCCGGGACCTCCTGCTTCGTAGGCAGGGTCACTACCGACTAGGCTAGGAGGCCGTCAAAGTTATATTGCGTAATATTAGTTATTTAACAATAATTTAATAGTAGTTATTTGCACGAAATATTTTATTTGTATCATTATTAATGTTAAACTTATATAGATGTCATATACAAAGGAAAAAGTGACCTAGGCCTCCGGTGCCCAGGGCTGGGATCGAACCAGCGTCTTCTGCATTCGCGGCAGAAGACGCTGGTTCGATCCCAGCCCTGGGCACCGGAGGCCTAGGTCACTTTTTCCTTTGTATATGACATCTATATAAGTTTATGATTTATATAGTAGTGTGTCTACTTAAAAAAAATAAACAAATCAAAATATTGATTAAAAATAATTTGATTTGTTCTTCAATTATTAATGTTCTTGTGACTGACTGGCTGACTGACACAGTAAAAACCTAGAGAAGGAGAAGTTCGAAACGGATGGTTCGATTTTAAAACTTTTCTCGCGTCATCTATTATTCGTGTCTTTCAGCCATACATGGATGTTTTTTTTACTCGTCGACTATAATGCTTGAATTGAGACTCTGTAGACCGAACTACTAGCGCATACTTTTCGATGGAGTTTTTATGGTCGCATAGTTTAGCATCCTCGCGGATGCTAAAATGGATTTTCATACAATGTTATACAATGGTCGGGGAGGAGTACCGTACTCCTCCCCGACCGCCGGTACGATCCTACGGGAGATCGAAGTTATTAAATTGTATAGAGAGAGCAGGTTATGTAAGGCATTAGTAGAACTTAATTCTTACCGGCTTGCCTATTTTGATCAATCAATCAATCAATCAAAATATTTATTGAAAGGTCATGGGTTACAAAGACGTTATTACATTTTTTATATGCCATCATGTCCTGCCTCAGAGACAATACAATTACAATTTAAAAAAACTTATTTCTAATTAGGGTTATGTTACACTACGTTTATTTATACTATGACTAGTATTATACATTTTTCCACATAAAACCTAACAACCTATTCTGCCAAAAATTCAGATATGCTGTAAAAACATTTTTCAACAAGCCAGTTAAACAGTGTTCTTTTAAATTTCAAAGGCTCTAGTTTTTTATGTCAATTGGTAATTTATTATATATTAGCGGACACATACCCATAACACTGTTAGAAAAAAACGCTGAGTTTGATCTCGGACATCCAATGTCATAACCGTATTTACAGAGTAGACGTGGCCTCGGATCGCTACCTTCAAACATCTCAGGGTAATTTTTAACAAAAATACATATCTCAAATATGTATATGGCGGGAAACGTTAATATTTTGTTATCGACGAATAGTGAACGACATGTTTCAATTTGATTTAGACCGTACACAGCACGAAGACATCTCTTCTGTAGTATAAAGACTTGGTCTTTAGTCACAACATTACCCCATACAATAATCCCGTAACGTAAATTTGACATGACATAGGCGTGGAAAGCTAGACGACCTGTTTTTAGGGTTCCGTAGTCAACTAGGAACCCTTATAGTTTCGCCATGTCTGCCCGTCCGTCCGTCCGTCCGTCCGTCCGTCCGTCCGTCCGTCCGTCCGTCCGTCCATCCGTCCGCGGATAATCTCAGTGACCGTTAGCACTAGAAAGCTGAAATTTGGTACTAATATGTATATCAATCACGCCGACAAAGTGGTAAAATAAAAAGTGGAAATTTTTTTTTATTAGGGTACCTCCCCTATACGTAAAGTGGGGAGTGATTTTTTTTTTCATTTCAACCCTAACGTGTGATATATTATTGAATAGGTATTTAAAAATGAATAGGGGTTTCCCAAAATCATTTTTCGATAATGTAAATATTTTCGGAAATAATCGCTCCAGAAGTAAAAACATATGCGTCCCCCCACCCCTCTAACTTTTGAACTATAAGTTTTAAAAATATGAAAAAAATCTCAAAAGTAGAACTTTATAAAAACTTTCTAGAAAAATTATTTTGAACTTGATAGGATGAATAGTTTTTGAAAAAAAAATACAAAATAATTTCTGAACTAAGTTTGTAATTTAACCGTATAAGCAGGTGTTTATTGTACCTGTTATTTCTACAAAATTACAATGAAATGACGTGCTTTCAAATAAAGTAAAAACGGTGAAAATCGGTTCACGCAATAAAGAATTATCCCATAAAAATCATCTTCCATACTTTATGCTCGCGCGCAATAGTTTACTTAATTTGCCGATAGATGTCGCTGTACGTGGAACTCTCATATCATATCCTACATGGCGGTGTTATTAACTCTTAAGTGGGGACACTTACTGTGACGGACGGAAAACTACGGAACCCTACAGTGAGCGTGGCCCGACACGCTCTTGGCCGGTTTTTTTTCTGTTGAAATTTCTCTAAGACGTCTTAGAGCGTAAGCAAATCTACTAAATTTTGCTATTATGTGTTCTGAATGGTCTAGCCACTTTGAATTAGAGTCTATCATAATACCGAGAAATTTTGCGGAGGTGATATTTTCTATTTCTGTGTTTTCGTACGATATTCTGATTTGTGTAGGTTTTCCTTGGGTACCGTAAAATTCCATACGAGCACTTGTAGAAAAAGTATTGAATACAATAGTGACATAAAAAAGTCACCCTTTTCGCGCGCAATTAGGATCCTTAATCGTGTAGCGATCGAGTTGGATTTGTTCTCTTGTTCACTCAACGAATTCACAGGGGTCGCGCTATTTGTATTGTGCTACAATAATGATTAGTAATGTAACGTAGGTAAAATTTAATAATTTGATAATTTAGTAATTATGTTAAACACTGTCGAATTCGGATAAGCCTGTAAGGATAGTTGTATGTTTGTTATAAATAAAAATAAAAAAAATCAACTGAAGAGCTCTTAATTATGTCACGATTGTATAAAATACTATTCATGTTTAAAGCTTATTGTGTTTCTTATTTATATTTTTGGTAAAAGTATTTTTCTGTTCAATATAAAAAGGTATTTACTTGCTCTATTATTATGTGTTTGGATTGGAGGATAATGGAGCAATCAAAGGCAGGCCCGAGTGACATATAACAACAGTCAGTTGTTATATGTTTTTTTTTTCAGCCACCACACACACAGTCCACCAATTTTTTATTATTAAATAACGTTTAGAAGAACTTTGAATTACGAAAATGTATTTATATATTATGATTGTCAATTTAATAAATTTCGTGAATTCTGATTAAAACTAGACGTTAGGTTCCGTTTTAGAACGTACGTGCGTCACTATCAGTTTTTCAATTTTCACGTGTCTCTAACGTGATAATCAAAACGAAATTGTGTTTTATTGTAGTGTTGGATTACTTGGATTATTTAATCTGTAAATACTACAAAAACAAAGGGTAAACATTTTAATATAACAAATTATTCGAACAACTAAAATAAAACTTAAACTAAATACTATAGCACAATAAAACTACACACAAGAAAATTTAAACGAGCACTGAAAACTTCACCTAAGCCTAATACACCATTAAACAATTAATACACCATTAACCAAATGTAATTTTTTATTATTTATTCACAATGTGAACTGCTCTTAATCATGTTTACTAATCGTTTGTTGGTGTGCTTGCAGTGTGTTTAAATTAAACAATCAAACAGAACAGGTTAGAACTGGTTGGCAACTACTGTTTCTATGTTTACTCAATTTCTAATCTAAAAAAAAACGAAGTATACACATCATAGAACCGCAGGTTTTAGAAAGAGTGAAAAGAAGGTTGAAACGCATTTTAACTATGTTGCCATTGGAATCATGTTGGAAGTTACATAGATTATGATTGATTATGTATTTTAAGGTACTTTTCTTAGAAATAAAACATTATTTATTGCAATGTGACTTTCAGATTGCAAAAAATTAGGGTTTGATTACAGCAAGGCGCCGAAACACAGAAAAATGCAAAAAAGAGTGTATTTGTAGATTTTTTCTTTAATTACGCGTTGAGATTGAAATAAAATAATAGAATTAACAAAATCAACATTGTTATTTTAAAAACCAAAATTTACATTTTCTTTTAAGTTCACGCACATTTTAACATTATTATCGTGTACCTAGTCTAAAAATGTATCAAAAGAGCTTTATTATTAGTCTACGATTCTTATTCTTCGATTTATAAACATTGTGCTCCCTCTTTACATGAAAATAAACCTGGGAAAAGCGCCGTGATTAGTGAGATAACACTAAATAATAAACAGAATTAATTATTAAAATTTACAAGATTATTTTATTTAAATATTTATCTACACTGACATTGTAAGTTCTCTAGAACGTTTTCGAAAACGGTAGGCAATGGCTAGCATTACCACAACCAATTTTACTATGATAAGCTTTTTATTTGTGGCAGTAACGTAATTTTAACTTTACAAGCTCAAATATTGATGTGTTATGAGTTTTGATAACATAATGTACACCTGCACGCGCCCGCGCGGGCGCGTGTCGGCGACCGCCGGCACAATCGAGTTGGCCATGGCGGTGCAATGGTGGTCATTCTATGGTTTCCGAATAAGGCGTTTAGGATAAATAATATGAGTGTAGATAAAGCAGCGTATGCAACTGTACGTAATTAGGCCTTATTACGTAACAGTTACATAAACTACTATTGTTTTTACTTGAAACTTTACGTGTTTCCAAACTTTTCATTGATCTCTTTTGTGCATAGGTAAATAGTTTGTCTTTCACCATGTAGTATTTATTCCTTTCTCATTTCCTCAAAGGTTGGCGAGAAGAGATCCCTTTTAGGGATAAGCTTGCCTTTGTTCATATATTTTATTGTTGTTTTAATGTTATATTTGTTTATGTGCAATAAAGTGATACATACACAATCGTAATGCGTTGTAATTAATTAACATAATTTTTTTGGTATTTCTCTTAAACTGTTTTTTTAATGTTTCTCATAGAACATGGATTTTTAAGTTTTGGTGTACTTGTCTTGAAAAAATAAGTCCTGCCTAGTTTCTTGCCGCTCATAATTCTTCTCGGGTCAGAGGTGTAGGGATAGAACCAGTGTAGTTTTTTTTCCCTCTTACTTTGATAAACAATCTGACGTATAAAAGTGCCCTTGTGCCCTACTGACTGAATATAGTATTTTTTCTACTCCGGTACTTTTTTCCGTCAATTATATGGTCCCGCAAACGAATATGAAAGCATGTCTTATGCAATTTCAAAAAAGTATATCTAGTCTATTCTTCATAAAGACCCTAGGGTTATTACTTATGTGATATAATGCAACTGCTAACAGAGGTGCCCTGTGAACCCAACAAATATATTTTTTCCGTTTATCTATCATTTATTATATACATTCGTCATCATCTATATACTCGAAGAAACATAGATAATATACTCGAAGAAAAGTCTATCTAGCGTATTCCCCAAAAAAACAACTGTTAAATAAAAGCGCCAAAATAGAATCGCGTGCAGTCAGGACTTTAGAAGAAAATACATTACTGCGTACCTTAGAAACCTAACTAAACGTAGCGTTTTTAGAAAAAAAAAACATTAAAAAAAAATGAAAAGAACCACCGACATACGAGGGGCGGCTGATAAGTCCTAAGCCTATGGTATTTCGAGGTCGTATATGCGTTTATGGTACTGGCCACTAGAAAGGCCATTTAAAAACAAATTATTAAATACAAAATCATGTCATATTTGTTTAAAATTTTCTTGAGATATTCAACGGCAAAGTTCACCATGTCTGAATTATCAACAAATATAACGAAAATTGAGCACCGTGCTGTAATTAAGTTCCTTACAAAATGTGCTAAATCACCGCAATGTATTTTTGAAGAAATGGCTAGTATTTATGGTGCCTCTGGGCCTTCCTATGCTACGGTCAAAAAGTGGAGTCGCTTATTTAAACTAGGTAGGGAGTCGATTGAAGACGATCCCCGTTCAGGGAGGCCAATATCGGTGGTGACTGAGGAAAATGTAAGAAAAGTCAGAAAATTGGTATTAGAAGACCGGAGAGTTAAGGCTTGGCAAATAGCTGATACTGTAGGCATTAGTAAAGAACGGGTTGGGGAGATTTTACATGAACATTTGAACATGACTAAGGTCAGTGCTTGCTGGGTACCAAAAATGCTGACGGCGTTCGATAAAGAACGTCGTGTTGAAACTTCCCAGGCGTTTTTAGATCTGTGCGGAGATGGTATAGATGAAGTTTGCTCCCGAATAGTAACTGTTGATGAAACATGGACCAGGCAGTATGATCCGGAGTGTAAGTCTGAATCCATGCAGTGGATTGAAAAGGGTGAAAGACCACCGAAGAAGTTTAAAGTGCAAAAATCGGCATCTAAGTTAATGGCCACTGTGTTTTGGGACTGTGATGACATTCTCTTAATAGATTATTTGGCCAAAGGTTCTCCAATAAATGCACTTTATTATGCCAATCTATTGAGACAGGTGCGAGAAGCGGTAGTTGAGAAAAGGAGGGGCAAACTAAGGAAAGGCATTTTGTTTTTGCAAGACAATGCATCCGTTCACACCGCCCGGGTTGCGAGGCAGGCTCTGAAGGAAATTGGCTTGGATGAAATCGACCACCCACCCTACAGTCCAGACTTAGCCCCTAGCGATTATTTTCTGTTTAGTAATTTAAAGAAAGAGTTACGGGGAAAGCGATTTGGCAGTGATGAAGAGATGAAGGCGGCTGTACAGGAGCATTTTGAAGGCCAATCTAAAGAATATATTTTTAACGAAGAATATATTTGTATGCTTTTTTGCCCCCTCTTATACAACTATTGCATAATAGTATTTTATGCAACAGTTGTATAAGAGGGGTCAAAAAAGGTGAGTGGCGTGGGTAACAATTTGAGCCGTAGGCGCAGCCGGAGGCGAAAATTGTTAAGAAAAACGCCACGAACATTTTTTGACCTACTTATACGACGTTGCATACAATACTTTTTCTACGACTACACATAGTTTAAAAAAAATGCGAATTTGAACACTTCATGGATATTGCAGTTATTTTGTCAACATAATCAACAATCATTTAAGTTTCACCTTTTAAAACACTGTATTTCAAGTACTTCAATACTAACAAACCGTCGTTATTTAATCAATTATCAAAGAGCGACAGTGATTTGTAAAAATATATTATTTTCTAAGTTTGCAGTTTGCCACCACAAACGAATGGTAAACGTAAAAACTACAAAGTATGTCTGTGGTTCTTTTCATTTTTTCTTTTTTAAAGTTTTTTTTTCTAAAAACGCTACGTTTATTTAGGTATCTTAGGTTGGCAGTAATTTATTTTCTTCTAAAGTCGTGACTGTACGCGATTCTATTTTGGCGCTTTTATTGAAAAGTTATTTTTTTTTGGAGAATAGACTAGATAGACTTTTCTTCGAGTATATTATCTATGTCCTTATATAGATGATGACGAATGTATAAATGATAGATAAACGGGAGTTATAGAAAATATTCATTTGTTGGGTTCACAGGGCACCTCTGTTAGCAGTTGCATTATATCACATAATAACCTTAGGGTCTTTATGAAGAATAGACTAGAAAGACTTTTTTGAAATTGCATAAGACATGCTTTTATATTCGTTTGCGGGACCATATAATTGACAGATAAAAGTACCGGAGTAGAAAAAATGTTTAAATTTGAGTTTGAATAATTTTCGGTGTTAAAATTTTCAGAGGTGGTAGCCGACAACGGTGGCGGCATGTCGTGGGTGTTCCGTACGTTCGCCGTACGGCGTATCGTCGGCGGTATGGAGACCAGCATCAGCATGTATCCATACAACGTGGCTATATCACGCAACGGCCGCCATTGGTGTGGCGGCTCCGTCATCGACGAACAGTGGGTGCTGACGGCTGGTCACTGTTTTGAATCGTAAGTATGGAAAATAATCAATTATTTAGAAATTACTAGTCAATTAGTCATCATATGGCTTTGTATTTTCCGAGCCATGGAGCCCAGCCTTAACATGTAAAATAAGGTGGGGTCACAGACCAGCAATCCAGATGTGCGAGTGATCCAGAGACAAGCTAAAATCTCTTTTGGAGCCTCCGGATACCGATTTATTAGCTCATTGTGCAGTGGTTCCAAATTAATATTTTGCATTACAGAAACTATTTAAAACGGGATATTTACTATATGTCTATGTTTTTTCGAGTTTCTGATATTTCGGCACAATTGTATGCGCCATTATCACGGAGTAACTGAAGTTTCTGCGAGTATTAAATAGTTGTGGTCTACCCACACATCATAGCGATCTACCCTGTTTCCAATTCGCTTTTTACGTCCGTTGTCACTGCTACTACTACTTGGAATGGAACTCGATCACATTTACGACACACTACACTTACAGTATCAATTCGCACGGTTTTTACCGAAACAGAATGTTTTGGTTTTGAGAACTTACGAAAAACCCGAGTTTTTGTAATGTTAATGACCATGTAAGCTTAAAATGGTTAATATTTTGCATTTTACACTGTAAAGTGTATACGTTGTTTGCCTACAGAGCCATGGATAATGACAAGAAAAAATTGGCACCTTTCATAGTACGCGCAGGGAGTTCTTTCCATAACAGAGGTGGATACCAGGCTAGAGTCAATAAGGTGAGTTATTGCAATTTATGCAATACTTAAACAAACATAAAGCCCGCCTGGTGATAAGCGTTGACGTAGCCTATGCATGCAGCTTTAGGCGTCTTACATATTAGGCGTTCATGCCGACCCTTAAAAACCCCGTGCAGTTCTTTTCTGGACCGCGTACTAGTCCCTATGTCCCATACTGAGATTAACACAGCATAAAAGAAGACCACTAATCTTCTCATAATATACTATACACAAAAGAGAAGACCAAAATCCGAAGGTATGTACATTAGTACCTACGTATAACTAAATATAAATTTCTACATAAATACAATTATTCTACACATTTACATATTACTACATATAATATATAACCTGCTACTAATCTACTATAAGACTTAGTTAGGAGAATTTTCTGTGAGATGCTTGCGCAACTTGAGCTTCAATGAGAATTTAGTTTGAACTTGCCGAATATCCAAAGGGAGACTATTCCAAAGGCGAACTGCCTGTTTCACGAAAGAATTGGACATATAACAGGGACGATGGTAGGGGACTGTGAGTATCAATTTACGGGAGGTGCGAAGCTCACGGCCTAACAAACTGAAATTTAGAACGCAAGTACTTAGGCGCTGTAGGATCAAATAAAGTACTGTAGAGCGTAGTTCGGATAGTCCTTCGATAGACTTTCATGGGGTTACATATTCAATACGCAGAGGCGCTTTGGAGAATTTTGCTTTTATAATTATAATAACTCTCTTAGGCTCATTAAATTTCAACTTTTGTGAGACATACTATCACTATAAGATATAACGGTTACTGTAGAGAGGGAATCGGCGTATCTGCCATATATTAAGGGGGTGACGGACGAAATTGGACGCCTACGAGTATTACGCCGGAGGTATATCATTAGGACAATTTTCCGCCCCCATACTAAAATCAGGCAAATGTTACGCTCTCCAAAGGAAAGTGACCCGCTAGGTAACCCAGGTGTTTACGAGATACCTTGTGACTGTGGTAAGTCCTACATAGGGGAAATCGGACGTAACTTGTCAACGAGACTCTCGGAGCATATACGGAGTGTGAAGAAAATGGATTGCAGCAACTTGGCGGTAGCAGAGCACGCTTGCGATGCAGGCGCGTCACATTTCCTTCGCTTTGATAAAGCTAGACTGCTGGTTCGTGAAAACTGCTACGTGCCACGTAAATACACGAGGCGATCTAGATTGGGCGTCGTCCTAATTTTAATCGAGACGGGGGCTGGGGCGTACCGCCAGCATGGAAGAATGTAATCCATGGCAAGAACTTCAGTGTGTGCTGTGAGAGTTTAGTGGACACAGTGAGTGTGGTTTGTTTATCGTCGCTCATGTCGGATGAACCGAATGCGCTGCAAAGCGCGGTAGCAGCGCCGGCGCAAGATCACCCTCAACAAGCTTTGTCTGAGCGGGCGACACGAGCTGCGCGGCGAGCGGGACGCAGGCCAGCAGTCGGCAATGCGTCGTGCAACAGCGCGCTACGGGCCGGTACAAAATAGCACTCTTAGTGCTTGAAGATGGAGACCTAAGCTCTCCGAAACATATCGCGCGAAGTGACTAAAGTGACGTAAGTCTAACCGTTATATTTTATAGTTATAGTATCTTAGGCTCGGTTATTTACAGCATTTTCATAAAAATAAAATACAAGAAATCATTTCAAATATACAAAAACCATTATTGACATTTCAGGCGTTCTTCCCCTCAAAATACGTTGCAGGAAGCGCGGATTATGACTTCTCCCTAGTTCGCCTGGACAGACCCATGCCTATTGGTCGGAATATCGCCGTTCTCAACCTGCCTTCAAAGGAATACTTAATCAAGCCGGGAGATATACTTATAGTCACTGGATGGGGCAGTACTCATGTAAGTACCTATCTGTTTTCTTGTTGATTTTATTAAGTTACCTACCCTAATAGACAACAGTAGCGGCGCGTCATAAATATTTTTAGGGATGTCGGACTTAATATGGCTTTACTATTCTCCTTGAGTCGTAATAAAAGTACTCGAGTCACAGAAAATTTGGCAAGCCGGTGAGAACCGGAGTTCTATGAATGGTCCGCCACTGCTAGACATATAAATATTTGTAATAAGCTCCAAAAACAACGCTTTCTGTCATTTCTCCACAAGTCCTGAGATATAAAAATGCATCTTATGTTAGCGCTACCGTACTCAAGTACTCCACTACATGTTACTAGATGGTAGACTGATACTATAAACTAAACTTAGACTCCTGAATGAGATATGTTGAAATTGACTTTCGATCTTCCAGGAGACGGGCTCAGGTCACATCCCGGATCGTCTCCGCTTCGTCCCCGTGCCGGCAATGCGGCTCTCTCAATGCCAGCATGCATACCGCTTCTATATAACTCCTCGCATGATGTGCGCTGGGTACGCTACTGGTGGGAAGGACGCTTGCAACGTGCGTTTCATTCTTTTAGTTATGGAGACTAGTTTTTGATACCTTAACTCTGTTTTTAGGGTTCCGTAGTCAACTAGGAACCCTTATAGTTTCGCCATGTCTGTCCGTCCGTCCGCGGATAATCTCAGTGACCGCACTAGAAAGCTGAAATTTGGTACTAATATGTATATCAATCACGCCGACAAAGTCGTAAAATAAAAAGTGGATTTATTTTATTTTATTAGGGTACCTCCCCTATACAAAAAGAGGGGAGTGCTTTTTTTTATTTCATCCCTAACGCGTGATATATTGTTGGATAGGTATTTAAAAATGAATAGGGGTTTACTGAAATTATTTTTTGATAATGTAAATCTTTTCGGAAATAATCGCTCCAGAAGTTAAAAAAAATTTGCCACCCCAACTTTTGAACCATAAGTTTTAAAAATATGAAAAAAATCTCAAAAGTAGAACTTTATAAAAACTTTCTAGGAAAATTATTTTGAACTTGATAGGTTGAATAGTTTTTGAAAAAAAAATACAGAATAATTTCTGAACTAAGTTTGTAATTTAACCGTATAAGCAGGTGTTTACCTATAATTGTACCTGTAATTTCTACAAAATCACAATGAAATGACGTGCTTTCAAAAACTCTTAAGTGGGGACACTTACTGTGACGGACGGAAAACTACGGAACCCTACACTGAGCGTGGCCCGACACGCTCTTGGCCGGTTTTGTTTTTATTCTAGAGACTAAGTAAAATCTAACCTACTTTAAGATCTCACATTTTTAAATAATAGCAATTGTTATAGGTATCCAATAAAGCAAAGAAATAGAGTTTACTTTAAATACATATTTGGATTTTGCATAGAACTTGGCACTCATTTAGATCTCCATTCTTTTTGCGGCGAAGCCCACAGCCAAGCATAATTTTTGTATTGAACTTGGCTCTCCTTTTTTACATTTATGTTTTTGGTGGGATAAATGTAATATATGGAAGTATACATTAAATTTCAGCTTAATCAGAGACCGCGAAGTGGTTGTTTAACTTATAAGATTTTATTCAACAAAACCCCTTCAACAAATAAATATACGGAGGCAAGCTAAATAAAAGTGTGTAGGTAATAATACCTGACGCAAAAGCTACGAACTGTGGTGTATAAAGTTGTCATCCCTCTGAGGCGGGGATGAGAGGAAACGTGCAGGAATCAACCAATAGCATCATCGGCTGCCCATCTCCGACTCAGCGGTAAGACAGCTTATTCCATGGTTAATTCCCGGACTTCTCTCATCTCCGCTTATCCTTGCCTCAGTACAAAGGCAGCTAAAAACCTTAAAGACTTAATCTACAGCATGACTCTGGAGGGCCAGCCGTACGCGACGGCGTCCTTTTGGGGATCGTGTCCTTCGGCGGCAAGCAGTGCGGGGACCCTCACTCCCCAGGGGTCTACAGCAGGGTGTCTGAGATGACGTCATGGGTGGAGCAGACCATCGCTGACAACGAGTGTTCAGAGGTGCCTGAGTTGCAGGAGAAAATCAAGCGAGCCAGGGAAAGGGAGCAGGATTTACAAAGGTATAATACGAGAAACAAGAATCCAAAATAATGTCAAGGGACCCAAAATTTACAACAAACTCCCTTCGGAAATAAAAAGTGCGGGTAGTACCCACGTATTTTAGAGTAAATTAAAAAGGTGGCTACTAAACCATACTTTTTACAGTCTCACAGAGTTTTATGACCTACCTAATTAGGAAAACGTTTAATTTAAAATCTAATTTAATAATTAAGTACCAATAAATAATGTATTAATAAATGAGTACCAATGTAATAATATTGTAATTTGACATGTAATATTATAAATAAATGACCATGACTATGACAAGACTAAGGTCAATAGGTAATTATACCAGTTAAGGTAAATACGTCTATTCTACAATTACCAGAATATGGTAAGTGTAAAGATAGTTATACTTAAAGCAATCTTTCGTCGATAAAGTAGCCTAATTATCGCCTTGGTAAAATTTCATCTAACCCTATCTAACATCTTCTTATAATTCTAGAAAAGACGCATTTACCTCAACTGGCGATATTAACCCGGTTGACCTCAAATTAATAATTTAGAAACCTCCAATATAACTGCGGTAACTATCGAGCTAAATCCTATCCATAGCAGGCTATGATCCTATCTAAGAACAATCGATGATGTATCACCGCGAACCGTAACAGAATCGAACAAGGTGTTTTGGAGATAAATGAAAACTTATGTACAGTCGACGTCAGAGATATGTATACACTTTTTCACCTTAATAAGGTGCAAAAGTGTATACATATCTTTGACGTCAACTGTACCTATGCACAAACACAACACACTAACAGACTGTCACCCTTTAGTAGTTTATGTAACTGTTACGTAATAAGGCCTAATTACGTACAGTTGCATACACTAATTTATCTACACTCATATTATTTATCCTAAATGCATTATTCGGAAACCATAGAATGGCCGCCATTTCACCGCCATGGCCAACTCGATTGTACCGGCGGTCGCGCGGGCGCGTGCAGGTGTACATTATGTTATCAAAACTCATAACACATCAATATTTGAGCATGTAAAGTTAAAATTACGTTATTGCCACGGATAAAAAGCTTATCATAGTAAAATCGGTTGTGGTAATGCTAGCCATTGCCTACCGTTTTCGAACAGGTTTTAGAGAACTTACAATGTGAGTGTAGATTAAATTCATAACCTAGTGTTTCCATATCCTAAACCTCTTTGATTTATGGGACCTATTAAGTTTGTATGGCGGGAAGTTCTTTTTTTTGCATTATCTAACTCAATTGTTTCGTACCGATTTTCTCCGAAATATAATCTACCATTTTACGAAAAGCCCTAAAATTTAAAAAGTGTGTTTAAGATCTATGACGAGGGTTAGTGCCTAAGAAAACCCTTCGGATTGGTTATAGTTTCCAGACAGTTGTCGTATGAAATCTAAAAGATCGCCATTACAATTACCTTTCAGCAGCCTTTCATAAATTACATAACTATAGCAGAGTCAAAAGCATCGTGCCGGTACGGCAATAAAATAAAGGAGGAACGCTGCGACGCGTAGCGGCTGCACATAGCGGGAGTGAGCGAGACGTCTAGCTTTAGGAGTTTCGACTTAATCGGTACGTTGCTTTTGGCCCAACTATAATAGTCCGCCTCGAACAGAGAACTCCTTCCTTCCAAACGAGTTTTGTAATATAACAAGACCCTTCTTCATGATTGTTTCGCGCCTTCAAGTTCCATAACCCCTTGATAGATCTTGCTGTATACGAACTCGTACATTATATGTATCTCTGCTACAACCCCAACAAATTTCAAAAAGATCAGAAAAACGTTACTAAAGTTATCGCGGAACAAACTCCCATAATCAAAACGCCATCGAAATGCCGAGATGTCCCAGTAGCCAGATGACAGTTGCATCCGAAGTTTACGCTTACGCTTACGCTCTGCTCGTTCGATTAATGTTACAGATTTAAAGCCCGCGTAGAAGACAAGAAGAACCGAATCAAGAATTGGTTACGAGAAACCTTAAAATCGCCGAGTTTCATAGAACTAGCCAAAAGAAAACTGAACGAGGCCCAAGCAATGCGCAGAAGTTTCTCAGAATCCCTAGACGAATTCCAGAACGCAACAGAGTTAGACGATTCTGCAATGGATGACATAAATCTGTCTAATCTCATACACGACAGGATCTTACAAAGCAATGATGGCAATGAGGATGAGAACATGCTGAGTACTTTGGCGCTTAGGGATATTATGTTGAATGAAGGTAAAGGGAAAACTGCTAATGACGGTTTTGAGGAGTTGCTGGAATTTGTGACGAGAGATGACCCAACGCCGCCACCCGAGTTACTTGCTCTACAAAATGTTACACTTTCTTGAGTAAGCGTTAGTGACCAATAAAATGTGACGTGATTGTCTTTAAATTTACCTTTAAAGTTAGAAAAAGTTCCAGCTTATAACAATTAAGTAAAATTGTTTTTATCCCTGAATTAGTACCCAACTGCCGATACTAATGTTTATTACAACGCGAATACGAAACACTCAGAGGCAATTTAAAATACTATATACCATCAACTGCACGGCTAGCACGTCTTGCAAGAGCGACTAAAGCCGCGAGTAGGGAAAACCTTCTCGCGCCTGTCAAAAATCTCGTTTTCCGATAGCATAACATGCACTCGCGGCTGCACGATTGCGACTCGCGATTTTTTTTTTTTTTATTACATTTATTACATAAATTAAGATTATTTGTTGAAACTAAACAAAATTGAAATATAATTAAATTCGTGAACCACGCCATCTGTGTTACTTTAGTGACACTGCCAATAAGTTGCGAGATGTAAACCATGCTTGCGTGTAGTGTACTTGAAGTTGCCGCTACGTGCTTCAAGATGTCGCGGGTGATCTTAATATTTCTCTTTACGATAAGTACCATAATGATACGAACATTACAACCGACTTCAAGATTTCGAAGAATAAGGTTCTCAATTCGTCGGGATCTTTGTTTTTGCTATATTTTTTTATGTATGTTCACCGATTATTCAAAGACGGCTCGACCGATTTGGAAAATTCTTTTTTTGTTTGACAAACAGTTGTTCCCATTGTCATCAGGTCAGGATCAGATGATGGGATCCTGGAGAAATCGAGCGAACTCTTCAACTATTATAGGCACACTTATAGTGCTTTGAGTATTTTTTACAGCAACTCGAGCATTTGCTGTTGGAAAGGTGGAGGCTAAGTGAAGTCGGTTTTTTTTTGTTTAAAATTATATTATTATTGTAGTGATTTAAACTCACACGATTTTCACTCTTTATTTTGACAAAACACGGGACTTAATCGAGAACACTTCGCGTCTGCCTTCGACCACGAACGTTACGACACTCGTCAGGGAAATAATAAAACCGGCCAAGAGCGTGTCGGGCCACGCTCAGTGTAGGGTTCCGTAGTTTTCCGTCCGTCACAGTAAGTGTCCCCACTTAAGAGTTTTTGAAAGCACGTCATTTCATTGTGATTTTGTAGAAATTACAGGTACAATAAACACCTGCTTATACGGGTAAATTACAAACTTAGTTCAGAAATTATTTTGTAATCTTTTTTCAAAAACTATTCAACTTATCAAGTTCAAAATAATTTTCCTAGAAAGTTTTTATAAAGTTCTACTTTTGAGATTTTTTTCATATTTTTAAAACTTATGGTTCAAAAGTTAGAGGGGGTAGGGGCACATTTTTTTTACTTCTGGAGCGATTATTTTTGAAAATATTTACATTACCAAAAAATGACTTTAATAAACCCCTATTCATTTTGAAATACCTATCCAACAATATATCACACGTTAGGGTTGAAATGAAAAAAAAATTATCACTCCCCACTTTACGTATAGGGGAGGTACCCTAATAAAACATTTTTTCCACTTTTTAGGGTTCCGTAGCCAAATAGCAAAAAACGGAACCCTTATGGATTCGTCATGTCTGTCTGTCTGTCTGTCTGTCTGTCTGTCTGTCTGTCTGTCCGTCCGTATGTCACAGGCATTTTACTCGGAAACTATACGATGTATCTGAATAAAATTTACCAAATATCAACATGTGACAAATCAATCGATAGGTCTTTCAAAATAACATTGAGGTTTCTTTGACTATTTTGTGATTAAGTGAATATTTTCTGAAATAAACGCTTCGAAAATCAGAAAAGTTGTGTAGCCCCCCCCCCCCCCCCCCCGTAACTTTTGAACCGTAAGTTCAAAAAATTTGAAGAGATGCGCCTTATCATATACTTTCTACGAAAATTGTTTTGAACATTAACGGTTCAGCCATTTCTGAGTTATTTCAAAAAACTTCTTCCATAGGCATCAGATACGACCTTTTGGTATTAGTTTGGTTCTTATCCCATTGAAGGTACGGAACCCTCCTATGCGTGGTCCGACACGCACTTGGCCGGTTTTTATTTTACCACTTTGTCGGCGTGATTGATATACATATTAGTACCAAATTTCAGCTTTCTAGTGCTAACGGTCACTGAGATTATCCGCGGACGCACGGACGGACGGACAGACATGGCGAAACTATAAGGGTTCCTAGTTGACTACGGAACCCTAAAAAGTAGGATATTATTATTATTTTTAATGTATACACCTTTACCGATTATTCAATGACAGCGGCTGGTCCGATTTGGAAAATTATTTTTTGTTTGAAATAGTATACTTGGCATCAGTTGGTCCCGTTGATATCATCAGATCAGGATCTGATGATGAGATCATGGATAAATCGAGGGAACTCTTCAAATAAAGATGTTTGTAGCTAGGCGCAAAACTTTAAGGGGATGATAGATGAGGTGTTTTGAACATTTTTAGCAATACATGTCTTAGGCAAAATTTATTTAATTTGTAGTGATTTTCGTAGTAAATAACCTAATCATTTTTATATTTAATAAATTAATTGATAAACAAACAAACATTTTCGCGTAAGACGTGTATTGCTAAATTGTTAGTGTAAAAAGGTAGTGCTCCTTAAAGCTTTGTGCCTCGCTACCAAACCGCGCGAGGCAACCGGATGGCTCGCGGTATTTAAGCTCCTGAAGTGATGAGGAACCGCCCGGTGCAACCCGAACTGACCCAACTTGGACTGGATCGGAAATACTCATCACTTCAGGAGCTTAAATGCCGCAAGCCATCCGGTTGCCTCGCGGTCACTGAAACTACGCATCATTGATTTAACTATAGGTTCTTTTTAGGGTTCCGTAGTCAACTAGGAACCCTTATAGTTTCGCCATGTCTGTCCATCCGTCCGCGGTTAATCTCAGTGACCGTTAGCACTAGAAAGCTGAAATTTGGTACTAATATTTATATCAATCACGCCGACAAAGTGGTAAAATAAAAACTGGATTTTTTTTATTTATTAGGGTACCTCCTCTATACATACGTAAAGTGGGAAGTGATTTATTTTTTCATTTGAACCCTAACGTGTGATATATTGTTGGATAGGTATTTAAAAATGAATAGGGGTTTAGTAAAATCATGTTTTGGTAATGTAAATATTTTCAGAAATAATCGCTCCAGAAGTAAAAAAATGTGTCCCCCCCCTCTAACTTTTGAACCATAAGTTTTAAAAAGATGAAAAATATCTCAAAAGTAGAACTTTATAAATTTTCTAGGAAAATTATTTTGAACTTGATAGGTAGGGCTTTTGAAAAAAAATTACAAAATAATTTCTGAACTAAGTTTGTAATTTAACCGTATAAGCAGGTGTTTATTGTACCTGTAATTTCTAAAAAATCACAATGAAATGTAAAAACTTTCAAATAAAGTAAAAACGGTGAAAATCGGTTCACGCAATAAAGAATTATCCCATAAAAATCATCTTCCATACTTTAAGCTCGCGCGCAATAGTTTACTTAATTTGCCGACAGATGTCGCTGTACGTGGAACGCTCATATCCTACATGACGGTGTTAATTTAACTCTTAAGTGGGTACACTTACTGTGACGGGCGGAAAACTACGGAACCCTACACTGAGCGTGGCCCGACACGCTCTTTCCCGGTTTATTGTTTAAAATTATTGATGTGTCGCCCGTTTTGTTTTAGGTATTATTATAATCTACACTGCTGGGCTCTGGCCCTCTTCGACCAAAAAGTGAAGTCGTTCCATTCTTTCTAGTATCCCATGGCGTATATTCGTGGCATTCTCGGTAATAAGGTTCAACAGTTGAGAGAAAAATGTAAAAGGACTATCCGGATTAGACATGGGTCGTTCACGAGTGATTGATTAAATGTTTAAATTATCTATATCTTGTGATTCAACTCACTCACTCTTCAACAAACACAGTGTTTACAGTGTTACTTGCTCGCTCTTTCCGACTTATGATATGATTCGGATGAGCCAGCCGAATCAAACGAATGAGACGATGCGAATATACGAAAAGATCAATTGAGCGAAATGAGTGATACATATCTCCGCGAGCGAGAGATATGAATCAATCTTTTTACCTCAGTGAAGCGTTTTGCGCATCTCTAATCCGGATACAAAGATTACCTATGGACCTATGGACCCTACATGAAGAAGTAAAATTTGAGGCACAGAATCTGGCGATTTAATACCGTTCCATTGAGTTGCCGTCTCCTTCTGCAGGATCGTTGATGAACTCCTTTTCAATTATGAAAGGAATGTATCCTCCATAGGGCGTGATCTTTTGGGACAGCACGGCTAGCACAAGTGTGCAGCGATAGTATGTAGTGGGTGAGAAAGACATCTGTCACTTTCTAACTGTATTCATCGGATGTGTTCATGAAAAACTTTATTACTAAGTTTAACTACTAAGTTTAATTACTAAGTTTTTTTAAGAGATTAATGTAATTATATATTTTTATTCTTATTCGTTTAATAGCAATAAAAAACCGGCCAAGTGCGTGTTGGACCACGCATAATGGAGAGTTCCGTTCCTTCAATGGAATAAAACCAAATTCAAATTCAATGGAAAAAATCGTATCTGATGCTTATGGAATAAGTTTTTTGGAGATAACTCAAAAATGGCTAACCGATAATGTTCAAAATAATTTTCGTAGAAAGTATACGATGAGGCACATCTTCCCAAATATTTCATATTTTTCGGACTTACGGTTCAAAAGTTGCAGGGGGGGGACACACTATTTTTCTGAATTTCGAAGCGATTATTTCAGAAAATATTCACTTAATCACAAAATGCTCAAAAAAACCTTAATGTTATTTTTAAAGAACTATCGATTGATATGCCACATGTTGATATTTAGTTATAATTTTTTTTTTATTTAGTTAGGTACCTACATGTATGGAGCCCCTCCTAAAAATATTATTTTCTGCAATTGAACTACATAACTAAGTAGCGCATACAAAATACACTTTATGTGTAAATTTTATTAAGATACGTTCTTTAGTTTCCGAGTAAAATGGCTGTGACATACGGACGGACGGACAGACGGACATGACAAAACTATAAGGATTTCGATTTTGCCATTTTGGCTACGGAACCCTAAAAAAAACTGATTAAACATATTTTTATTTATTTTAGTTTGCCAACAGGTGGTATACAATATACTTTTTAAAACTAGGCAAAAAATTTGCTTGCTTGAGTATCCACCCAATTACAGGCAAACACGACATGCACATAAAAAAGAAGCTATTGCTTACATATAGTTCTTAATCTAAGAAGGATTGAAACAAATTTTCAGAATAAGGTCTATAACACTAAAGTACTTAATCTAACAATATTTCTGTAAAGTTGCTTAGGAAGTGAAACATAACTTATAGCAAAGTGAAACATAACATAAAATGTGAATTTTAGAATTAGAGATTACTCTTGAGTTTACGTAAATATTTTTTGTATTGGTAATGTAACATTTTTAACATATCTACTCTATTCTGTTTGTAAACTAAATTGTGCTCTTTACAAATTCGTGGTATTATATTGTGGGATCCAACATTTCTATAAATTTTATATGAGAAAGGCCGAAAATTGACTAAACTGCTACATGTGATAAAACCGGCCAAGAGCATGTCGGGCCACGCTCAGTGTAGGGTTCCGTAGTTTTCCGTCCGTCACAGTAAGTGTCCCCACTTAAGAGTTAAAATAACACCGCCATGTAGGATGTGATAGCGTTCCACGTACAGCGACATCCACCGGCAAATTAAGTAAACTATTGCGCGCGAGCTTAAAGTATGGAAGATGATTTTTATGGGATAATTCTTTATTGCGTGAACCGATTTTCACCGTTTTTAGGGTTCCGTAGTCAACTAGGAACCCTTATAGTTTCGCCATGTCTGCCCGTCCGTCCGTCCGTCCGTCCGCGGATAATCTCAGTGACCGTTAGCACTAGAAAGCTGAAATTTGGTACTAATATGTATATCAATCACGCCGACAAAGTGGTAAAATAAAAAGTGGAATTTTTTTTTTATTAGGGTACCTCCCCTGTACGTAAAGTGGGGAGTGATTTTTTTTTTCATTTCAACCCTAACATGTGATATATTATTGGATAGGTATTTAAAAATGAATACGGGTTTCCTAAAATCATTTTTCGATAATGTAAATATTTTCGGAAATAATCGCTCCAGAAGTAAAAAAATATGCGTCCCCCCCCCCTCTAACTTTTGAACCATAAGTTTTAAAAATATGAAAAAAATCTCAAAAGTAGAACTTTATAAAAACTTTCTAGGAAAATTATTTTGAACTTGATAGGATGAATAGTTTTTGAAAAAAAAATACAAAATAATTTCTGAACTAAGTTTGTAATTTAACCGTATAAGCAGGTGTTTATTGTACCTGTAATTTCTACAAAATTACAATGAAATGACGTGCTTTCAAATAAAGTAAAAACGGTGAAAATCGGTTCACGCAATAAAGAATTATCCCATAAAAATCATCTTCCATACTTTATGCTCGCCCGCAATAGTTTACTTAATTTGCCGTAGATGTCGCTGTACGTGGAACTCTCATATCATAACTCTTAAGTGGGGACACTTACTGTGACGGACGGAAAACTACGGAACCCTACAGTGAGCGTGGCCCGACACGCTCTTGGCCGGTTTTTACTTTATTTGAAAGCACGTAATTTCATTGTGATTTTGTAGAAATAACAGGTACAATTAACACCTGCTTATACGGTTAAATTACAAACTTAGTTCAGAAATTATTTTGTATTTTTTTTTCAAAAAGTATTCAACCTATCAAGTTTTTATAAAGTTCTACTTTTGAAATTTTTTCATATTTTTAAAACTTATGGTTCAAAAGTTAGAGGGGGGGGGGCACATTTTTTGAAGTGAAAACTTCTTTAGCGGCGCTGTGCACTTTTTGTGATGGGGAAAAATGTTAAACTCGCGTCAGGTCACGTGACCGTCAGATTCGTCAGATTGAAAATTCGTAAGACGGACACGTGACCTGATCGAATAATATATTAATAATTCCGTCGAGGGGTACGGTAGACCCGAATGAAATTATGCTCAAATGAAAAAAACGTAAAAAAGTAAAAGTTTTGAATCGAAGACATATATGGGCAAAATTCGGATTTTCGCGTATTTTGCATTTAAAATTGTTAATTTAATGACAAATGGTCGGCCATATTACATATTTTAATGGTTGATAACTTGACAGTGAGGGGTGCGTTCGGAAATTGTGAACTATGTTTACGTCCGGTATATTTGATATTCAAGTTTTCACTTCTGCCGGCACTCCCGGAGTGCAACCCGTTGTTTCTACTTTTGGAGCGATTATTTCCGAAAATATTTACATTATCAAAAAATGATTATAGTAAACCCGTATTCATTTTTAAATACCTATCCAACAATATATCACACGTTAGGGTTGAAACGAAAAAAAAATCACTCCCCACTTTACGTATAGGGGAGGTACCCTCCTAATAAAACATTTTTTTCCACTTTTTATTTTACCACTTTGTCGGCGTGATTGATATACATATTAGTACCAAATTTCAGCTTTCTAGTGCAAATGGTCACTGAGATTATCCGCGGACGGACGGAGAGACATGGCGAAACTATAAGGGTTCCTAGTTGACTACGGAACCCTATAAAGGCAACATCTTTTTTTTTTGCGGTCTTCGAGTAGGAAGATACTAACTATTGCCGGTGACTGTACAACGTACAATGTTATCGCCTACCACAAGTTGTTGAATTTAAACTTTCGTGACACATATTAGCACTATTATCACTCCATGCGGCTGTACTCACTTGTGTTCAGTTACTACGCGCTATATATGTTTCGGAAAGCTTAGGTCTCCATCCTCAAGCACAAAGAGTGTTAGGCGAACCAAGCCAAGTCCCGTCGTTGCGGGGCCGCGTCGTCAACTGCCGGTGGCCGGCGTGCGCGGTCTGATAGAGCTTGTTGAGGGTGATCTTGCGCCGGCGCTGCCAGAGTGTTTGGCAGCGTATTTGGTTCATTCGACATTAGCAACGATAAGCAAACCACATTCACTGTGTCCACTAGATAAGTGAGTACAGCCGCATGGAGTGATCCAACAAAGTTTCAAATATATAATTAGTTATTCTAAAAATTATTATTTAAATTGGTGAAACAAGCATAACTAGTAGAGATGCGTGAATTGTATCAGATCAGCTGGATGGCGCACATATAGGTACAGCGTGGCTATGGGTTGCCGCAGGACTTGCAGGCGTAAGATCTTTCGTAGGAGGACGTGTACGTAGCTTGCTAAGTTATATATCCTAGTCGTAGAGATGCGTGAATTGTATAAAGACGATCAGCTGGGTGGCGCACACGGACAGCATAGTTATCGGTAGTTGTAGACCGGGTGGTAGCAGACGCCAGGCCTTGCGAAGCGGAGGGCGAGCGCGTATGTAGCGCGCCAACTGCGATAGCTGGGCGCGGGTACTCTCATCTGCATACATAAAACAAAGTATCAGTTGATTTACGATGTATATACGATGCTGTACGCTGTGTACGACGTCAATAGGAGATACAAGATGATCTGATCAAAATTGTCCCAACTCTCATTCTATTTGAGCAGGGATGTACGGCCTTGCTATAAAGGCTGGTGATGATAATTACTTATCTGAAGCTCTTGAGGGATCGGCCCTTGTTGAGCAATGGAGTTTCTACTGGTATGATAATACTAACCATGTTCGACTAGCGGTTTGTAGACCAATAGAGCCAACTCATCAGCTCCGCACACGTCCGACACGCACATCTGCACCGTGAGGTGCAGCGACGAACTTTACTATCATAATAATAAGAACCTTGTTCGACTAGCAGCCGCTCGTGGACCAGTAGGCCCAGCTCGTCCGCCCGTGTTTGCATCAGCTCCGTGCATACAGCCGGTATGAACATCTGCACCGTGAGGTGCAGCGACGGACTTTACTATCATAATAATAAGAACCTTGTTCGACTAGCAGCCGCTCGTGGACCAGTAAGCCCAGCTCGTCCGCCCGTGTTTGCATCAGCTCCGTGCATACAGCCGGTATGAACATCTGCACCGTGAGGTGCAGCGACGGACTTTACTATCATAATAATAAGAACCTTGTTCGACTAGCAGCCGCTCGTGGACCAGTAAGCCCAGCTCGTCCGCCCGTGTTTGCATCAGCTCCGTGCATACGGCCAGTACGCACATCTGAACCGTGAGGTGCAGCGACGGACTTTACTATCATAATAATAAGAACCTTGTTCGACTAGCAGCCGCTCGTGGACCAGTAGGCCCAGCTCGTCCGCCCGTGTTTGCATCAGCTCCGTGCATACAGCCGGTATGAACATCTGCACCGTGAGGTGCAGCGACGGACTTTACTATCATAATAATAAGAACCTTGTACGACTAACAGCCGCTCGTGAACCACAACCAGCAGGCTCAGCTCGTCCGCCCGTACTTGAATCAGCTCCGTGCATACGGCCAGTACGCACATCGGCACCGTGAGGTGCAGCGATGGACTTTACTACTCTGATAATAAGAACCTTTTTCGACTAGCAGCCGCTCGTGGACCAGTAGGCTCAGCTCGTCCGCCCGTGCTTGCATCATCTCCGCGCACACGGCCGGTACGCACATCAGGACTGTGAGGTGCAGCGCGTAAGCACAGTTGCAGCCAAGATCCACCCATGACTGCACAAAGGTGTCTCTCAAGCTTTTTTGCTCTCAGCTAATACACTTCAGGACGATGAAAATGAGTCATCTTGTATGGGCATACAATTGACCTGTTTTCATTGTCCTTGTGTATATTTTCAATCTAAGCTACACAAACACTCTTAAAGACGAATATGAAGATTCAAAAGTCGTTGAAATGTGTTTTTCTTAAGGTTCTGCCGACACCATTAGGAGACCAGCACAAAAGCAAAATGGTACAATTAGTACAGTAAAGATACGGTTGCGTGAAACATTAATTTATAATAGCCTGATTTTTTTATTTTTCATTCTTATGGGATATTTATAGATAATATATGCAAAAATCCTACCAAATTTTCACCCTGAAGTAGTTATAGGTAAATAGGTAAAAAAAATATATAAAAAATTGTATATTTTTATTTACAATAATATCAATTATTTTTATTTGTAAACATGACGATATTTAAGTCTTCTTTCTGTTGAAAGCGAGAAACAAGTAATCGTGGCCATGTAAAACCACATAATTTACGAAATGTACGGCGCGGGCGATATATATCCTAATTCGTTACAAACAAATAGTAATAAGTGGTAGTTTGTTCTTACATATTTTAAAAGACTTAGAAACGATATATTCATAAAAATCCTACAAGAAAAACGCTTGTAGTATGTGTGTACATATTTGTGGCGGTTAGCGAATAACGATATTTTGTAGGATTTCATTGCGTAAATAATACTGGTATCATGATATATCCGTTACACTATAAATATTAGCTACTAGCTTTCCGCCCGCGACTTCGTCCGCGTATAATACGGTTTTTATAAAGGGTCTGGCTCCCAATAGCATGTTCTTAAAAAGTTATTTTTTGTTTAACAACTATCATTTGTCATTAGGTCTCAAACTTTTTATCGATTATAAAACTACACATAGACATAAAAAAGTTAGATGTACTTACAAAAAGTTTTATGCATCTAATAAACAAATGTACCGTATTATTTGCGTAAGACTTCTTTGTATACAATATTTGTGGTAGTTTTATTTGGCGATAAAATAACCAGGCTACTCTTACAGCTTACTCTGGAACATGCAACGTAAAATTGCCCGTGAGAGAAACAGTTCTCTCTCAAGTCAATGCGTGCCATTTTTAATGACTGCCCTTGAGATTTATTAATTGTCATGGCAAAGCACAGTTTGAGAGGAAACTGAATCCTTTTAAACTCAAACGGGTAGTCTGATGGAATAATGGGTATCCTCGGAATAAAACTATTTCGCCTTGTGCACAACCTGTAATTACTATTGCTTCTACAATATTTATATGGAGAGCTTTTATTTTTAATCTGGTACCATTACATAATTTACGCGGCCTGAGATTTCGAATCAACATGACAGGTGCTCCAACTTTAAGTGTGAGAAAGTGGGGTGGAAGCCCCGTAGGGTTTAAACTATTTAAAAACTCTATAAGATAGTTGACTGCATCATCAGTTTGTATTACCGAATCGAAAGATATATACTGGAAGGTTGATGCTTCAAAACTATTCAGATGTAATTCATTAATTACTGCTGCGTGATCATTTTTAGGGGTTAATATAGCGCGCTCGCATAACCATTCGTTTGATTTATTTTGTATGTTTTTATGTCGGGATATATTTTTAATGTCAGTTCGTGTAGTTACTATCGTACATAAATTGGATTGAATGGTTATTGTGCCGTCCATGGACGGGTAGTCCCCATCGCCTATTTTAAGTAACAGATCTGCAAAAAGCCCAGCTGTCTCATCTCATCACCTATCAAACGAACACTCATTTTTTTGTGTAATGAAAGTTTTTGAATTAACGGCCACAAAAAAGATGATTTAATGCAAGCTTTCACTTCATCTGCCCTTGTGCCTCGAGTTACAACAGGCAATGTTTGCCTAAAATCTCCAGATAACAAAACAGTGACTCCACCCATCAGACTATTATTTTCTCTTATAACTTTGAATGTTCGGTTAACACTTTCGCAACCAGGTTAAATTTTGAACACTACCCCAGAAACCGACAGAACCAGCCAGGCGGGCTACGACGTGCAATGCAATGCCGCGCGCCGCGTGCCCGGCATCTGAGCAAACATTACGAGTGCCTACCAGGCGGGTTCTCGGTAGTCAAAGTGTTAAGAGCCTCTAATCCACCCTTATGCGCCATTGTACATTCATCCCAAATTATACGTTGACACTCTTTTAAAACTTTCGCCAAATTACTTTGTTTGGTGATGTTACATGTTGGTGACTCTTGTTGGGCCAAGTTTAGAGGCAGTTTCAAAGCAGAGTGAGCTGTTTTGTCTCCTTCCAGTAAAGTAGCAGCGATACCTGAAGAGGCAACCGCTAAAGCTATTCCACGAACCTTGCGTATTTGGGCTAACAAAAGATTCAAAACAAATGTTTTACCGGTGCCTCCGGGTGCATCGAATTAATATATGACTGAGGTTGAATCTTGTAAAATTGCAGCAGCTTGCAAAGAAAAATGTACGTGGACGGAAAACATCTTCCTAACAATGTATGGTAAAAAAAAACTATTTCAACAAACAAATATTATTATAGGTACCTACTAATACCGAAAGATGAAAAATAATTAACATTCTAGAGGGTCAATGTGTAATCTAAATGTAAATGTTTGAAATACGTTCATTTTTTCTACTCAATGGAATACAATCAACGGCAAAAACATATTTATGATGAGACCGGTAACGCCATCTACTGGGAAGTAGTGAACCTAATAAGTGAATAAGTGTTGGAATACGGAAAGATCGCCGTGGAATTTTTCAAAAAACACAAAGCTGAAAGTCTCTAACACAAAATAAAAATTTCTCCAATAGGAACTTTGCACCTTTTACAAAGTTATAAGTCTCTAACTCTAAAAAAGAAGTTTCTTCCATATAAATTTTGCACCCTTATTTTACCCTCTTAGGGTTAGAATTTAGCAAAACGCTGAAAACACTTTCTTTGGAGTTAAGTTCGTAACCTTTTTACGAATTTTTAAGTCTTCAGCTCAAAACAAAATCTCCCATACAAATTTTCTACCCCTATTTGATCCCCTTAGGGGTAGAATTTTCAAAAATCCCTTGCAAACGTCATAAAAGTAAGCTCTGGACCAAATTTGAAGTTTCTAGTTCCAGTAGTTTCGGCTGTGCGTTGATGGTAGATCAGGACTTCTTCTTTTATATGTTTAGAGTAGCTTTCCGCCCCGCGACTTCGTCCGCGTATAATAGCACCTTCGCACCCCTATTTAAGGCGCTGGGCGCTGAATGTGGCCGAAAACTGTTACTTTCTAAGGGATATATCTCAATAACAAGTCATTCAAAATATTTGAAAAAAATATATGTTAATAACCATTTCATGTACAACATTGTCAACGTTTGAATAACTCGTGTAACGTATAGTTTCTCCGTTATTTAAATGTAACGAAATGTCGTTTTACGGCTTATTCGATTTAAAATATTGTTGAACTAAAAAATGTGTACTACAGAACACTACAAACTCAACGTAGGATATTTAAATTGATCAAATTTTCTTAAACAACTTCATCATAATTCCACATTTCGTGCGTTGGTAGCTCGAAAACGGCGTTGCTGGCAGTCGTGAGCTAGCTTTGAGACGAGGAGGCTGTGTCGCTCGTCGCTCCGTGCTTCCCTTGTACTACATATACTTGTGATTGGCCCGTGAGCAGTAATATCGGACTTACTGTGCCTGAAGACTAAATAACTGCAGAGGGTTCATGCGATGCGGACATAACGTGTCTTCCCGGAATCTATAAAGTATATTTAGACGTTTTATCTTTTAAGATAATGTTCTCGTATGCATGTTTATGTACGATCGTATAAAATGTGTATTTTATTTAGATTATAATACAAGTAAAAAACAAATAAAATTAAAATGGAGGAAAGAACAAAAATCATGAATCTCATAATTCTCTGAAAACAAATTTGGTCATGTAAGTAAACTACAATTATTATGTTTTTAGTAGACTAATGCATCACGCAAAATAGGCGTTAGTCGTCGAGTTGTGGTCTCTCTGCTAGTACTGCAATACAATAGACTAATAATCAATTTAATAAAAACTCCGAAGCACCGAATTTATTTAAACATATTTATTTAAGAATACCGTGTTCTAAACGAATGTAGTATGCGTTTTTTTTTAAAGACTAAACACAATTTTTAATGTTATAATTTATACTAATTTATCAAATCAAGAAATTGCGAAGTAAACTGCAAGGGATTGCATATAAACCAGCCAAGAGAATGTCGGGCTATGCTCAGTGTAAGGATCCGTAGTTGCAGGCCTGTTACAATACATCCATTCAAAAGGTAGTTTATAAAGAGATGTTTTGTGGCACTTACGTTATTTTACTATAGGTATCACCCAAAAACGGCTCAACCGATTTTATTCCATATAGTTTTTATTGAAAATACGTAATAAGTATTTCAATGGCCTCACTTCCAGGAATTTTTCCAAATTTTTTGGACCCACGGTTCAAAAATCAAAGAGTATGTTTTACTTTCGAAGCTATTATTTACGAAAGTATTCGTTTTATCCAAAATTTGTTTAAGGCTTATTCTTCTTGAAAGACCTATCCAACAATGTGTTTCAGATACTTATTGTTTTACTACTTTGTAGGCGTAATTAAAACACATACTCATACCAAATTTCAGTGTACTAACTATCACTGAGCAAAGCCTGATTGAGATTCTAATAAAAAATGGCTGATATTTAAGAGTTCAATGTATGTAAGAATAAAGGAAAAAAAGCTTTTTTTTTATACCACGACGCTGGCAAACAAGCATACGACCCACCTGATGGAAAGCAGTTATAAAGACTATGGATGCCTGCAACCCCAGAAGATTCACATGCGCGTTGACTACCCTAAAAAAAACTTTTCACACCACCTGCTCGACAATGACAAATTATATATCATGCAAACCTCACCGAAAGCAAATCATTATAGCCCTTGGCTTTACCCGGGTTATAATGTTGTACTAAATCTCATTATAACCCGCTGGTTAATAATGTGATTTCACTTCCCATAGTTCTTATTGTTATGTTCTTAAAGTCTAATTTGGTAAAGTCCGCACGGTGCACAGCCCCGCGACGCCAGCCGGGGCCCGCGCCGCCGCGTCGAACTGATTTGAAAATCGAATTTATTCGGAAAATCGTGCTGGCCACCTTTTTTAAATACCTAAAACAAATGCCGCGAGTGTCATAAGACGCTGCAGTATACGGAGTAAAACTGCAGGTTCTATAAAAATTAAAGATAAAATTTTAATAAAATGGACTAATGTATCAAGAATCAATTTTTAGGGTTCCTTAGCCAAATGGCAAAAAACAGAACCCTTAGGGATTCGTCATGTCTGTCTGTATGTCTGTCCATCCGTATGTCACAGCCATTTTACTCGGAAACTATACGACGTATCTGAATAAAATTTACACATAAGGTGTATTTTGTATGCCGCTACCTACTTAGTTATGTAGATTTGAAAAAAAAATTAGGGGGGGGGGCGCTCCATACATGTAACTATTTTTTTGACTAAATATCAACATGTGACACATCTGTGACAGGTCTTTAAAAATAACATTGAGGTTTCTTTGACCATTTTGTGATTAAGTGAATATTTTCTGAAATAATCGCTTCGAAAGTCAGAAAAATAGTGGCCCCCCCCTGTAACTTTTGAACCGTAAGTCCAAACAATATGAAAAAAATTGAGGAGATGCATCTTATCATATACTTTCTACGCAAATTATTTTGAACATTATCGGTTTAGCCATTTTTGAGTTATCTCAAAAAAAAACTTAGGCACCAGATACGACCTTTTGGTATTAGTTTGGTTCTTATTCCATTGAAGGTACGGAACCCTCTTATGTGTGGTCCGACACGCACTTGGCCGGTTTTTACTTTTGATTTACTTTAATAAAAATCCGTTTCTAGTAGCCTTAGCTATATTATTGTCTCGCAAGAGGTGAGAAAAGTAGAGTATACCCCTCGGGGATAAAGCTGTTTTTGTCACGGGCGCGCTTGAACCCCTCACTGCACTCAGGACTCAGTCTTAATTCCCTCGCTTCGCTCGGGAATTAACTCATAACCCCCTCGCTGCGCTCGGGAGTAAAATCTGGAGTCCTTAGTTACGTTCAGGATTCAATATTGCGCCCGTGACATAAAACAGTGCTTTATCCCCTTGGTGTACAATCTACTATTACTATGTCGGTGAAATAAATACAAATTTTATATTCATTATCAACACAAAGTAAATAAATAAATTACTAGTAAGGGTTAATACTACCTATCAAATATCTTTAAAGGACCGCCCAAGTTTGTATCGGACCACGCATATTGTAGGGTTCCGTAGAAAGTAGTTTCTTGGAGATAACTGAAAAACGGATAAACCGATAATATGTGAAATAATTATCGTAGAAATTAAGTACTAAGGCTTCTTGGTTTTTTTTTCATATTTTTTAGACTTACAGATTAAAAGTTAGATGGGGAGCCTATTATATTTAGACTTTCGAACAAATATTTCTGAAAATATTGACTTAATAAAACAGTTTTAAAAATCCTCTATATATATAAAATATTTTTAAAACCGTATCGTACAACATGTTCATATTTACAAAAAAATATATTTTTGACATTTAGTTTGGCATATGTATGTATGGAGTGCCTCCCCTAAAAGTTTTTTAGCAATTTAGCCAGAAAACTAAGTAGCGGCACATGAAACACACTAGTGGCGGTACTTCCATACAAGCCCAAAAGCCGGGCTTGCCCTAGTTGCCTCACCGAAATTACGTATTTTAATCGTCGCGCTAAATAACCCGTATTAATTATTTCGAGTGAGCTGTTTATAAATTTTGCCACACGCAACAAAGTGTCGCCACTGCCGCGCAAACGACTGAGGCAAACGAAACTAAACATAGCACATGCTATCCCGCTCGCACTCACCGCCGCCGCCACCTTGCAAGCGGCATGTAAGCGGGCATTCATTTCGCCTATACAAATCGCCCTATTGGTGTCTGTACAACGAGCAACAATTTTTGCCCGGTGTACCTATAGCAAAATACGGCGATTTAAAACCAGCTTTTTGCTGTGAAGTTGGCCGCATGCCGTAAGATCGCGCGACGCAAGTGAGCGTTAACGGACAACTTCAAGTGTATTATATTACAAAAGTCGAATTTGATATGCAAATTAATTGTTTGAGCAAGTAAATGTGAATTGAATGGTATTGTGGTGAGGTGAGGTTACGAGTTAGTAAAAGTGCTTAATTCTTTTGTAAAACTTGTAAAAGTGTTAAAATTACTTATTAATAATGGATGAAGCCGTTCCTTGTGACTGTTTGAGGTACGTCCAAGTGTTGATCATGATCAACAAAGGCAAGGTAAAATCTCTGAAGTTTGTTCAAAATCAATGTGTCGTTAAACCTAATACCCGGCTTGTGTTATTTGTAGGCATGTCTCAGATAAACCAGTTGCATAAGCGAAAATTTAGTAGGGCTGCTTACAAAATACACTAGGCTAGATTGTTACTTGTTTTCATTCTAAATAACTTATATTGCTGTTGTAGCATTTTTTTTTCGAAAGATGATGACATTTTGAGTATATAAAGATTGAATAGTTAGTACGAAATCATGTCTTTAGGCTTGCCCTACTCCAAACCTCTGGGCACGCTACTGAAACACACCTCTAGATAAAATTTCAGTAATATATGTTTTATAATAAAAATGGCTTTGACATACGGACGGACAGACGGACATGTTTCAAAAAACTTTTAAGGGTTCCGTTTTTGCCATTTTGGCTATGGAACCCTAAGAAGTGTTTGCGCTGTGTTATATTTTAAAGATCTAAATTTAATGGGCTTTAAAGCTCTCATGACAATTGTATGACGATTTCGTGCACAAATACCGCTCCTTACATGTGCAATTTTACTATACGCAACTCGCAACAGGCTTAGTTTTGTTAATTTATCGTAATCAAGTGAATTTTTACGGTTAATATTTAAAATCGCAATAAAAAAATAACCATCTATTAAGCTCACTTGCACAGCAAAAAAAATCCAAATCCACATGAAAACACCGCTTTGATGTGCATTCAGTTTTTTTTGCTATAATAGTCAGTATTTTTTTATTTTTCTGATATGCGGAATATTTTTAACCATATTTCGTAAATTCGTAAATATTTTGCCGCTCACTGTACTTTAAATTCAAAATCTAGGTTTTTATTTTTTTACATAAAAATCTACTAATCGAGATCGTTATTACTTATCTTATTTAATAGGTAAGTAGCATTCCTAAAAAGGTCACCGTAGTACTTAATCACAGTATTCAAATCACAAAACATCCGCACAAGGATTATAATTATTATAAAGCTGCCCGCCTCTGAGTAAAGTCATATTCTTTGAACATTGTTGCGGTGCATCGCGGTGGATTTACGTACGATCGAAATGAGAGGAGTACGCAGGTGGCGCGGGTAGAGAGCGCCCAAACGCTCAAGGACACTCCGGCGACAATCGTCTTAACTCCCTCAGGGGTAGAATTTTCCATAACGCTGAAAGGACTATTATTGTATTTTAATAAGATATCTTCCCACATATGAAACAAGGAAGCCGGGAGAAAATAACACACATCAGTACTAACTTTTATAAGCAATTATATTCCGACCCCAATTCAGTTCACGCAGGTCAATCTCCCGTCAATTACTTTTGTCCTGATTCCATCCCACCCATTACTGGCCACGAGGTTCATCTTGCTCTCGCGAAGATGAAATACGGGAAAAGCCGATGAGGACGGCATCACGACAGAGGTAATAAAGATAGGAGAACCTTCACTCTTACCAATATGCGATATTACCAATCTTTTCAATTCCATTTTGAAATCAGGTAAATTTCCAGAAAAGCTGTGCCATTCAAACATTGTCTTATTACACAAGAAAGGCGATAAATCGGACATCAATAATTATAGACCCATTAGCCTTGTTTCACACCTCTATAAAGCCTTTATTAAAGTAATCGAACGTAGAATTTCTGGTAAATTAGACAGTAACCAACCTCCAGAACAGGCCGGGTTCCGACCAGGACTTTCTACCACAGACCACTTACAAACCCTAAATCAGATGATTGAAAAGTATCACGAATTTAACCTCCCTCTTTATTTATCCTTTGTAGATTACAGGAAAGCTATTGACAGTTTAACCCACACATCCATATTTAACGCACTACAAGACCAAGGCATAGAATCCACATATATTCACAGCTACCGACCTCTGCGACATGCTGCAAGACCTAAGCATGGCAAGCCTTGAGGTTGGATTAGTGATGAACATGTCAAAGACTAAGCTCATGACCAATAGCGCACCAATACGAGTAGAAGTGGACGGGAGAGAAATAGGATATGTCCATGAGTATGTATACCTGGGCCAAATAGTCTCCTTCCAGGCACGGCAAGACAAAGAAGTCGCAAGACGGACCGAGAATGCCTGGAGGAGCTTCTGGTCTATTAAGGAGTACATGAAGGGAAACCTTCCTATACCGCTAAAACGAAAACTCATGTACATGTGCATTCTCCCCATCCTTACGTACGGAGCGCAGAAAGTTCAAAAATCCAAACTCAAGGTTTGTCAGCGGGCCATGGAGCGTAGTATTTTGAGCGTGAAATTAACCGATCGCATTAAAAATACAATACTACGCTCCAAAACGCGAATCACTGATGTAGCTGAAACAGCCGCCAAGCTTAAATGGGACTGGGCAGGACACGTCTGCCGTATGCCGGATGCTCTGTGGGCCAAAACTGCCACCCGTTGGGTCCCATAGATTGTAAGGCGTCACGGTAGACCTCGTCGGAGATGGCGGGACGAGCTTGACGTCTTTGACAGAGACTAGTGGGAGACTGCAGGGGATAGGGATGCGTGGAGAAATAGGAGGGAGGCCTTTGCCCAGCAGTGGGACAATATTGGCTAATAATGATGATGAATGATCTTCCCACAAATTTAAAAGTCTCTAGCTCAAAAAAGTAATTTCCCTCATGCAAACTTAACACCCCTATTTACGAGTAACTCCCTCAGGAGTGGAATTTTCCAAAACACTGAAATTAGTTTTATTGTGTATTAATAAGTAATTTTCCCACAGAGTTTAGTGTCTAATTTAACGGCCTCCTAGCCTAGTTGGTAGTGACCCTGCCTATGAAGCCGGAGGTCCCGGGTTCGAATCCTGGTCAGGGCATTTATTTGTGTGTTCATCACGGATTTGTTCCTGAGTTATGGATGTTTTCTATGTATTTAAGTATTTATATATATCTATCTATTATATATATTGTCGTCTAGTACCCACAACACAAGCCTTACTGAGCTTACCGTGGGACTAGGTTGATTTGTGTAAGATTGTCCCATAATATTATTTATTTATTATTTATTTGTTTAGTTTATAAAAAGAAATTTCCGCCATAAAAAGTTAGCACCTCTATTTAACCCTCTCAGAAGTAGAATTTGCCAAAACGCTGAAAGTAGTTTTATTGTATTTTAATAAGTAATCTTCCTACAAAGTTAAAAGTTTCCAGCTCAAAAAAAATAATTTCCCCCATACAAACTTTGCACACCTTTTTAACCCCCTTAGGGGTGAAATAATCCAAAACGATAAAATTACTTTTATTGTATTTGAATAAGTAATCTTACAAAGTTAAAAGTTTCTAGCTAAAAAAAAACATATCCCCAACACAAACTTTGTACCCATTTTTAACCCCCTCAGGGGTGAAATTATCTTAAACGCTGAAAGTACTTTTTTTGTACTCTAATAAGTAATATTCTTACAAAGTGTGAAGTCTCTAGCTCAAAGAAAGAAGTTTCCCGCATACAAACTTTGCACCCCTGTTTAACTCCCTCAGGGGCGGAATTATCCAAAACGCTGAAATCACTTTTATATTTTTACAAATATCAGCGAACGTACGAAGTTTCAAGTCTCTAACTTAAAATTATTGTTTATAATGACTCCCATCTAAAATTACAGCCTATGAAACTAGGCATTTGGGGTTCGGTTTTCTTTATCCATTTTATTTTATCGAAATGCCATTCGTAAATATCCAACGATAATACGTACAGTCACGAACCTGGATTGTTGAGCCGCTTGCCATTGTTTGTAATTTTCCCGTGTTATAAATAACCAATGTTACCGACTAGCTGTCAACTGTCAAGAAAAACGAAATTGACAAGACGTCACGTCAAATAATATTATTTAAATTTTATTTACTTCTTTTGTATATTTTCTATTATATTTTGGATTCAATCACCAAATTTTTTGTTATAATCACCAAAAAATGTATAGAACAGCAAATGGACGAAGACGGCGGTGGAGACGATGCGGAAATCACATCGTCTCAGCCAGAAACATCCTCATCATCTGCAACAACAAAAACACCATGTCCCGTATGTTTCCGTGATTTTAAGAAGAGAGGTTTAAAAAGACATATCCTCATGTCACACCAAGGTTATTTTAGTCAACCAACCATAGCGAACCCAAATGAAAGGCATACTGATGAAACGGTACATCCACCAATCAACCAAGTACAAACGCCAGAACCTATTCAAGACCTACTTCAACCAACTACATTAAACCAATTTGAAAGGCAATCAAACGTAAGAATTCATCTACCTATTAACAAAGCACAAATACCAGAGTCTATTCAAAACCTATTTCTCAAAGGATTTAACGCAAGGCTGCTTAATAGCGAAGGCGGCCCAGACACAATTTGGAGAGAACGCTGGAAAAAAATTATAAATTTTCGCAGTAAACAGTACAGCATTCCACAAGGAAACGTAGGCAGACAATTAACTACACTCCTAGCCAATGAAATTAAAGAACTTTCAAATAAACTGCCAGGAGAAGGACACTCTGAAAAAATATTCATTCTATGTAGTACTTATAATATATACTTCAAAGAGATCCAATGGTCAAATCAGGTCATGATATCAGAAGAACTCTTCAAAGAAGAATGGAAATGTGGAATTCCGAACATTATGACGAACTGATTGCAGAAACCCTACTCTGCAATTCAAAATTTACATCAAGTAACAAGCAGAAACTAGACGAAGACCATGATGTCAGAATATTTAGCCGCCTAATGCTACAAGGAAAAATCAGACAAGCAAATAAATGGATAACAGGAAGATCAGGAGGCGGAAATTTAGATCCGAATGAAAAAATTGGAAACAAAACAGTACACCAAATATTCGAAGAAAAACATCCAGACCAAACAATCCCAGAATTATCTGACTTTTTAGATCACCCTGAACTTCCTATTATAGTGAATGTTGATATTACTTCAAACCACATAGAACAAGTTGCTAGAAAATTGTCTGGTGGAGCAGGTCCGAGCGGCATAGATTCCGAACAATGGAAATCACTTCTTCTTCGTTTTGGTAACCACAGTTCCGACCTACGGGAAGCAATCGCATCACTAACCAGGAAACTTAGCAGTGAAGTCGTTGAATGGGACTTCATCAGAGCACTGTTGGCAAGAAGAGGCATTGCTCTAAACAAATGTCCAGGCGTCCGTCCAATTGGGATCGGCGAAATATTACAACGCATAATCGCAAAGGCAATGGCCACCACAACAGGATCTGACGTTCAACAAGCATGCGGCTCAGATCAGCTCTGTGCCGGCATGAAATCAGGAATTGAAGGTGGAATTCACGCTATGACCCAATGCTTTAATGAAGGTGAAGACGACCAAGGCCTGCTTTTAATAGATGCAGCAAATGCCTTCAACGCATTAAGCCGCCCAATCGCCCTTTGGAATGCTCACAGACCTCAAATGGCGCTTTGTTAAAAGACAAACGAAGTGCGCAAAAGAGAAACCAACACGTATATGAACATTCTGCGAGTGCGAAAGATATACATGATCAGGCTCCTAGCAGGACGACTTTTGACGTCTCTCTTTACACTTAAACACCTGCGTCGTGAGTGCTCATATTCAATCTTGAAAAATATAATATTATCCGCTGTTCATTTACCTGGAATGAAACAAAAGAAGAATGGTGTCGTGTTGCGTCCCGGATTGCACAATTACACAAATAAAAAACCCAGGTAATCACTCGTTTCACAGGTAAATATGATATTCCGATCGATGTTTTTGAAACCATATTTTATCAAATTAGCCAAATAAATCATGTAAATAACCGTTTGATACCATTAAATATTAATCTCTCTTTTACTGCATGTGAATATTTTATCATAATAGTTAATATTAAAGATTATTTTGTGTAAAAATCAAAATTGTCATTTTACGCTAGGGTTTGACAAAATATCGTAGGGACATAATATCGATAACTGTTCGATATAAAAATTATAATTATAGCTTCGAAAGAATTATAATAAATAAATAAATCTCGTATTAACACTATGTCATTCATTACCAGAGCTCGGATTTTTCACGGCAAAACAAAACACTAGCGTAATTTAGCCAGTGCTTGAAATATTATTTTATCGACACCTATCGAGTCTTCCTAGAGTATATGACAGGTATTGCCTCAGTACATTTTTTCTTTTTTTATTCGATGGTACACCTATCAGTGTGAATGTCAAAATTTAAAAACTGACAAAGGGCGAAAATTTCGAAAAACAGGAGACTTACTAGAGCTCAAAATCAATATTTTTGACCAGTCTAAGGTGACCTACTGGGGGTTAGAAGGTTGTGCATTAATTACCGGACATCCTGTATAAGTAATAAAATAACTTTTCATTTTAGCTTTGCCATAGTCGAGCAACAAAGAGGTAGGTCTGCATGTACAACTTAGAACGAAGTAACTATACCACCTCATTTAAAATGATAGAAACGACTGCAAATTTCATCTCACATGACATATGACATTCACACTTTAACTGTCATTTCATTACGTATAAAACGTAAATTGCATCTAGGTATTATTTATTTCGCAACGCATTGAATCCGACGTGTTGGATATACGTATAAGGTAGTGTCATAAATTTATTTTAAAACAAAAAGGAAATAACACGTGACAATACAATAAAAAATATTATAAATAACTATAAACTAGAGATAATACGCATTAACTACGTATAATAACTTAATATTGCAAGGTATCAATTAATACAAAAATGAGTAATGTACAAGATCGGATCAAAACGTGGATTGAAAATCACCCTGAGTTAGTCTATAATGAAGTGACCTCCACTATATACTGCTCTATGTGCGATATGCATCTAAAACTGAAGAAATGCAATATTGAGAATCATGTGAAAAGCAACCGCTACAATTACCGTTCGGGGCAACCAAATAGGAAACATCAATTTTATTTCGATTTAATTATTTTCTTTATTTCATGCAACATACCATGGGCAACAGTCAACAACAATAATTTTCGTCATTTTTTTTAACAAGTATTTATGTTGCGACTGCTCTATGACTTCTTTACCGGACGAATCGACCCTGCGAAAAATTTATTTAAATTTCGTGTACAAAAAAACTATACAGGGTATAAGAGAGGTAAACAAAACCAATTATTTGTGGATATCTATAGACGAGACACCAGATTTCATGGGAAAATGTGTGACAAACGTGGTGATTCGGTCTTTGCAAAAAAATTGTTCTAAGCAATTTTATCTTTTGGGGTCGAAGGTTTTAGAGAAGGTAAATGGGGAAACAATAGCAAACCTAATAATAAACCAATTAAAATTTTTGTTTCAAAATTCTTTCAATGACAACGTAAACAATTTGCTTTTACTTTGCACAGATAGTGCCGCATATATGCTTAAAGCCGGTCGTATTTTAAAAGCAACGTTTCCTCGTATGAAACACATTACGTGTTTAGCTCATGGTCTGCACCGGGTTGCCGAAGAAGTGCGAGATAATTTCAAAGGTGTGGGTTGATATCGAATGTCAAAAAGATATTCCTAAAATCTCCAGAGCGTGTACGCCTTTTTAAGGCAAAATATCCGTCCATTCCCCTACCTCCCGAGCCAATTATCACCAGATGGGGAACTTGGATATCTGCTGCGGTATATTACGCTCAATACTATGAGCAAATACGTGATGTCGTCTCCATACTTGCTAATGACTCGGCAGCTATAAGAGCTGCAAAAAAATGTTTTCAAACACGCAAACTACGACCGGAGTTAAATTTCATTCACGACAACTACGAAGTAATAGCCTCTTCAATAGAACAATTGCAATGTTCGACTTTATCCATTGCGGAACCCTTCCTCATTCTGGATACTGTTCGTTGCTACGTAAACTGGAGTAAACTTTTACCAGTGATACGTAAATTTGAAGCCGTGCTCGAACGAAATCCTGATTACGAAATTTTAAGAGACATGTCTGAAAATATAACCCGAACTGATAATGAATTCTATAAATTTGCTCCCTTGACGTCAACTGAAGTTGAACGTACATTTAGTGTACATAAATGGATTTATAGTGATAAACGCAACTGTTTACTCCCAGAGAATGTTGAAAAGATAATGATCATCTACTCCTATCACTATTACCCAAATAAAATGTCTTGTGCTGCTGTGTGTACTGACGTAGATTTTGAAGAAGAAATTGCGTCTGTTTCTAATATATAGTAACTTTATACAAATGTTTTTATTAGTTTTATTACATATTAATTTTATTTGGTGACTTTTATTTCTTCTAGTTCTGAATTATCGATATCGATAAAATAATATTTCAAGCACTGGCTAAATTACGCTAGTGTTTTGTTTTGCCGTGAAAAATCCGAGCTCTGTTCATTAGTCATTACGTACCTATAAATGTTAAATTGTGTTCTTATTGTATTTTTGTACCCGTTTTGAATCTTGCTTGATAGAGCCTATTCGGAAAGAGAAGTATCGTAGAATGGAGGAGCTCAATAAACCACGACACTTCTCTTTTCGGACAAACGATAAATAGTAAATTTTAACTGTAATACCCGATTTAGGGGCTTATTTATTACATTTACCTATTTGTAAGACACGATCTATATCCTCTTATCTCTTTTTTGGGTTCCGTAGTCAAAATGGCAAAAATGGAACCCTTATAGCTTTGTCATGTGTCTGTCCCTATATCACAGCCATCTATACATATAATAAAGCTGAAGAGGGTCGAAAGTCTGTACATGGAAGATAATCGAAAAAAAGTCGTCTGGGGATACTTAGAATCGATAACAGAACACGTTCCAACAATTTTTAGAATTTTTGTCTGTTTATCTGTTTGTCTGTTTATCTGTTTATCTGTTTATCTGTTTATCTGTTTATCTGTTTGTCTGTTTATTTGACCGCGCATCACGTGAAAACGGCTGAACGGATTTTGATGAAATTTTGGATAGATATAGTTTGAGTCCTGGGAAAGGATAATATATAGTTTTAATCTCGAAAATCAACCCTGGTGGGGGTGAAAATGGGGTTGGAAGTTTGTATGGAGAATTTTTAACCGCTGAAACGATTTAGATAGAAATGAGTATGGAGATAATTTGAGTCTCGAGAAACGTCATAGGATAGTTTTCAAACCCTTGTGGGGGTGAAAAGGGGGTTGGAAGGTGGTATGAGGATTTTTTTACCGCTGAACTGATTTAGATGAAAATTGGTATAGAGATAGTATGGGTCTCGAGAAATGACAAAGGATAGTTTCTTCTTCAACCCCCCCCCCCCCCCCCCCCCCCCCCATCTTACTTTAGAACCGTAGGTCCAAAAAATTTGAAAAAAATAATGGAAGTGACGCCTGAAAGGTGCTTTCAATAAAAACTATCTATACATCTTGAAGCAAATCAAATTATTTTGTTCAATATTTTTGATTTGCAATTTTTTAAGTAGTTACACTACTATATATAAACTGAAAATAGATGTCATATACTTCAGAAAAACATGCCCTTAGAGTATGGTCAACGGCGCCTAGCCGTTTCAAATTCAGAGATTGCATATACATGAGAAAATTTGTCAAGTTCCGCCGTGACCGGGTGGTCTAGTGGTCAGGACGTCAGCCGCGAAAGCTGAAGACGCCAGTTCAAATCTGGCCTCGGACACCGGAGGGTTTGGTCACTTTTTCTGAAGTATATGACATCTATTTTCAGTTTATATATAGTAGTGTAACTACTTAAAAATTGCAAATCAAAAAATATTGAACAAAATAATTTGATTTGCTTCAAGATTCATAGATGGCAGCACCATCTCTCTCGCTATACCAGAATCACGTAAGTGATTCGGATAGGAGGTGCAAGCACGTACTGCGCATGCCCTTAGAGTATGGTCAACGGCGCCTAGCCGTTTCAAATTCAGAGATTGCATATACATGAGAAAATTTGTCAAGTTCCGCCGTGACCGGGTGGTCTAGTGGTCAGGACGTCAGCCGCGAAAGCTGAAGACGCCAGTTCAAATCTGGCCTCGGACACCGGAGGGTTTGGTCACTTTTTCTGAAGTATATGACATCTATTTTCAGTTTATATATAGTAGTGTAACTACTTAAAAATTGCAAATCAAAAAATATTGAACAAAATAATTTGATTTGCTTCAAGATTCATAGATGGCAGCACCATCTCTCTCGCTATACCAGAATCACGTAATTGATTCGGATAGGAGGTGCAAGCACGTACTGCGCATGCCCTTAGAGTATGGTCAACGGCGCCTAGCCGTTTCAAATTCAGAGATTGCATATACATGAGAAAATTTGTCAAGTTCCGCCGTGACCGGGTGGTCTAGTGGTCAGGACGTCAGCCGCGAAAGCTGAAGACGCCAGTTCAAATCTGGCCTCGGACACCGGAGGGTTTGGTCACTTTTTCTGAAGTATATGACATCTATTTTCAACTATCTATACATATAATAAAGCTGAAGAGGGTCGAAAGTCTGTTCATGGAATATATTCGAAAAAAAGTTGGCTGGAAATACTTAGAATCGATAACAGAACACGTTCCAAGAATTTTTAATTAGTTAACGGCTGAACGGATAATGATGAAATTTTGTGTAGAGATAGTTTGAGTCCCGGGAAAGGACAATGAACAGTTTTCATCCCGAAAATCAACCCTGGAAGGGGTGAAAAGGGGGTTGAAAGTTTGTATGTTGAAAGTTGGTATTGAAATAATTTGTAATTTACCTTTACCCGCTCTTAAGAAATATTTGAAAATGTCATCAATGTCAAAGGGTTATTGCAGCAAACCAAAAAACTACTACAAAATCATCTAACATTTATAGGACACCGTTTAGGTAGGAAAACATATCAAACGTTTTGTGAAGCAGTCAGATTAGGATTTATTTTTCTTTATAATTAAACAATAGGTACATTATCTGTCTCTCAAGCAGTTTTGATATGTCTTCTTGAAGAACTACGCATTATTTTGTATCTTTAAGATCTAATAATGTATTACTGTCGAATTTCTTTTCGGTCATAATACTTCTTGGGCCAGAGGTACACCTACAGGGTTAGAACCGGTGGAGTTTTGGAACGAAGTTCCTTATCGGACGGTTCGCGGATGGGGGCCTAGGCGAAAAAAAGTCACGTGACCGTTACAAAAAAGCGTCACGTCACGAAAACGCGACACCCATACGATTGAGAAACATGTAAAATGGAATGAAATGAAAAATATATAAAATAGAATAAAGTGAAGTGAAGTGTAGTGAAACTGAGAAGTGGCAAAGTGATAAAAGTGAAAAAAGTCGAGAACCTCAAAAGTCGAGAATTTTAAAAATGTCGAAAATGTCAAAAATATCAAAAATTTCGAAAATGTCAAAAATTTAAAATTTCTAAATTTCCAAGATTTTCAAAATCTCCAAAATTTCCAAAATTTCCAAAATTTCCAAAATTTCCAAAATTTTCAAAATTTACAAAATTTCCAATATCTCCAATATCTCCAAAATCTCCAAAATCTCCAAAATCTCCAAAATCTCCAAAATTTCCAAAATTTCCAAAATTTCCAAAATTTCCAATATTTCCAAAATTTTACAAAATTTACAAAACTTTCAAAATTTCCAAAATTTCCAAATTTTCCACTATTTCCAAAATTTTTAAAAACTGCAAAAAAAATTAACGCCCAAAAATTTACGAAAAAGTAAAAAATGAAATAAAATTAAATAACATAACTTCGTTCCAATCGCACTTGATTCACACACTTTCCACGACACTCACGTATTTTATTTTTCTCTGACGTTCATTAGTGCATTGTAATGTGCTTACATTGACGAATAAATATCTTGATCTACACCAATATCATAAATCCTCTATTACGCGTTCGGAACAACCGTATGTAATTAATTACCAACATTATTGCAACCAATAACGTAACACCAGTGTATTATCTTTGACAGTGTGGTAAAAACGTATGAAAATTCATTACCTTCGGTAACGTAATGAAAATTCGCCCCCCCGACCGCCGGCATGCCCCCCCGACCGCCGGCGCAATAATGTTGGTCATGGCGGTGTAATGGTGGTCATTCTAATGGTTTCAATGGATTTTTAATATGTGTGTAGGTAAAGCAGTGTATGCTGCTGTACATAATTTGGCCTTATTACGTACCTAACAGTTACATCGCCATGTCCGTCCGTCTGTCCGCGGTCTAGCTCAGTTACCGTTCGCACTAGAAGCTGAAATTTGGTGAGGCCTGATAAGAACTTTCAATAAAATCTATATTGAATAAAATCGGTTCAGCCGTTTTTGAATTATTAGTCAAAAACGCATAGTGAAAGGAAGTGCCGAATAGTAAACTGACGTAAGCGCCACCAAATAAACGACCTTTAGAACGGATGTTTTGTAACACGGCAGCATCTACGAAACTCTACACTGAGCATCGCCCGACATGCTCTTGGCCGGTTTTTTTTTTTTAATTGTTATCCCGGAAATCACCCAATTAAGGATTACTAATTCCAATTCTAGAAAATCCCCAGCCAGGTTATACGTAGCCTATAAAAATTCAACAACTAAAAGGGGGGAGGGGGAGCCACTACACTCGATTGAGTTAAATTTGCATGTCATGGACCCCCCCCCCCCCCTCCAAGTGCACCTAAAATAGAAAAAAAACATTTCTGCATTTGTGACACTCCCCCCCAATACAAAAGTGGTCCTGTATCGTCCGATATACACCTACTACTCTCTATGTCGTTTAAATCATGCCAAAAACAAATATAATAAAAAAAAAGTATACATTTATGAGTGTAGTTTCATTTAGTGGTAATTGTAAAATATTTTATTAGGACTACTGTCCTCTAGCGTATCCATCTGTCAACTTTACTTCAAGTTCCGCCTCCAGGGTAGCGGGAGAGAAATTAGGGGTGAATTAGCCGCTTACTGACACAGACCGAATTCCACGCGGGCGGAGCCGCGGGCACAGCTAGTATATAAATAAAGGCGTATATTGATGAAATTATAACGTTTTTTATGTGCCGCTAATGGCCGCTACCCAGTTTTTTTAGCTAAAAAAATATTTTTAGGGGGAGGGGAATTATTATTAAAGACTGATTTATATTCATTTAAGAAATTGTTATAATAATTATTAAAGACTGATTTAAATTAAACTTTATTTCATTTAAATACGGCGCTAAACACACTTAGCGGAATTCAGCTACCATCAAAAAGCAGGCGAAAAACGGAAATCAGGCTGAATGTTGTCTATGTGCTCCATACAAAAATTCAGCCCCTATAGAGAAATTTCCGACTTCCGCTTACTTTTATCTATGAAAGCTAAATTCCACTCTTAAGTGTGTGCTGCGCCTACCACTTCGACTTCCACCCAACTTACACTCCACCAAGATTGCATTGATACAAGACTACATTTGCATGCGATTTTATAAGCGTCACAATTAATAACGCTATAATAAAGAAGTATGTAAAAAACAAACTATCACGTATATAAACACTCCACAAGTGCGAGAGAAAAAAATGACAAATCTAAAGGCGTGCCAACATCTTAATTTCTGTAAAATAACATGAACCCGCTTTTTAACAGATTTTAGTTTTCTAGAATTTTAATATGCCGTTTAGTATAAAACATGAACATAAATTTAACGTTGCAACTTATCGATAATAAAGTCAAATATCGATAGATAATTGACCTGTTTTACTTGGCACCACTATTTTTTACGCTCACATAGACAATTTACCCACACTCTAGCATTTCAGTTTTTGTCGCACTTTTGATATTTGTCAATCCATCTGTCTATACTAGATCTGTGGGAATGCTAGAGTCTACTGGCCCCGTTGTGCAATATTTCTTATTAATACATATAGAGGATACGCTGTCATCTGCCTATCAGGATCTAATGACTTTATCCTTAGCAAGGAAGGAACAACACAAGGTGACCCGTTAGCCATGCTAATGTATGCAGTCGGGATTTTGCCACTTATTCAAAGCTGCAAAGATCGAGGCAAATATATCCAAAATTGGTATGCTGATGACTCAGCCTGCTTTGGTAAACTTAAAAATATAAGAGATTGGCTGGAAAAACTCATGACACAAGGACCGAAATACGGCTACTTCGCAGAACCCACAAAAAGCTATGTAATAATTAAAAATGAATCTAACGAAGAAACTAAGAGATTATTCGAAAATATGGGTGTCAAGATAGTAACCTATCACCGTTTTCTAGGCAGTGTCATCGGGAATGAAAACGAACAAAAAGAATATATCAAAGAAAAAGTAACTGAATGGACCAATTGCATACGGCTACTGTCAAAAGCTAGCAAAAAAACACCCGCAATTAGTTTATACAGCTTTCAAAAAATCACTTCAAATGGAGATATTTGCAAACAGTAATGGATAAAACCGGCGAAGAATTTCACACTTTAAATGAGACGATAATGTCAACGTTAATACCTTCCATTTTTGACAGAGAAATCACTTCTATAGAACAGGGTCTATTCAACCTGCCAGTGAAGCTGGGCGGTCTTGACATTAACAATCCATTAAAAAACACTGAATATTATATTATAAATCATTCGTTGAATCAAATAAATTACTAATTCACGCAATAAAAAATACAGAAAACCTGGACCTAATAGCCCATCATACTCATGCAGCAGAAACCATGAGGGTAGCCAAATTGACGAGACATTTGAACGAGAGTGATAGATGTAAAGATGTTTTATCCAAATTACCGAGTAAGATGCAAAGATGTGTCCAAAGAGTAGTTGAATCGAACTCTTCACAATGGCTGTCAATCATCCCTACCACCGCAAACAATACCGACCTTACTGCCACCCAATTTAAAGACGCCTTTGCCTTGCGCTACGCTCACGAACCCGGCAATCTTCCTCAGGTTTGCGACGGATGCGGCGAAAATAATTTTGACCTAAATCATGCCCTAAACTGCAAAAAAGGCGGCTTGATTAAACAAGGCCATGATCAACATAGGGACGATTGCAAGAATTGGGCCGAACTAGCTTGGGGTAAAGGCACAGTTGAACCAATAATGCGTGATGCAAGTGCTACACAGCCAGCCCTTATAGGAGACTTATTACTAAATAGCGTATGGGAACCTGCAAGGAAAGCGTTCTTCGACGTTCGCATTCTAAATGCTGACGCTTTCTCTTACAGCAACCTTACATGGCAAAAAAACAGCACAAAAACACAGCCCAGAAAAACATCTATACATATAATAAAGCTGAAGAGGGTCAAAAGTCAGTACATGGAAGATAATCGAAAAAAAGTTGGCTGGGGATACTTAGAATCGATAACAGAACACGTTACAACAATTTTTAGAATTTTTGTCTGTTTGTCTGTTTATCTGTTTATCCGTTTGTCTGTTTATTTGACCGCGCATCACGTGAAAACGGCTGAACGGATTTTAATGAAATTTTGTATAGAGATAGTTTGAGTCCCGGGAAAGGATAATATATAGTTTTAATCCCGAAAATCAACCCTGGTGGGGGTGAAAATGGGGTTGAAAGTTTGTATGGAGAATTTTAACCGCTGAAACGATTTAGATAGAAATGAGTATGGAGATAATTTGAGTCTCGAGAAACGTCATAGGATAGTTTTCAAACCATTGGGGGGGGTGAAAAGGGGGTTGGAAGTTGGTATGAGGAATTTTTACCGCTGAACTGATTTAGATGGAAATGTGTATAGAGATAGTATGGGTCTCGAGAAAGGACAAAGGATAGTTTTTACCCCATAATCAACCCTAAAGGGGTGAAAAGGGAGTTGGAAATTTGTATAGGGAATTATTAACCGCAGAATCGATTTAGATAAGATTTGGTATGGAGATAATTTAAGCTCTGGAAAAGGAAATGAAATAGTTTTATCTCGGAAATTATCCCATAAGCGGATGCAAAAGGGGTGGAAGTTTACATGGGGAAGAAACAACCAATAACCGCTGTACGTATTTAGATGAAATTTGGTATTGAAATCATTTGTAATTTTTTGATCAAGGTGTTCATATTTATAACATGTTACCCGTCGATGCTTTAAATTTACCTTTACCCGCTCTTAAGAAATATTTGAAAATGTCATGAATGTCAAAGGGTTATTCCAGGTTCGAGGACTATATATGACGGACAAAAGATGCATGGCCCAAACCAAAAAACTACTACAAAATCATCTAACATTTATAGGACACCGTTTAGGTAGGAAAACATATCAAACGTTTTGGGAAGCAGTCAGATTAGGATTTATTTTTCTTTATAATTAAACAATGGGTACATTATCTGTCTCTCAAGCTGTTTTGATAATATATGTCTTCTTGAAGAACTACGCATTATTTTGAATCTTTAAGATATAATAATGTATTACTTACTGTTTTGAAAAAAATAAGTCCCGTCGAGTTTCTTTTCGGTCATAAATGTCATAATACTTCTTGGGCCAGAGGTGTAGGGTTAGAACCGGTGGTAGTTTTGGAACGAAGTTCCTTATCAGACGGTTCGCGGATGGGAGGCTAGGCGAAAAAAAGTCACGTGACCGTCACGAAAAAGCGTCACGTCACGAAAACGCGACACCCATACGATTGAGAAACATGTAAAATGGAATGAAATAAAAAATATATAAAATAGAATAAAGTGAAGTGAAGTGAATTGTAGTGAAAAGTTAAAAAGAGAGGTGACAAAGTGATAAAAGTGAAAAAACTGAAAAAAGTCGAGAACCTAAAAGTAAAAAATGGCAAGATTTTCAAAAATTTTCAAATATTTAAAAAATTTAAAAAATTTAAAGAATTTAAAAAATTTCAAAAATTTCTAAAATTTCAATAATTTCAATAATTTCAAAAAATTCAAAAAATTCAAAAATTTCAACATGTTCAACAATTTCAAAAAAATACAAAATCAAATTACATTTCCAAAAAAAATTCAAAAATGAAATAAAATTAAATAACATAACTTCGTTCCAATCGCGTGTTCCACGACACTCACGTATTTTATTTTTCTCTGACGTTCATTAGTGCATTGTAATGTGCTTACATTGAAGAATAAATATCTTGATTTATCTGTGACAGTGTGGTAAAAACGTATGAAAATTCATTACCCCCGACCGCCGGCACGCCCCCCCCCCCCCCTGGATTTTTAATATGTGTGTAGGTAAAGCAGTGTATGCTTCTGTACATAATTAGGCCTTATTACGTAACAGTTACATAAACTACTATTTATCTCTTTTTAGGGTCCCGTAGTCAACTAGGAACCCTTGTAGTTTCGCCATGTCCGTCCGTATGTCCGCGGTCTAGCTCAGTTACCGTTCGCACTAGAAAGCTGAAATTTGGTGAGGCCTGATAAGAACTTTCAATAAAAACTATATTGAATAAAATCGGTTCAGCCGTTTTTGAATTATCAGTCAAAAACGCATAGTGAAAGGAAGTGCCGAATAGTAAAATGACGTAAGCGCCGCCAAATATCCCTTAATAAACGACCTTTTGAACGGATGTTTTGTAACAGGGCGGCCTCTACGCTGAGCATCGCCCGACATGCTCTTGGCCGGTTCTCATCTCATCATGCTCAAATTCAACGTCTAAAAGGGTGGGGGGGGGTAGCCCGATTGAGTTAAATTTGCGTGGGTCATGGACCCCCTCCTCCCTCCAAGTGCACCTCAAATAGAAAAAAATCATTTCTGCATTTGTGACCCCCCCCCCCCCCCCCCCCAATTTCAACCGCGCCTGTTCTTACCTTTCATGCTTAGACTGATTTGACGGGAGGATCGATTTGGATGATATTTGCCGTGGACATGAACGTATAAATACTAAAGAGGTCCTGCATCGTCCGATATACACCTGCTACTCTATGTCGTTTAAATCATGCCAAAAAAAATTACCGAATTCCACGCGGGCGGAGCCGCGGGCATAGCTAGTCTAAAATATGACCGAGCCACGGAAGACTTAAGAGCCTCTTTTACACCTTTAGTAATCTCATGTGATGGAGCCTTAGGCACTGAGTATATGAGTTTTTTGAAAAAAACAGCATCCAAACTATCATCCAAATGGGAAAAACCATACTCTCAAATAATATTCTGGCTAAAAGTTAAAGTACAAATATCGGTCATTCGAGCAGTCTCCATGAGGGTGAGAGGCACTAGAAGACGCATCAAGGTCTTCGAATGCGAAGACGGCGCCGGAATTCTATACTAAGCAAGATTTTACACCCAACCCCCCCCCCCCCCCCCTTTCCCCGTTAATACCGTCATCGTCCATTATTGTATATATTTTTTGATTTGTATTTTATTCTAATAAGGAAATTTTTCCCATGGCAAGTGGCTCAACAATCCGGGTTCGTGACTGTACGTACGTATCCCTTCGGCCGCGTACGCAACCAGAGCTTCGTAACCAGTTGCGATCGAAAACTATTTCTGCCTAGTACGAAACCAGTTGCGATCAAAAACTAATTTCTACTTATTCGTAACCAGTTACGATCGAATACTTTTCTTCTTTGTACGAAACCTCTCGACCGTTCAAAAAGTCAGCAAAGACTATAAACACCCTATTATCCAGGGGACATAGGAACTTAAGTCAAAGTCTAAGTTATATAGTTAAAGCAATGACGCGTAGTTTCAGTGATCGCAAGGCAACCGGATGGCTCGCGTCACGGTATTTAAGCTCCTGAAAAGATGAGAAACCGCCCTGTGCAACCCGAACTGACCCAACTTGGACTGGAGCGGAAATAGAGGGGGGGGTGCAAACATTTTTTTTATTCGTACAAAGAAGAAAACTGTTCGATCGTAACTGGTTACGAATAAGTAGAAATTAGTTTTTGATCGCAACTGGTTTCGTACTAGGCAGAAATAGTTTTCGATCGCAACTGGTTACGAATCTCTGGTTGCGTACGCGGCCGAAGGGGTACGTATAGGTACATACAAGTCCAAAAACACATTGGTACTAGTAGTCCGCCTCGAACTGAAAACTCGCGATTTACTTGCAAACGAATTGACCAGTATAACAAGAGCTTACGAAGATTGTTTTGCGCCTTCTCGCTCTATAACCCGTTGATCGATCCTGCTCATATACGAACTCTCCAGTTATACATATTGATCTCTGCTACAATCCCAACAAACTTGTTTAACCTCTCGTGCTTATATTGAAACCCGAGGCAGCGAACAATTCCAAAATTGAGCCACAAGCCTAGCGAGTGGTTCAAAAAATGGAATCATGAGCGTGCGAGGGCCTCAACGCAAGAGAAGTTGAACATATATTGCTGCCGAGTATAATGTAACATTTTTCACCACACCACCACGAGAAAATACAAGTTATAATATATTACAAAAGTCAAATTAATGCTTTCAAAACTGTATAATTCAAATTAATTTAAAGTCAATCCTGCCAGATAACGTGAAGAAACAAGTCACAACCTGCACCAAATTACTTTCCCCACATGTGGATAAAATGTGCTTTTACCTCCGCTTTCAAAGGAAAAAGAGGTGGAGTAGTGATAATAGCTTGTACCATATCAGTATGCAAAATTTAAGATTTATCGGATACCAGTAAGTGAATGAAATTTTTGAAGAATTTGGAGCGGGATAAGTTTATACAAAGAAAATGTTAAGTACCTTCTGTTTTAGAAGCATCAGAAAGTACCAGGTAGATAATATCCATTTTGGACAATCGGTAACGAATCCCAACACGATCTGGAACAATAATATTCTGGTTTTATAGTGGATGAGATTAATCTCAACGAGAGTAACCGATTTGTTCTTTATTCAGGATTCAATATGGCGATGCTCAAGTCGCCGTAAGTAAGTATATTGTTATTTTACTCCCTCAATTCCGTTTGTCGTAGGGTTAATCTATATTTGCATTACTTATATATCTTAGCATTAGCTATCTTATACGATAACTGAATAGTTATTAAGCTAAACCAAAGAAAATGTAGAAGACAATTTAGAGGACCACAGACTAAGAATTTCTTCAGCTCAAAGTTTATAGCATTAAAATGGCGCTGTACGGCCCCATACATTATGTGGCCCTCTGGCTTGCTCTGGCTCAGTTCAAATGGCGCTTCAGAGTTACCGCATATAGTATGCGCCATCTAGTAAAGCTATCAAACTTGTAGCACAAACATTTCTTAGACTGTACTCCTTTATTTATAAATTATCTTTGCCTAAACGAATATTTAAAAATATATTTCATAGAGAATATTTAGGAGAAACAGGGCGTATAAGTTATTAAATGAGAATACATACCAAATTGTCAGTAGTTGGTCTCACTTTATCCAGTAAATCAAGATCCGTCTTATAATTAGCCTGCACTTCGAGAACACTAATATTATTGCTACTAAATCTTAAACACAGATGTTTGAGTTTGACGTAAATCTGGTAAAATACTAAAGATATGATTATCGGTATACCATCTAATCCTAAAATAAGAATCAGCAATAAAAGTCGAACTATATATGGTCCTTGTTCAGTCATGTTCCAGTTATAAAATACGCCTAATATAAACTTGAACCAGAACATTAAAAAGGCGTATGTGCCTGTAATTATGCCAATGTTTTTGGCGAAAAAGTCCTGCTCCTGCTGAATCTCAATTTTTACCATACTCAAATCTGATATCAACTCGTAAAATGTATATCTGGTCACCATCAAAATAAGAAACGTTAAAAAATATTGAAAAACATAAGTAATCCATCCTAAATTCCACACGATAGAGTAACACCCAAACACAGACATAATAATCCCTGTAGTCACTGAAATAATCTGAGTAGGGATTTTATACTTATTCATTTGTTTTACGAAGCCAAAGTTGAAACCGAAAAGGAATTGGAATACAGCAAAAAATACTACTAAAGGTCTAGACATCCTCGGAGGTGTATTGAAGTCTTACACGAATGCATCTTTAAAACACGGTATCATGATGAGCTCAAAGACTAACTGCATTGTAGTTGGAACCTTGTATGAGCAATGCTTTTCAATATAATGTTCAAACTAACTGAAAGTGTAATAAATTGATTGCTTCATTATTGACTTAGTGACAAAACTAACATGTCACTTGCGGAACACGCAATGACTAGCAATAAAATATGTACAGAGTGACTTAGAATAATCAGAAAAATACTTATCGTCTCTGTGCGTGCAAAAGTCGCCATGTGTTTTTAACCTACTTTACAGGCGACACAAAAAACGAATTATTTCGATACTGGTTTCACAGAAGTATGTGAATATTTTTTTTTGTAAAAATATGCACTCTTTTACATACTTTAAGTTTCTCATGGAAAGATAAACGTGTTTAAATAAATCAAAATAAATACATGTTCATAAATCTGTCACATAGCGATTTTTGTTTGAGTCATAAAATAATCTCTGTGTCTTGCCAACACTTAGCTTCTTCTTCTTGTTTACGTTTAAGAGCTGTGCTCTTGTCGGTGGAGCAATCTCCAATTCGTCCGGTCCTCTGCCAACTCTTTAACCTTCTGGTATGAGACGACCTGAACCTTTTCTTTTATTTGGTTGAAATAATTTATTCTCGGTCTTAACACTTAGCTATAATAAATTATATAGGAGCGTATTCAATTTGTATGTTTTATTGTCACATAGTTATTTTATGAAATGATATTAGGTATTTAAAAAAAAACAAGAAACATATTGTAAAACAAATCTAATGAAAAATCAATAGGAATAATCTTCGGATTTTCCTGTTACTTTCCATTGAGTTAGAATATAGGTAGAAATACAGTCTAAAACAAGATTTACCGAAAATATGGCTCGTGAAAATTTGTAACTAGCTTTTTCCCGCGGCTTCGCCCGCTTACTATAAGTACTCGAAAAGGAGGTTCTCCAGTTAGACTCGTATGTTTGTATGCACCTAAATACCTACGTATGAAGGAATGTATGTTTGTCCCCGATTATCTCGCGTTCGGCTGAACCTATTCAGATGCTGTTTACGGAAAAGTATTTGTTACATTCTGGAGGTTACAGGTGTACAACGTTTTGGTAAAGGCAGTTCCCTTATTTTTTTTTTTTAAATGATTGCTGAATTGTAACGCCGACTTACTACTACTATATATGCTATACCTGACAACGCCTAGTAGTATTTTATGATGAGTAATAAAACATTGATTTTGTGTGTGAGACTTACTACTTTCATCACCCCCTCTATAAGCGCATTAGGGGTGAATTCAACTACTTTGAAAAATCGCTAGTTGGTAACACTGTCTTTAAATAATTCGAAAATTGTGCATAATTTGTATTTTATCTGTGGCATGGCAAACGATCAACACATAAAGAAGAACTAACGTTACTTTCACTATGCCGACGACCTGAGGGGCGATTTTTGGGATTCGAGCGCTCGAATTCAGGGAAATTAAACTCGAAAATATTCGCACACACACGTTTGTCGCCATTATTTTCCCATGAAATAAAGAGTTTAATTAATCATGATTATAAATTCCTACCGCTGTTATTTTTAAACCCCCATTTCGTGGTTTTAGACAGAGTTTTAAATGTCAGATTCAAGCGCTAGAATCTTAAAAATCGCCCACCAGGCCCTAACATCATAGGAAAAATCTTTCGAGGAAGTAAAGAGGGGCTCAACGGAAGGTCTAGCGTCCCTTTCAACGTACTACCAGGAGATATCAACCCAGACCCAACCCAGCTTAGTCACAGGTAAATGCTTATCACCTCAAACATATACAGGCAACTAGACAGCTAACCATTGTGTTGGAGGGTTGTCGGCTGGATTACTTCTTCGCTCCCAAATATCTAGGCATAACGCTAGAACGCTGGGCCTAGAAGTCTTAACACAACACAGAAAGTCGCGGCAAAAAACAACATCATTTGTCAGATCACTGACACCACATGGGGTGCAACTCCACATACACTTAGCACTACTGCACTTGCGCTAAGTTTTTCGGTTGCAGAGTATGCATGTCGCATGACCAGTGAGAAAGAATTCTGCACACGTGGATCAGATAGATACTGCTCTCAACCTGTCGACTAATCACTGGATGCCTTAAACCTACGAAATGCGACCATCTTTACCAAATGAGCGGAATTGCTCCTCCTCACATACTTACAGACTTGGCAACTGTTGTAGAAACGCGAAAAGCAACTGTGAGATTCCCGACATACAACGGTCCACCCAGATCAGGTTGAACTCGCTTCAACTAATCTCTCTGGAAGCGCAAGCTCGGTAGGAGCATTCCAGCGTAGCAACCACGTCACATCTGGTCGCGGAAGGGTCCTGGACTTTCCTCCGGCAACCATCCCACCAAACAGCCCGCCCGCTTTAGCGCTCCAGAAGCATAAAGCCCAAGTCAGGTTCAAAAAAAAAAATACAACGGTCACCTGGGAGTCTCTAAACAGACTCAAGTGAGAATTTGGCCGATCCAAAGGCAATCTTCTTAAATGGATAATCAGCCTGGGACAAAGAGATGAACAATGCGAATGTGGGGACTTACAAAAAAAGTAATTTAATACATTTATTGAAAGGTGAGAGGCAGATATTACATTAATAAATAATAAAAAACGCAATCTGAAACTTAAAAATATTAGTGAACAAAACTAACTTTTTAAAATTAAAAAATGACATGTCACAGATAAAACAAAAACAATGCACAATTTTCTAATTATTCTGAGACAGGTAGTTCATCAATTATGCTATGAATAATTCTATTTACCTTGTAATTAACCAACACACACTAGATTACTTTGCCACACACACTTAAGATTTACGCTTCTACACACCTTTTGGAACAATAAACTCACACATTAATAATCACACACCACTGTCACCTACCTTTTTAATACGTATTCCATACTTGAACATGTGCAACTCTCTTTACATATTAGTTATGAAACTCTCAATAACGCAAGTAACACACAAAACCCACACAGGTGAATATCAAAACTACTCGAATACCACCAAATATTTTATAATACTATCGTTTTGGCATAAATTGTATCTCCACCTTATCGAAACTTTCAGTGCAGAATCTAGCTCTAAAGTATATAACACTGGCTTGCGACAAAATCATATCTTTTATTCAATTAGTGGATAGTCAGTTAACAACTTTAAATGACATTGATGATACGAATTTTATGACCTCTTTTAATTGTGACATTCAAAATCTGACTAAATATATACCCCTTGCAATTAATAATTTATCACTAAAAATAATGTCACAAAATATACGTAGTATATCGGGTGGAACAACACGATGGACTTTTACGAAAATGGGGGTTTGTTTAGCTCTAGTTATAACTTTTAAAATTAAAAAGTTACATGTCACAGATAAAACAAAAACAATGCACAATTTTCGAATTATTCTGAGACAGGTAGTTCATCAATTATGCTATGAATAATTCTATTTCCCTTGTAATTAACCAACACACACTAGATTACTTTGCCACACACACTTAAGATTTACGCTTCTACACACCTTTTGGAACAATAAACTCACACATTAATAATCACACACCACTGTCACCTACCTTTTTAATACGTATTCCATACTTGAACATGTGCAACTCTCTTTACATATTAGTTATGAAACTCTCAATAACACAAGTAACACACAAAACCCACACAGGTGAATATCAAAACTACTCGAATACCACCAAATATTTTATAATACTATCGTTTTGGCATAAATTGTATCTCCACCTTATCGAAATTTTCAGTGCAGGATCTAGCTCTAAAGTATATAACACTGGCTTGCGACAAAATCATATCTTTTATTCAATTAGTGGATAGTCAGTTAACAACTTTAAATGACATTGATGATACGAATTTTATGACCTCTTTTAATTGTGACATTCAAAATCTGACTAAATACCTATATACCCCTTGCAATTAATAATTTATCACTAAAAATAATGTCACAAAATATACGTAGTATATCGGGTGGAACAACACGATGGACTTTTACGAAAATGGGGGTTTGTTTAGCTCTAGTTATAACTTTTAAGCCAATGAACCATGTTAATATTCCTAACCGTTTTCAAGTTATAGCTTGATAAAATAAAGTGCAAAACACTGCCTGTTACAACCCTAATTAGTAAACGGGTTTAATGACCTTTATAGTAAACAAACTTTACATGACTGACAAGAAATGTCATGTTAAAGGAATAACGACATAGGCACTACAAGGAAGTCATCAAAAACACCGACTGAAATTAATAATATTTTTGTTCTTTGAAAATGTAAACATTACGTAGGAGCACTAGGGTTCGCAATGCAATATAAAAAACTTCATTCTAATTTATTTCTCTGTTTTAATTGCGAGGGCTATTATTAGTATAAATCGATTGTAAAACATTTATAAATAACAATCCTTTCAGCATAGTTCTTAGAATTGCACCACCCGGTATACAGTAACCTTGATGACCTTCAGGTAACTTTGGCCCAATTAGATTTTAGTGTAGATGTCTTGATTTTGACTTCCAGCCAGTCCTTCACGTAGCCGTCACCCGAATGTTCCGAAGCGCTGTCTCTCGCTGACTGTGTGTCTCCAGACGCTTATTCACTAGCTCCCGGTTGAGACGAATTTCTTGTCGATGTAACTCCGCCAATTCCTCTTGCGCTTATGTAGCTCGGCATCCTTTCGTAACGTCGTGGCGCGGCTGCTCGACGTTGACCGCGGTCGGCGCGGCGCGCGTTGCACGGGCTTTGGCTTGGCGAAAGAAACTCGACTCGGCTCGGTTCCGGTTGCTGTTGTTTTTGTGTTTTAGCTAGTCGCTCCGTTGCTCGCGTTTTAGCTTCTTCGTTGTTGGTGCCTTGTGTCTCCGTCGAAGGCGATAGTGGTGAGTCCCTGACATAGACGTTGCTGTCGGCCGGCGGCAGCTCTCCGCTCGGCGCGACACGGTTCCGCGACGCCTCGTTGTCCAGGCCATGTTCCGACTCGTTGGCCCTTACCTGCCAAGCCTGCGGGGGACGTCTCGTTCCCCGTCTCTGTCCTGTCCTTGTTTTGTTCTTGATTCAGGTTCTGGTTTTGTTCCGCAGCACGCCGCGCCTGTTCCGCGGCCGCTGCTACGGCCTCGAGGAAACGTCGCCGCTCTTCATCGTCCATTGTAGATGTGACTGGTAGTTGCTCCCGGCGTTCGTACCAAATTCACGACGCCTCCACCCGCGAATGCTTCAAACAATCTTCCACGGCGCCGTCGATCCTTTCCCGTCGACGATGAACACGGAGCCTCCGTTGATCTTCACTAAATTCCGCACGTAGTAACAGCTATCCCGGTGAGAATGGACCAAAATATTACAGACCGCAGCCTGTAATATGGTATTTTCCTTCGATAGCCTTTTTTGTAGATCCACGGTTGCCGATCCGAACTCAGCCGTTACTCGTGCGGAGCTGATTCAGTGAAGTACCCCTTCAACGAAAGCTCCGTAAGTAGATGTAGGACCACGTGACGTGACAGAGTCGCGAGGGCTCTGGCACGAACAGATGACGCGCCGCACTGCCGGTCGACGCACGATGAGTAGCCCGTAGAAAATCTTCCTGCCGAAGGAGGGGAGCGTTGTTCCATAAAGTCCAGTTGGTTTTCTTCTAGTTTATATTTCTTCTTGCTGCTCGTCCGAATTACTGAATGAAATCTCTGGTTTGTATGGATGTTTATAACACGATTTGATTGACTAGTGAGCGGATATACCTGCTGGGATTCTTATTAGAATGTCGTCCAATCAGAGCGCTTTTCCCATGTCCTCTCTTTCCAATTGTCCTATCCCTTCTAGGATCTAATTGGGTTTTTAATCAGCGCTCTGATTGGCCGACCTAATTCCCAAAATGTATTTTCGTTAGCTAAATTTACCTAATTCCCAAAATATTTTTTTCTTCCTTTCAGATTTCCTACGAATGCCATTACGTCGTGAGTCCGAACAGTTACCTACGTAGTCTATGCGTTTAGCGATAGACCTTTCGGTTACCTCAATAAAGAGCTCTCCAGTCTCCGAGCATACATTATTGTTTTATTGTGTCTTTACCTTAACTTTTACCTATAGTAAGGACTCAGGGCGTAAGGTTAATGTTTATTATTAGATAATGTACTTCAATTATCTGTTTCTGGCAACAATTACCTACCTATCTATCCGCTCTCTAGATAAGGGATTTATTGGGGTGATTCCTACCTATCCATCCATACAAACTTACAACTTTAACTTAAACTGTCCAAGTTAACTCTAATACATGTATTTCACTTAAATATTCCAAAATCATAACAGTTTACAATCTAAGTTTGACTCTACCATGACTCTACCTACTTAATAATAAATCTCTTTATTTCGAATACAAACTTAACCATATTTAAATAACATAACAAATTACATATCACGATAAGTCTTCAGTGACGGTCGTAAGCCTTCAGGACGGTCGTAAGCTTTCAGGACGCGGGGATAGTCGTTCGCCGCTCGTCGTCCTTCTCGCTCCCTCGGTCATGTCCCGCTCCGACGTATGGGCTGGAGTCTCGTTGTTGTTGGGTTCAGTTGTGTCGCTAACAATTATAGACCAAAGACTTTCATGGTATGACCATATTGAACATCTAAACGGACGTGGCCGCGATTCGAAAAATAAACACACACACTGGAAAGACACAGCTCCAACCCAACTCAACTCAACGCTATAACGACATTGACATTTGCTATTCGAACAGATATTCATTCAACATTGGTATCACATTGGTCTCACATTGGTCTCACATTGGTCTCACATTGGTCGCACATTGGTCGCACATTGGTCGCACATTGTAGCAATGTTGTACCAATGTGAAACCAATGTGAGACCAATGTGATACCAATGTTGAATGAAAATCTGTTCGAATAGCAAATGTCAATGTCGTTATAGCGTTGAGTTGAGTTGGGTTGGAGCTGTGTCTGTCCAGTGTGTATGTTTATTTTTCGAATCGCGGCCCGTATCGGGAAGTTAATATGGATCTTCAAGAAATTAAGACACGTTGCTTCTGGCCAGCTTCTTAACAAACTTTACTTAGCCTTAGCACAATCCATCATGACCTACTGCGTACCAATTTGGGGAGGAGCAAATAAAACAAAATTCATAGAGGTGGAGCGTGCTCAGAGGTCCCTGCTTAAAGTAATTTTCTTGAAACCTTTTAGATACCAAACCACAGAACTTTACAGGGATTGTAAACTACTATCTATGCGTAAATTATATATTATTAGCTCAGTACTAAAATTGCATAAAACATTGGAGTACCGGCCCCCAAACGAAACTCGTAGAAGGAAGAACAGGGTTGCTTCTATGCCTGATCTCACGTCCAAATTTGCCAAGATACAGTTTCGCACCCGATCAGCACACTTATATAATCTCATAAATGAAGAACTTAATATTTATAATCTACATTATTCCCAGTGCAAAAAATCTCTACTTTACCTACGACGAAATAGAGTCAATACTGGGTGACTCAAACTAATTAGATACAAAAGTAAATAAATAACACACAAACACACACACACACACACGCTCACACACATACACACACACATACACACATAAACACATAGGCTGAACACACTCTCCTAAATGTAATATCTAAAATTGCTGTAGTAACTACACACACATTTTTTTTTACTTCTGGATCGATTATTTCCGAAAATATTTAAATTATCAAAAAACTATCTAAGTAAACCCCTATTCATTTTTAAATACCTATCCAACAATATATCACACGTTAGGGTTGAAATGAAAAAAAAAATCACTCCCCACTTTACGTATAGGGGAGACCCGAATAAAACAATTTTATCCAGTTTTTATTTTACCGCGCGTTGGCGTGATTGATATACATATTAGTACCAAATTTTAGCTTTCTAGTGCTTACGGTTACTGAGATTATCCGCGGACGGACGGACGGAAAAGAAAAAGAATTTGATTTACCTGCCAGTGACAGCAATAATGGTTTAGTCAAAAACATATTTTCGAAAAATCGTCAAAATGCACATAGCGACTTTTGCACGCACAGCGACGTTATGAACCTTTTCATTACGTTCGCTATAATGATTCAGCTGAAGAAGTTGCTTAATTTCTTCGGATAAAGTTCAGAAGTTATATAAATGAAGCAGTTGTGACCGTTCAAGGGTTAACAGAATTGAATTATGAAGAGGAGCTTCTTTTTTTGGTGTTGTTGGGATATATTTTTAAATAAACGTCTATGATTCAGACAAATGCCAAGATGGGTTTCTAAAAAAGCAAGAAATTCTTCAAATATTATAAGCACACCTGGGGGCTTAGCCAAGATGACAATCATTTGCCGAAAACGAAACGAAACACTGCACACTCACGCTCACTCTTCATTAGTGCGATAGAGAGATAGGTAGCGTTTCGATTCGTTTTCTACAAATGATTGTCATCTTGGCTAAGCCCCCTGTAGCGATATGAGTATTTTTAATGTTACTCGTACTGTTAAGGGACCTCCGAAAGTCGCGCTTATTAACACAATGTTTGCACATAATTATGATGTTATGTATTTACTGATCAACTTTGTTGTGGTTATACCACTTTTACATTTAAAAGTGTTCGTAAATCAACTAAAACAAGAGACGAGCGAAAGTGGACTTGTTATAGGTATCCTTTCCGCTATGTTATAGACCATTTAAAACTAACTTTCAAAGTTTCTGTTAATCAAATTACGAGCTAATATTTTTTTATTCACCAACTAAAACGTACTAAAAAGTTAAAACCCATTTAAAAAAATAAGAGCAGTATGTACCAATTAAAAAACCAACGCTGATGTATCCATTATCAAACGAGCGGAGCGTAAGCGAAGTGAAGTTCTTTCAGACAACTTCAGACGCAACAGAACTGTCAGCTGGCTACCTAGACGTCCCTGCATTTCGATGGCATTTTGATTTTGAATAGTTGTCGCGCAATAACTTTAGTAACGTTTTTCTGATCTATATGAAATTTGTTAAGGTTGTAGTAGAACTCAATACAATTTGAGAGTTCGTTCATGAGCTATTTAGCATGATCGATCAAGGGATGATGGAGCCAGAAGGCTCGAAAAAAATATCATTAGGGTCTTGTTATATTGGTCAACTCGTTTGTAAGAAAGGCGGACTACTAGTTAACATTTGCCGAAAATTTTAATCAAACTGACAAACCAATGAAGACTTTTAGAACGACCATTTGTATGCACTCACACTCTAACAAACATCCTCTGACTCGAGCTCATCTGTTCAAATATTCGAGTCTCTTTCCTTACTGTTGTAGGTACCTATAGAATCAGACACCAATAATAGGACAAATACGCCATGTGTGTTGGCGCTATAAATGTAGGATATATCGTATCCGTTCTTTTGTGGGGAAAAATAATTGATGTAGAAAATAACAAAAATGTGTTAGTTTCAAGTTAAACAACAGCCAGTAAACACATCAGTTTACGTAAACTCAATGGTTAACAGTTAAACTACACTAGTCCGAAATCAAAACAGACAAAGCACCAGGGCAACAGAAACTAATCGAGCTTTGCGAAACTATTCAGTGGAAACTTCATCCAATTTCGCGGCGGGCGGTTCAAATGTTTGGTTAACTTTAATTCAATTAAAGTTAACCGAACAGATACATGTTGAATAGCGAGGACATGCTGTAGATAAATATATGTTGCAATAGCAATAGCACCGGAAAAGGGGTCTTAGTATGATATTAATGAGGCAAGCGTAAGCGAGGTCGTTTAGGAAAATGAGCCAGGCCGACAAGATTATCGATTGAAAAAAAAACTGCAAATAAACGGAGATCGTTTTTCATATCAATATCATAGTAAATACAAACATAATAAGTTCCATGTATGGAGAACAGCTAATGTTTCATGCTGTATGAAAATCTATGCATATGCACTTGAAATAAGTTATGTGGTCTGTCACAAATATCGTAAGTTAATTATTTGCGCGAATATAGTCGAGATTCTTTTTGTCAGTGGCTTAAAACCATTATGTCACCATCAGTGTTTGTCAAAGCGGCGTGTCTCAGGTGACGACTGTTTGAATAAGATATATGTTAATTTTGTAGTACTTTTAAGTATATGGATTTAATACGATGGAGATTTTCGTGAAAAATTTTTTTTGGTAACTGGACTATAAAAAGTATTACAAAATACTGGTGATCTGTTTAAGGGCATAGTTGGTATCATATTCTGTCTGGAAAAAAATAATCTTAAATTATATTAACTTCATATAAAATATATTACTCTGTAACCTCATGCCGCCCAGAATTTGTTGGCCAAAGATGGGATAACAGCGTCTTTTTATAGGTTCACATGGTTGTCATTTTATCGCCTACGAGTATCACGTCATACATCACTTTCGCAGTTACATACTTAATATTGTCTTCGGTTGCCGCGATAGTTATTCATGAAATAAAACAATTAAAAACGGATTTTATCGCGTGTATTGAGTTTAAATTACATCCCGACGTTTCAAACACTTTACAGCGTTCGTGGTCAACGGGTCGACTGAGTCGGGTGACTGAGTTTGAAACGTCGGGATGTAATTTAAACTCAATACACGCGATAAAATCCGTTTGTAATTGTTTTATTTCATGAGTTACATACTTGTTAGAACGTAACAGCTATGGTGAGAGGCGATAAAAAACCGACCATATTAGGCTAGCAGGACTTTTGACAGATGATAACTTGACTTAGCGTTGTCGTATGAGCACAGAATAACTAATACTACCGTACAGAAAATTCACTCCTCCACAAAAGTCAAATTTAGGTATAAAATTATACCGATACTCGCCGCCTGCAAACAAAATTGAAACTTATAACAGCTCTCGAACCGTGAATTTTCTTTGCGCGATGACCGAGCTGTAAGTGTCGGCACGGGTTGTCACTTGACAAGTTTTTGTACCTACATATACCTATTGATTTATTATTTTTAAGATAAATATGTAGGAATTACAAACGTTGATTCTGGAAACATTAAAATTTTATCCGAAAATAATATGTCTGATTCTCACGGAAGTAGGTATGCCGCAGCCGTATTCCTTTGAAAATCCTATATCGGTCAGTTCCTAATATTGTTTCTGGGCAATCAATATTATATCTTTTATACGGATTAGATCGAGGTTTAGGTTTCGAAGCCATTGTGTGTTTTCAATTTTGCGCGAGCGCCACGTGACACGACTATCATGCGAGCCGAGCGGCAGCCCACTGCCATACGCCTGCCCGGGAGGCGCGCCGGCCAAATGTACCTAAACTGCGTAGTGAAACCCCCCTGGTATGAGTGTATGTTTACATAGGTATCATAAAGGATACGAAAAGAGAGCCGTGACACTAAAAATAACTCTGAAATTTAATGTAATTTTCATAGGCCTCCGGGCCGCTACCTCAGAAAATATGTTTATCTTAAATTGTGTATTTCTGAAATTACTCGATTAACTTATGATAAGAGTAACCTATTGCGTATTAAATAGTCTCAATATATTTTTCACCACTCCACCTCGGAAACACCGCTCTTTACTCCTGATAGCGGTGAGGAACAACTCATTTTATCTACATGTGGAGAAAGTAATTTGATACAATTTTGACTTGTTTTTTCACGTTATCTGGCAGTATGGACTTTAAAGAGATGATTTTGAATTATATAATTTTTAAAGCAATCATTTGACTTCGATTTATTATATTTTAAAGCTTATATTTTTTCTGTGGTGAAGTGATGAAATATTTTATATTAGGTATACTCGGCAGTAAAGTTTGTTCAAACTCTCTTGCTTCAGCCTCTTTTGACATTGGAAATGTATTTTCGTTCGTTCCAGTATAGGCCCCGATTTCACGAAAAAGTGCGATCCCCTTATACCTCGGAAAGTTATAAAGATATGATATTTAAAAATGGCTCAAAGACTCATATTTACGAGAGCTGTAAGGTGCATAAATAATTTTTCGAGAAAATCAAAAAAGAAAAAAGTTATGGCCGGAAGAGTGAAAAAATAAATCAATTTTTTCCAAATTTTTGATTTTGGCGTTCGATATTTTGGAAAGGAAGAATGATATCAAAAATTTGAGAAGAACTCCTCTGGACAATTTAGTCAGCTACAATTTAAGCCGAAAAAAAGACGATAGGGTTAAGGGTCTGCCCTGTAGCCTAACCTTTTTGAAAAAAGTCAGAACGACATTATCACATTTTTTTTAACTGACTTCAAGATTTCAAAAGAGGAGGTTCTCAATTCAGCGTGTAAGTATGTTTTTTTTATTTTGTTTTTTTTTTTGTTTGTTACTCCATAACTCCGTCATGTCTGAACCGATTTTGAAAAATCTTTTTTTGATTTTAAGTATATATTGGTCCCGTTTTTGTCAATCTGATGAGGATCCAAGAGGAATCGAGGGAACTCCTCAAATCTTAAAGGCAAACACATAGTGATTTTTGTATTTTTATCAACAAATCAAGCATTTTCATTCAAAAGAATGACATTTGATGAAGTGGAACTGCTGATGATGAACAGAACGGAATTTTTCAACGACGCATAATTCACGTTTGGCGATTTCTCCTCTACGATGTGTTTGTTAAGCAAGTTAGATTGTCAGGACAAATTTTCGTCAAGCTCAAGTTCTGATGATGGGATACATGAGGAATCGAGGGAACCCCTCAAATCTTAAAGGCATACACATAGTGATTTTTGTATTTTTATCAACAAATCAAGCATTTTCATTCAAAAGAGTGACATTTGATGAAGTGGAACTGCTGATGATGATCAGAGCGCAACTCTTCAATGACGCATAAGTTCACGTTTGGCGATTTGTCCTCTTCGCTGTGTTTGTTAAGCAAGTTAGATTCTCAGGACAAATTTTCGTCAAGCTGATGATGTTGAGCTGATGAAGTTCTGATGATGGGATCCAGGAGGAATCGAGGAAACTTCACAAATCTTAAAGGCATACATAAAGTGATTTTTGTATTTAAATCAACAAATGAAGCATTTTAATTGAAAACAGTGACATATTGATGAAGTGGAACTGAGGCTGATGCCATAAACATGTGAAATGTAAAATGAGAAAGGAATTCTTCAACGACGCATAGTTCACGTTTGACGATTTGTCCTCTTCGCTGTGTTTGTTAAGCAAGTTATTTCATTGTATACAGTGCACCATCTACAATAATCCTTCACCGGCTTCCCCCATTGAAGAAGTCGGTTTTTTTTTCTTAAATATTATTTAGCTATGTGGCTACCATTTCTCGAGTTGACTACGGATTTGTAATGTAATAATTTTCTTGTACTATCGGATTCAGAATTGCATGGCCAATTTATGAATGAATTCATTGATAAATTGACCATGCAATTTTGAACCCGATGGTACTTTGAACATTATTATATCCTGCTTATTAATCTAAAAATGAAATATGTATACTTCGGCGCCACGGCGACAATTATTCAAACTTCGATATGCGTGTGGAAATTTTTCAATTTGTTTGTTCACAGCAGCGTTGGGCACACTTGATTAAAATCGGTGATTAATTACTAATCATCGCTGATTGAATAATCGCTGATTAAATCATAACACAAAACAATCAAGTAATTTCGCCATGAGTAAATCATTAACGACGGGCGCTGACTGAAACTAAATTAACGCTAATCAACTAACTTGTTCAATGTGATTGGCGAATGTATGATTAGAGTGTTCTTAAGCTGATTTATATTATTACTAGAATAAGGCGTTTGTTCTGAATTTAACATATTGAACCAGATACATATGTAGAAATTTTCATTATCCTAAATGAAAATGAGAATGAGAATGAGAATGAGAATGAGAATGAGAATGAGAATGAGAATGATAATGAGAATGAGAATGAGAATGAGAATGAGAATGAGAATGAGAATGAGAATGAGAATGAGAATGAGAATGAGAATGAGAATGAGAATGAGAATGAGAATGAGAATGAGAATGAGAATGAGAATGAGCATGAGAATGAGCATGAGAATGAGCATGAGAATGAGAATCAGAATCAAAATCAGAATCAGAATCAGAATCAGAATCAGATTCAGAATCAGAATCAGAATCAGAAGTTAAATGGGAGCATTCATTTGTACACTCATACCAAAAACTAACAAAAAAATTGTCGATATTTTGGTAAAGGTAACATTTTCCACTGGCATTTACGCTTTTATCGCTCAATATTGAATCCGCACTATACAACTTAAGACGTAAGCGCCAACCGCCAAATGATACCTTTAGAAATATCACAAATAGCCATTTATCCTAAATTTATATTATACTCACCTAGGTACCGCCTCTGTTTCGTCAGGGAAAAAAGTGGAGGAGCTAGTAGCTACGCAAAATCTAATCAAAATCTAATCATTTAATCAACTAAATCGTTAGTTTAACTAAGCATTCTGTCTTACTAATGTAGTCACTTCAGCTAATCATGAGTGAAACTAAAAATCGACATGATTTACTCATGTCGGTGGTCAATCAGATTAGAAAGCTCATGATTGAATTCGTAATCATGTTCATATGATTATGAGTAACGTTCTCATTTTTAACTTTAGTTTCAATCACGTCAATTTTTGCCCAACTCTGGTTCACAGGCGTTATGTCGAGGATAACATAACATAACATAACATAAATACTCTTTATTGCACACCTCAAATAATAGACACAAAGACAACAATTGGCGGTCTTATCGCTAAAGAGCGATCTCTTCCAGACAACCTTTGGGAAGCGGAAACCTTTGTAAATTAACAGAAAAGTAGGTGTTGCAAAGCAAATAAACCAAACATTAATAAACTTACACTTGTTAATCTAAGAATAAAATAATTATCATTCAACACCGTAGTTTTATTTTATAACTTTTTCCTTATCCCGACTTTCTCGTCGCTCAGCGACAATATTTTTTCGAATTCCGTGGATTCATTTCCAATGTGCTCGATAGTCGTGTGAGGCACGAAATCTGTGAATTTTTCTCTTGGCTTAAATTTGGAATCTTGGCTAGCCCGGGTCTCAATAAAAGCACGAGAGGTTGAACATCAACTTTGCCCCCTTGTATAATAAATAACTACTATGTGTCTACGGTTACCACTTTGCCACCATTAATACTGACCGCAAGCTGAATATTCCTCGACAATGACTATTCGATTGTGAAACCGATAACAAATAAATATACCTACATTAAATTAATTCTATAAAACTTAAACTTGTGAAATCCATACTAATAATATTATAAATGTGAAAGTGTGTCTGTCTGTCTGTTTGTTTGTCCGTCTTTCACGGTCTAACGGGGCGACGAATTGACGTGATTTTTAAACTGGAGGTAGATGAAGGGATGGAGAGTGACATAGGCTACTTTTTGTCTCTTTCTAACCCCCCACTTCCCTAAAATGGGGGGTAGAAGTTTGTATGGAGCATTACGGAGGCCAAAGGGGAACCGTGTTACCCCGAATTTAATGCGAGCGAAGCCGCGGGCAAAAGCTAGTTACTGTATACATTTAATACCATATATACAATGAAACATAAATCAAACCGCTAATGGGCTGACAATTAGGCACCAGACTTGACCATATCAAAGACTTGTGTAAAAATGGGGTAAACGCCCGCAGACCTTTTAAAATCCTTTAAGTACTAACTATGAAGCTATTCATATTTAAACGAATAGCGATTGAGTCATTCAGGTAGTTGCAAACAGAAAAAAGCAATTGAAGCAGCAGCAAGCAGCTTATTATTGTAAACTAAAATAAAAATATGGTTAAAATCCATAGACCTATTAGAATCCTATAATATGTTGCCGGCCTAATGCCTTCTTATAGGTCTTCCAATTATTAATTTTCATATTTACTTAAATTAACTTTTTTTGTACAAAATAAATATGAGTAAACAAAGTGGAAACTCTTAGGCATTGAAGATCTTTTAAAAGCTCATTGGGCGTCTATAAGTTTAAAGTGTCGTTATGCTTGGTCCGGTACCACAACTCAAACAGAGACCTTTAAATAGGTCTTTGGGTGGAAGGAGGATAATATTGAAGAATGAAGAAGAACCGAAAAACTTTTTGAAGTGAAAACTTCTTTAGCGGCGCTGTGCACTTTTTGTGATGGGGAAAACATGTTAAACTTGCGACAGGTCACGTGACTGACCGATTCGTTAGATTGATAATTCGTAAGACGGACACGTGACCTGATCGAATAAATAATTGCAATAGTTCTGAAGTGTTAAATTTTTAATGTTATATAAATTGTCATGTTTGTGTACGATAGCGCAATAAATGATTATTGTATTTTACCACATAAATGATAGTACTTTTATACTGATAATTAAAGCAATTCGTGCAAAATTATTCCCTAACCATTCCAAAATATCAAAAATGCATTACGTTAATATTCAAGTTTTCACTTCTGCCGGTACTCCCGGAGTGCACCCCGTTGCTTTTTTTTTGTGTGCGCGTTAGGAACAAAATATTTAAAAAAAGACTTGGGATTTACTCACATTTTTTTTATACGACTATTACATGCCTACGTTTAAACCGAACCTATACAGAAAATCTGTTGGGATTTTTATACAAATTTGTACATTAAGATGACGTCACAATGTTCGAAACGCACATAAAAAACGCAATACGCACATACTACTACCAGGAGCGCATAACACGCTGAAACTCTCCAAACGCACAAACACCAAACCACATCCCGCACACACTCTAAAGACCCTCTAGCACAGGTGTCAAACATTTTGGTCGGTCAACACTCGGCACCCATAGCGCGTCAAAGCGTCAATTCGAAAACGCTTAGAAAACAGCGAACACTCGGACTCCTCATTAACCCAGAAAATGGTAGCCGACAGGTGCCGAATGCCCACGGAGATTTACGATTAGGAGAAATGGCTCATCGAGGAGACGGTGGTACCGCTGCTGCACCAGTGAAAGACGAAAGAAACTAGTATGCGAGATATATTAGCCGGGCTGGTGGGTGCGCGGCCAGTGGCTCTTAAACCGCCGTTGGCTTCGGACGCCCGTTCAACGCGCGGTCGAACTTGCGTTCGAAATTCGAAATTTTTTTCGTGTGCTGTGGTTTTTCGGAGACCTGTGTTTTTGGAACAGTTTTGAGTAAGTTTTAGATAGTTTATTTTATTTTTTAAAAACTTTTTTTTAGACATCGAGGATTTTCAAATGGGATTAAATCTAAGTTTTTAAGTTAATCTAGGTTTTGTTTTATGTTAGGTACATTATAACAACTTTATTTTTGCAACGAGTTATGACCAGGAAGTTTATTACACTCTAGTTAAATACCAACGCAAGAAAGTTTATATGAATTTGTTCTGGATTAGTTGAAACTAGTTAATACCAAAACGACCTCAATACATACATCAGTACTGTCGCAGTTACTGCGTTTATTATAGTTACAGTTAAGTATTAATACAAATCTCATTTAAAACATCCGGCTAATAACCTAACAAATGCCATGGAAATACTACCGTAGACTATAATTAACGACCATAATAGGTTTACATTTATTCAGAGCAAAGATAGTATGCCATTTAATTTTGCAACTATAACAAACAACTTTAAGTTATTTATGGATTTTTTCAAATGAGAATGTGTTATGCATATTTTTGTATGAAATGCATTTTAATTTTGCTTTATTTATTTTATTGGCTACAATATTAGTAAGAGAAAATAATAAACTAGTCCAATTAAAAAACGGTTTTTAGGGTTCCGTACCTCGAAAGGAAAAAAACGGAACCCTTATAGGATCACTTTGTTGTCCGTCTGTCTGTCTGTCTGTCTGTCTGTCAAGACCATTTTTCTCAGGAACGCGTGGAGGTATCAAGCTGAAATTTATATCAAATACTCAAGTCTACTGTCCCTTGGAGCTGTGAAAAAATCAGACTTCTAAGCCAACGTAATCAAAAGATACAGCCGTTTATGCCGAAAATTTCAGCAAATTTTTGCTTGCAAGGGAATCAAAACCTACAGGGTACTTCCCGTGAACTCAGAATCTTAAAATTTGGTACGAAGCAACGTCTTATAGCACAGATAAAGGAAAAATTGCGAAAACCGTAAATTTTTAGTCACATCATATAATTAAAATATGTTTAATAATTTTAAAGTTACTACCCCTATATACCTACAGGTTTGTGCGGAACCCTCGGTACGCGAGTCCGACTCGCACTTGGCCGGTTTTTATTTATTTATCGTATGGCTACATGTCACTGGATATAGATAGGCATTTCTTCCCTGGGGTAGTAGTAGTGGGAACGCAGATGATAATGAAAATCCAGTGAGTGCTGCGAGGTCCAGATGGGACAGTGCAGCTGCCAAGTTTGTTACTCTTTTAGCACCACCCAGGGATCACGTGTAGGGTTGTCTAAGGTGTTTCCTACGGACGCAGAGTAACATTGATCCCCACTTTTTTCGGTTTATTCTGTTTAAAACTTTTAGAAGCTTCGTCCCGGAAAAAACCTTTATAAGACGCCTTTCCGAAATGTATCGTTTTAATTTTTAAGTAGGTAGGCATACAGTCTATATACATAGTTTAGTAGTATACCTATAATATATACGAAATAATAGGTATACAGTACTAATTGTAATATATAGCATAATACGAATCAATTAATTTCAATTTCCCTTATTCTTCAATTTAGGTATTAATTATAATGCACTATTGACTATGGTAATTGGCAGCACAAACAATGATATGAAAAATGTGATCAGCGAAAATGCATATCCAATTAAAATTATCTTTTATTTAATTAAATTAACGATTTGCACCAGTGAAGTCACAGGAGATAAATTGCTTTTAAAATGATTATTGTGGTTTTTAATGATTAAACTTAGGTATAATATATTACCTTAGTTAACGTTAGTAATATATCTAACGTTTTGCCGCATCTTCGTCTGCGTGAAGTTAGTGATTCCCCATACAAACTTCCACCCCCTTTTCACCCCCTTGAAAGATGATTTCTGGTTTATAAAGTTTTATATGTCCTTCCCCGGGCTCAAACTATCTATGGAGATATCGATAAAAAAAATTAGATGAAATTGGGTATGGACCTAATTTCATATAAATCGGTGCAGCAGTTACTGTTTCCCCATTCAAACTACCACCCCCATGTTCTCCCCCTTAAGGGATGATTTATGGAATATAAACTATCCTGTCCTTTCTTGGGACTTAAACTATCATCATTATCCTAAATTACAATGTAATAAAAAAAAACACAAATATGTATCTTTAAGAAAAGAAGGCGGGAAAACCAAGGAGGGAGGGAGCGATGTACCATCAGGTTCAAAATTGCACGGTCAATTTATCAATGAATTCATTCATAAATTGGCCATGCAATTCTGAACCCGATAGTATATGGATCAAGTTAAGGAACAAATAAACGTCGTGTCGTATCAGGCTGTAAAAGAGAAGGCAAATGACAGACAGGCATGGAAATTGCTCCACCTAGCTCTTAAATATATGATGATGGTCTTGAAATCTGGTAGGTATCTTTTTACCACCCAAACCTTAGCTAGGTCTTGAAATCTGGTAGGTATCTTTTTACCACCCAAACCTTAGCTAGGTTTTAAGAACCTTGATCACCCCTTTCACAGATAGTTCCATTCTTCGTACGAAACCAACTTGTCGAACGAGCGGAGCGTAAGCGAAGTCAAGTTCGTACAGACAACTTCGGACACAACGGAACTGTCAGCTGGCTTCCTAGACGTCTGTGAATTTCGATGGCTTTTTGATTTTGAATAGTTGTTCCGCGATAACTTTAGTATCGTTTTTAGGGTTCCGTAGCCAAACGACAACTGTATACTACTGTACTGTAACTGTAACTGCCGATGTAACTAAATAAAAATAAAAAATAACCAAATATCAACATGTGACACATCAATCGATAGGTCTTTAAAAATAACATTGGTTTTTTTTGACTATTTTCTGATTAAGTGAATATTTTCTGAAATAATCGCTTCGAAAGTTAGAAAAATTGTGTCCCCCCCCTGTAACTTTTGAACCGCAAGTCCAAAAAATATGAAAAAAATTGAGGAGATGCGCCTTATGATAAGGCATCTCCTCCTCTTTCTACGAAAATTATTTTGAACGTTATCGGTTCAGCCATTTTTGAGTTATCTCCAAAAAACTTCTTCCATAGGCATCAGATACGACCTTTTGGTATTAGTTTGGTTCTTATTCCATTGAAGGTACTTACGAAACCCTCCTATGCGTGGTCCGACACGCACTTGGCCGGTTGTATGATCTTTATGAAATTCTTGAGGTTGTAGCAGAGACAATTTGAGAGTTCGTTTATAAGCTGGATCGATTAAGAGGTTATGGAGCTATAAGGCTTGAAACGATCTTCACAAGGTTCAACTCGTTAACAAGTAAATCGCGAGTTCTCAGTTCGAGGCGAACTCCCAGTAAATCAAGTTAAGATGTCTTATAGTTAAGATGGCTTTATAACAGCAACTTAAAGAAAATAAATGAATCAAATCAGTCCCCATTTCCATAATGCTATTTAAATTATGCTAATATGATGTTATTGGCCTGTATAACAGCGGGATATAACGTAACGTGCAGCGAAAACTAATTGCGTGCATACGAAAGTATGTATACAGAATGGTTTTAAACAGTGCACAATTTAATATTCGGTTTTAAATCGTAAAAAACACAAATGTATACTATTGTAAATGTTATTGGTGGATTGGTTAATAATAAAAAAAAATTAACTAGTATTCCGCCTCGAAATGAGAACTCGTAACTTACTTGCAAACGAGATGTTCAATATAACAAGACCCCTCTGAAGATTTTTTTTCACCTTCTAGCTCCACAACCCCTTGATCAATCCTGCTCATATAAGTACGAACTCTCAAATTATATGTATCTCTGCTTCAACCCCAACACATTTCATAGAGATCAGGAAAACGTTACTAAAGTTATCGCGAAACAAACCCTCTAAATCAAAAAGCCATCGAAATGCCGAGTCGTCCCAGTAGCCGAAGTTGTTTGCAAGAACTTCACTTCGCTTACGCTCCGCTCGTTTCATAAGTATAACGCTTATGTATTCTGATACTCAAAATCCTGAATACTGAATCCGAATAAATCATTCTCAAGTCCAGTCGGGGTCTAAAAGGTAAGACAGATCTCTTTAATGACATTCGGATACTTAAAAAGTCTTAGTAGTATACATGATCTTATTTTTATGGGTGTTATATCGTCCATGTTTAATTATTTATACACCTAAAGATACAAAAATGGGTCAAAATGGAACCTCCCCTTTAAAGTCGCTTACCAATCAGACATGTCAGTAAACCATTACCTTTCGCCAGAATAAGGTTACTAGACAGAGACACAATAGCCAGGAGTATTCAATACGAACTGTGTCAGTATCAAAGAATGATGACTGGCCATTTGTAATGGATAAGCTATTGGTAAATAAACTAATTCAATTTAATGTTATGGACAGTGAGCTTTGCTTCCTAATTTTTTTATTGAAAGCTTTTAGACAAAGCGTACGTGAGTTCATACAATTTAAATTGGTTTTCAAAACGCTAGCTTGTCTTTTCAACCGACTTCAAGATTTCGAAGGAGGTTCTCAATTCGTCGGGATCTTTTGTTTGTGTGTTTACCGATTATTCGTTGATAGACGGATTTGGAAAATACTTTTTTGTTTAAAAGGGTATGCTTGACGGTTGATCCCAGTGTCTTCAGGTCAGAATCTGATGATAGGATCCTGTAGAAATCGGGAGAACTCTGCAAATATTATTGGCACATCTATAATGAGTTGAGTAATTTTTATTTTTATTTATTTTATTTAATGGCTTTTACTCCTCACCAGTTTTAGCGAGGTGGATTCTGACAATGTCAAGGTGTACTTTTGATTTTATTGGATTTTAATAAAATTTAAGCAACGTTATTCGGTCGAGGCCTTGCCGATTGTAAGGTGATAGCCTCCTTACAAAAACGTGGGTGGCCGAGACCCCTGATAACTATTCGTTCAACTAAAAGGGTGATTACGCGCGTTTTAGACTAATTTTTAGGGTTCCGTACCTCGAAAGGAAAAAACGGAACCCTTATAGGATCACTTTGTTGTCCGTCTGTCTGTCTGTCTGTCTGTCTGTCTGTCAAGACCATTTTTCTCAGGAACGCGTGGAGGTATCAAGCTGAAATTTATACCAAATACTCAGGTTTATTGTCCCTTGGAGCTGTGAAAAAATCAAATTTAAAAGCCAACGCAATCAAAAGATACAGTCGTTTATGCTGCAAATTTTACAGTTTTTCGGCACTCGCAAAACCTACGGGGTACTTCCCGTGAACTCAGAACCTTGAAATTTGGCACGAAGCAACGTCATATAGCACACACAATGGAAAAATTACAAAAAGTAGACATTTTTTTTAAAACCATACAAAACAATTTTTTTTTTAATTTTAAACTTACTACCTTTTTCCTCGTAAACGCGTGGAGGTATTAAATTGAAATTCAGGTCAAATACTCAAGGCTATAGGACCTTTCAGATGTAGCAAAACCAAACTTTTATGTTAACGCAATCAAAAGAAATAGCTATTTAAGTCGCATATTTAGAAACTGAGTACTCGCAAGAAACTCAAAACCTAAAGGGTACTTCCCGTAAACTCAGAAATTTGAAACTTGGAACGAAGAAACTTCATGTAGCACAGACAAAGGAAAAATTACGAAAAGTAGACATTCTTAGTAAAATCATACAAAAAATTTTTTTTTAAATTTTTAACTTACTACCTTTTTCCTCGTAAACGCGTAGAGGTATTAAATTGAAATTAGTAATAAACATACTACAACTTTTGCTTGTTATAGGTTTGTACCGAACCCTCGGTGCGCGAGTCCGACTCGCACTTGGCCGGTTTTTTCATTAGCTGCACACTTGTTCGTTAGGTCACCGAACAATAAGCTATCAATATTACACGCGGAACTACGTAAATGAGCAAAAAACAAAAAACTACTCTAAAGACGGCGCAGCCATCTTGAGCTTCAAACGAATCAGTTGAGTAATTTTTACACTAGCTCGAGCTTTTGTGACGTTTTCTAAGCAAATTACATCATTCTCGGTTGTTAATAATCCTTCTTTCTTTTATCTTTTAAGTTTTTTTGACTGAATCCGTCTTACTTCTGAACATAGGCTGCTCGGACATAATTAGGTACTAATTGAATTTAAACTTTCGTGGGACATACGGAGTCATGAAAGTAGTTTGTTATAAAAAAAATCCCTCCTATTTGGTCAAATAAAAAGGGGATTTACAGACACTAAGCTAAACAGTATCATCCATATAACGGTGTGCTGATACCCGTGATAGTAACACAATCACAACTGTTGTGTTAGGGCTCTATCACACTGACCGGCTAGCGAGTTGCGAGCAGCATGAGCGCTAGGTGTGCTCGCAGTGAGCTAGCCACAGTGCCATGTGAATCATCACACTGCGACAGTTAATTAATCCTCCTATACCTAATCCCGTGAATAGGCATGATGAATTTATTTCATGTATTTAACGGCCTCCTAGCCCAGTCGGTAGTGACCCTGCCTACGAAGCAGGAGGTCCCGGGTTCAAATCCTGGTCAGGGCATTTATTTGTGTGTTTATCACAAATATTTGTTCCTGAGTTATGACTTATGGGTGTTTTCTTTGTATTTAAGTATTTATTCATATTTATCTATTATATATATCGTCGTCTAGTACCATAACACAAGCCTTATTGAGCTTACTGTGGGCCTAGGTCGATTTGTGTAAGATTGTCCTATAATATTTATTTATTTATTATTTATGTATGCTATCAATCGATTCGTTTTGTTGTAAGGATCAAATGTCTATATGGGGCTAATTGCGTCAAAGCAACACAAAAGTCAGAAATGAGATTCAAAATCTGTCACTAGCTTTTGTTTCTCAAAACGCTCCTAACAAAATGATATGCATCAGTGACGTCTGGTTTGCATAGTCGCCCTGTTTAAAGTATGGAAAAATTATGAAATTGCTATTTTGACGGTAAAATATTGCGATTATGTATATGGTTGCTGTACAATTAATTTTACGATAAAATGTAAGAAATCGAATGGTGTCATTGTTTTTTTGAACTTCCTACTTTTTTTTTAATCGTAAAATTTTAGAATTTTGAAGTCTCTATTTTTGAGCCATTTCAATAGATAAAAAAAAAATACTTTATTAGGATATATTTATCATTTTGCATCCATTCAACTTAATTTGATTACAAAATTCAACATGTGTCATCATCCCTATTGACGCAGGCACTCGTTTTTATGAAAGCTACTGCCATCTGACCTTCCAACCCAGAGAGGAAACTAGGCCTTTTGTGATTAAAGTTACTTAGAATTGCTGAGCTATTAGCTCGCAACCCGCTCGCATATCGGCCAGTGTGAAATCGCCATTAGAGCTCCATTGTCAATCTCATCTTAATGGGATCTCGATACAATTTATAAGCCGGTATTAATATTGTTGTTTATACGATTATACTTTCCTGCTAACTGTACTGTCATCACAGACACCGTCGCCATCACATATATTAGAGCGGCCAAGGTGTTCATAAATATCCAATCGCTCGCTTTTATGCCTTTAGAATAGAGGTGTTTAAATATTATGAGCAGCTTGGCTACTCACATATGTGATGGTAACTATGCAGGACGTCGCAGAAAGTATAGATCAAGTCGAACAAGTTTATTACAGGTTAATCTGTCCATATAAACCCAATTACCAGAGCGATGGACGTTTCATGATCAAGTTATAAGTAACTAAGGCGATAAGATTCTAAATATATGTTAGATCCGTGTACTTTATTGACCGAGCGAGCTGTCAGGGTTTTTTCGAGGGCGTCTCTGAAATCGCGTACATACAATAGACGGGCGGACGTGCTGGAAGAGAAAATACATTTAGTTTTATATCGGACAAAATATGAATATAATCGGGTTTAGTAAGGGAAATAGTTTATTTTGTCCCGGGATAAGGCAACAGTATCGAAATTCCACACAAGTGTTTCCCTTTATTATCCCAGTGTTCCTGTTCCATCTGTCCGTTTTTTTGTCGAGTCAGTATTTGATTTTTTTCTACCAAAAAAGGTACAAAGGAAATTGTGAGGTCACTGTGAAACAACAAAGGAGCTATTTTCATGTTTTATATTTTTTAAATAATATCTACAAATAGGTTATAATTAAACATCGGTATCAGCGTTCGAATTTCATGGCAATGTACGGTTGGCAGAAAAACAAATACAAATAAATACACTTAGTATTTTTAACCTTTATTTTATATAGATAAAAAAGACGCTAAGTATAAATGTTTTAAAGGTTAGAATAGATTACTAAAATTTATTCCATGGATTTTGCTATCAATCCTTGACGTCTGTAAGAATATATCCATTTTAAATGACTAAAAGACCTTTCCACACTGACTGAGGTTATAGGAAGGTGTGTCAAGTATTGAAAATATTGCACGCATTATATAATATTTACACTTGCTGGGATTTAAACCTCTTTGTTTTTAGATAGTTGGTTTATAATTTGTATAGTCTTATAACCAGGGTTTTTCTTTAACATATTATTTAGTTTAAGATAAACTTTTCTGCCCTTTTGATGTAATCTTAACGTTGAATTTTTTTTTTGCAAACCATGCAAATCGATATTTAAAGAAAAGTAACGAAAAGTAACTCAGCTTTTAAATTCCGGTTGCGGAATATTTTCTTCGCTTTAGCAATTGCACTTGCTTCACGCGGATTTAAGGCGTCGATGACAGATTTTACTTTATCATAATGTTTGTGATAATATGAGGCAGCATTTAACCATGTGCCCCACTTGGTTATCACCGGTCGGGGTGGAAGAGGAATACTTCCATACATTTCTCGAAATAATTTTGTCCTTGAAGGAGCGTTGCGAAATTTTTTTTTATAGTCAATGAAACTGTTTGTGGCAGGGTAAAGATTTCGAATTATTTCTGCGACTCAATTAAATCCATGTGCAATGCAAGTTAAATGAGTCATATTTTCATATTGCCGAATAAGATTTTTAGCTGCTTTTACTATGTACGATCCGGCATCAGTTATAAAAAATAATAATTTATCCAAGTGTTCATTGTATTGGTTTCCCCAAAGATCTTCAAGAGTTTCGTTGACGAGTTCAGTTATTGTCGAATGGTTGGTCGCCTGTAATACTTTAGATGCAAATAGATGTGACTGGGTACTAGTTCCATCTAGAGCTCCGATTACAACATTTGCCACTTTTTTTCCTACGGAATCCGACGTTTCATCAACACTGAGATAAATCATTTTATTTTGCAGTTCTTCTCTGATTTCATTTTTATTTTTGTCATACAGTTCAGGTAAGCAATGTACTCGTATTTTTGTTTCACTCGGCACACTAATATCGTTTCCATATTTATTATTTAGAAGGTTTTCTATAAAATTTCTAAATTTAGGGTTGTCTAGTTTTGAGCAAGTTACATTCGAAGAAACCATGAATTCTGTTAAATCTTTATTGAACTGTTTTTGTGCATTATTATTGTGGGATCTGTTGTGTAAATCAGTTTACAGATGGCGTTCGATACTAGATTTAGATGGGAATAATGTCGAATGACACAATTTGCAATATAACATATCGTCTTTAATTTCGAAATCAGCGTTGCTTCGTGTTATATCCTGTAAATGGCAGGATGACTCATATAGTTTAGTTTGGTGAGACTTTGATTGTATGTGTTGATCTATGTTGTATTTTTTTTTCTTAATATTAATCTTGCAAATAATACAGCACGCACCTTCATCCATAAATATAAAATCAGGATATTGCGTTAAGTCCATTATCTCAGTCTAATACGGATTTGGGTTGGGACTTGTTAATTTTATTAATGCTAATTTCCAGTTGTGAGTGTTTCGATAAACTATTATTTGACGTTGTAGATTCAGCACATATTATTTCGCGTGACAATTAAATTGACAATCGTTACCTATTTGGCATGTATTATTTTTCGAATGTACCTAAACTGAGTATTAAGGTTCTATGACGTATTTATATATGTATATGTGACGTTTTCAATTCAAGGGTACATCATTGTCGGTTGTCAATAAGGCGTTACTGCCATACAAAAATATTTAGAAATAAACTCTATTAACACCTGACAATGATGTGCCTTTGAGTTGAAAACGTCACATATGTACAGTTTACCGCAGTATAATTGAGAAAATAAAAAATAAATTAAACAATATTATTAATAAAATATTCAAATGTATTTCTTTTTCTGCTACCCTTACCGAGTGCCATGAGTTTCGAACGTTGATACCGATGTTTAGTTATAATCGAACGAGCGGAGTGTACCTAAGCGAAGTGAAGTTCTTACAAACAACTTCGGATACTGGGATGCCTCGGTGTTTCGATGGCTTTTTGATTTTGAGGGTTTCCTCCGCGATAATTTTATTAACGTTTTTCTGAACTTTATCATTATAACAAATGCTCAAAATCAAAAAGCCATCGAAATGCCGAAACGTCCCAGTAGCCAGGTGAGAGTTGTGTCTGAAGTTGTATGTAAGCACTTCAAATTCGCTCACGCTCCGCTCGTTCGATAATAAAAGTAGAAATAAAGTAAAGTAAAGTAAAATTAATGCATATACGAGTACGTATCGAATTTACGGGACGGGGGTCATCCGGTGTGCTTCAAACTAGGCACGTCGGTGTATACCTGTGTCTACCGGGGACTGATGAGAATAGAGTTTTTCATTGTAACCATTCCAATCTGTCACCGTTATCGCTATACTGTGCGCGATCGATGCGGGGACGGATTGGAATGCACCGGCTGGTCGCGAGGATGTCGCGAATTGTATAGCTCACAAAACCACTAGTATTTTAAATATTACTAGTAGTCCCCCTCGAATTGAGAACTCGCGATTTACTTGCAAACGATATGACCAATATAACAAGACCCTTCTGAAGATTTTTTACGCCTTCTATTTCAACAGCCTCTCGATCGATGCTGCTCATATACGAACTTTCAAATTATACGTATCTCTGCTACAACCCCAACAAATTTCATAAAGATGAGAAAAACGTTACTAAAATTATCGCGGAACAAACCCTCAAAATCAAAAAGCCATGGAAATGCCGAGACGTCCCAGTAGCCGAAGTTGTTTGTAAGAACTTCACTTCGCTTACGCTTCGCTCGTTCGACTATGCATCGGACACTCTTACTGAGACTATTTTTTTAAAATTGTTTTTGAAAATGAAATGATATTGAAATCTGGTCCCGCAGTTAAATGAATAATTATGTACCATCAGGTTCAAAATTGCATGGTCAATTTATCAATGAATTCATTCATAAATTGGCCATGCAATTCTGAACCCGATAGTACATTTATGTTGCGGTCACCTACTAGAAATACAATAAATAATGATTAGACCAGACTGCACATAAAAAGTTCAATCCACTCCGCCATCCTTATAAAAACTCCTCACAAGCAAGACACGAAAAAACGCGTGAAAGTGACACTTATACCGACTAATGACTGTCACTTTCGACCGATCGGGCTTCGATTGGACCCAATAACCATTTAAATTAAATCTTAACAAGCCAATGTGAGCAATTACGGACATTTGACCCCAATAGTGGGATTAAGGTCAGTAAACTTGCACTCAGGCTTTATTCGTCTTCTAGCGATTCGCTGTAGGTTTGTGCGGAAAGAAGATTAGTGTCGTGGTTAATATGGGAACTAATAAATTACGCTCGTTTGTTTTTAAATATATTTATTTAAACAGCACAGAAAATAACTAATAAATTGTACATTTTGTTTTCACACAGACTTTTTTTTAATGGTCTTTGGACGGTATCTCCTGTAACTAATTTCACATATTAAAAGGCGGAAAATTTGACGTTTGTAAGTTAAATATAGACTACGTTGTTCAGTACAGGCCTTGCCTTTTGTAGAGTGATAGCTGGGCCCCAATTCGACATGGCATAACTGACAGTCGCTTGCGAGACAACTATGATATCACACTTTTGTGACAGTTGAAATCGGGGTGGAATCACTCAAGAGTGATATCTAAAATGGTGGCCATAGCCATAGACAAAACGCTCTAGCGAGACCTACTGACAGCTTGACAGTTAAGTGTGGCCAGGGCCACGGGTGGACAGGAACTAGACACGCGGCAGCGTGTCAAGCCAAGTTCAAGCAAAGGAACTGGCTAGCCAGCGCCGAGTGTATATTACACGAACCACTTGGTGCCACTATTGACCCTTATATAACTCAAAACCTCTTTGACGTAAACACATAAAACTACGTGTGTTTAATTATATCCATAAGGACATCTAGAAGCCCAAATTTCATGAAGCTAGCTCAAACGGTTATAAAGATATGAAGATCAAAAAGTCGTAAATTTTAGCACTGACTGACTGACTGACATAAAGTACCTAAATCTAACCTACTTCCAGATTACCTAGAAGACTGAAATTTGAAATCCAGCTCGGTAATTGTGTGTAAGCGTAGGAAAAAATCTAAAAATTAAAAAAATAGGGGGGTCAACATACATTTTTTTTTATTGTATCGTTGGAACCGTTACAAGCAGATATTTGGAACTATCCCAATATATGTATTAGGTATTATATTTGCTACTAGCCTTTTCCCGCGGCTTCGCCCGCGTACTATAAGTACTCAAAAAGGATACGATACCCATGTTGATTTTCAGACTTTGTGACCACATTTGCCCCTTATAGGGGTTGAATTTTCAAAAAACCTGAAACACGTGTTTACTCATTTATCGTTAGGAATACTCCTGCGGAGTTTCGAATAAAATAGTCTAACAAATCTTGATTCGCCATACAAACTTTGGACCCCCATTTTACCCCTTAGGGGTGAATTTTGAAAAATCCTTTCTTAATGCATCCCTAGACCTTATAAGGAACCTACGTGCCAAATTTGGAATCTCTAGAACCAGCGGTTTGGGCTGTGCGTTGATATGTCAGTCAGTCAGTCAGTCAGTCAGTCAGTTTCTTCTTTTATATATTTAGATACCTATAACAGAAATATAAAAATAAAGTTAAGTCAAAAAATAAGTGGTGTCCCCATACAAAAAACTTGTAATATGCGCTAAACGACCAGCCAACGGTGTGTCGTCGGCGGCGCGCGGCACCACATAATTATACACAGAACAGAAGTAAAGAGAATGAAGACAATAGCATAAAAAAGAAAACCATGCAGCGGAAACGCAAGAAAAAGCATTAAATCTCAATACATGCCTAGTTTTCTTTACAAAAAGTAATGATATCCCACCAAAAACATAAATGTAAAAACCGGCCAAGAGCGTGTCGGGCCACGCTCGGTGTCGGGTTCCGTAGTTTTCCGTCCGTCACAGTAAGTGTCCCCACTTAAGAGTTAAAATAACACCGCCATATAGGATATTGTCATGTCTTCGCCTCAAGATTTATATTTATAAACGAAGGTAGTTGCCTTGCAACGTTACGACGTATTCACACCCAGTTCGTCGGTATCGTAGAAAGAGAAAAATATATCTGTCTTCTTCTACGACACCGGTCGCTGGTCACCTCACTCATTCTTGTCCGTGCGCGCACGGCGATCGCACCTGGTTAGAGCTGTAACAAATAAATTAAATTTTAGTTTGCTTTTTTTTAGCTAATAACCTAGTGGATTTTAGTTCAAGTGTTATGACTAAGGAAAAAATCAAGATCGGAAGAGGAGTGATGAAATGAGGAATTTCTTTGGAGGAAAAGCAGTGATCTATTTGAAGCCACCTAATGCCTGTGTTTGTGATATTCTTTTAAAGTGATATGCACTTCGCATAATAAGTCACATACTTATGCCCCGATCTAGCACGAGATGTTAGGCAGTGAACATTATAGCTCAGAGTTATTACGAGATAATAATCAGTAGCAATTTCACAGAGTTAACACGAGATGTTAACCGTTATTTTTTCCTTGTTAAATATAAACTACCGCCGCCTCCACAAAATCTGCAAGCCGCAGAAATAGACAAACAATTGGGTGTATAGACCTAGGCCTCGGGAGGTGTCCCGTAATTCGCAGCTTGGGATTCGGAATCGGAACCTGGACCCTCGACAGTGTTGCAGCCTGCGGAACCGGCATACCTAAGGACCCTTGCCAACGCCGAAGACTTCAGACGTACCTATCGATTTGTTTCGGAGGCGACGGAATATGGCGAATTGCGAAAAATGAAAACGCCAATGTGTTTAATGGACTTAAGATCCTTGATACTTAGGAAATAAATATCAAAAACAAAAAAAATACATTTCGTGTTAATGATATATATTATTTTCAAAAGGAATTTACATTTCACTTTTTTTTTTTTTTTTTTAATACTACGACGGTGGCAAACAAGCATACGGCCTGCCTGATGGTAAGCAGCTACCGTAACCTATGGACGCCTGTAACTCCACAGGAGTCACATGCGCGTTGCCGACCCTTTACAAAAAGGAGGATTCACTGTGTTGACGGCTAAAGGAACAAGAGGGTCCCTCATCGTCAACACACTGGGTCCTCTTTGAGCTCTTTGGCAACCTTACTCACCAGCAGGAACACAACACTATGAGTAGGGTCTAGTGCTATTTGGCTGTGGTTTTCTGTAAGGTGGAGGTACTTCCCCAGTCGGGCTCTGCTCCAGATTTCAGCGAGATGACATTCACTGAACGTGCCCTACCACACTAAACGAGATGCCATTCGCAGTGCCCATACCTCTCTTTTTGGCATAGTTTAAGGACATACCCAAGTCCGGACGTAGTTTAAGGACATACCCCGGGTCCAAAAACATTATGATGTTCACTTAGTGACAACTGTGTATATTTATATCACAGGCTATGCAACTTTGTCTGTAGTACATACCTACAAACAGCAAAACAGGATTTCAACTGATCAAGATCAGTGGGTAGAAAAACATTAACTACCGCAAAAACTGCGTGGGTGCAGTGTTATAATTCTCTTTATTATTAGAAAATGCTAACATCAGATATAGTAGATATCAGCAAAGCAAAATCAGTTGGGCTATATTTTATGGATGCTCTGCAGAATAATACGAGTAACAGGTACCAAATTCCTATTTTACCGAAACACTGTGTAATCCAGGATCGTATTTATTTGGAAATAAACTCTGCTAGTTGCATATTCAACTTTAAAAAGCTGGCGTCAGTACTAAGGGATCAGGCAGGTTTTAGGATTTGCATTTTACTCAAAAAATTATGAATTTACCCTTGACTAGCTAGAAAACAATGTCCTGATACGTTGGTTGCTGGATTTTTGGATATACTAGGCGACATGTGTCTCGATAGCCGTGGTTCCCTATTTTTAAATAAGTGAAATATATTTTTAATTTCCACACATCCATTACAATCTATGTACATACGATTTCAACGTTATTTACCCTGGCTGCGTATATTACGGATTTGCGAGGCAGCAAGTGCCGCAACTTATGGTCAATGTGAGTATTGATCATCATCATCAGCCTATACTAGTCCACTGCTGGACATAGGCCTCCCCTAATGAGCGCCATAGCGCCCTGTCTTCAGCTTGCCGCATCCAGCATCTGCCAGCAGTCTTTCGCAGATCGTCATCCCACCTGGCCGGAGGGCGTCTTACACAACGTTTGCCGAGACGCGGTCTCCACTCGAGTATTGATGTTTACTCATAATACTAATAAGTTACAATATCCTTGTTGTAATATCCTTTGAGACTAATAGCATTATTATAAAGGTCTGTCATAACGACATCTGCATTTGCTAGGAAAATAAAAAGTTTGATTGAGGTTTAATAAGTTTTTCACACCACCTGCTCGACAATGCCAAATTATATATCATGCAAACCTCACCGAAAGCAAATCATTATAGCCCTTGGCTTTAGCCGGGTTATAATGTTGGCCTAAATCTCATTATAACCCGCTGGTTAATAATGTGATTTCACTTCCCATAGTTCTTATTCTAATTTCGTAAAGTTCGCACGGTGCACAGCCCCGCAACACCAGCCGGGGCCGGCGCCGCCGCGTCGAACTGATTTGAAAATCGAATTTATTCGGAAAATCGTGCTGGCCACCTCAATTTAAAATACCTAAAACAAATGCCGCGAGTGTCATAAGACGCTGCAGTATACGGAGTAGAACTGGACTAATGTATCAAGAATCAATTTTTTGGGTACCGTAGCCAAATGGCAAAATACGGAACCATTATGGATTCGTCATGTCTGTCTGTCTGTCTGTCCGTCCGTATGTCACAGCCATTTTACTCGGAAACTATACGACGTATCTGAATAAAATTTACACATAAGGTGTATTTTGTATGCCGCTACTTAGTTATGTAGTTAAATTTGAAAAAATAAATATTTTTAGGGGGGCACTCCATACATGTAGATAGGTCTCTAAAAATAACATTGAGGTTTCTTTGACCATTTTGTGATTAAGTGAATATTTTCTGAAAGTCAGAAAAATTGCTTCCTCCCCCCTGTAACTTTTGAACCGTAAGTCCAAAAAATATGAAAAAAATTGAGGAGATGCGCCTTATCATATACTTTGTACAAAAATTATTTTGAACATTATCGGTTCAGCCATTTTTGAGTTATCTCCAAAAAACTTCTTCCATAGGCATCAGATACGACCTTTTAGTATTAGTTTGGTTCTTATTCCATTGAAGGTACGGAACCCTCCTACGCGTGGTCCGACACGCACTTGGCCGGTTTTTTACTTTTGATTTACTTTAATTAAAATCTGTTTCTAGTAGCCTTATCTATTTTATTGTCTCGCAAGAGGTGAGAAAAGTAGAGTATACTCCTCGGGGATAAAGCTGTTTTTGTCACGGGCGCGCTTGAACCCCTCTCTGCACTCAGGACTCAGTCTTAATTCCCTCGCTTCGCTCGGGAATTAACTTATAACCCCCTCGCTGCGCTCGGGAGTAATATCTTGAGTCCTTCGTTACGTTCAGGATTCAATATTGCGCCCGTGACATAAAACAGTGCTTTATCCCCTTGGTGTACAATCTACTATTATAAACTTGGGTGATATTACTCAAATAATAAAGTAAAAAATTGGACATCGAAATACTGGATATGATATGATCATACAAAATGTACCTACTTTTTTCTTTTAAACACATTTTGGGGGAAAGGAACCTTATATCACTTATATGGTTATATGGTACCTACCTACGCCTACAGTTTGGCTAAACTTATTCCTAAAATATTTCAAGTTAAAGCCAAGACTAAGTATTGTACGTATTGTAACTATAGTTGGTACTAAAAGGGTAGTGCACTTTATTAGTGCAAGGATACATAGGTACTTCCCTCTTCACATCTTCTTATACAGAAAATAAGACATTTTTTAGAACATAATCAACTAAAACATTTATGCATTTTCATTAGCTGCTTGTAAAGATTGTGTTTTTTTGAAAATAATTGGCGATATTTTCCAGGAAATACTTACTTACTTATTCAATCCTTCGTTTTGACATGCTAACTTCAATCCTTTCAATTCATTCTACCAAGTGAGAATCGTCTCTTGTTGTCCATTCTAGTTTGCAACGACAAATCGACAATTTTATTTTCCAAATCGAATTCTGTTGTGACTTATTTTATGGAATAAGCTAGTACCGTTCTTCACATAATTTTGACAATTGACAAGACGAATCAATGTGTTATTTTGCGAAATACCCCTACCTAAAACTAATTTTGTTTTCCATGTTTTCCAATTTATTAATAGCGCTGGGATAACACTAGGAAGTTTTACCAACCCATCTTCAAAACTTCAGATCAGTTTCAAATACAGGGAATTGTTATTCCACTTTAATGAAAATATATAGGTATATATATATATATATATATATACGCCAAAATCATTTCATTCGTCGAGCAGTCGTGAAATATATATGTATTATATACTTATACCAAAATACAATTGGAAAATAGGATCAAACATCGTTTTGATGCTCAAGTAAAGGAGGACAGGTGAACTCACCATAGTACATATTTCGTGACGTCACAAGCTCGGTAGCAACGGAAACGGATTATTGAGACGTTTCATAAAGTTTGTTTGACTCGATAGTAAAATAGCCTGTTACCTTAGTACGTAGGTAGCTGACTGATATTTTAAGCCATAAGTATTACTAGACTAGGAGGTACCCTAATAAAACATTTTTTTCCACTTTTTATTTTACCACTTTGTTGGCGTGATTGATATACATATTAGTACCAAATTTCAGCTTTCTAGTGCTAACGGTCACTGAGATTATCCGCGGACGGACGGACGAACGGGCAGACATGGCGAAACTATAAGGGTTCCTAGTTGACTACGGAACCCTAACTAGTTGACTACGGAACCCTAAAAAAGGAGAGCAAGTTCAATACAAAAATTATGCTTGGCTGTGGGATCGATACGCCTTGCCGGGGCTCGATCACTTTACCAATTAAGCTATGGGTCAAGTTACTAAGTTGACAAAATTTTCAATGCCTTCAATCATCTTTTTGCATTTATTTTGATCTACTTCGGCTTTACAGCAGCCGTAAGCGACATTTAGGTGATAACTACTGTGTTGATTTTTTTTTCAGTGTTTTCATTGTTTGTATTTCATTAAATAACAAACTATTTCAATATATCTTTCAAAGATCTATTTTCAATTAAATATATCTTAGAAAAGAACTAAAAATACATTTAACCCAGATGTATAACCTACCTTCTGAAGAAATTAGAAAAATAAGAACTGATTGTAAACGGTGTCTGAATTTAAGTAGTTATGTTTATTCTGTTGAAATAAAAGGAAAGTTTAGGTAGTACCTATGTCACAACCGATATACATTGCTAATGATACTGAGTACAATTATACCTGAAACCGGAATTGGACATTTTCTCGGGCCCTAACTATTTGTAAGATTGAGAGGTGTAATAAAAGTTAGGGCACCTATGGAGCTGAGGGAGGGCAAGGGAGAGGCAGGGTACACAACAGATTGGGCCCGAGAAATTGCAATGTCTAATACCGGTTTTAAACATTACGAATGCAAGACCTATAATCCAACAATTTGTCATTATCTCGAATTCTACGTATTGCACCTTCAGGTATTTCACCGATCAGGTCCAATTACAGTAAAAAGTGGCCAGTTTTTTGCGCGAGGTCACTGTCCGATGTAAAACAAAGGTACAGCAACACACTTACCAATAATAGACCCTATTCCTTTGAAATAAGGATTACGAAAGGTCAGTTTAGAGTTTATTGTGTTGAAGATGGTACTGCTACTTTAAAAGACTGTAGTAAGTACATCTAATGTAACTTGGTCTCTAGGAACATAACGAGTGTGTGTAAGAAGAGATCACACTTATATTGGTTGGGAGATGCGGTTGATTAGTGAATAATAACGAAGACTGGTTATTTGTCTGTGGTCATTCATTACTCATTAAGATCCATCTTCAACGTACTGGTTTATAAACGACATTGGTGGCGCGGGTTTGTAACGGACTTCCCTTTGGTATCGAAAATGCCCCAAATAGGACCACACTTGAAATAATCCGGTTTTCGATTCTACGGCAGACAAAATCGGTTTTATGTGAAAATATAAACATATAAATGAAACAGTCTTGTTATAATGAGGCCCACAGAAAATCTCGGAAAAAAAGAAAATTTTTATTTGTAAAATTCTATGGCAAATAAAAAAGACTGAATTAATATTCACCTAAAGAATTGTAAAATCTATTGAATTATAAGAAAGATTCGATAAAAATGGAACCTTGACCAGTACCTTGGTCTCAGATTGTCGCACAGCAACAATTCAGCCAATATAATGCTTTTAAATAGTTCAATAGTCAATCACCATCAAATAAACGTTATACTGTAAAAGAAACGTAAATTTAATACTAAATGAGCACTAAAGTAAAATTGAATGAAGACTCATCTCATCACAGCACACGTCGCAGATTCCGTTGCATCCCGTAAACTAAGAGAGGTATTGACTTTTGTACCGACGGTATCCGATTTTGCTGTCTATCTCTGATATTTAGGAATCCCGGTTTCGCAGTCAAAGTTTGAGCTTTGAGCTCCTTAATATTTACTTCCCTCTTCCCAGTGATTTGATAACTTATAAGGGGCTGACAACAACTAAATTCCCTCTGACACACTCTTACCATTAGTATGGGAGCTCATTGCAAATTTTGCAAAATGATGGATTAAAAAAAACTACGCATTTTTAAGAGAAATATAAAACAACGAAGTTTTTAGTATTAGTGTGGTGGAATTTTGTCCTTAGTTACAGACGTATAAGTCAAGAAACTAAAGACATACAACTGTTTAAAGCTAATTTTAATATGTAAATTAGGAATTATTTTCTGTCGAGCCGATTTCGTCCAACCGTGTATTGGAATTAACGAAGTTCTTCCAAATATAACGAATATTAACATTTTTTTTTACGTTTTCAAAACAAGCAGTTATAGCTAAAAAACTGTTTGAGTAAAGTCAATTTGAAGGTCATCGGGTGTTGTCAGCCTCTTGCAGTTTTACCAAACACGGAATTTTTCATTACCTATTACTATTAAGTACTATTTTTTGGTACTAGGTACCTACTTTTCTCGCTTACTTTTCGCTCGTATTTCTCGGAATAGAGGTAAATGAAATTGTTTCTTGACATAGGATTAAAAATTAATAAAAAATCTCAATGTGGTTTCTTTTTTAATAACACACATTAATACATGAAGCCGAAGTGAGGTTAGTTTTTGGTCTCGAAATAAAAATCAGGGTAAAGTCTGACAAAATCTTTATCAAATATAGACCTCGTACAAAACGCTGCTGGTGGGTGGGATTTGTAAAACTGCGTGAATAATATAAGAAATGCTTTATTCTGTAAGTTTCTTCGTTATAGCCATATTTTAAAAGTCATCCCTACCTGTACCAGATCCGAAACCAATGCTTCATGACTAATTTTGATCTCGAAGTAGTTATGCCACTTTTGGCGTTGTCTATAGTGGCTACAGTATACGTACCTATTGTTGATTTAACATTGCCAAAGTTTACATTGAATATGTGATTTAACAGATAACTGTTATTTTATCAGTTTGCTAACTTTTATGTACTGAAATTGTGAATTCTTAGGTTTTTAACCCCTATTTTAATTTCGAGCGATGTTTATCTGATGTGAATACAGAATCAATGAACCATTTAAAGACAATCAATGAATGGTTTTACCATGTTTGATCACCGCACTTTGGTGGGTGTAACAACAGTCAATTTCAAGATCTGTTCCTGATAATTTCCCTGTTATGGCGCCACCATTATCAACCGAGTTCAAGATTTCGAAGGAGGAGGTTATCAATTCGTCGTTTCAATCTTTGTTTTTGCTATTTTTTTTTTATGTATGTTCACCGATTATTCGAAGACGGCGAGACCGATTTCGAAAATTATTTTTTTTTTGAAAGAGTATACTTCACAGTTGGTCCCATTGTAACCAGGTCAGGATCTGATGCTGGGATCCTGGAGAAATCGAGGGAACTCTTCAACTATTATAGGCACACCTATAGTGATTTGAGTATGTTTTACAGCAGCTCGAGCATTTGCTTTTGGAAATGTGGAAGCTAAGTGAAGTCGGTTATTTTATGTTTAAAATTATTTAGTTGTCTTTTTGTTTTTGTAGCCAACTTTAGTAATCGAGTAATAATCTTGTCAATTTAATCTGTGCATTGTACAGTAAGAATTTAGTATTATTTCTAACGACTGTCTCTAATAAAATAACTTTGAGTGATCTTGGGGGACGGTTTTTGAGATGCGAGCGCTCGAATCTGACATTTAAAGCTCCGAATAATTTAACGAAATAATTTTGTAAAAATAACAGCGATAGGAATTTAAAATCATGATTATTGAAACTACTTATTAATTTCATGGGAAAATAATGGCGACAATCATTTTTGTGAGATTATTATCTTTGAATTTGAGCGCTCGAAGGTCAAAAATCGGCCCCCTGATTGTCAAATCTAAAGGAATTTTGTGAATATTCCCAATATTATTGTATAAATCTAATTTTGATCTTAAAGTAACCTGAAGATTTGACATGGATTTGGATGGTTTTGTTTGATAAATAAGTTTCTGGAACTTAGAGAATTCTTGTAAAGCATTCTTTTTGATTCGCTACTTCTTTTGATACCTACATAATTCAAAGTTTTCACAAAACACAAACTAAGATTTCTACCGTAAATTGATATTCTGCACCTCATGTTTACAATTTCGCTCTCTACTAGAACACATGTACAAATTGATCACCAAACATTGCTACCATCTATATGCCTTCCATAACTACTATTTGAAAGTCATTCAAAATAGAACCTTATTTTATAAGTATAAGGCATAAAGTGGAATGATTTTTCGAATGTAGTTACCACGTTTTTTACAAAGCGCGGCCCCACACGTGGCCCAAAGAGCATACAATCTTGACCTAGTTCGGTAGGGCCCTTTGTCAGTGGTGTTTACTAACCTATTAGATGTAATAGAATAGGTTTATTTAAAAAATGGTCAAGTGCGAGTTGGTTTAAAGAAACTGTAAATATTTCCAATGAATCTTTTTAAATACTTTAGATACCTCAGGGTGCTGGTGCGCGGAGCGAAAGGTTTTCCTTCGGGAGTTGGGTCGCCGCCTGCAGCAGAGGGGTCTTGACCCCCGCTCTGGGTCGTTCCTGCTGCAAAGGTTGTCCATTGCGATCCAACGCGGAAACGCAGCGAGCGTGATGGGCACCTTTGCACCGGGAGCAGCTCGGAGTGAGTTTCTTGTAGTTTAGATTTATTTTATAAGGGATAAAATGCGGTGCGATGGTGGATAACCTCGGTCACCATGGCCTCTCCTGCGGCAGAAGCTCTGGGCGTATACCACGTCACGCCAGCATAAATGATGTCATCCGAAGGGCCCTTGTCAGCGTCAAAGTTCCTGCCATCTTAGAACCCGTTGGTTTGGCAAGGGACGACGGCAAGAGGCCCGACGGCATGACGCTGGTGCCTTGGAGGATGGGACGGCCTCTGGTATGGGACGCTACATGTGTAGATACTCTAGCCCCGTCCCATCTTCCAGGTACCAGCAAAGATGCTGGCAATGCCGCATCCGCAGCAGAAGACCTCAAACGCCGCAAATACGCCACCCTCGGTAGTGGTTATATATTTGAGGCGTTTGGGGTCGAAACGTTGGGGCCATGGGGGCCGAGCGCGCGCCGCATCTATAAAGATTTAGCGCAAAAATATTAGGTCACTTTGTATGAGAAATCAGTAGAAAGTGACCCGTTACTTTTGCTCTTGAGTGTAGATATATAGTTATTGTATTAGATATATCAGCCCATTATAGTTACTATAATAGTTCATAATTATACTAAACTATTTAAGGGCTCACACACACACAAGAGACTTTTCTCGGCTACTATTTTGCCCTTCATACCTAGGAAGAGTTGTGAAATGTATGGTGCCCCATACATTTCACGACTCTTCTCTTTGTATGCGCATAAAGTGTAGCAAACTGCGACAAAGAGAAATAAATCGCTCTGAAAATAAGTTGATCGTGCATACGCCCCCTAAAAGTTTTAATTATAAATCATTTCAAAAGGTTGGCTGCTATTGCCAGTTTCGATTCAATAGACACTGCAACATGGTACACCGTCATATCTTTCAGCTCAACCTTAATACAAAATATAATTTAGAAAATCATTATACTAGTTTCTGAACGATATGTCACAACGAGAACGACCCAACGACCCAATGGAAATTGACATTTATAATAACCTTAAATATTTTTTCAACATATCGGAACTCGGACGTCGCAATATTCGTTGGGAATAAGGGAACAAACAAACATAAAGTGGCTACCTATTTACATTAACTGTACAGTACAACATTCATAAAAATGAAATCATGAGGGGACTACCTACAGGTAAGATTGAAATGCAAAGTCTTACTAATACTCACTAAACATTCTTAGTGTCTAAGATATGACCACTTACTTATATTACGTACTTTATCATACATTTAGAATCAATCATAACGTGAAAACTTTGTCAAAGTTATTATTAATTTATGTTGAATGTGATATTGGACATGTTAGGACAGTTACTTATAGATATTTTTATTGTTTTTCCAGGAACAGAAATGTTGGTTTGTTGTATATCTGTTGAAGAACCTGCTTGTGATGGTACGATATGTGCGGTGGACTGCTCGCTATTTCCAACATCTTGATGAGAAGGCGGTGGCTGGGGATTTGATTCATGCAGTGATGGTTGTGGACAATCTGTCAAATTTTGAACCTGGCAATATGTACTTGAAGATGAAGGTTGAACTTGAATGGATGGAGGTTGTTTTACATTTTGCCGAATGAAACCTGGAGGATCTTTGGAGCAGCCTGGTTGTGGATTTTCATACAAAGATTCATAATTCTGATGCGAAGAGTTGTATTGATTTTCTGTGTTTGTGCTACTTCTTAATTTTATGTTTTCTGTAATGTTTTTTGATATTTTGTCCTTGTTTCCTATGGAGTCTTCAATGTAACCTTCTGCAACCTTATCCGACTTCCAGCCACCATGCCTTTTAAGAGCTAGAAGGTCGGCTCCAGAGTCTGCCAGAAGTGTTGCTGAACTACGTCGGAAACTATGTCCAGTATATAAGTGCGGGTCATCTAAATTTAAAAAAGTTGCAATTTTCTTAGGCATTGAAGCTATGGTATGCCGTCCAATTACTTGTTTAGTGCATTTGGAATTCTTGTAATTGAGAAACAATCTATCAGTAATTGTGTCCTTGGGCCGCAAGTCATAATATTTTTGAAAAATATTTTTAAATTCATCCCGGACCACAAATGATCTATCTATTTTTGTCTTAGTGTCTCTCAATTGGATTACGATTATATCGCCTTGAAATTCAATGTCTTTGGTAGTAATCATACTTAATTCCAATCCTCTGCATGCTCCTGTTATGCCCAAGATCATGGCTACCTGTAATAGATAATAGTAGATATATATTTCATTACCTAGGCTTTTTTATTAAATGAATTAAGACTTTTTTGTAAATATTCAGTCATAAAATTAATATGTAGAATATGTTATTGGTGTCCTGATTAGTTTTAGTTAAGTTTTTTGTTAGGTAGGTACATTCATTATTATTTATTAAATTATAGTCAGACCAAAACTTTTTTTGTTATTTTTTGTATCTTATTAGTGCAAATGTGGTTTTGCTAGGACACTGGACAGAGCAGTAAATTATCAAGATTATGTAGTTACTTCATTTTTATGCAAGTAGGTATGTAAAATATGATTAAATAGTCAGATTTGCTTACCTTTATAGCAAGATATGTATCATCAGGTGCGCAGTTGAGGAAGGTTTCTATGTTTTCACTGCTAAATATTCTTGCTTTCTTGGCCTTGTACCCAGCTGAATTCCTTTTTAACCAAGCACGTAAGTTTGAAAAACTCTGCATGTCAATATTATGTTTCAGCTGCATTGTAGCCTTCATCACGGAATACATTGCCCATAATGATGATGGCTTTTTCGATTGAGCCATTTCTGTGAAATAGGCCAGGAAAACTGTTTCCGAAAAGCTATGTGCATTTTTATCTGCCCTCCATTTAAGGAAACTTTCGTAACATGTGATATACCTCTCTTTTGATTTAGCTGGCAGCAAATTGTTTAAAGCTAATTGCGCCTCGGCTCGTAGTTCCGGAGGGGTCCCATCAATTTCCATGTCGTTTTCGTCAGAAGTCATTTTATTAAAAATTTTAATACTATCCAAGTATCCAAGCAAGATAAAATTATTCGTTATCGATGAAAGAAAACGATGCAATAAAATATATGTATTTTCCCTCCAATTTTTTTTTTATGTTCGTATTTTTCTTTCAACTTGTTACCGGTTATTCGAGATTAAACTGTCTTTGTCGATTTATTGTAACATATTCGGTTTTAAAATAAAGTTTTTGGTGTGTTAATAATAGTTTTATTTATAAGTATTACTTTTTGTACCTACATAAAAACCGGAAAACACAGAAAAATATTGCTGACCTTTTTTTTCTGGCAGAATGACTCGAGCCTTTGGCATAGTAAGATTGATCAAAAATTTAAAACAACTTCAGTTACTGGCTGAGTGATTTAATGTTGTATGAAAATCCTTTACGTACGTCGCGCTGAACCTGCCTTGGAATAGAGTCCCTACTGGTCTCTAATTACTAACGTAACAGGAACATTTCCGAGCATGTTTGAGAAAATATTAATTTATAACCTTCTTGGTTCGTAGAAGTCTGTAATATATGGGAGTAAAATGCTATGTACAAAATTCGCTTTCAAACGACTTTCTCATGTCTACATAGACTGAATATATTAAGGGAAGCACTGTATAACCCATCAACATCTTATGTTACCATATGTTCTTTGTGAATAAATAATTACGGCCGCCTAGCCTAGTCGGTAGTGACCCTGCCTACGAAGCAGGAGGTCCCGGGTTCGAATCCTGGTCAGGGCATTTATTTGTGTGTTTATCACGGATATTTGTTCCTGAGATATGGATGTTTTCTATGTATTTAAGTATTTATCTGTTATATATATCGTCGTCAAGTATCCACAACACAAGCCTTACTGAGCTTACTGTGGGACTAGGTCGATTTGTGTAAGATTGTCCAATAATATTTATTTATTTATTTATAATTTCATTCATTCAATCATTCATACGTACCTCCCGCTTCACTTGCGTGAAATAGTACGTATACGGAGCAAGTGTGATGAAAATGCAGTTCTATATATTTGTGTCTGTTTGTCCATTCACATCTTAAACTCAGTCTCTGACTCAACTCAGTTTGTTGTAAAAGAAAATAAACGGATATAGTTGCAAGTGCAAATGGGGTGCAATAATTTAACTCTCTTTTTCAATTCTGCGCATAAAGTTAATAGATAAATAGCAACGAATTTAAATTATTATTGCTTATATTTCAAAAAAATACTACTTTATCGTTTCTGGCGCAGTTTAAAATATCCGAGTCGAGAGCTCAAAACTCAATAATCGCCCCCCTACGCAATTCTCAAGATTCCATTTGTAGGGTTCAGTAGCCAAAATGGCAAAAACGGAACCGTTATATTTCCGTCATGTCCGCCTGTCCGTCCGTCCGTCCGTATGTCACAGCTATTTTACTCGGAAACTATAAGACATATCTAAATAAAATTTAGATATGAGATGGATTTTATATGCCGCTATTTAGTTATGTAGTTAAATTTCAGAAAAAAAAGCGCTCCAAACATGTAACTAAATTTCAATAAAAATTGTTTCAACTAAATACCAACATGTTGCACATGAATCGAAGGGTCTTTAAAAATAACATCGAGGTTTATTTGAACATTTTGTAATTAGGTGAATATTTTTAGAAATAATCGCTTTTAAAGTACAGAAAAATTGTGTCCCGCTGTAACTTTTGAACCGTAAGTCCAAAAAATATGAAAAAAATTGAGAAGATGCGCCTTTTTACATACTTTCTACAAAACATATTATGACCATTATCGGTTTAGCCATTTTTGAGTTATCTTCAAAAAACTTCTTCCATAGGCATTAGATACGACCTTTTGGTATTAATTTGGTTCTTATTACATTAAAGGTACGGAACCGTCCATTATGCGTGGTCCGACACGCAGATGGTCGGTTTTTATTACCCACTCGCTGCGATGTTGGCTCTCCTTTGTAGTCTTTCGATTGCTCAGATCTTATAACCACAAAAGGCAAATAAAACTTGCTTCCTTGTTTAAAAAAAATAAGTTAAGAATGTTTGTTATCCTGAGCATAATCAACAACTGGCATAATACTTGGTACTTATATTTGGCTCACAGGAACACTATCTTTATCGTAATTTTTACGAGACTCATAAAAAGCGAGCATTAAAATGTCAATTTCCATCCTTAAGATAATTTCTACTATAAACACTTCGGCGTAAATGTCGGCGCCTAGACGCTTGTTATACTCGTCCACTTGTAGTTCTCAATAACCAGTCTAATGCGACCTCTAAATAAACTAACATTACAACAACAACATTCTTATGTAGTTTTGTTGACTAATTGTTATAAATAATGAAACATTATTCCCACTCGTATTATACTATTATACTATACTATTATACTATATTTTTTGTAACATCACTGTATCTACGTCTATAATATTGTAAATAGATAAAATCTATCCTTTAATTGATTGACATAGGTACTATTGCTATGTAAAAAGTTTACCTAAAATAACAAAGGAATTTTAATTTTTTTTTAATTCACAATTACTTTCAGTACAGATGGTCTGTCCTTATTTATAAAATTTTAATTATTTTAAGATAGTAATTCTCAAAAAATACCTACTACTTAATTTAAATAATTTTATCATTGGACCCGGGGTATGTCCTTAAACTACGTCCGGACTTGGGTATGTCCCTAAACTACGCCAAAAAGAGAGGTATGGGCACTGCAAATGGCATCTCGCTAGGTGTGGTAGGGCACGTTCAGCGAATGTCATCTCGCTCAAATCTGGAGACTTCCCGACTGGGGAAGTACCTCTACCTTACAGAAACCACAGCCAAATAGCACTAGACCCTACTCATAGTGTTGTGTTCCCGCTGGTGAGTAAGGTTGCCAAAGCGGTCAAAGAGGACCCAGTGTGTTGACGATGAGGGACCTTCTTGTTCCTTTAGACGTCAACACATTGAATCCTCCTTTTTGTATAGGGTCGGCAACGCGCATGTGACTCCTTTGGAGTTGCAGGCGTCCATAGGTTGCGGTAGCTGCTTACCATCAGGCGGGCCGTATGCTTGTTTTCCACCGTCGTGGTATTAAAAAAAATCATAATTTAAAGCCTAGTACTACATTTTAAAGCACTAAGACTGCGGAAACTCAAATACAACAGTATACATTTAAATATTCCCAACTAAACATGCTTCGATACTATTCCGCAGGAAAGTAGCCTATACGATATCAAGAATACAATTTTTCTGCAGGAAAGTCCGAAAACTGTCACTGTCACTGTAGACCAATTAAAGGCAACTAGCCTGGGTGCACCGCGGTCATTGACCCCGGGTAATAGAATTCAAGCAGAAAACTATCGGAGCGCTAAATCGCACCGGCCGGTGCGCGCGCGCCGCGCCCACAGCCCACTCGGCCCTTTTGGTCTTGAAAAATTGCTCGCATTTCTTGTTTGCATTGCATTGTGACTGGTTGAGCATTGGATGTTAGTATATTTTAGTTAAAGTGGTAAGTGGGCCATTTTATAAAAAAGTCCCAGCCCCCCTCCCCCCCTTTTTTAAACCTAATAAGTAGGAGAAAACAAAATTAATCTTCCCTAAATTTTGGTAAGTACTTAGGTATATTTTTCATTACCAGTAAAAAAAAAATCCAAAGCAAATGCATGAAAAATATCCAAAACACAGTTCCCTCGATTACCTCTCAATCCTATTATCGGATTTTGAACTGATGATGTCATAATTAAGTAAATCCTTTAATATCCAATAAAATCATTGTTCAAATGGCTCCAGCCGTTTCCAAATAATCCTTGAAAACAACACAAATATTTCGTCGACTACTACTACTATTTTTAAAACGATGAGGAATATTTCAAGTAAAATTATGGTAGCAATATCAAATCAATATAAAATCTTACGCAAAATCTTCCCTGCGCCATGGTAACAGTGTAAACTGTTATTAGACAACTCGTTACAATCGAAAAATTTTCACAATTCAAGAAAAATATAATATAAAAAATGTCCTGAACATGCAACAAAAATGTAATGCTCCAAAGAGTTACGAGTACATACGAGTAAGCGGAAAACACAGTAATTTTGGCAAGGATACTGGATCTAGTTCAAACATGGATGGGAACTGAATTTTAAACAAACCTGCAATGTTCCTATGTTGGCCTAGAACATGCACTTTCTAGTAACTTCAGAATCGTGTCTATCAAACGTCTATCTAACAAACAATCGTGTCTATTTAGCTCAAGTAACTTTCGACGATTTCTACACTATAGTTATAATCGGTGATTGACAAATGTATGGAAATAGTAGGTATTATATAGGTTTGCAAAATAATACCACATTTTTGTGGTAGTGCATATGATATCGGAAACGGGGCATAAAAGCAAGTCGTTTATTTTAGTTTAAACGCGCATGAGGTATGACGTATATAATTTTATCAACCTACTTCAAGATAAAAAACATAAAAAAAAACTGGCCAAGAGCGTGCCGGGCCACGCTCAGTGTAGGGTTCCGTAGTTTTCCGTCCGTCACAGTAAGTGTCCCCACTTAAGAGTTAAGCACGTCATTTCATTGTGATTTTGTAGAAATTACAGGTACAATAAACACCTGCTTATACGGTTAAATTACAAACTTAGTTCAGAAATTATTTTGTAATTTTTTTTTCAAAAACTATTCAACCTATCAAGTTCAAAATAATTTTCCTAGAAAGTTTTTATAAAGTTTTACCTTTGAGATTTTATACATATTTTTAAAACTCATGGTTCAAAAGTTAGAGGGGGGGAGACACATTTTTTTTACTTCTGGAGCGATTATTTCAGAAAATATTAACATTATCAAAAAATTATTTTACTAAACCCATATTCATTTTTAAATACCTATCCAACAATATATCACACGTTAGGGTTGAAATGAAAAAAAAAATCACTCCCCACTTTACGTATTGGGGAGGTACCCTAATAAAACATTTTTTTCCACTTTTTATTTTACCACTTTGTCGGCGTGATTGATATACATATTAGTACCAAATTTCAGCTTTCTAGTGCTAACGGTCACTGAGATTATCCGCGGATGGACGGACGGACGGACAGCCATGGCTAAACTATAAGGGTTCCTAGTTGACAACGGAACCCTAAAAACAAAGATCCCGACTAATTGAGAACCTTCTCCTTCGAAATCATCAAGTCGGTTGAAAACACTAAATTCGTTCGTTATAACTACTGTCGTCTCTTTATAAGAACTGCCAACCTTATTCACAGAAACCAACCAAACCTATAACATCTCTGTAAGTATAAGAATCTTTCTACTTGAATCTGGCAACTCGCCCGTCGTTTAGCAAAATCTCCGACCTTTTGACTCCATCTGGTTCTGAGTCGGATCGAATAATGCCGCCATTTTTGCTGAATTAACATTGAATTGTGTCCTTATTGCCGCCTCTTAGCTGCACTCTCCATTGTGCTTTAATAGACTGATTTGCAACTGCATTGTGCGGGCATCTATTTAGTTGATGCTTCTAGAAAGATCCTGTCAGCGACCAGTGTAATGACGTCATCATTTAAATCCTGTCATCTTAAGGACTGGTTCCAGTATAAAGAGTTAAATACGGACACTAGAAAATTCTAATACCGTAAGGGACAATCAGGAGAGCCAAACGAAATTTATAATTTTGCAAATTCTCATCCGATGATGTCATCTCCACCAATATGATTGACTAATGACTAACTTTTTATAAAATTGAGATTTGTCCAAGAACCAAATTGTCTGTTACGACAATTTTTATTGTGCCATACGATATACATAGGTTTCACACAACAGTGAGTTCTGTTCTGAAAATGTATTGTAAGTTTTTTTGGTATGTTAATATATTTAAAATACATCTACTAACTTAATTTTTTGAAACGAAATCAAAATTTAAATAATTTGTTTGGTGAATGCATTGTTTAGTGGACTTACGAGAAAGTGTCTCTTAGGTACTACATTTATAACTTTCAATATTATAAAAAACGGTGTTGGATCCTGGTGGTCCAGAAATGGGTCATTTAGATCACGGGTCTCTACGGTACTTTCCTTCTTAAATACTCGTAGTATTAAAAGTAAATTGAGCTTACACTATATCAGGTTTCCCTTTCGATTCTACATCATGCCTTCATATTTATGATCACGATTTAGATTTCACCCTGTTAATAACTTCGTGTCTCTCGATTCACCGGTTCCCTTGCATGTGTTTTACCTGGTGTTTTAGAAGCTTCTACTTCTCATCAGCAAATCACTCCCTAGGATATGTAGTAAATTAACCTCTCCTATAGTAAAATTACGGATAAATTTGTATTTTTCATGTTTTATAATCATGTTTTCAAGTCAACTTGTAGAGAGAGTGATTATGATTAGTATTTTGCTTAAATATTCGCCGTAATACTGGCCATTTTAGCAGAAAAAATACGGCTATTCGTGAACAAAAGATTTCCTTTGGCATGATTATTCTTTAGGACCCAAGGATGAATTTGAGAAGTGGAGCCACCAAAATTTTTTTGATGTAATTTTTTAAGGGGGAGGGAGGCTCTCCACTTTATTTTGATATCTACATCAGTGAAGCTACTAGGCCAAGATTGTTGTCGTAAATCGGGGATGCCGCATTAATTTATGGTATCATTTCACACCGTTTCTAAGCAAAAACGTGTAAAATAAAAAAATAACTCATTGTGGAATTCCTTATTTCACAAGGAAAAAATTTACAACTTATAAACAATTAATTCAGAGCTCGGATTTTTCACGGCAAAACAAAACACTAGCGTAATTTAGCCAGTGCTTGAAATATTATTTTATCGATATCGATAATTCAGAACTAGAAGAAATAAAAGTCACCAAATAAAATTAATATGTAATAAAACTAATAAAAACATTTGTATAAAGTTACTATATATTAGAAACAGACGCAATTTCTTCTTCAAAATCTACGTCAGTACACACAGCAGCACAAGACATTTTATTTGGGTAATAGTGATAGGAGTAGATGATCATTATCTTTTCAACATTCTCTGGGAGTAAACAGTTGCGTTTATCACTATAAATCCATTTATGTACACTAAATGTACGTTCAACTTCAGTTGACGTCAAGGGAGCAAATTTATAGAATTCATTATCAGTTCGGGTAATATTTTCAGATATGTCTCTTAAAATTTCGTAATCAGGATTTCGTTCGAGCACGGCTTCAAATTTACGTATCACTGGTAAAAGTTTACTCCAGTTTACGTAGCAACGAACAGTATCCAGAATGAGGAAGGATTCCGCAATGGATAAAGTCGAACATTGCAATTGTTCTATTGAAGAGGCTATTACTTCGTAGTTGTCGCGAATGAAATTTAACTCCGGTCGTAGTATGCGTGTTTGAAAACATTTTTTTGCAGCTCTTATAGCTGCCGAGTCATTAGCAAGTATGGAGACGACATCACGTATTTGCTCATAGTATTGAGCGTAATATACCGCAGCAGATATCCAAGTTCCCCATCTGGTGATAATTGGCTCGGGAGGTAGGGGAATGGACGGATATTTTGCCTTAAAAAGGCGTACACGCTCTGGAGATTTTAGGAATATCTTTTTGACATTCGATATCAACCCATCCACACCTTTGAAATTATCTCGCACTTCTTCGGCAACCCGGTGCAGACCATGAGCTAAACACGTAATGTGTTTCATACGAGGAAACGTTGCTTTTAAAATACGACCGGCTTTAAGCATATATGCGGCACTATCTGTGCAAAGTAAAAGCAAATTGTTTACGTTGTCATTGAAAGAATTTTGAAACAAAAATTTTAATAGGTTTATTATTAGGTTTGCTATTGTTTCCCCATTTACCTTCTCTAAAACCTTCGACCCCAAAAGATAAAATTGCTTAGAACAATTTTTTTGCAAAGACCGAATCACCACGTTTGTCACACATTTTCCCATGAAATCTGGTGTTTCGTCTATAGATATCCACAAATAATTGGTTTTGTTTACCTCTCTTATACCCTGTATAGTTTTTTTGTACACGAGATTTAAATAAATTTTTCGCAGGGTCGATTCGTCCGGTAAAGAAGTCATAGAGCAGTCGCAACATAAATACTTGTTAAAAAAATGACGAAAATTATTGTTGTTGACTGTTGCCCATGGTATGTTGCATGAAATAAGAAAAATAATTAAATCGAAATAAAATTGATGTTTCCTATTTGGTTGCCCCGAACGGTAATTGTGGCGGTTGCTTTTCACATGATTCTCAATATTGCATTTCTTCAGTTTTAGATGCATATCGCACATAGAGCAGTATATAGTGGAGGTCACTTCATTATAGACTAACTCAGGGTGATTTTCAATCCACGTTTTGATCCGATCTTGTACATTACTCATTTTTGTATTAATTGATACCTTGCAATATTAAGTTATTATACGTATATCCAACACGGCGGATTCAATGCGTTGCGAAATAAATAATACCTAGATGCAATTTACGTTTTATACGTAATGAAATGACAGTTAAAGTGTGAATGTCATATGTCATGTGAGATGAAATTTGCAGTCGTTTCTATCATTTTAAATGAGGTGGTATAGTTACTTCGTTCTAAGTTGTACATGCAGACCTACCTCTTTGTTGCTCGACTATGGCAAAGCTAAAATGAAAAGTTATTTTATTACTTATACAGGATGTCCGGTAATTAATGCACAACCTTCTAACCCCCAGTAGGTCACCTTAGACTGGTCAAAAATATTGATTTTGAGCTCTAGTAAGTTTCCTGTTTTTCGAAATTTTCGCACGTTTGTTAGTTTTTAAATTTTGACATTCACACTGATAGGTGTACCATCGAATAAAAAAAGAAAAAATGTACTGAGGCAATACCTGTCATATACTCTAGTAAGACTCGATAGGTGTCGATAAAATAATATTTCAAGCACTGGCTAAATTACGCTAGTGTTTTGTTTTGCCGTGAAAAATCCGAGCTCTGAATTATTATGCCTCTTGAAAAAATAATGGGTGCTTTAGAGAGCCCTATTATTCGTTCATTTTTTTTTATGTCAAACTATAACGTTATATTATATACGGGTGTACTAAAAAACTGCTGATGGTCGGTGCTAAAAAGTGAAATAGAAAAAAATCTAATCAGAATGTTTTTTCCGATCGTGGAAGGTGGACAAAGGAAGTTCCTCGGGAAAAACAGCAATCAGATTGATTATACATTAATTAAAAAGATCGTAGCGGAGTAGTTTATATGTGTGCAAATAAGAAGTGTGTAAAAACAATTTGTTAAATGGAACCGGTAGATCACACGTTCAGTTAAAAGCTCAAACCCACCCAAGCAATATTAACCGACGCAATATACAAACCCCATAAGAATGCTGTCACTTCGAAACGTTTTTCAATATCCCTCAGGCATTTACCACTGCCCACCTTAAAAAGATCTCCCGCGTGGTACCAACTTAACATAAGGAAATAATTCTCATGGTTCAGGATAAACTGGGCATATTTAGGTGCAGTGCCAGAGTTATTGGAACAACATATAATGAAATAGTTGGCGCATTGTCCGCGTTTTGAAACGAACGTGACGTCACAACTGAGGAGAATAGTGACGCTATTCCAATTTTAAATTCATCGGAAGCTCAGATATTTATGTAGGTAGGTTAAGAATAGCAATGGTAAATATTTACCTTTGGTAACAAAAAGCAAACGTCATTATTCATTAATTAGAAATAATGACGAGTATTTCACATGTTAAACTAATTTTGCGAAGACAGAATATTTTTACAATTTGCAAACAAATAAATAAAAAAATTGGCGTTATTAAAACCAATTGTTTCATAGCAAGTATATACGCCGTACTAATTAATTTAATGAATAAAAACACGTTCGAAAACGTATAAAAAATTGGTGTAAAGTAAATAACAATTCAAATAAAATAAAAAAGTCCAGTGATATTCGCCTACTCTTGACCGCTGATTACGCGCAGGAGATCGATCGCAATTTACGCCGATTCTTTTTTTTATTGTTTGATTGATGCACTTGACTTTAAGACCAACACCGTAACAATCAGCCTAAAGAAGGAGCGACGGCTGTTTTCTTCACTTCACTTTATTCTGTTCTACTTTATTTCGTTTCACATGTTTCTCAATCGTATGACTTTGTGTCGTGTTTTCGTGACGGTCACGTGAATTTTTCGCCCCCGCGAACCGTCCGATAAAGAACTTCGTTCCAAAAATACCTATTAAATACGACTAGTGCTTTGAGATTATGGAAACGTGTTCAGTCAGCGTCAATAAGAACAACCTGCTTGCTGGGTCCACAGAAAACCAGCGCCGTTGACCACGCTAGCCGTGCCAACTGCATTGCTGAGTGGAGACCATTTCAGCTTCACATCTAGATTTAGTTGTTTTATTTTTTTTACTGCTATTATTTGTAAAATGTGTTGTTTGAATAAATATTTTCTTTCAAATCAAGAACATTGGGGCACTAAACGAGAGCAAATTTAAAATAAAATAACAATTTCCAGAAACCGCAAGCAAATTGGACAAGCTTGTTTGGACTGTTTGCCTATTTGGAGATAAATGGCAACTTACTTTTCTGTATACAAACACACTAACAACCAAAATGCGTATGCTGTGTATTTTCTGCCTATTTCGCCCGGGAAAAAGCCATAGTTTTTTTCTTTAATAAACATTAAATACCCGTTTTGTGAAAAGCAGGACGTGTCGGATATTTTTAAATCATTTTTGAACAAAAAGTTGGTAACGCTTATGACTTCTACCACGGGCCCTGAGACTAGTCTAGGCTATTTCGGTCCTGGTTATTTATGGCCCGCGTAATCGTGCTGGCTATAAACCTGGTGCTCATGCTTAATTCCTGCTTTCAGGTGCTAAAAGATAATGAGCATCAAAACCCACATATAGTAAATGGCGCCGATTATGTATCTTGTTTGTTGCACCCTTAGAGGCTTTTCACTATAGATTGCATGGATTTGATAAATCATAAATATGCATAAATATCAAGATGTTTCTTTTACGATTGAAGCGCCATCTAGGCCGCCGTCATTCCTTTGCGCGTTTGTGCCCTCTTTGTGGCTCTGTATGAATTGTATGAGGACAACTAGCTATTTTAACGGTAGGGACATTTTTCAATATGCAGTACTACTACTGGGTTAAAATCTTGGTAAAGGCACTTCAAGGGTACTTTCTATTTATTTAAGTATTTATGTTTATCTCTTTTAGCTAATATCTCATAATTTTTGGGGATACTTTTATATTTTTAAGACTTCGAGACGATTGTTCGTAATAGTTTTGAATGTTTTATTTATACTTATATATTTTTGTTCAGGGTATATTTTATTCATAACCCAACCACTTTCATAAACAAGGATCGGACAAACCCCCGTCATTTTAAAAATATAACCCTGTTCCGTACAGCAGAGACTTCAGAACGCATAAATGGGTCCTAAATTCAAATCGTTATAGGCTCACAAGTGAAAATTTAGAAAAAAATTTGGTCATTCTATTATATTGGCGAAAGTAATTTTCGGAATGTCAATCATTAATTAATTTGTCACTGGATATAAATTATGGTCCAATAAATCCATAAAATACTATTTTTTTAATTAACATAAGGAAGTCTCTGCTGTACGGACCAGGGTTATATTTTCGAAATGACGGGCGTTTGTCCGATCCTTGTTCATAAAAGTAGAATTATATTAGTCACGCGTGATACAGCAGTGATGCTAACTAATAGGATAGTCGAGCACTCGCGCATTTACCTTAATTACAATACAAAATAAAATATACGTTGAACGACTACATCAAGTTTTAAACAATTCTCAGTTCTCATTACTTGCTTGGTTGAAAGAATACAAAAAAGCTCTACGGTCTGCCTCTATCATTGTCCTTCCTTCCTCTCATTGTCTGTGGTTTTACTTTTTTAATTTTTTCTGCGGCCCTGTCATTAAACTACTTTTTTCCTGCCCAGACGACATTTTGGGCCAAAGGAATGTGGTGTGGAAAAAACGCTTGCATTTCTTTTACAAATTATATTTTTTTATACTTTGAGGCACTGTCCCTGGGTGATTTTATATTATTTGCATATCTTTTTTAAAGAACAGCGTATTTAACGCTATTTGACAGTTCCGTCTTTTAAATTAAATTTGTGCCTCTGCAACATGCTTGAAACAAAACCTTAACTATGAATTAACCGCGTTGTCGACCCTTCTAGTATATAAGTACGCAAGGATTAATAATTTTGATGGGTCACACAGTCAACGCGCTGCTTGGGTACATCGACACATTCAGTCTCTTATCCACCTTATCCGTCATATACAGACTTCGACGGTCGTCGGGCCTAGCTGAGTTTCTAGTATGTCTAGGCTAGGGTTAGCGAACCAGCGATAAAACACCTATTCGAATTCCCTTTACTCACTCTGATCAGGTTGAAGTCGCATCAACTGATCTCGCTAGAAACGCAAACAATATCAAATCTGGTGCGGAACGGTCCTGGATTTTCTCCTGACTATCCTCCCAATTGCTCTCGAAACACAGATCTCGAAAGAAAAATCTCTTGGGAACTCTGCTACTGTTGCCTCATGGTTCGCCACTATCGAGTACATAGCTCTGGGTACACGCAATGAAGCGCACATCGCATGTCGCCGCATATCGGGACTGTTCATGTTCATAATAATTTCATAACTGTGGGCCCAATAATAATAGAGACGTGGGTTTCCGTGGCTTTAAGTGTTAGAATGCTTAAAGTAGAGGAAATAGTGAAACAATGATAAAAAAATTACGGCTTATGCATTAAACTATTTAAAAATACTACTAAGAGTTAATTTTTTACCAAAAGTCTCTTAAAGGAGATCGTCAATTCCGGGCCCACTCGCGATATGGTCTCGTATAAGGTTTTTTCTTCAATTTTAAGCAAATACCCATTTTAGTACGAAAGGAGACAAAATATTGCATGAAGATGAAACGGGAATTAGAAATACAAAATAAAAAGTATTTTCGTTGATCCTTCCGCGAACCAAATAGTGCTAAATAAGTTGTTAACGTCTTTACAGCATGAACGTAAGGTTAACTTCACCTGGACCGAGACGAAACGGACATTTTCAGTAAGGAGTTTACTTTGCTAAACTTATTTATGATTCTAGTTTGACACTGCCAATGTATGACGTCACCGTCATCCATGTCTGTCGCATGAAGTTATAATTATAAACTGGAGTATAGTCTTCGGCCACAAAGTTTTGACTTAGAGCGTTATGATCACATAATAAGTAATAGTACAAGTACAGAAGATTCTCCTTCCCGAGTTTGACATTTAGCTACAAAGATGAAAACGTTAACTGTCATGCGCTCTTAAAAAAATAAAATAGGGTTTTCAACGGGCTTCATATATCCGTGCAGGTTTGAGACATGTCATAAGCACTGGTTGAAATGATAATATGTGACGTTTTCAATCAAAGGTTTTCATCAATGTCGGTTGTCAATAAGACGTTAACTGCCATAACAAATAATTTAGAAATAAAAAGATGGATGGATCGATGTATAAATAGTGGGTGCAATTGTTGCACTTTTCCCTACCCACAGATGAACCTTATTACCGTGAAAAACAGTGGTTCATAGGTGACTAGAAAAAACGGTCCGGTAGAGGGCATAATATGGGGGAGCGGTGTCTCACTCTCACTCGTTACAAAATTGGCACACATTGACATTTTGACTTGTTGTCATGCTGGCATTATTGTCTAATGATCTCATAACTCCCGAAGTCAAAACGAGACGCAGCTCCGTATATTACTCTCTCTTTCGGCCTCATTTTGTGGCCCAAGAGTATACTCCAGTTTAAAATTATAACTTCATGGATAATAGTAGTAGCGCACTAACAGTGCTAAACCTTATCTCTTTGTAATAACTGCTAAGATTGTTTTTAGTTAACCCTATTATGTTTACCCAAATACAAGAAATCAGCGGTAGGATCAAAATATGACTTTTTATTATTTTATTATGATTTCCGTTTTATTATCATAATCGAAGAATCAAATCTTATATTGAAGAAAAGTATAATAAATCGGTTTAAAGTATTTAAGTTATTATACATAGATTTTTACGTAACTTTAAAAATATAACTTAATTTTATTTAAACTAGAGAAAAGAAGCAAAGATAATAATTTAAAACAAAAAATAACTTAGACTCCACCTTTCCAAAAGGAAATGCCCGAGTTACTGTAAAAAATATTTAAATCACCATAGGATAGGTGTGCCTATAGTATTTGAAGATTCCCTCGATTTCTCCAAGTTCCCATCATCAGATCCTAACCTGGTTACAATGGGACCAACTGTGTAGCATACTCTCTAAAAAAAAAACATATCGGTCCAGCCGTCTTCGAATAACCGGTGAACATACATAAAAATAGGTAAATAGCAAAAACAAAGATCCCGACGCATTGAGAACCTCCTCCTTCGAAATCTTGAAGTCGGTTGATAATAGAGTCCTTTGTAATATTTCGTATACCTCTGTGTTTTTGCAAGTTTATTTATTCAACAAGCAAAACCAAAAACTACCAAAGTGTACTTGTAAGTAACCTAACAACATTTTCCGCCTCATTTGACGAATGATAGCCCTTAAACACATGTAATTTGGCGCAGGCATTAAGCGTCGTTAATTCTACCTTAATGTTACGGTAGCTCTCATGTTTTTGTTTTAAAAATAAATTATCTAGCAATTTCTTAAATGGCTTCATTGAGCCGGCTGATTGCGGGGTTGTTCTGATGTTTTATTTATCAAGTTTAAGTCTTAATTGTTGTTTATTCTTTATTCACTTTAGTTGTATTTTTATCCTATTAATTATCTAGTCATACTGGTAAGAAACTATAACATTTATTATAAAACGAGTATTTTATACCTCACCGTATCCTATTTGCTATGCTTGATTTTGGCTACTATCGAATGCTCATTGGCGACTTTTTTTAGACATTCAAACCAATTATGTCAAAAACTCACCGCATACATGCGCATAGGCAAACTATCAAGGCAACATAGGCGCTTAGCAATCAAACGAAATCGAAAGTTAGCAGCCGCCACTTTCTCCCGTCATTTAACAATGAGCTGTCAAAACAATCGTTAGCGGGACTGACGGACGTCTGATTTGCTTTAATAACACGTGTCTATGCATATTGAGACACACGGGCTAGCTGAGTGGAGAGCATATCTGCCAAGAAAACAATAAAAGGGCGAATACAGAAAACTACTTATTTTTGAAGTGAAAACTTCTTTAGCGGCGCCGTGCACTTTTTGTGATGGGGAAAAATGTTAAACTCGCGACAGGTCACGTGACCGACAGATTCGTCAGATTGAAAATTCGTAAGACGGACACGTGACCTGATCGAATAAATAATTGTAATAAGTGTTAAAATTTTAATGTAATATAAATTGTCATGTTCGTGTACGATAGCGCAATAAATGAATATTGTATTTTACCACATAAGTGAAAGTACTTTTATACTGATAATTAAAGCAATTCGTGCAAAATTATTCCCTAACCATTCCAAAATATCAAAAATGCACAACGTTAATATTCAAGTTTTCACTTCTGCCGGCACTCCCGGAGTGCACCCCGTTGTTTTTTTTAGGAGATGAACTGATTTTCAAAATTCATAGTCTCATAAATAACTTGTAGTCCGCCTCGAACCAAGAACTCGTTCCCATCTCTGCCCGCCGGGTAAAAAAGGGAATAGGTTCTTTCTTGGGCATTATTACCCATTGTCCCCGCCATACCGAACCGCAGGCGAACGAATCGTGGACTGATTCGAATACACCTCATACGTTTATTGGCTCACTGGGATTTAGTTCTTCACTCGCCACGCCTGTGTGTCACAAGCGAAATGAAAGCCACTGACTCCGTGCACTTTTGTGCTTTTTTTCGCAACAAGTACTCCATTCATGGCTTTCCCATTAGCCGGTGAGCTTCGGCGAGCTTGCAGTCGCAATTAAGCTGCGATTATGAGGCGCGCATTTAAATACGATGACTTGGAGGCTTATTCAAAAATGTAAAATATCATCATCACCGGAATATAATACGCACCTAAGATATTATTATATGTGACACTTTTTCGGAAAAGGTGACTGACGCTTATGCTTTTATTGGGCAAATACAATATTGAATCTGTACAATATATGACGTAAGAGCCATCCGCCAAATGGTAGGTACCTTTTTCGAAAAAGTGTCACATACACATATTACCTGTATGAACAAACTAGTACATAATTTGGATTCTACGGGTAGTTTTTTCTTCGTTTACCCATTTTCTGAAAGGTACTTAACTAGTTTTTACCCAACTACGGCGAAGCTAAAAAAAGAAAGTATAGGTTTTAAGTTCTAGTTGGCCTGAAAATCAGCGTTGTGGCTACCCTGTCATGATTCATGCTGAGTGGCAACTATTTTGGTGTATTTTTTATACTTCATGTTTTTTCTCTCTTCTTTTCACCGAATAAACATTTTTCATTTCAGTTCATTTCTGAAAGGAAGGGTTATAATTTTAACAGTCTATGTATGTATGTTTAACCTAAACTATTTATCAGATTTTGATGAATAAGGTGTCAATCGATTCGTTATTAAGGCCCGAGTAATATAGGCTACATTTTAACCGACATCAACAATAGTTTGCCTAGTTTTTTAAAATTTTAGTAGTTTACCCCCTTACTTTCAATCATTTATCGAGAAGGCCTTCCGTTCCGCAAAGGTTTCCGAATGTTCTGAACACCATTACCTATTTCATATACGGGAAAGCTAAATATACTAAACACAAAATACACAATAATCAGTGTGTAAAAGAAAGTCGAAATATTGCCTTTATTTTTAACCCCCGACGCAAAAAGAGAAGGGTGTTATAAGTTTAACATGTCTGTGTATCTGTTTGTGGTATATCGTAGCTCCTAAACGGATTTTTTAATACTCAACAAATGAAATCAATAATTAAGGACGTATTGTATTCTTTCATTTGTAAAATTTCAAAGAAAGTCTGCAGTAAAGCAAGCAATTCAAACAATTTTAAAACACTTATCCGTGTCCCATCAAATACACATTACTGGCCACCCTGCGCGTACAGTTACTGCTTAATGAGCGTGTCCCGCGCAAACAGTAAATTATTGTCACATTTCACCCATACAGTGACCACACTGATAGAGATTCAGAAACTCAAAATACGATAACAATTACAACACATTTACCCTTCTCTGTTCAGTCCTGGTACCCTGGTAGACTGGCAGAGCCGTTATGCATTAAGCCCGCATTTGTACATATTTGTGACGTTTAGAAATAAAAACGTACCTAACTGTCGGTTGTTGATAAGGTTTATGTGTGAATTTTACGAGAGTTTCAACCTCTCGTTCATTTGTGTTATGAATTTATGACATAATAAGTTGCTCTTACAATATTATGTGCAATATTTACATAAAAATAAAACCTAAAATATACCTATAAAATTTAATTAATCTATAAAGTCACATTACTTTGTAGTACTTATTCAAAATATCATCTAGAGATTGTAGAGTATAAAATCACTCTTGAACAAGCCAGTTTTTTTACGTCTTTTTAAATCTTCTCAGAAGTAGATCTTTTATATCATGCAGAAACTTGACGATTACTAATTATCTTCTTATTTTTTTTACAGGTAAGTACCTGACTGCAGATTTCATCTTTTGGTAACAGTATAAATCATAAATACTAAGTAATCACAAATCGTCTCTAATGCATCTAAGTAAGTTTTCCTTTTTTCCAGGGTACATTCAGGTCGTACAAATATGATCCTAATATTATACCAAACTCACGTCGTGGTTGACGTGTGTCTCGTTGTATTGTCGACGAAGACACTCTGAAATTAATATAATTTGTTTGTGATCTGAATACGCCTCCTGGGTAAATTGTACCAAATACAACGTACCTCATCACACATACTGATCTGGATGCATGGCATGAAGAATAAAATTGCGTGCTGCGTGTAGCATTACAGTCTCCTGCCATTTTGGTTTATTTTATCAACCGACTTCAAGATTTCGAAGGAGGAGGTTATCAATTCGTCGGGATCTTTGTTTTTGCTATTTTTTTTTTTTTTTTATGTATGTTCACCGATTATATTCGAAGACGGCTGGACCGATTTGGAAAATTATTTTTTTGTTTGAAAGCCTATACTTCACAGTTGGTCCCATTGTAACCATGTTAGGATCTGATGATGGGATCCTGGAGAAATCGAGGGAACTCTTCAACTATTATAGGCACACCTATGGTGATTTGAGTATTTTTTTACAGCAGCTCGAGCATTTGCTGTTGGAAAGCTGGATGCTAAGTGAAGTCGGTTCTTTTTTGTTTAAAATTATTGCTTATTTAGGGACGCATATAAAACATAATAATTTTAAACAAATGACTACACCATTTACAAAGTACCTAATAAAATAAAAAAATAGTAATTACATGCCAAGAAACTTATAAATTTGGAATTTGAATTTGAAGAAGGCTATCCGTAATTTCTAGTTGAACTTTTAACCCAGTGACTTGAAATTCCATACAAAAAAAAATGCAATTTAATCAGGTTATAACTAGTAGTCCGCCTCGAACTCAGAACTCGCAATTCCTTGCAAACGAGATGACCAATATAACAAGACCCGTATGATGATTTCTTCGCGCTTTCTAGGTCCATAATCCCTTGATTGATCCTGCTCATATGCGAACTCTCAAATTATATGTATATCTGCTACAACCACAACCAATTTCATGAAGATCAGAAAAGCTTTACTCAAGTTATTGCGGAACAAACTCTCAAAATCAAAAAGCCATCGAGACGTCCCAGTAGCCAGAAGTTGTTTGTAAGAACTCACTTGGCTTACGCTCCGCTCGTTCGATAAAAAAGATAGATGTACTGATTAGAAAGAGATGAGACATGGACCCCCTCCTTGTTTATAAAGTAGACGGCCATATTAACTTAACTTAGTATCACACACTTAAGTATATTGTCAGTAAATTATTTTTACAGTTTGAAGGAATCCCAGTTTATGGCGACCGTTAGCTAACGGTAGGCTAATGATGTAACGATAATTATTAATTGCTTTACCAGCTTATGTCAAGCGGACTTATTGTACCAACTTAAAATATGGTGATACATTATGGAAATCTATATATATAAAAGAAGAAACTGACTGACTGACTGACTGACTGACTGATTGACTGACATATCAACGCACAGCCCAAACCGCTGGGTCTAGAGATTTCATATTTGGCACATTGGTTCCTTATAAGGTCTTGGGGAGCACTAAGAAAGGATTTTTCAAAATTCACCCCCTAAGGGGGTAAAATGGGGGTTCAAAGTTTGTATGGCGACTATTTTATTCGAAACTTCACAGGAGTATTCCTAACGATAAATGAGTAAACACGTGTTTCAGGTTTTTTTGAAATTCAACCCCCAAAAGGGGCAAATGTGGTCACAAAGTCTGAAAATCAACATGGGTATCGTATCCTTTTTGAGTACTTATAGTACGCGGGCGAAGCCGCGGGAAAAGGCTAGTATATAGATAAGACGAATAAGTTTGATACCATTTGAACAAAACACTGATATCCAAAACTTAGAATTCGGAATAAAATGAATCAATACATTTACCAAACAGTGTTTATCAACTTACACAAGACATTGGTGATGGGCTTGTGTTCTAAACATTTAACAAATCCGTCAAGTACATTTTCAAAAATATTAATAACTAGTACAATAAATAGTAGTCCGCCCTGAACCGAGAACTCGCGATCTTCTTGCAAACGAGTGACCAATATGACATGACCCTAATGATGATTGTTTCGTGCCTTTTAGCTCCATAACGATCGATCCTGCTCATGAACGAACTCTCAAATTGTATTGAGCTCTGCTACAACCCTAACAAATTTCATTAATATCAGATGAACGTTACTAAAGTTATCGCGGAACAACTATTCAAAATCAAAAAGCCATAGAAATGCAGGGACGTCTAGGTAGCCGGCTGACAGTTCTGTTGTGTCCGAAGATGTCTGTACAAACTTCACTTCGCTTACGCTCCGCTCGTTCGATAAACAGCTTGTCCAATATTTGTTTGATAATCTGGAGTAATAGTAGTATTGTTTACCCATGATTATTTATTTTACCCTGTTGTAAAAATTTAGGTAGTTTTTTTATTAAAATTCACACATTATATTTTATATATTGTACGTATAGTAAGTATTAAAACAATGATTATGTGCGAAGGGCTGTTGTTGCCTGCTTAGTTATCAAAATCTCGAAAAACCATGTAAAATTACAGCAAGTTATAAAACAAGATCGATAGTTCGCAAAGAATAGTTCATGCCCTTTTTTAACCCTTTAACGGGCAAGACTGAAAAAAAAGTCCTCAATTTAAGCCTCATCGCCAATCTATAGTTCTAAAAATTCTGTACAAGAAAAAAATACAAAAATATGATGTTACAGGTGGTCTTTTTTGAGACCGCTGCCCTATAAAGGATTAAACAACAAAAGCAAGAGAACTTATTTGCCTAACAAGAGTATAGAGTGACACATAGTCGGCAATACCCAGTCTACCCAGATGTAATGTACCCGCATGTTGGCAATGCGCGTGCACATAATGCAAATTTACTTAATGTTGCTGTAGTGTAAAAAGTCGTAAGGACCTAGTCTTTATAAATATCTGAGGGCTTTCTTCATGTTAAAAACTAGTTGCATGAAACATGACACGTGGTGTGTTAGCTGATAGCGTATAAACACAATGCAAAACACTAGACTTAAGTATATCTAACTTGCTACTCATTATAAAGTTACGATTTCTTTATTATTACATTTTTTTGCGATTATACAACGACGGTAGCAAACAAGCATACGACCCGCCTGATGGCAAGCAGCTACCGTAGCCTATGGACGCCTGCAACTCCAGAGGTGTCATATGCGCGTTGCCGGCCCTTTACAAAAAGGAAGATTCACTGTGTTGACAACTATCTAAAGGAACAAGAGGGTCCCTCATCGTCAACACACTGGGTCCTCTTTGAGCTCTATGGCAACCTTACTCACCAGCAGGAATACAACACTATGAGTAGGGTCTAGTGCTATTTGACTGTGGTTTTATGTAAGGTGGAGGTACTTCCCCAGTCGGACTCAGCTCCAGATTTGAGCAAGATAACATTAGCTGTGCTGTGCCCTACCACACATAGCGATATGACATTCGCAGTACCTAACCTATACCTCTCTTTTGGACGTAGTTTAAGGACATACCAGGGTCCGACGTGTATTTGTTTTAGACTAGTCTTAAATTTTAATACGTATTTTGACTCTATACATTGTATCCATTTTTTTAAATATTTATCCCATTTTTATCCATAGCTTTTGTAAATAAAAACAAAACGATATGCCTCATTAAAGGAGAACCTACAGGTTTTTAGAAATCATTTTTTCCCACTATGTGAAAATCCGTACCGAATAAGTACTCTTAATTAATCAGTTAGCTATCCTTTATCAATGCAATTTTACGTCAGATAAAGTGGCATTAGGTGGCATAGTTACTAATAGACTAAGAACTTGGCCACGTCAGATATTATACAATAATGAGAGCAACAAAACCTCTCTAGTTAGTTTGCTATACCATGGTTATTTCTAGTTCTAGATCCGGACATCGGTCAGCTCCGTTTCAACAGGCTAAATTCTCTTTGTATGTCCGGATGTCCGGATGTCCGGCTGTCCTCCTCCCCAAGTTGCATCTCTCAAACGATTCTCGTCAAATTTTGAGAGTAGGTTCATCATTCATCATCATCAGGTTTTTATTGTATACTAGCTTTTGCCCGCGGCTTCGCTCGCGTTAAATTCGGGGTAACACGGTTCCCCTTTGCCCCCCGGAATGCTCCATACAAACTTCTACCCCCCATTTTAGGGAAGTGGGGGGGTTAGAAAGAGACAAAAAGTAGCCTATGTCACTCTCCATCCCTTCAACTATCTCCACTTAAAAAATCACGTCAATTCGTCGCCCCGTTTTGCCGTGAAAGACGGACAAACAAACAAACACATACATTTTCCTATTTATAATATTAGTATGGATTCAGTTCTTGCAAATTCTTCAGGATTGCGTCAATAAGCACTAAGAGCCTTCGGCGGAGCCTTGTGAGTTGGCTGTGACAATGAATCAGCAATTGAAGTTTTTTCAACCGACTTCAAGATTGCGAAGGAGGAGGTTATCAATTCGTCGGGATCTTTGTTTTTTTTTTTTATGTATGTTCACCGATTATTCGAAGACGGCTAGACCGATTTGAAAAATTCTTTTTTTGTTTGATAGAGTATACTTCACAGTTGGTCCCATTGTAACCAGGTCAGGATCTGATGACGGGATCCTTGAGAAATCGAGAGAACTCTTCAACTATTATAGGCACACCACTACTGATTCACCACTACTGAATCACTATTGATTTGAGTATTTTTTACAGCAGCTGGAGCATTTGCTGTTGTAAAGGTGGATGCTAAGTGAAGTCGGTTCTTTTTTGCTTAAAATTATTTGTATATATTTTGATATATACAGCGTGTAACAAAACTACGGGTGATCCATTGAAGTGCATATTTGGTACCGTATTGCGACTAAGAAAAAAAGCGGCCAAGAGCGTGTCGGGCCACGCTCAGTGTAGGGTTCCGTAGTTTTCCGTCCGTCACAGTAAGTGTCCCCACTTAAGAGTTTTTGAAAGCACGTCATTTTATTGTGATTTTGTAGAAATTACAGGTACAATAAACACCTGCTTATACGGTTAAATTACAAACTTAGTTCAGAAATTATTTTGTAATTTTTTTTCAAAAACTATTCTACCTATCAAGTTCAAAATAATTTTCCTAGAAAGTTTTTATAAAGTTCTACTTTTAAGATTTATTTCATATTTTTAAAACTTACGGTTCAAATGTTAGAGGGGGGCGGGACACATTTTTTTATACTTCTGGAGCGATTATTTCCGAAAATATTTACAAGATCAAAAAATTATTGTATTAAACCCTTATTCATTTTTAAATACCTATCCAACAATATATCACACGTTAGGGTGGAAATGAAAAAAAAAATCACTCCCCACTTTACGTATAGGGGAGGTACCCTAATAAAACATTTTTTTCCACTTTTTATTTTACCACTTCATCGGCGTGATTGACATACATATTAGTACCAAATTTCAGCTTTCTAGTGCTAACGGTCACTGAGATTATCCGCGGACGGACGGGCAGACATGGCGAAACTATAAGGGTTCCTAGTTGACTACGGAACCCTAAAAATACGAGCCAAAATTTTTGAACGCGAAGGATTTTTTTTTGTATGAGACCCATCATCCCAGCCTCAACCTTCCATGCAAAACAATTTTTTTTTTTCGTGAAAATTTTTTTTCTTAATTTTTCGCAATTAAAATATGATACCAATTATGCCCTTAAACAAGTCACCAGCATGTTTGTTACACCTAGTAGCCTACCTAAGTATGGATCCAGAGGTATTCAGTTCCCAGAACCATTAGTCTAATAGAGAACATGCATGAAAAATATTTAATTGAATCTGTTGCATAAACACGTTCAACAACCCCAAACTAATATAAATAAGTGGAAATCCGTAATCATTTTAACAGTTTTTTAAAGATATTGCGGTTTGAAAACGTAAAATTTTAGGAATTTTTTTTATACATAAAATGTATTTTCGAAACTTCAGTTCGATTACTTATGTCCTAACAAGAAAAAAAATGTATGACAACTATATAGCTAAACGCATTTTTTCGTGCCTAAAATTACAAAAATCTTACAAAAACTTGTTCCTTCCAACCATTTTTACTGCAACTTTGTGAACGGTGACGTCACAATCCGCACACTTTTTGTATGGGGCGTTTTGACGCGCGGCGCAGACGCCTAACGTATTTTCACATTTTTGACGTTTCAGGGCTATCATAGATAGTAGGTTTATTAGAGACATTTGAATCTACAGGGAAATAGAATCGAATGACGTCTTCCAAAAAAATCATGCATATTCCTAATTGAGGCCATTGGAGGCTACATTATCCCTCACGACTCTACGACAATAAAATGCACGTTTATAAGCACCACAACAGTAGCACTAGTCTTTCCATCGATCACATTCACTGGCTCAACGTTCACTGAAAACTGGTTTTTTCTCAAGACTTTATCGCAAAAACTTAACCGTTACTTAAGCGTCTCTTATTTAATATGTTGCGGAAATCTGACAAATTGGTCGACAATGCACTGTTTTTGCCATACTGCAAAAACTGCCGTAAAAAATGAGATATGATTATGGTGAAGATCGTCGTGAGACTCGTGAGTTTTTGTGTTTAGTGCCACCTAACTATATAGCGTCGAATTAAGAGCATGTTAATTAAAATAAAAGACCGGTGTTAAGTAACATTATTCTGTTCTTAAAGCCATGCCATTATAGAAGATTAAATAAGCCTTAGAGTAAAGCGTATAATGATTTACGTTTAATATAAATAAAATAACATAGGTTTATTGAAATTAGTTGTGGTAGACTTTTAAATACTACATACTGTTTGACACGACGTTTGATTTATTTTATTTTAGACGAAATAGCCCATGACCCATTAAAGAGCTCCCTTGAGTCGATAGCAAGTCAACTCTCACTATACAAGTCATCCAATAAAATAATGAAGTCAAAACCTACAGATTATAATTATTTCCAATTCTTTAATTTTGGAACCATACACAAGTTTGATAGTGTTCGTATTGGACATATTATAAAGCCATGTTTGAAAAAAATCACAGCGCCATTTTGCGCGTTTATTCTCGTTCCTACGGAACATTAGTCAAGCAGTCATGTAGCCACTGCTTTATTTTGTCCGTTACTAGTGTGTACCTAACTTAATAACCTTATGATTGTTTGACCGAAATTGTTTTAAAATGATTACAGGATATGAGTTCTTTTTTACCCTAATTAGGTTAATTCGTTTGTAAAAGGATTCAATTTTTCGTGTTATTAGTATAGATGAAATTTTGATAATTATGTGATTTATGTGTTTCAATACAATACTCAAGCCTGTATGTAATACATAAGAAACGAAGATAAAAATAATTTTCAATGAAACAAGAAAATTGCATCTAACACTGCACACGGTATTCAATGTACCAGGCGCACAAAGGCCGCGAGAAAGTCTATTTTCCTCCTCGTGCTTTACTCTTCCGGGTCAGAGGTCACGCCCATAATGCGGCTCAAGGTCTCGACGTGACCTCTTTTATCATCTGGTGACCTGGTGCTGTGACGCGTAGTGAGGTCAAAGGTCAGTTGAAGATAGTCAATCGTTGGTATTCAATTCGAAACAATGAATACAAATGTTAATCTGATTTTAAGATCGCATTCAGCTCTTATCAATTCAATTTTAATGTGATTTATTTGTGCAAAGTTGACTTGCAGTTGACTTGAGCGTGGTGTTATTCTAATTTCGTTTTTAAGAAACTCGAAAGGAGCGAAATGCAAATAACTTTGGACTCGTGAAGCACATACCTGTATTTATTTTCGCAAGTAAGTTAGTATTTAATTCTACATTTTACATTCGTTTTACCAAAAAATTGTATTTAGTTATTTTTATTTGCTACAAATACAGCAATGAACTAAATCAGTACAACTGTACACCTAAATGGGTCACAGAAAGTCAACAGATCACGGTCACGATTGATTTTTTCTGCAATCATGATAATAAGTGGGTACATGCTTGTGTTTGACAGCTAATCTTCCAAGGATGGGTACGAAAAAAGTTGAATAACGGTGCCAAATGGAGGGTACATATGTAACGGTTAAGCGCTTGCGCTCGATTCGAAGGGATTTTGAATAAATAATGCGCTTCGTAAGACAGTGGTTTAGCCGGCTTCGAAATATGAAGGTTTGGTCCTAGTTTATGTTTTCTTATTTTATTATATTTATTAAATATATATGTATGTATGTATGTATCTAATTATGAGCTATGTAAGTTTATTTATTTTTTATTTATATATTTTTCTTTCTTTTATATGTGTAAGTTTATTAATGTTTGGTTTATTTGCTTTGCAACACCTACTTTTCTGTTAATTTACAAAGGTTTCCGCTTCCCAAAGGTTGTCTGGAAGAGATCGCTCTTTAGCGATAAGACCGCCAATTGTTTTGCCTCTGCTTTTTTGTTTGTGACTTGTGTATACTTTGTGTCTGTTATTTGAGGAGTGCAATGTGTATTTATGTTATGTTATGGAGTTTCAAAGTTTGTAGAATCTGTCTACGTTAGGAAGTTATTACGCGGACATACATCCCAGGTAGCAATGTGACGTCACTGACGAAACCAAGACGTCATTTGTAGGTCATTCAATTGACGTCATACATCAGTCGGTCTTTTCGACGTCAATTTCACGTCACCCAATCGACGACCAAAGTTCGACGTCCACCTCACGTCTCACAGACGTTACCTGGCTGACGTCTCACTTTTGCCAACTGCAGTACGTCACCACGGCGTCAATTTTAAGTCGCCAAATTGACGTCCGAGGTTCAACGTCCATATCACGTCCCAAGACTCTAACTAAGTCACGTCATTTTTATGGCAACCGCAGTATGTCTTTGCGACGTCATTCTAAAGTTATCCAAGTGACGTCAATATATTCTCGTCGCTTTTACGTCACACTGACTTGAAGTGCCTGACGTCTGTCTTAGAGCAGCTGCTGTACGTCTCCACGACGTCAATTTTTAGTCACCCAATCGCAGTATGTCTTTGCGACGTCATTCTAAAGTTATCCAAGTGACGTCCACATATTCTCGTCACTTTCACGTCACATTGACTTGAAGTGCTTGACGTTTGTCTTAGAGCAGCTGCTGTACATCTCCACGGCGTCAATTTTTAGTCACCAAAACGACGCCCAAAGTTCGACGTCCACCTCACGTCTCACAGACGTTTCCTGACTGACGTCTCACTTTTGCCAACTGCAGTACGTCACCACGGCGTCAGTTTTAAGTCACCAAATTGACGTCCGAGGTTCAACGTCCATATCACGTACCAATACTCTAACTAAGTCACGTCATTTTTTATAGCAACCGCAGTATGTCTTTGCGACGTCATTCTAAAGTTATCCAAGTGACGTCCATATATTCTCGTCACTTTCACGTCACACTGACTTGAAGTGCCTGACGTTTGTCTTAGAGCAGCTGCTGTACATCTCCACGGCGTCAATTTTTAGTCACCAAAACGACGCCCAAAGTTCGACGTCCACCTCACGTCTCACAGACGTTTCCTGACTGACGTCTTACTTTCGCCAACTGCAGTAGGTCACTACGGCGTCAGTTTTAAATCACCAAATTGACGTCCGAGGTTCAACGTCCATATCACGTACCAATACTCTAACTAAGTCACGTCATTTTTATGGCAACCGCAGTATGTCTTTGCGACGTCATTCTAAAGTTATCCAAGTGACGTCCATATATTCTCGTCACTTTCACGTCACACTGACTTGAAGTGCCTGACGTTTGTCTTAGAGCAGGTGCTGTACATCTCCACGGCGTCAATTTTTAGTCACCAAAACGACGCCCAAAGTTTGACGTTCACCTCACGTCTCACAAACGTTTCCTGACTGACGTCTTACTTAAGCCAACTGCAGTAGGTCACCACGGCGTCAGTTTTAAGTCACCAAATATAGTGCCAGACATAGTGGTACACTATAATTTAAGTAAGACCTACAAAAATATTTATTTTTTCAATGACGCAATATGTGAAACGGAACAGAGTACTGGAAACAGTTCCGTTTCACAGATTGCGTCATTTTAAAAAGAAATATTTTTGTATCTTATTCGACTGAAATCTACTTAATGGACACTTATATTGCTATATGTTTTTAAAAAGTACCCACAGTTTTTACATTTTTGATTATTTTGCTTCAAAACATAAATTATGTTTCAAAAACATTTTGCGAACATAGTATGCATAGTTCGGAAAGTGTCACAGGAGTCATCACTGGTGAAAAATACTGTAAAACGGCTATTAGACATGGCAATTTGTAGGGCCCAACCTGTTGTGTCCAACCCCTATCGGCCCCAACGCCCGTTATTACACTTTCCCTACAAATCGCCCCTACCGAACCTACCTCACCAACAAATCGTCCCTACCGGCGTTTACAGAGATGCCTTCAAAACATCAAAAAAATATATTGGTGAAGCACGGTGATAGTCTGATAGTACTCATAACAATACACATTAAATAAAAAAAGAAACAGTTTTTTTACTATAGATATTTAAATGACCGCTCGAGCTGCCTGAATCTAACTTCATCTGCCCAACCCTTTTATTATTTAAATACAAAACTAGATAAATATATTAATTACCAGCGAACCTACACATTTTAACCTTATAGTGCTGGAGCCCGCCTAACTGGAAATTTATCAAAATCCTAACCAATTTTCTTCTATATAGCGTTGTAGAGCCTATCTCGGAGATCATGAAAACATAAGTCCTAAAGGTCTTGAATGGCCACAAGTAATGGCGTCAAGTTGAAAATAATTTTTTTGGCCTAAATTTATCAACGAGCCTAACGCTCTAAATTTTGACAGTAGTTAAAGGACCCATTCAACAAACAAAATCCCAATTTTAAGACCATTCTGGTGCCCACCACCAGTGGACTAATCCGTTTTCAATATTTGGAACGGTAGGATTTAAAATAAATTTACGTCATTTTTCAGTACGTGATATATTCTCAATGCACCTAACTTGACGCTTATCAGTTTAGAGTTATGAGCGACTGATAGAAAATGCCTATAGGCATTATGTCTGGCTTTTCAAATAATATTTTGTGTCATTAAGTTTAAAATGAATAATAATTTTAGTGATTTAAGACCCCCGTAACTAAAGTACTGGTATGACGAATTTCTAAAATTTTCGACTTATTGCGGAGTACTTTTACGGAATTTTTAATTATTAAAGGTTGACTGGAAGAGATCCCTTAAGGGATAAGTCCGCCTTTGTACAAATATCATATATTCTTTCTGTTGTATGTTTCTTTGTTGTACAATAAAGTATTATACTACTACTACTACTACTAGACACTGAAATATGAATATGCAGTTGTGGTTGTGCCAGCAAAATATTTTTTTCACGAATTTATAGTAATTTGCTATATTTTCTAAGAAATCGACTATTTCTTAAATTGGTCTTAAAATCGTATGCGCCCCACGGGTTGGTCTTAAAATGGGTATATAGGTTATGTGAGGTGAGCTAAACCGTTTGTCAATATTTGGAACGGTAGGATTAAACATAAATTTAGGTCATTTTTTCAGTCAGTAAAATACTCTCAGTGAACCTAAGGTGACGCTTATCAGTTTAGAGTTATGAGCGACTGGTATAAAATGCCTATAGGCATTACGTCTGGCATTTCAAATCATATTTTATGTCATTAAGTTTAAAATGAATAATAATTTTAGTGTTTTCTTAGTCTTATTAAAATGGTCTTAAAATCTTATGCGCCCACCAGAATGGTCTTAAAATTAGGATTTGGTTTGGTGAATAGGTCCTTTAACTACTGTCAAAATTTGGAGCGCTAGGCTCGTTGATAAATTTAGGCCAAAAAATTGTATTTTCAACTTGACGCCATACATACTATAGTGTTTTAATTCTAGTGCTGGAGCCCATCTAACTGGAAATTTATCAAAATCCTAACCAATTTTCTTCCATATAGCGATATAGAGCCCATCTCGGAGATCATGAAAACATAAGTCTTAAAGGTCTTAAATGGCCACAAGTATATATATGGCGTCAAGTTGAATATACAATTTTTTTGCCTAAATTTATCAACGAGCCTACCGCTCCAAATTTTGACACATGATTTAACCCACATCAAATAAAATACATACCAATTTTAAGACCATTCTGGTGGGCGCATAATATTTTAAGACCAGTTGAAGTTAAATTTTTTTGGCGTAAATTTATCAAATTTATCGCTCCAAATTTTGACAGTAGTTAAAGGGCCCATTCACCAAACCAAATCCTATATTTAATACCTTTCTGGTGGGCGCATAAGATTTTAAGACCATTTTAAGTCGATTTCATATAGCCAATAGTCGATTTCATAGAAAAAAATAGCAAATTAATATAAATTCGTTAAAAAAAATATTTTGCTGGCACAACCACAACTGCATATTCATATTTAAGTGGGTAGTCATTAAAAATGCCGTAAAATTACTCCGCAATAAGTCGAAAATTTTAGAAATTCGTCATAGCGGTACTTTAGTCACGGAGGTCTTAATACACTAAAATTACTATTTATTTTAAACTTAATGGCACAAAATATGATTTGAAATTCAGACGTAATGCCTATAGGCATTTTCTACCAGTCGCTCATAATTCTAAACTGATAAGCGTCACTTTAGGTTCACTGAGAGTATTTTAGTGACTAAAAAAATGACCTAAATTTATTTAAAATCCTACCGTTCCAAATATTGACAAACGGTTTAGCTCACCTCAAATAACCTACATACCCATTTTAAGACCAATCCGGTGGGCGCATATGATTTTAAGACCAGACCAGTTAAAGTTGCAATTTTTTTGACCTTAATTTATCAACGAGCCTACCGCTCTAAATTTTAACAGTAGTTAAAGAACCCATTCATCAAACTAAATCCCAATTTTAAGACCATTCTGGTGGGCGCATAAGATATAAAGACCATTTTAAGAAATAGTCGAAATAAGAAACTTCTATAAATTCGGTTCAAAAAATTATTTAATTGACACAAACACAACTGTATATTCATATCTGAGTTTCTTTTAACTAAAACTGCCTTAAGCGTATACCGCAATAACCCCAAACATTTAGAAATTCGTCATAGCAGTACCTTAGTCACGGGGATCTTAAATCACTAAAATTTATATCAATCTTAAACTTTATGGCACACAATATGATTTAAATAGCCGCACGTAATACCTATACCAATTTTTACCAGACCTTTATAACCCTAAACTAACAAGCGTCAAATTTGGCGCACGAAGAACATTCAAATGACGTGAGTTTGTATTTATTCCTACAGCACAAATTTTTCAACACGGCGTCACTACATTTCAAGTTTAATTCGTCTCCAGTTGATATCTTATTTCATTCACGTTTTCAACAAATTGTTTATGCAAATAAATTTTATTCGTAAATTAATTTAATTACTTACGAAAATGCTTGGTTTGAGAATTTTGGTGTTATTTGAGTCTATTTTGTTTGAATATGCAAGTGTGATAGAGACAAATTAAACAAAATTTTAAATTTCGACTTCGTGGTAGAGGATAACAACATTTGCTACGCAAATAATTTAAAAACACGTTTGTAAATGGCTGACAGTTAAGCATAACCAGTTTACATAATTTAGTCGGGCTATCATTGCCCGCCATTCCTGCCAACACTTTGGCCAAAAAAACTATTACATTTAGGACCTTTCAGTAGTAGGCAACAATCTACCAATGACAACCGACATTAGCTCTTACACTTTGTGAGAGTTTTATAAGACCATCCCGTTTAGTCTTGGTAAAATTTCAGGTCATCATCGAGCCTACCGCTCTCTAAGGTTCGTTGATAAATTAAGGTCAAAAAATTGCAACTTCAACTGGTCTGGTCTTAAAATCTTATGCGCCCACCTGATCAGTCTTAAATTGGGTATGTATGTTATTTGAAGTGTACTAATCCGTTTGTCAATATTTGAAACGGTAGGATTTAAAATAAATTTACGGCATTTTTCAGTCCGTAATATATTCTCAATGCACCTAACTTGACGCTTATCAGTTTAGAGTTATGAGCGACTGATAGAAAATGCCTATAGGCATTATGTCTGGCTTTTCAAATAATATTTTGTGCCATTAAGTTTAACACGAATTATAATTTTAGTGATTTAAGACCCCCGTGACTAAAGTACTGCTATGGCGAATTTCTCAAATTTTCGACTTATTGCGGAATACTTTTAAGGCATTTTTAATTAGTACTTATTAGACACTTAAATATAAACATGCAGTTGTGTTTGTGCCAGCTAAATATATTTTTTTAACGAATTTATAGTAATTTGTTATTTTTCTATGAAATCCACTATTTATTAAAATGGTCTTAAAATCTTATGCGCCGACCAGAATGGTCTTAAAATTGGGATTTGGTTTGGTAAATCGGTCCTTTTGGATTTGGAAATTTGGCTTTTCAAATCATATTTTGTTCCATTAAGTTTAAAATGAATAATAATTTTAGTGTTTTAAGACCCCGGTGACTAAAGTACTGCTATAGCGAATTTCTCCAATTTTCGACGTACTTCGGAATACTTTTACGGCATTTTAAATTACAAGACACTTAAATATGAATATGCAGTTGTGTTTGTGCCAGCAAAATATTTTTTTTAACAAATTTATAGTAATTTGCTATTTTTCTATGAAATCGACTATTTCTTAAAATGGTCTTAAAATCTTATGCGCTGACCAGAATGGTCTTAAAATTGGGATTTGATTTGGTGAATGGGTCCTTTAACTACTGTCAAAATTTGCAGCGGTAGGCTCGTTGATAAATTTAGGCCAAAAAATTGTAACTTCAACTGGTCTTAAAACCTTATACGCCCACCAGAATGGTCTTAAAATTGGTATGTAGGTTATTTGATGTGGGCTAAATCATGTGTCAAAATTTGGAGCGGTAGGCTTGTTGATAAATTTAGGCCAAAAACTTGTATTTTCAACTTGACGCCATACATACTTATGGCCATTTAACCCCTTTAAGACTTATGTTTTCATGATCTCCGAGGTAGGCTCTACAACGCTATATGGAAGAAAATTGTTAAGTTCTTTGATAAATTTCCAGTTAGGCGGACTCCAGCACTATAACTTGACGCTTATTAATTTAGAGTTTTAAGTGACTGGTAGAAAATGCCTACGGGCATTACGTCTGGCTTTTCAAATCACATTTTGTGCCACTAAGTTTAAAATGAATAATAATTTTAGTGTTTTAAGACCCCCGTGTCTAAAGTACTGCTATGGCCAATTTCTCAAATTTTCGACTTATTGCGGAATACTTTTAAGGCATTTTTAATTACTACTTATTAGACACTTAAATATAAACATGCAGTTGTGTTTGTGCCAGCTAAATATATTTTCTAACGAATTTATAGTAATTTGCTATCTTTTCAATGAAATCGATTATTTCTTAAAATGGTCTTAAAATCTTATGCGCCCACCAGAATGGTCTTAAAATTGGGATTTGATTTGGTGAATGGGTCCTTTAACTACTGTCAAAATTTGGAGCGGTAGGCTCGTTGATAAATTTAGGCCAAACAATTGTAACTTCAACTGGTCTTAAAATCTTATGCGCCCACCAGAATGGTCTTAAAATTGGTATGTGGGTTATTTGACGTGGGCGAAATCATGTGTCAAAATTTGGAGCGGTAGGCTCGTTGATAAATTTAGGCCAAAAAATTGTATTTTCAACTTGACGCCATTCATACTTATGGCCATTTAAGACTTATGTTTTCGTGATCTCCGAGATGGGCTCTACAACGCTATATGGAAGAAAATTGGTCAGGATTTTGATAAATTTCCAGTTAGGCGGGCTCCAGCACTATTAATTTTATGTAAAAAAACTAGACGGAATGTGTAGAAAATGGCTAACATTATAAATAAAAAAGGTAAAATAACTCTAACGACCTCCATAAACAGCTGCGGGTGTCGGGACACTGCCGATCGCCCTAGATCGGGACTCCTACTCCCTAGGTGCCATTACACCTACCAACACGACAGGTTGGACCCTACAAATTGCCATGTCTAATAGCCGTTTAAATGGGAGCCAATCCGTAGGCTCGGTGACAAATTTCCTGTATGGTGGGCTCCAGCACCATCCGCTTATGCTGAATAAAAGTCAACCTTAGGGAGATTAAATTAGAGTTGATCATACTTAGTTTCGCTTACAACGATTAAGGTCTATAATTGTATCTATTATGTCTATGGAAAAGTGTCCGTTCGTTTCGCGCCCTCGCGCTCAGCTCTTAGCGGCCTTTTGTCGTGGGGTTGGACTCGTGTCGTGTCACTCGTGGGAATTTGCTCTTGCTCACGCCACGCGCAGTGCTGTAGTCAGTTTAATCGGTCGACGTTGCTTTATTTGCGATACATAGTGATAAAACTAACGTGCCACCACTCCTATTTGTGATAATGTATAGTGTGGTCCAGTTTGAGGCAAGTGAAGGCGGATCAATCTCGGTCATTGTGAAAAAATGGCTAACACCAATGAAGACACAAATTCTTTGGCCACCTAACATTAAGGAAAGTAAATCCCTGGATAGGGTTCTAAAGCGATGCGAGTCACCAGATGAGACGTGGATTCCTTATGGTATTCAGCGATTTTTCTACGAAACTGGTAAGTTAGAAAAGTAATGTATTGTGTTTTAACCTCTTTCTCTCATTTCTGTACATTGCGGCTAGTGACTGAGCCTCTGCAACGATCGTTTGCGTCTGTTGCACGCGGCCGACGGCTGAATGAAATGTTTGAGCTGAGCTGAATCTGAGTCGGCGTCTGTCTGATCTGAGCGAGCGATCGGCCGCAATGTAAGGAATGGTCGATATAGACTGAGACTATTTTGAGACGCCTAAATTATGGCGCCTATGAAAGTCACCGTATAAACACTTTCGGTGCCATTTTTTCGCGGCAAGCCAGCGCTGGCACGGAATAGAGCACGTGTCTATTTTTTGGCGCCAGTGACCCCCGCCCGCGTCTCTCGCTGCTCCCGCGCCTATTTTTCGGACTCGTGTAAACACGTCGCTGCCAGTCGCTAGCACTTTTCTTTCGTTCCTCTAACATATTTATCAGCTCCTCTCGTAATAACGCGGATACTTTGAGTATACCAACATCTTTTTCAACTTCAGAGCTCCTGAATTCATTTTAAATGATGGAGATCAGCGTAGAAAGACTGGCGTAAAAACTAGCACCGTCGGCTGTGGCGGCGTGCTTATGACTAGTACTGAAAAGGCACCGTGTAAACAACAAGTGTCGGTTTGCGGGTCACTGGCGGCGAGATTTAGGCGGCTGAAAATAGTCATTGTCTAAACGATCTGAGATGTGCCGTACGGTAGACACTGGCGCCGTAATTTAGGCGTCTCAAAATAGTCTCCGTCTATATCAACCTGAAGTCTAAGAGGTTTGCCGGCTCAACTGTACAATATGTGACATCGAGTTCAGGCTTCATTTTTTTTTGTAGCTTCTACTCGCCAAAAGACAATTCCTCACCAAATTTTAAGTTGCGAAGTTGTTCTTGGTTTGCGAGATAAAAAATAATCAAAGTTCCATATAAAATTCCGATTTTACACCGCCATGACACAATATTTTGCGTTTCGTTAAACGTGTTGAGAAAAACTAAAACGTATAATTTGTTTTATGTTCAGTTTTTACATAAATACAGTTTTTTCGACTTATTTGTGTACAATAATAGTTACATGATATTTATTCAATGATTCTTTTAATTTATAAGCATTATTTTGTGGAAATTTGTCGATTAATAATTATCAAAAATGGTACATTTTACTAAAACGCGTAAAACAAAACGCAAATAGAATTGGCCTGCGGGCGGAGGATACGACATGACACTTTGTAGGAACTTTAATAGGTTAGTTCAAAGTAGTTTCAGACAGACTCTAAGGCAGGTCGGTGTAGGTACCACGACGAGCGAAGCGAGGAGAAGTGTTAGATAGAACTGCGACCCTACAGCGCTTTTATCTCGCAAACCAAGCGTTTCCGCAACTTAAAATTTGGTGAGGAGTTGTCTTTTGGCGAGTAGAAGCTACAAAAAAAATATAAAGCCTGAACTCGATCTCACATATTGTACAGTCCTTCCCCAACCAGACTCCTTTGAGGCCGTGCGACGATTGCATTCATCATCATCATCGACAACGTCCACTGTTGGAGAAAGGCCCCCGCCCCTTAAAGGTGTATAATATATAATACTGTTTAACTCATCATGCTGTCTTCCAGATGATCTTGAAAAAGCTAAGAAAAAGCTACTTATCTTAGAGTCAACATCTGATATACAAACCGAAGAAGAGAATGATGCTAATGCTGTAAATAAGAAGAGGAAACGCCAAAGATACAAGAAGTTTGGATCAGACTCAGACTCATTCGATGAAGATGTAGGACTGAGTCGCCCGCCACCGTTGAAGAGATCATTTCTAAAAGGTAAGTAAGTACTCAGTGCTTGTACAATTAAATAGGGAAAACATTGTAAGGAGTCCTAGTCCACCCCGGGCAGCAGTTCTACTACGGTAGAGACAGTTGAAAAGTCCGCGCGGTGCTCTGAGCTCTACAGCTCAGGACAGATTGTCTGGCTACACTTACCATCAGGCAGTTCGTGGTGAGGAGCATAAAAGCACAATAATAAAAAAGTAATTTTGGTGACTTATAAACATACTGTATGTACAGTCGCCATCAGATATATCGGAGCGGCCAAGGTGATCACAAATATCTGAACAACGCCTCTATTGTCAAGATGATAAAGTGCATGTTCGGATATTTTTGAGTACCTTGGCTGCTCCGATATATTTGAAGGCAACTGAAGAACAAATCAAATTATTTTTAATAAATATTTTGAATTGTTTATTTTTTAAGTAGACACACTACTATCTAAATCATAAACTTTATATGTATAGATGTCATATACAAAGGAAAAAGTGACCTAGGCCTCCGGTGCCCAGGGCTGGGATCGAACCAGCGTCTGCACCCCTGGGCACCGGAGGCCTAGGTCACTTTTTCCTTTGTATATGACATCTATACATATAAAGTTTATATTTGAAGGCGACTGTACATACATCATCCCAATATTGATGTATTTCATGATTCAAAATGCTCCTTTGTTAAGGCTATATATTTGTTATTTAGTTAATATTAATAACTAACGGCCTCCTAGCCCAGTCGGTAGTGGCCCTGCCTATGAAGCAGGAGGTCCCGGGGTCGAATCCTGGTCAGGACATTTATTTGTGTGTTTATCACAGATATTTGTACCTGAGTTATGGATGTTTTCTATGTATTTAAGTATTTATCTATATCTATCTATTATATAGGGGAAGCCCGGGCAAGACGCATATGTTAAGGGAAAGATGAAAAAAAAAAACACCCCAATTGTTAATCAAAATAACACTTTATATTTTTAATTTGTAAACACCCCAATTGTTAATCAAAATAACACTTTATATTTTTAATTTGTACTATGTACAGTTAGCTTTGGAAAATGCTATCAAAAATCCTTAAACTTGAACAACTTCTTATTGTTATTATTTTTTAAACAAATAGTTCCAATTATCCGTTTTGACCGACCACCTCGGGCAAAAGGGATATACCTCTAGGGTAAAAAGAATATATGACAAATATATGAATTAGGCATCGTATTTATAAAACAAAATAGTTGTCAACCCTTGAATAAGAAGTACAACCCTCATGGGTCTATTTTTGCACTCGTTACACTGAGTCTGTCTTCGGTGGGTGGGTCAATGTATCTTTCAGTGCACACCAAAAAGAACACTATAAATTATTCTCTCGGTTTTTTTTGTGGGTAGTTTTTGTTTGTTAGTTTTGCTAGGGCCTAGCAATTACAAATTTAAGGGCTTTTTTATGTTTAGTATCTTTTTGGAGTTTTCCATACACGCATAGCTATCCGTTTTGCCCATATCCGTCTTGCCCGAAGTACTAAATATTTCGAATTGTTTATGCCAAGAATGCGTTTAACAGGTGGATAAAAAGTTATAGTCACAATTTAAGCCAAAGTTAATATACTATAGTTTTAACTAACCGTATTCGTAAATATACGAAACGTAATACTAAAAGTAGATAGACTTGCTTTTCCAAAAATCACAACAAAACAGTCAAAAACTTTGTTTTTTTTTCTCCACAACAAGTACACACGTTGTTTGCTTTGATTGAACGGTCATGACGTCCTCGTATCGATGCTTTACCGACTTAAGCAAGCCTAGATGTGCTATCTATTGTATAGCTTTGGTAAAATCAGATATTCTTCTTACCCACACTATGCGTATTGCCCGGGCTTCCCCTATATCGTCGTCTAGTACCCACAACACAAGCCTTATTGAGCTTACTATGGGACTAGGTCGGTTTGTGTAAGATTGACCTATAATATTTATTTATTATTACCTTATTCATAAACACGTAAAAAAGTTGCCAAGCCGCTGATCATCGTTTGTCCCTTTCCAACGTATATATATGATGGAAAGGGACAAACGATTATCAGCGGCTTGTCAAGTTTAGTAGGCGTTTATGAATAAGGGGGTTAGTTAATAACCCTTTTTTGTAAGATAGCTACCACTTAAACGATTTGGTTATTTACTGTAAGCTTTTGTGTGATAATTAAAAAATCTTTAATCTTTAAACGACGTCGTGAAAACGTACCGCACTGGCCACAAACCTGGCGTCAGCTAGTTGGGTGTCAATGAGACGTGAAAATGACGAGATTATATTAACGTCAGTTGGATGACTTCGCCGGCGCGACTCTGCCGCGCTGCCTCCGCGAATCTGGCAGTGTACGCAGACCAATTTGGTTTGTGTAGAAAAATATAAGATAGGGCTGACCCAGGGTATGATGATGTTAATTTAATGTATGTATGTATGACTTCCAGTTCAAGACAACAATAAAGAAAATCAAGATGATGTAATTAACTCTGACGACGCCGACATCGTAGAACATACAGAACATACTACACCTGTCAAATGGCTTGCTGCCACTATTGGTGGGTAACTAATGTTAAGATTCAATGGCGGATTTGCTAACCACAAGAAACCAGATTTTAAAACGAGTATCGTTACTTTTGTATTGGTAACTAAACTGTGTTTTTAATTATTCAAAAAATTACTTAGCAATTTTTTGAATAAGTAAAAAATCTATGTTTGGAGATTTACAATCGCAACGGTGGAAATATCTATAAGTACGCTGGATCACGATATATTAATTTTTGATGATGGTACCGCTAATTGACTCTGGGGTGCCCCTTAAGGTACAAGTTCGTAGCGGGCAGCAGGCAGCATTTCCATACATTCAAGGTCAGGTGCTGGCCTTGCATATATGGAAATGCTGCCTGCTGCGAATTCGTGCCATTAAAATGCGCTGCTGCCGTCACATCGGTTTCCATAGGACTTATATGAAAAATACAAAACACAGCAGAATGTGCTGCCTGCTGCTCGCAGTGTTTGCACCCCAGTAGCAGGCAGCAACATTAGGTAAAAAACGTTAAGATATCGAGGTCACTTTTCATATACCGTCGTCAGACTGGCCATCGAGAGATGGTGAATCTTTCAGGCGCGTATTTAATTATGGCCTTTCCAGGTAACGTCAAAAAACCAAAGCCGCCGAGTCCACTGAAATCACTTGGCTCAAGTGTCAATTCTGGAATTTGGACAAAAGCCTTATCAATTGAGCAAAGACCAGGAGGCTCTGGAATTGGGACAAAAGCCTTATCAATTGAGCAAAGACCAGGAGGCTCTGGAATTGGGACAAAAGCCTTATTAATTGAGCAAAGACCAGGAGGCTCTGGAATTGGGACAAAAGCCTTACCAATTGAGCCAAAATTGCCTGAAAACCCAAACACTAAGATCGGTAAGTGGATAGCTCTCCTTATATTATTATTATTCCTTTAACATACACTTCAGTTTTTTTTAAGTTGGTGGTCTAACGGTAGAACGTTCGACCCGAGACCTTACTTGCGATCACGAGATCGCAAATAAGATCTCGGGTTCGAATCATACCGAGTGACCATATTATACCAATGAGTTTTTCAATTAATTTTTAACCAATACGCGTACGGTGAAGGAAAACATCGTGAGCCTAGATGTACCTGTCACCCGTGACTAGTATGGCTCATGTACAATAAAAGGACTAAGTGCGGAAACAAAAATCATAACCTTTAACTTGTTTACTGAACGGTTTCAGTTTGGATAGATTAGAACTACTCGTAGAATGTGCAGATGATTGAATGTATGCCATTATTTGTATGAAAAAACCCTAATAACGTAAATCATGGATCAGGTAAGTTACCTACCTGAGGTAACTGGGACCATATGGACTTAGTTTGAAGTGATCCCAGTTGCCTGACAACCCCAATATCGTGTGCATTTTGTGGACCCACCTTTTTGATTAGGTTGACTTAGGCACTAACGAATATTACTTAATTATTTGAAATTATTCACAGTACTTACAGACACAATCATATCGCTTTTAAGCGAAATAAAAGTTCAAAATCAAAAAATCATAGCTCTGCTAACCAATTCAGCACACACATATTATGAACCATTACATGAAGACTTCAAATTTCCAATCCAAAATGAAGAAGAAATGATAACAACTGAAACACTCTTAGCTGAAGATTCTAAGCGAAAGCAATTGGTAAGAAGGCCTCAACTTGCCTTCCTCAGTAGTCTAGATGCACGATTTCCTGAGGCGCAGCATAGGAGGCAGGAAAGTAGAATGTAGTAATATTAGTGAAAATAGCAGTAGTAATAGGTATTTAGGAATAACATTGGTAGATATTAGTTGTAGTATTATTAGTAGGCAAATAGGTATAATAGGTATAAGCTCCTTAAATTACACTTATTGTCTCGTCTGTGACACTTGTCATCTTCTCTACTTTATTGCTGGCACTGTATATGTATGTATGTATATAATATGTATTTACTTATTTTATTTATCTACACTCGCATTGTAAGTCCTCTAAAACGTGTTCATAAACGGTAGGCAATGGCTAGCATTACCACAACCGATTTCACTATGATAAGCTTTTTATCTGTGACAGTAACGTAATTTTAAATTTACAAGCTCAAACATTGATGTGTTATGAGTTTTGATAACATAATGTACACCTGCACGCGCCCGCGCGGCCGCCGACACGCTCCCCCCGACCGCCGGCACAATCGCGTTGGCCATGGCGGTGCAATGGGGGCCATTCTATGGTTTCCGAACACAGCAATAGCACGAACACCCTTATTACGTAACAGTTACATAAACTACTATTATATACTTAATTTTAATTATTATTATTATGGTTATTTATTTTATTAAAATTACCTTGTTTTGTGACTCTTTCCCAAAAACTCTTCTTTTCTGTTAATTTGCAACACCTACCTACATAGTTTATTTAATGAGTTTCCGCTATCCAAAGGTTGTCTGGAAGAAATCGCTTCTTAGCGATAAGACCGCCTGTTGTTTACCTCCAGATTAGTTTTATACATTTTCTGTACTGTTTTTCTTTTGAGGTGTTCAATAAAGAGTATTTGTATAATATGTCAAGTGCTTTACTCTAAATTAATCTCAACTGCCCTATTTTTATATATATACTTTATAGATAGATTATACAGGATGTAAAGGAAAGGTGAAATAATACTTTAAGAGGCTACTCAGCTACTGTTATGGAACAACTTTGCCAAAGAAACATAGGTCGAATTCCGAAGAAAAATATTGACCTCTCAGTACACTAACCCCGACCAGCTGATCGAACTAAGTATGAAAACTCGGAATTTTAAATTCGGAATTCGACCTATGTTTCTTTGGAAAAGTTGTTCCATATCAGTAACCGAGTGCCCCCCTTAAAATTTATTTCACCTTTCTGTTACACCTGGTAGTTATTAATTAACCGGCTCTGTAGCTCAGTTGGTAGAGGGTTTGTCTCTCAAGCCAGCCAGAGGAGGCCTCTGGTTCAAATTTCCGGGGGTACAACTTTAAGTTTTCAGGGTTGGTTGGTTGGGACATTGCAGGTTGATCATCTGATTGACCGAAAAGTTAGTTATACAATCATGTGCTATTTTGTTATATTTCATGCGCCCTCTTAACAGTTGTTGGTTCTGCTAGATTTGTGTCTGCTTGTTATAAAATATGTCAACTCCAAATTACAGGTGTCATACCTAAAAAGCTTAGGAGGCCGCGAAGTCAAAGATAAAGTAACAAGACTGATGAAGTTCACACTGGCCGACAACTTGGCAAGACAGTACAACTACTACGGAAAACGATCTGACAAGAAACCGTTTTCAGAATCAAGACTTCGCCACTGCGTTATCGGTAAGTTGGTCTTTTATCTCTTTATGGTTTTATACTGTAGGTTTTAAAATTTAGGTTTTCATACATTGTCTAATCAGCTGGTCGGTGTTCAATCTGTTTTAGGGTTCCGTACCGTAGGTGTAAACGGGACCCTATTACTGAGACTTCGTTGTCCGTCCGTCACAAAGGATCTCCTCAGCCGTTTGAAGAGCTAGCTAGTACACATGTATGGACGAAATGTGCGTGATGGTATCCTCTACCACGGAAAATACTAAAAATTATTATCACACTTTACTGTACGCTTAAAAAAAAATTCCCCCGCGGTTGCATGTATGAAGTCCTCCAAAAAGTATTTTTTCGTGTTTTACCTAACTGTTACACTGGTCAATTTTACACGCTATAATTACCAGTACCTACTGTAAAATTTTTAAGTCTGTTGTGGTTTCTCTTGGGATTATGAAATAAGAGACTTCTGTTATCCAGAATGCCGAACTTAAATATTATTTTTATTAACTTATATATTATATTAAATTTTAGAAGCGGTCAAGGCAACTACTGCTAAAGTCACCGACAGAGAAATCGAAGACACTATTAAAAATTGGCTGAAGCACGCCCCGGAACGAGAAAAGAAGAGACTTTCCCGAAACGCATCTCAAGAAGAACAACAGGACTAAGGCGCTTTAATACCATATTTGGATTTTATCTTCTAGCTAGATGTTAAGGATCTCTCTTTAAGTCGGTAACTAAAAATATTATTTCAATTTGTGTTTTTGTAGGAAATATAAGCCAAAAAATGCCAAAAATACCTAGACCTAAGAAAATAGACATAGGTCTGCGACAATATCAAAGACGGATCAGAGATGAAAAAAACGAGATCATACAAAAAAGTAGAAGTGACACAATTTTAGAATCTTCATTCACGTGTTATGTGAATTCTAATGTGCCTGCTAGTTTTACTCAAGTGCCTAGTGATAGCTTTAGCGATGGTGAAATTCAACTTCCGGCGTCCACATCGCTCACATGTCAGAATAATAAAAATTCTCCTTTACTCATACATTCCTCAAATGTTGGACACACAAGTGATACAGTGCGTGACAGTTTTAGCTTTAGCGACGATGAAATTCAACTTTCAGCATCCCCATCACTCAGTCAAAATAATGAAATTTTTTCTGTCTTCATACATTCCTCAAATGTTGGACACACAAGTGAAACAGTGCGTGACAGTTTTAAAGAAAGCCAACCTTCAGAATTATATTTAGACTCTTTCCCTTCTTTATTAAGAGATTGGGCCACAGTAGATAATAGAATCTCCCATAAGGCCCTGAATGGGTTATTAAAAATTCTCTTACCTTTATGTCCCAACTTACCAAAAGATAGTAGGACATTCCTTGGCACTTCTGTTGAAGAAGTAAACACAATTCCTTTCGAGAATGGTGACTTTGTGCACTTTGGCCTTCTAAATCAATTGAAACTCCAATTAAATTCTAATTTAATTGAAGATTCTGAACTAAAACTATCTTTCAACATAGACGGTCTTCCCTTGTTTAAAAGTAGCACCATCCAATTGTGGCCAATATTAGGACTAATAAAAAATTGCGTTGGTTTCAAACCATTCGTAATATCTCTGTTTAGTGGAAAAGGAAAACCTACCCCTTTGTCAAAATATCTGGGCCCGTTTATAACTGAACTGAATATCTTACTTGAAGACGGCTTTGATTTTGAAGGAAAGCATTTCACGGTAGAAGTACTGCATTTTATTTGTGATTCACCCGCAAAAGCATATATAAAATGTACGAAATATCACAGTGGGTATTCGGCATGTGACAAATGTGTACAACCTGGGGAATACTGCCAAGGTCGCGTTATTTACCCTAGCATCACCTCTGCCAGTCTGAGAACAGATGAAACGTTCCGTAATCAGTCTGACGAAGATTACCATAAAGGCACAACTCCACTTGTAAAACTGCCTTTAAATTTAGTAAAAACATTTCCGATCGATTACATGCATGCTGTATGCCTTGGGATCATGAAAAAACTTTTGAACGTTTGGGTTGGTGGGGACTTGAAAGTACGTTTGCGAAGCAGTTCCGTCACAGCGATCTCTCAGAAACTAGAAAAATGTGCTCAAGACATTCCAATAGAATTCAATAGACGTCCGCGTGGACTTGATGATCTGGCTCGTTACAAAGCAACTGAATTCAGAATGTTTTTATTGTACTTGGGACCAATGGTCCTAAAAACCTTACTGACGACTGCACTTTATGAAAATTTCCTTCTATTACACGCTGCTGTTACAATCCTTTGCTCAAACGAACTTATACACAAACTAGGCACACCCTTGGCAAAGGAGCTATTAAGAATGTTCATAAATCACTCCAAAACTGTTTACGGGGCCAAATTTTTGATATATAATGTTCATATGATGAGCCACATTACCGATGATGTTGAATTATTTGGCGCACTAGATACATTTTCCGCCTTTCCATTTGAAAATTATTTGCAACACATTAAGCAACTTGTCAGGTCACCAAATAAACCTTTGGCACAAATTGTGAAACGTTTGAAAGAAATACAAACCCAAAAATCACTGATCTCCTCAAGTCAAAACGAGGCACTTATATCACACAGCTCAGGACCAGTACCTGCTGGTAAATGTGAACGATTTAGAAAACTTGTTTCTAAAGGTTTTTCTATTTACGTGCATGCATACCGTAAAAGAGACTCATATTGTTATTTAAACGACAATGTGTTTGAAGTACATAACATCTTAAAATGTGTTCTTAATGACAGAGAGTCCCTGTTTGTTTATGGCAAACGTTTTCTTCAATACGATTCACTTTATGTGTATCCACATGACTCTAAATTGACCAATATCTGCGTTGCTTCCAAACTGTCAAGCGATTTCGAAGTAATATCAGTGCAGTGCATTACAGCAAAATGTTTGTCAGTGCCTACTGAAGATGATAAAAGTATCCGTGTATGTTTTCCATTGCTTCATACTATTGATTAGTAAGTAGACACCTAAAATTAGTAATAAGAACTCAATCACTAAAGTGGGATAAGAATGGATGACCAGGCAAAAGCGGAAAGCCCCAATTCGGAATATGCTATAAGATAGATAAAACGATAATGAAAAACTCCTATTAATTTAGCATATTATTTATGTTACTTTTCATTAAAAAATTTAATTTCAAAGTGTCGAATATTTTCACCGGTATTTTGCTGCTGCTTAGGAATAATAACAATTATAATTAGTTTATATATAGTAGTGTAACTACTTAAAAATTGCAAATCAAAAAATATTGAACAAAATAATTTGATTTGCTTCAATATTAATAACAATTTATTAAAAAAAAATGGTATTGACAAATGTCAGAAATTTATACCAGAGACTATGCAGAGCCTAGGCAAGTGACAACATTTCTTTTGCTGCCCTAGTTGACCCATTCAGCTATCGAAATTTTTGAAGTTAAGAATTTAAATGAAAAGTAACATAAAATTGTGTTAAAAAAATATTGATCGTTTTTTTGGAATCAGTATCATCATGTATTTAGAAACCCCTGTAATTGTTAACCAAATCAACATGTATATAAATCCTTTATTGCTCACATTTATTGTAATAGAGTCCAATAGAAAAAGTGACAAAGGTATATCTTGTACTGAACCCCCTTGTGACTTTTGCACCATCCCCTGGCGCATCGCACACATGACTAAAGAGTCGAGGCGGCGTCGCGCTTCTAGCCTTTCTACACAAACCTGCGTACACTGCTAGATTCGCCGCGCCGCCGCATCGACGCCGCCGCGACTCTTGTTATTCTGTTTCAAGGCGTTGTATGCTAAATCAGTGAGATGATACTAGGCGCCTCTGCCGCGACTCTTCAATCGAGACCTCGACGCGCCTCCGCCGCGACGCCGCCGCTACTTACCTGTGTGCTATGCGCGTAATGGATGCAACTAAGACTATTTTATTTTATTTATTGAAAACACAGTCACACAAAATATATATACCTGGAGGATGTTTGTAGCACAACTTTATGTATATAACTTTTGTACTAAATTTTTACCTATCTGTATTACTGAGATTCTTATGAAGGTCGTAATTGTAGTATTTTGATTTGAAACATGTTTGTCGTACTCAAATTAATGAATATAAAGGCGCATTTACATTCGTCGTTTGCAAAAGTACCGTGCATGACGGTCGTTCTGGCCCGCGTGTTTTCTAGACCGCATGCTTAATCCGGTTACATTAGTCGTACGGTTGTTTTGGGAGTTAAGGATAAACAGTACCCTCACGTGGCTCCCTCATCGGTTTTTAATTAATTGCAACAAAGCTACAGAAGAGGTAGGTAGTTATGTATGTCATTTCTGAAAAAAGTGGTCACTTTTAACAAAAAACGACATACGTAAGTACCACAAAATCTTTTTAGAGAAAGTGAAAACTCCTAAAACACTGTATTTGCATGGTTGTCGTTAAAAAGTTACCATAGTTATATCTTCTGTAGCTTTGTTGCAATTAATTAAAAACCGATGAGGGAGCCACGTAGGTACTGTTTAACCTTAATTGGCGCGTGCTTTTCGCCGCATGATTCTTATCGACCACGCTCAGAATTATGCCTTTAGAAGCACGTGCCATGCCTTAGATTTATGAAGCATATACTTGCTATCGACTGTTTAAACGACTTATGTAATTGCCCCTCTTTTGTATTAAACTTTTACCTATCTGAATCACTGATTGATGCTTATAAAGGTCGTAATTGTAGTATTACGAGTATAATTTGAAACATTCCCATTATGATTATTGAATAACGATGTTTGTAGCACAACTTTAGGAATGTAACTTTTGTACTTTTACCTATTTAAATCACTGTTTGATTCTATATGACTAGGTCGTAATTGTCTTATTGTAATTTGAAACATTCCCATTATGTGATCATTATTATTATTGAATAACGATGCTTGTGACACTCAATTTTATAAATATAACTTTTGTACTAAATTTTGATATGTTTGATTGAACCGTCATTATTTGTGACTTCTTGAGTAACTTGTCTAATATATCGATCGTTCTGTTTGGCACAGCACATACCAGCGCGGAAGCGGAGTGAACGCGAACCGAAACTGCGGTGCGTATCCCTTTCACGCGCTCATAAAGGTGTTCGCTCTGATTTCGAGCTGGTGTAGCTGCTCTATTTTGGTTGTAATAAGCGCGACGTCGGTATTAGATGTTCTCAGGACGTCACAAGCAGACCTGCCAAGACGTCTGAGCTACGTCCATATTTGACCGTCTCAAGACGTTACAGTATGACGTCTTGGCTACGTCAAAACTACTATACCTCGTGACGTCTTTAGGACGTGCCATCAAGACGTCTTGGCGTCCAAATTTATTAGACGTTCTCAGGACGTCACAAGCAAACCTGCCAAGACGTCTGAGCTACGTCCATATTTGACCGTCTCAAGACGTTACAGTATATGACGTCTTGGCTACGTCAAAACTACTATACCTCGTGACGTCTTTAGGACGTGCCATCAAGACGTCTTGACGTCCAAATTTGGCCGTCTTAATGACGTCTTGGCTACGTGAGAACAATCGGCTTCCTGACGACTTGAGGATACGTCCTTGTGACGTCGGTAACATGTCGTCTTGAGATAACGTCTGTGCGACGACAGGAAATGACGTCAGAAGTCGCGACATCACGACGTCATTTGCGACGTCGCAGGTACTTCGTCAGGTGCGACGTCATTACGTCAGAAATAACTTTAATATGACGTTACTACGACGTAAAATTGCTAGCTGGGATTGTCGTTTACAATGTGCATATTTAGCGTAGATGGACTAAGTAGTCATTAGTAAGTCCCATATTATATTAGGCTTATTGCTCAGCACTGGGCCGTAAAAAGGCTGGTGATAATGATGATATTATGATCGTAATAATCACGCGCTGGATAAGGTGATTTATTATTTGATTAAGTGGAGACGGTAGCTTATTAGCGCTCTGTTGAAAGTTATGCCACAAGGTAATGTTTCAAATGACCCCTTCTATTCTAGGCAGGTGTTTCTAAACGAAGCTTGAGCATGCCCCTCCTAGGGTTCATTTCAAGACGGAAAGGAGCACTTGACCAAACAGTGAGGATAACATTCACAGATTATGGTTACAACTCTCTTTTGTTATCAAACCATTTTATTTTCCACTCGACTCAATCAGCAATCAATTCACACTTCAAATACAACAAATAGTTATATTTATTATTAATATTTTGAATATAATTATAACATACGGAAACTATAGCGGAACTTATATCAGGTGGCCCAGAATTGACGATCTCCTTTAGGCAAGTACCTAATATAATATGAGTCATTTGCTAATCATTTGAAAGTCACTAAAACACTGTGAAGGCACTTGATAAATCATAACTTTATTTGACTGATTTATAATCATAAAACAAAGTAGCAGGCAAGCATAAGCCAACAGGCTTAAGATGAAAGTCTCTACAAGTAAGAAGGCCAGTGAAAACAAAACAATTACCATAGTCTGGTCTATGGGACGCATAGACAATGCCGAGCTTTGCCTCATCGCTTACCTGGGCGTTTTGCCCTGTCAACCATATTTAGTTCGGTGTCTACTTAGCTTAGTTGCTCCTGATCTTAAGGTCAGTTTATACTGGTTTATTAAAAACTCGACCGCAAAAGCAAGGGATCGACTTGGGCTAGGCTTAAGAAAAATTGCATTACAATTTCTCACGGTCAGTAGAATAAAATTTGACCTTGGCGCTTTACGAGTATAACGGTGCTGTGAATCTCCGAATAGATGTGTTTTGCTAATTGCTTCTTTGCATATTATGTCATTAACTTAATGATTTAATTAAGAACAAAATTTGGCAATAAAAATAATATTTAACGAAACGCAACGTCAAAACTCTACCAGCACAATTTTGCCATGACATTAGAAGAGGGCAACTGATTTGGCGACTTCTGTCTTATTCTAATAAAGTTCCATCTCACTCTATTGGATTGACATTTCGCCCTCATCTGTAGAGTGCTTGTACAGGATGCTCTTCCAGATTCCATACAACAAAAGAAAGACAAAATATCAATGGTACTTAACAATGTACGCAAACTATATATAATTAGAAGGCTTTTCTGAAGGAAAATTCTTGCCTGCAACTTTATTCTACATTTTAATTTTAGTACTCGTATATCCCTTCGTGGACTATGAGAAGGCGTTTGACACTGTGGAACATTGGGCCGTTTTTGATTCCTTAAAGCGTTGCCGGATAGATTACAAATATATCCAGTTGTTGAAGAACCTGTAAAGCTCAGCGACTATGACATTGCAAATTCAAGGCTCCAAAGCCTCTATCCCACTCAGAAGAGGAGTACGCCAAGGAGACGTAATATCTCCAAAGCTGTTTCAAACGAACATGAAAATGTCTTTAAACAATGCTACTGGGACGGTATAGGTATCAAAGTAGATGGAACATGTTTGAACCACCTACGCTTTGCTGACGACATCGTTCTACTTGCAGAGACACCTGAAGATCTCGAAAAAATGCTCAACAATGCCCAGGTATCAATACAAGTTGGTCTATAAATGAATATGGAAAAAACAAAGTGGATGAGCACCGATGAAGAATCAACCATTTCGTTGGAAGGCAAAACGATAGACAGAGTAAACGACTACATCTATCTTGGCCAAAAATAACGATTGACAGTAACCCCCTGGACGCTGTAATCAGTAGGCGCATTTGGCAAGCTAAACGACGTTTTTAAGTCAAAAATACAACAGCCACTGAAAATCAGGGTTTACAACCATTGTCCTTCCGATAATGACCTATTCCTGCGAGACATGGACGTTAACAGTCAGAAGGGAAGGGTACGTCAACTCAAAGTGGCTCAACGAGCTATGGAACGCTTAATACTCGGGATATTCTTGCGAGACAGAATTCGGAACGAGAACATTCGCCAACGTACTAAAGTCATTAACATTGCCAAAAGAGTTGCGCAATTAAAGTGGGAATGGGCCGGACATATCTGCCGCAGGGGCAACGACCGATGGAGCCAAAGAGTTCTGTTCTGGAGGCCTCTATATCTAGGCCGAGGAGGACGATATAAAAAAGACGGCAGGGCCGACCTGGCACAGAACCGCCGCATCAAGAACAACACGGCAATCCCTGAAAGAGGCATATGTCTAGCAGTGGACGCGAATGTGCTGAGAAGAAGAAGAAGACTTGCTTATCATTTAGTTTAAACATATTTAGTATAACATGCTCCAAGTTTAAGTAGTTCAGGCGACATACATAACTTGTTACCGTGCATTGCCCTACATAAGCCTAATTCTGCTACTCGATGAAGTAGGGTTGCCTACTCTTAATCTATTAGTAAATATGGAATATTATACATAGTTTCAAACTCAAAACAAAGCTACCTTCTACTCCAGTTACTGCAACTTCTTTACAAACTGCCTCAAGTTAAAAGATAGATTTATAAATAATACATGCACTAAAAATCATACCTAAGTCGGTATATATAGAAAGCTCTTTGACCGGTTTGGGTCGATACAAGGACGTCTTAAACAATGGTGATAATAAATAAGCGTGTGAATGTTATGATAATCATGATACCTGGTAAAACAATTCACAAGAACTAGGTAAACAACATACCGCCTTATCACTAGAGAGCAATCTCATCCAGATAACCTTAAACTCGGTTGTGTATGGTCCCGTTACTTTAAATGCCAGACAAATGTCGCGACTCTTCAAGTTTTGACGTGGCTGGCCATTCGACAAGGTTTCGAAGAATTTCACTTGCTTACAAAGAATTCTACTAGTTCCTACTAATCTATACTGATATTATTAATGCGAAAGAAGCTCTGTGTCTGTCAGTATTTACGCTTAAACCGCGCTTAGATGAAATTAGTTATTCGGTAATTTAGGTATAGGTATAGATATAGTTTAAGTCCACGGCAAGGACTATGTAGATTAGTTTCTATCAATGGAGATCATTTCGTAAAGAGGGGGGATCGACTCTGGAAGTGCTGATTCTGCACAGAAAAAGTCGAGGACAGTAGACGAAATATATACTTTTTTAATTTTTATTAAAAATACAGTATAATTCTCTCTGCCTATGCTCTAACTGAGAAACGCCCTGGGAAATTATAATTTTAACCCCCGACGCAAACAGAGAGGGGTGTTATAAGTTATAAGTTTAACGTGTCTGTCTGTGTATCTGTCTGTGGTATCGTAGCTCCCAAACGGATGAACCGATTTTCGTTTAGTTTTTTTTTGTGTCATAGATAATTTTATCCAGAGTGTCCCTTAGCCATGTTTCATTAAAATCTGTTCAGCCGTTTGTAGATCATCAGCTCTTTTCTAGTTGTTGAGGGGATCTGACTAACTTCTTTATTATTCTTAATTGGGCTATCGATGTGCCGCGTCGACCAGGTTTGATATATTGTGGCAGCCCTTTATAGCTCATTACTGATTCCCGTTGCATCTAGAAATTTCCAGATTCTTTGGGCTGTAATGTGTTGTACCTCATCGGGTTGCAGTACATGTCGCCCTAGGTGGGTACTTCTTTTATGCATTAGTGGTCCTCAGGAGCAGAGGATGTTCCTTCTGTCCGATCGATTCGAAATTTGGTACCGTGTTACTTCAATGATATTGTAAGTATATGATAAGGTAACCATGACCTGATCAGCCGTTTGAAGATCATGAGCTCTTTAATAGTTAATTAGGGGATCTGACTACCTTCCATATATCCTATCGATTCGAAATTGGTACCGTGTTACTTCAATGATATTGAAAGTTAAAAATATGGTATGGTCAACTCTGTCTCTCAAGATATAGGTACCTATATAAAGATACCTACTTTAAAAAGGACAAAATAAAAGTAAAATTTAAAATTTAAAATTTAAAAAACCCCCCGACACAAAAAATAAACTCTAAAATCTAGCAAATAAAATTTTAAATCTATTATAATTATTATCGTCACATATATTAATGTAAGTTCAAATATTGTGAGATATTTTGTGAGTGAGAAAAATCAGATACATAGCTGTTGTTGGAAAAATACTACACCTGTTTTTCTCACTTAGCGGTCCCCCGCACAGTGTTTTATGGAAGCCAAAAAGTGACATCCCCATTGTATTACAAATTACTATATGTAGTTTAGAGCATTACGAAAGTGAGACTAAAACTCCCGCGTTTCTAATATGTGTAGTTTTTGAGAAATAATTTTTAGATAATCTTGATTCTGACAACCGGATATTACGAAAAATAATTATGTATCGTAAATTAAGTAACAAACTTTCCTGTTGACCAAAGTGTTGGATAAACCTTTCAAAAAAGTACATTTAGAGGTAATTACAACCTTTCTAGGTACATTTGTTACAATGGTATTAATTATTTTAATGATTTTGGATTTTTTTTTCTTCCATATTCCACCGTAGTAGATCGCGATATTTGTAAGACAGCTTCATTATTATGTCTTCTACCTACCTTATTTTTACAAGATCTAATTCCATGGAAGATTTAATCTACAGTCGATTAAAATTTTCAGTCAGGGCTACACCACTACCAATATCCGGATTTACCTGGATATAAAATAGACACAGTATATAGGGAATGCAATAACCGGTAAAGTTTCAAAGCCGGGTATTCGATCGGTTATTGTCGAAAAATAACCGGTTAAAACCGGTAAAAAAAAATACAATTATGTGCTTTTTTGGAAGAAATGGCTAAAAATATCTATTATGCAGCGCAAATTTAGCAAATATTTTTTCTAAAACATGAATCACTACAAAATTATCAGCAACAAAAAATATTCAAAACGTATATATTTGTAAATAGTAATTTAAAAATCAACATTGAAAATAAAATCATTTATAGTAACTAAATAAAATCACACCCATATCTAACGAGTAAAATGTGGCTCAATTAAGACCATAACTAAGAACAAACTGTTTGCAATTCACTCTGATTAACGGAAATAAAAAAAACACGGTATATATGCTCTTACGCTCAAGGGCGTATGACAAGACGAGTCAACACAAGAAGCATACTATATGCTAGTCATATTAGTTGCTATGATGTTAGTCCTATTAGCACCAGAAACAAAAAAAAAAGAAACATATTAAATAAATTTAAATAAATAAATTTAAATTCCACGATAAAAACCAGGTCAAGTACCAGTCGGATTTGCACACTGAGGATCCGTGCCATCGTACAATGTACGACACGCTTTATTAATTGTTTTGACCCTTCGTATGCGAACCCGTCTCGCACTTGACTGATTACTAAACCAGTCCTCGAAACAGTGGCACCACATTTTCTTCCATATGTACTCAAAACCAAGAATTATAGATGTCCCGGAAACAACGGCTTATAAAATTAAAAATACCGAAGTGTCAACCCTAGAGGCCAGATTACCCGGATATAAAAACAATTGTAACAAATGTATCTAGGAAGGTAGTGATTGCTCTGAAATGTATGTCTTTGTATGTTTTATCGAACACCTAGGCTAAAAGAACAGTCAATTCAATCTTTTATATTTTTCGTAATTTCCGAGCGTCAGAAACAAGATTTTCAAAAATTGTTTTCTCAAAAACTACACATATTAGAAACGCGGGAGTTTTAGTCTCGCATTTGTAATGCTCTGAACTACAGTAAGTTGTAATAAAATGGGGATGTCACTTTTTTGGCTTCCATAAAACACTTGACGACGCGACAACCCTTGGAAAATAAATATTTGAACTTACATAATAAGTGACGATAATAATTATAATAGGTTTAAAATATTATTTGCTAGTTTTTTAGAGTTTATTCTTTTATAGACTCTCTGTCTGTCTGTCAAGACCACGACCCTTTTCTCGGGAACAAGTTGAAATTAACATCATATATATACTTATGTCTGCGGTACCTTGCAGCTATAAAAAAACAAGCTTCCTAGTCGACGCAATCTAAAGACACTGCCATTTGAGCCTTAGAGTGGGTACTTCCTATAATACCACCTAGAATCATGAAATTTGGCAAGAAGGAAGTTATAGCACAAGTAAATTAATAAGTCCGAAAATCGTTCATTTGTTGTACCATCGCCCACACTGTTAACTGCCCATCGGTGTACCTTATGCCTTTTGTAATAAGGTCTACCGATGTACAGTTTAGAGTGTTGCTGTTTGTACCATCAGGCCATCACAAAAGTGTATAAAATTCTGTGATGTACGGGAGCCACAGGGTGCGAGTCCCACTCTCACTTGGCCAGTTTTTTAATCTACATACGGCTTACATGCGTTTTGAAGCCTAGCCTAGCCTTTTTGACCCCAGTAAGGTAACAGTACCCATTGTAGTCTGTACCGCTTCCTCAAAGCGGTCTGCGGTGCGGTGTAACTGCGATGCAATAAACGATGCCCGTTTCGTTCTGCGGTCGCTTTATTTGTGTTAACGTCTGTGGCTGAACTAGTGTGGTAGAGTACAGGTTTTTCTGTTATTGCAACAATTCAAACATAATAGGTACCTATGCAGCGATTATATCACATACAGTATGTGGCCTGTAACCCGAGCAACAAATTCTACTCCTCAAATTATAAAACTTTTAGTCAGAAACTTTTTAAAATTATGGAGTCTAAAATTTGTCTCTTTTTCATACAAAATAATAGTATTCATTATGTTACGAGTACCCTACAGACATAATCAATTTCGAAATACATTGCGTATTCGAATAAACTTTAAAGTGTACTAAAAATCAGACCACAATTAATTTTTAAAGTCGCTGAACAAACGTTGTCCAGTTTGAGGAGTTTATAACATTGATATATATCGGGTGTGGCCTTTCGGTCGAGATTTGCAAAACCGAGATCTCGTGCCATCGAGTTTGAATCTCGGAAATTCGCCCGAGATCGAGATTGCATTCCCTAGCACAGGCATTTTATTAAATAAAGTTTACCTTTTCAATTTAAACGTTACTTGGGACACGTTGGGCCGGGTAAAGGCTGGGCTTACTTTACTACATATTTTTTATTACAGTTCCTCAAAAAGTGGCCCTTTTGTAGTGGTTTAGTCCCAACTGTAGTAGCTTAGCGTGTGAGGTGTTCATAATTGACCTTCACACGCTCTTATTCTCTTAGCAATAAAGTCGTGCCAAGTTTATTTTCACACCACCTAATCGTATACGGACTTTTTCTTCCTTGCTAGGAGGGAAGAAAGTGGCACTTTTCCGTCATTAACAAATTTCTCTTTGAATTAATCGATTCATCAAAATCAGGAAGCACACTAAGCACATATAAAGTTAAAATAAAAAACCGGCCAAGTGCGTGTCGGACCACGCATAGGAGGGTTCCGTACCTTCAATGTAATAAAATCCAAAATAATACCAAAAGGTCGTATCTGATGCCTATGGAAGAAGTTTTTTGGAGATAACTCAAAAATGGCTGAACCGATAACGCCTCAAATTTTTTTCATATTTTTTGGACTTACGGTTCAAAACAACTACTACACCTGTTTTTCTCACTTTTTACACTACTTTTTACACTACTACACTACTAGGGGGGGCTACACAATTTTTCTGACTTTCGAAGCGATTATTTCAGAAAATATTCACTTACTCACAAAATTGGTTAAACAAATCTCAATGTTATTTTTAAAGACCTATCGATTGATGTGTCACATGTTGATATTTGGTTAAAAAACATTTTTTGAAATTTAGTTACATCTATGGAGCGAATTTAACTCCATAACTAAGTAGCGGCATAAAAAAGACACCTTATGTGTAAATTTTATTCAGATACGTCGTATAGTTTCCGAGTAAAATGGCTGTGACATACGGACGGACAGACAGACAGACAGACATGACGAATCCATAAGGGTTCCGTTTTTTGCCATTTGGCTACGGAACCCTAATAACACTAAAAAAAAATCCTCTAAGGTGATGTGAAAAGCAGTATGTGTCACATAGGAGCAAAACTATATTCACCTTGGGCGTTAACACTTGAATCCCTCACTACGCTCAGGAGTCTTCTTTAGAATAGACTTCATCGCTTCGTTTGGGATTCAATACACACCCTTGCCGTAAATATTTCATTTTGCTCCCTTGTTACACAATCTACTATTTGATCACAACCGCTTTGCTGCTGATTTTACGTAAATAAACAATAAGACTAGTCTCTAGAGAGCGCTATAATAATAACATGTGGCCAATTGAAATAAGTGACGCCTTCAAAAACATCCAACAAACTACACTGAATGCAAGATACCGCTACCCGGCGCGCATAAATTCACCGGTATTCGCAAGCTGCGGAATTAAGACAACAATCTGAGCTTTCTCCCGGTTTCCCTTTTACCTGCCTTTCACGCCGGTCTAGACTATGGCTAACTATGCTGGCTTTAGGTTGAAGGGAATGCTTGTAATAGTTGTGAGCTTTGAAATAGATCCTACCCAAAATGTTTATATACTCAAGCTGTCAAATACTTTGTTCGACACAACACAGATGAAGTGAATCCAGCCGCTCGTATCCTTCACGAGGACTGGTTTCAGTCATCCTAGAAAAAATATAAACATGTAAATAGTTAGATGTGGTAGCCCGTTGTGTTATGTGCGAGACTATACCTCTGGTCAAACGCGTTAAATGTCACGTACAATTTGAAGACCTCAGACCACAGATCCATCCAATGGGATCAGTATCAAATTTTGAAGACCGCCGCATTTTTAACTATAACTTATTTTTATACTTATTCTTAAACATTTTGTTTTTCGTGAGACTCGACCATATTATACAATATTTTAAGCTTGTCATTAGCGTATTTTTGGTCCCACTTCGATCGACATGATTACGTATCGTAACCTGTCAAGCGAAAATCTAGCAAAATTAACTGAGTGGCCAGTTTGAAATCTTTCCGTCAACGCAGGGAATCCTCCTCCATATTAAAAGGTCGGCAACGCGCATGTGACACCTCTGGAGTTGCAGGCGTCCATAGACGATGGTAGCTGCCTACTACCAGGATGCTTGTTGCAGTGCCCACGACAGTGCGACAGTGGTCGCACTATCGTGGTATATAAAAAAATTCTCTGACGGTAATAACACTGATAACCATCCTGGAGATCTTGGAACATTACCAAAATGACCATTAAATATTGATAAACCCTTGAGTAATCTCTATGTACACAGAAAAAGTTCGGCACTATCTTATGACAGTTATCCACAAATGAAATTTAATAAATCTTACAAACGGGCGAAAGCTTTTTTTTAAGAACATATTCTATTAGTGTGAATATGGTGTGAAAGTTTTACATCTGTTTATTAGTGGAAGGATAAAAAATTAATCAATGTGTTAAATCGTCCCATCAATCAAATCGGTTTATCGCGCGTAAACGAAGCACCGTGGGAATGTAGTGCACTAGATAACCTTTTAAGCTATAATATTAAATGAGGTTTTCTTTATATCTTGAAATTAATGCATTTTCAACCGACTTCAAGATTTCGAAGGAGGAGGTTATCAATTCGTCGGGATCTTTGTTTTTCTTGCTTTTTTATGTATGTTAACTGATTATTCGACTGGACCGATTTGGAAAATTCTTTTTTTGTTTGAAAGAGTATACTTCACAGTTGGTCCCATTGTAACCAGGTCAGGATCTGATGATGGGATCGTGGAGAAATTGAGGGAACTCTTTAACTATTATAGGCACACCTATAGTGATTTGAGTATTTTTACAGCAGCTCGAGCATTTGCTTTTCGAAAGGTGTAGGCTAAGTGAAGTCGGTTCTTTTTTGTTGAAAATTATACATTGTTAAATTCATGACTACCAAATTCTTATTTTGTCGTATTATCTTGGTGGATTTATATTATTATTTTGTAATTCTTTTGTATAGTTTTGTTTTGATAAAGTTACGATTTCAGATACCTAAATAAACAAGACTGTTCGTTGTAAAATTGACAAGAAACTGATTTTAAGATTTCATTGCTGTCATCTGTTATAAAAAGAAGAATTATTTATTTAAACTAATTTTGTACAAATTGACCCGTTTTGAATGTCATTGAGTGTAAAATAATATAAAAATTAACCAGAGACCAAGTTGAAATAAAGTGTAGGTACGGCACAGATTTTAATTGTTGAGCCGTTCAGCGTTCACTTTACACTGGACATATCGAAGAGTAAGTATTAAACAAAAGAAAATAGCTTGAACCGTTTAAGTCCGTGACTATACTGTACAGTCACGTCTGAAAATATGGATACATTTAATATGACAAAAATATGTAACCACAACTCTATTACCAAGGCTTAAAGTCTTGGATACATGTTTTTGTCACATTAAGTGTATACATATATTCAGACGTGACTGTACCTACCCGTTTACACAAAACAATAAAGAAAGCCTTTAAACAATAAATCTAAACCGATTAGCATCACTCAATACTCAAGCGCGTTTTCTTGGCGTTGTTGACAGAAGTTTTATAACCTGCCGAACGAACTCCAGCTCGCATTTGAACATAAACTTTACACCGGTGATAATACATTTCAAAATCGATTGGCGGTAAAACAGCTGGTTAGGGATGCGTATTCACGTAGAGCGGGTCGTTAGTGCATTTTGAAAAACTTCGCGCATCTGAGGAATCGATAATCGGCAGTGGATGCGCTCGGAATTATGCATCGCGATTTGAAAGTCAGCGGCTATATTAATTCACTGTAGTCGGCGAAGCAGCAGCTAGCAATGTTTTAGTAGTTTTATTTGTGCAATAAGATGGTTTTCGCTAAGGATTTTTAATTTTGAGTTGCGAGCAAGCTTTAAAAAATATATAATCTTGAGTGTAAGGCAATATTTTTTAGCAAAGAACTTGTAAAATCACGTCCTTTATTTTGGCTAAGGTCCTTGTGTTTATTTATTTATATAAACTTTATTGCACAACAAGTGATAATCTACAAATGGCGGACTTAATGCCAAATGTCATTCTCTACCAGTCAACCATAGGGCCAAACAGAGACTTGTAAGTTGGTGCAGGAAGAAAATGTAATTTGTGTTCTAGATGTTAAGATATTTCGATGAGTAGGTCATTGAAATCGACAGCCTTGAGCCCTCGACAGGCAACGCGCGCCGCACTCGACTCAAAAATTGTACTACAACCCTAAAGCTTAGAAAAGCGTGAGGCAGGGACACGATGCGTGACCTTGAAAGCTATGACACGTCGTTTTATATACAGTGGGCCTTCTGTCCGAAGTACAATTTTTTGATTAAAACTTATTTCAGTCAAATTAAACTAAGAAATTATTTCGTTGTTGCAGATACCAACATGGACGACTGAGTGGCTGCAGCAACAGTGAATCGAAAAAAGTGAACGAAATAAACAGTGATATTTAATTTTATTTACAAGTGACACCCAATATGGCTTCGGCGGTGCGTTTTATAGCGACGGTAGCCCTCTTTGTTATTGGTAAGTGTTAAAGACTAAGCAACAACTGGCTAATTCCCTAAACATTTAGCTAATCTTTATGAAACGTCAAAACAGGTTATAACTATATAGGTGATGTTGTCTACCCATAATCGTTTTTCCATATTTGTCACATAGACAGTTGTATTAGAAATAGACAAAACATTAATTAACTAAATGAGGTTTCTAAGATGTTTATGAATAAGGGGGTAAACCACTTTATATAAGTTATTGCTGATTTTAAAATAATTGAAACTGCAATAAAAATCTGTCCTGGGTTTTCAGGCGTATTTTCCATCGAGTTAGAATATAGTAGAGGTACAGTCTCACACAAGATTTACCGAAAATATGGCTCTTGAAAAGTTGTATAACCGGCCAGTCTTATGACTGACTAGTCTAATAAAACTGACCGAGAAAGTGGTCTACGAGTCGTTCTTACAGCACTATTGTGGGCCATTTTTTTGGGCTGATTGTGTATCCCGTTCTTTATTACATATATGTGGTATTTTCTCAATTTTTATTTCATAACAATGAAACAATTAAATTGCTTAGTATTAATTAGGTATATACACTCGCGATCAAAAAAATCGACTCAAACTAATTTTTAATTTCATCGTTTAATATCTCAGGAACCAATCATGAGATCAAAAAAGCAACGGTACCATTTTAGAGCTAACAGTGTCAGCTTTCAATACGAGCATGTTTTTCAGGCGAAAAATTTCAGTTCATGAAAAACAAGCTAGCATACCAAGGAGGTGTAAAATTTGGGTGCAAAAATGACCTTAACAACGAAAGAAAAAACATTTTCATGAACGAATAACAATTTATTTTTATCTTTAATACCTGGTGTTACCACCAAAAACCTTTTTCACACATGCCATGCGTCTCTTCATTGACCTTATCAGCTTCCTGATGGTATCCTGGGGGCATGCTTCCCACTCTTCGACCAAAGCTTCTTTCAGGGCCAAAATTGTCTCCGGAGCAGGATTGCGAGCTCGAACCTTGCGTTTCAGGTAATCCCATAAGTGCTCGATAGGATTTAAATCAGGACTCAGAGGTGGCCACTTCAGAGTCGGGATGCCAACTGCGTCAAGGTACTCCTTTGTGACGCGGGCGGTATGACAAGGGGCGTTGTCTTGCATGAAATGGAACCCCTCGTCAAAGAACCCGGCGTAGGGGACGACATGGTCTTGCAGGATGTCGGTGATGTACCTGTCTGCATTCAAACCACCGCCTCGACCCCCGCCATCAACAAAAACCAGCTCGGTCCGCCCCTCCATGGAAATCCCCGCCCACATCATGACGGAACCTCCACCGTAGGCGACTGTTTTAGCGAAGCAACACTGGGCGAACCTCTCTCCAGGTCTTCGGTACACCCGTCCTCTTCTGTCGCTGCCATGGAGACACACTCTGCACTCGTCGCTGAAGAGTACGCGGCTCCATTGGTCGTAGGTCCAATTTTCGTAGGTCGCCACGAATTCCTTCCGAGCGCCCCGATGCCTCTGAGTCAGTTTGGGCCCAGTAGCAGGTCTTCTTGGGGTAAGGTTGGCTTCCTTGAGTCTCCGCCGAACTGTTGAGGTGCTAACAGGCACAACCCGGTTCCGCATCAGGTCTTGCTGGATGGCAACAGCGGTACGGTGGCGATTACGAAGACTGGAGGTGGCGATGAAGCGGTCATCCCTCTCCGATGTGCACCGCTGACGGCCAGATCCTTGTTTCCGTTTCAAGGTTCCAAACCGACAAAACCGACGATAAACTCTGGAGACAGCAGACTGGCTTAAATTCAGCTGCTCAGCAACAGAACGCTGCGAGAATCCTCGATTCACCAAGGTGACGACTTCGGTGGCTTCAGCTTCGGTGGTATCCATTTTTCGAAGGTGATTCCGGTGTAAGATTGCGAGGAGATGTGCACTGGTCAACTTCTGATAAGCGAATGATAAGAAATAACCGGTTACACCGGTTTTTATTGGTCTCAAGAGGGCACAACTCGTGCATATCATAACCATGTAAAATGCCATTTTGTACAAAAACTGCGATAACCTAAAAACTACGCAACTGAGATCGATGTCTTTTACTGTTTTTTGTAGCTGAATAAATTCGTAATAAAATTGCATTCAAAGTTTTATTAAAATATTTCCCGCTTTCCGGAAATACGACCAAAAGTAAAAAATGTTGCTTGAGTCGATTTTTTTGATCGCGAGTGTAGAAGGTATTAAATTGTACCATATACTAGTTGTGGCCGAAATCAGCCATTGTACCTACATCAGCTCGGCTAAAAGTATTTAACACATTGTTGTCTCTCTAAATTTAGAAATATAACTTAAATTAAAAACTAAAGCGATTGTTTCTATTTCAACAGGAAATAAGTATTTAGTTTTAATTAATTCACGAAATAACTTCAATTAGAACAACTTATTTAGCTCGAACTAACCCAGTCTTTGCGTGTCTAGTGTCTAGCATTTCTTTATCATACGTACAATTTTATAAAAATGTAATAATGGCAATAATAATAAATTAAAAAGTTAGGAAAGGTATTCTAAGACCATTTTGCGTAACGGCGCGGGATCTAGTAGCTGCCCTACAAACTCGTTAATAATATCCCCTTACTTTATACCCCTGTATGTATATTTACCTGACTATATGTCCCTTCAGATCATGCCCCAAGTGCTTTGAGTTCATCACAAAACTTGCACAAAAACACCTCCTTTACGTGCTTGGGTGTCCGGTCACCGCCTTACTTAAATTAACAAACAACTTAAAATAATTGTATCATTAAAAGTATGAACTCATTAATTTTTTGCTTCCAAAATAATGAGTTCAATATTAAAGCTGTACTTAAAATATTATCTCTTAATGAGGAGGTGACAATCATTCGTACTTTCTCCGTGAATATTTTGATATCGCAATAATCATTATTTAATCAAGCTTGCGATTTTTGGAAAAAAAAATTAAAAACGATATTGCTTCTCTTGTTTTATAATATAACATCCTAATAGACAAACAACGATGAATTGTTTGAGATTTAGGGCTAAAGGTTTTTTTTTAAGAGCTAGGAACTCTTGTCGGTGGAGCAATTTCCATGCCTGCCTGTCATTTGCCTTCTCTTTTACAGCCTGATACGACACGACGTTCATTTTTTCCTTTACTTGATCCATGTATGTTCTCCTTGGCTTTCCTGCCTTCCTTTCTGCTTCAACTCTACCTTCTATGATGTTTCTTATAAACTCGTCGTGTCGTAGCAGGTGTCCAAGCATTCTGTTATCTATGGTTCTCAACCGATTTCTCTTTTCTTCAAGATATTTTTATAAAAAGTGTCCTGTTTTCATATCCCTTAAGTTTAGCTCACAAACCTCAGTTTAGCGGTAGGGCTGTTCATTAAAGCTCCGTATAAACCTCTTGAGGCGCAAATACGCACACTTGTCACTTTTTTCTGCTCCGGTTGTCGCTCATTAAGAATATTAATCGAGACCGGTTTGTGTGAATTAAGTGAGAAGTGGGCGCCAGCCTGAATGAAACTCGGTTAAGGTGTTAAATGTCGGCAGAATCGGGGCGTGAGTTTATGAAACTTATGAAAGTACGATCGACATTTAAGGTAATAAAAGCGAGCGAAGCGTCTTCGTTTCAGCTTGGGTAAAATGCTTTTGTATGTCCAGCTATTCTCCTCTAGGTACAAGGTCGGTTTACTCGACGAAATGTTGGTAGTAAATATTTTGATGATTTTATTAAATATTTTTGTAGATTCGGGTTTTAGACTATCAAATTAAATATTTTTGTAGATTCGGTTTTTAGACTTTTTCAAAATGGTAAAACTATGCATATATAATAATTATATAAAATATTTTGGTTGATTTGGGTTTTAGACTATCAAATTAAATATTTTTGTAGATTTGTGGCTATATGGTGCAGGACCATTATGAGTTACAACTATGTTAATGAAACAACAAAGGAAGATTTATTTAATTTTTTTAATGTGTAATACTAGGGTAGGATTACCGAATGTAAGCGGGCGGATGCATACCTAGCGAGACCGTTTAGAAATTTATACGACGATCTCTGCCATGATTGAGGTTTTTATATTGTTATAGACTTACTAGTGAGTAACTTAGGGATCACATACAAACAGGACTGGCGGAAACATGTAAAATCACAACAAAATGTTGATAGGTCGAAACAAATCTCGCGCCAGCTTCCATGAATCAACCTATTCACTGTGGGCATGATTGTGGCGCCCTCTCTTGGGCAGGGGTTAATTATTATTTTTATGAATGGCTTGGACTCCTTGCTTATATGAAATGTATCTGACTGATTCACTATTTTGACAGTTGACCGAGTTGAGATGACTTAGGTGATGTCAAATTTGATATTGACAAGAGCTCTTTGCAGTTTAATTTCTTGTCACATTGTGCACTGCGTTCGTTCACTTCGTACTTCGCAGATAGCGAATAAGTGTATGTGTAGTGTGCAGTGGATGTCGAAAATGACTAGACATGCATTAACATATTTTAAACATGCTGCAAAGCTGTTCCAAAAGTTCGTAAAGCTGCCAGTCGAGTTCTATAGAAGCCCGGCTTCAAAATAACAAACGTTATTAACAGAAAAAGGCACAGTCGAAAATATTTGAGGTCACATTACTTATAAACCCAATTTGTAAAAACCGACAAAAACAAATGATCATAACAGTAAGCAACGTATCTCGATCTTTATCGCGCGCACTAATGATCTGTAGATCAATAATCGATGCGCGCGCGCGCTGTCAATAACCGTTAACGTGACAACGTTGATTAATTATGATAATGTACTGTTTGATTTAACACCTACGTTGCCGCCGTAGGGTACCGTGAAGTACTTATGTGTTGCGGTTTTCCGCCTTTTCAGTAAATCTTTGAAAAAGTAGTCTAGTATTTAATAGTATTTGATCTGTATTTTGGTTGAGTAAATAAACTTACTATTATGATTCATTTTTAACCGACTTCAAGATTTCTAAAGAGGAGGTTATCAATTCGGCGTGTTAATTTTTTTTTTGTTTGTTACTCCATAACTCCGTCATTGGTCTCGCTATTGTCAAAAAGTTCTGATGATGGGATCCATGAGGAATCGAGGGAACTCCTCAAATCTTAAAGGCATACTTATAGTGATTTTTATATTTTTATCAACAAATCCATCCTTTTCATTCAAAACAGTGACATTTGATGAAATAGAACTGCTGATGATGATCAAATCGGAACTCTTCAACGACGCATAGTTCACGTTTGGCGATTTGTCCTCTTCGTTGTGTTTGTTAAGCAAGTTATATTGTCAGGAAAAAATTTCGTGCAGCTCAGCTTCTGATGATGGGATCCATGAGGAATCGCAGGAACTCCTCAAATCTTAAAGGCATACATAAAGTGATTTTAGTAATTTTATCAACAAATCAAGCATTTGCATTCAAAACAAAACATTACATTAAACACATACGTTACATTTGATGAAGTGGAACTGCTGATGATGATCAGAACGGAACTCTTCAACGACGCATAGTTCACGTTTGACGATTTGTCCTCTTCGCTGTGATTGTTAAGCAAGTAATTTCATTGTATGGAGTCTAAGAGTGCACCATCTACAATAATCCTTCACCGGCTTCCCCCATTGAAGTCGGTTTTTGTTAAATTATATTTTGAATTATTAAATATACGTACTCCACCCGCCTGCAGAATCGTATCACGGGTGTAGTGGAGTAATGACATATTTCCGCCCTTGCGACAAAATTCTCGTTTAATTATTTACTTACTTATAGGTATTTAGAAAATTTACGATCCAGTTGAACCAAACTTGAACTATAAACGGTCGAAAATCGCCAAAAAAATCGATTTTCAGTTAAAAGCCGGTTTTAATATTGGTCCGGTTATTGCATTCCCTAGTCCGAAGGTTCCTCCCTTTGCGGCCCTAACCACCAGCAACCTGGGCCTTGCTCCTAAATGCTGTAAATAACCTAGCCTAAGGCAAAAAATAAATAAAGGAAATAATAATAACAAACGAGGTACTAATAAAACTATTACACAAATATTGAAACATATAACTCTTACCTATTCGATTCTCTGATTTTACGACTTAGCAATATAACCTGATTAGTTACGATACCTTCAATTAATTTACGAATCATCTAGTATTATGAATGAGTGAAATAAAATAGGCTTGTTTATTACGTGTTATACACTTTTTATTCTAAAAATAAGTATGCCACCACCGTCAACTGCGGAGATAGTTAAAGAAGTTGTAAGGCAATTTTTGAGTAGAAGGTAAACCTAGTTTAAGGATTTAATTTAAACTTAATATAGAACTATCGTATTTTTCTGCGTCATATTTGGGACGGACACTACAAATGTAACTTATGCATTTAAGTATGTATTTAATATTATGTGTAGGTAACGCCAAAGAAGAAAATTACTGCAATTGAGGAACTGACAGCCGAACCCAATATGTATAATTGAAGAGACCAAACCACTTAGTCTCCGGTGTCTTGGCCACCTTAAAAGGGTGGGAGAAAATCGCTCAGTCTCCTGAACCTGGTGGCAGAGTACCCGGCTGGTCTAATGTGGAAACATTGGAACTCGATCCATATGGAATCTAGAGGCAATGTTTATGGGTTGTTTTAAGTACCAGTGTAGTTATTAGAAAATCAGTTTTAAGTATCTAATCTAGGATGTAAGATTTATGCTTTGTTACCTACTAACCCTCTATGGACATGTCTGAATTAAATAAATTGAATTGAATTGAAAGCGAGCATCTTTAGAGTAACCTACTACTTGCCGGTCGACGCGGTCATCCTAAGTATCTTTGGGTGGAAGGAGTAAAGTTCAAGAGTTCAGCTCTGGCGAAAGCTGGAAAGAATCTGCGCAAGACCTTGCTCTTGTGTCGTCGGCCATGACGCATTTTGGGCCGTTAAATTCGGTATTAGGTAGATCTGTGTATGATTGTTTCAAAATATGTATGATTACAGCCTACAGAAGAACCCTGCCACATGATTAATGTTCTCACTTAACCGATTCTTGACAAATTAACACATTATTTATTCATGTCGCATATGTTTACGTGACAGTTTTTAATGAATGGCTTCATAAAAAAACATGCTCATGTATTCACCAGAAGTTTGGGTAATAATATGTTTTCACAGGTACGTAATACATATGTAATTAATTCGTTATTATTTTATAAGATGCTTTAGGTGATTATCACACTGGCGCCTCAACCGGATGCGGTGACGGTGTGCAAGCGTGACAGCGCTATACACACGCAGAGCACTATTTCACTCGCGCACCGAGTACTAAAAGTCGTTCTAATCTTCGCAGCAAGTCGTTCTAGTGTGTCAATCGGCTAAACTAACACGAAATACGATTAATTAATAGATTGGCAGTTGCGAACTAATTGGCCGAGACAGGAACGCGTCCAAGTGGCTAATCCCTGGTAACTCACTACCGGTGGAACTGATTGGTTCTCATTAGTGCTTTTGCTCCTTACATTTGCTTTTTGTTTAATTTAAGCAGTTAAAATTTACCGACTTATCATTTTGCTTAACTAGGTACCTAAATCTTACATCAGTTTATATGTAGATATGTATTCTTACTGAACTTTAAACAAATCCTCAAAATAAACATCAAATATTTGAACACTTTACTATAATTAAGATAAAATATCGTTCGCGTAATCTGAAAAAAAAACTGAAACCACGATATCTCCCATGAGATTGCATAAATAACATCTATTAGGCGTTTTATGGACTAAGAGCTGGCCACGTCAGATATAATATGACACAATAATGAGAGGAACGGAAACCGTGTAGATTGCAATACTATCCTTATTGCTAGATCCGGGCATCTGGCAGCTTTTAATGAGTGGTGGTTAGAGTGACAGAAAAGCGAAATTTTTCAATTGGAAAAAAAGTAAAACTATATTTTAACGTAAGAACAAAAACATTGCGTATTATTTCGGAAAGAGAAACAGTAGGCGACATACTATGAATTACATTATACGTCGTTTTGGACTACTCTCGCCCATCGGAAAGTTTTGGCAATGATATAATCTAATTATTTTTATAATTTCTTATAATACTGCATCAAAACCAGGACTGTAGGATTTGTATTCTTAAAGTGGTTTGCATGCTTTGACCACTTTACAGCTGCCAGATGTCTATAGGATGTCGATAGGTTTATCGGATCTAGAAATAAGCTTATAGCAAACTAACGAGAGGGGTTTCCTCGCTCTCATTATTGAGTCATATCTGACGTGGCTAGCTCTCTATCTATTATATATATGTACAAGCGGTGAAAAGTCTTCTATCATTGTTATTGATGTGCACTGGCACCCATTCAACTTCGTGGGCTATGCCCCACGTATGCCGTGTTATAGATAAATTAACGAGAGCATGGAATTGCATATGTAGTAGCATTGTATGTTTACAGGCATTCTATATTTGAATTTTCTATTTTCTCGTACTACATAAAAAGAGGTTTGTTATATATTGAAGAAGTAAATACCAAAATAATGTCAGCGTCAAATTATGAATATTATTTACGTTGTGCATATATTTTTACGTCTGATTTTATTGTATTCTCACAATTATCAGAATAATTTTGTGTCAGCCCGTACGACTAAGTGTAAGTTACATAATTTTCAAAAAATATGGCAGTGAGTAATTTTGGTCCGATTGAGAGTCAAAGTAAGCAAATTATTTTTAACTGTTATAAATATTATGAACTTGAACTGAAGAAAAATTTAAATTCCCCTTACACCGCTGCCCAGTTAGTTGAAAAAGCTACAGGTGTTTGTCTCTCTACTGTTTATAACATTGTCTGAGAGCAATAGTGAGAAATTCGCCACAACAAAGAAATTCACCTCCCCGAGAAATAAAAAGTTACGTACTTGTCCGTCATCAGCAGTAGACGATTTTGATCAGGAAGTCATCCGGAGAACTATATACAATTTTCATCTGTCCCATAAGCAATTTCCAACCTTAAAGGCACTCCACTCTGTGTTAAAATCCGATATAGATTACAAATTTGGCATTTCCACCTTACGAAAAGAAATACAAAAATTAGGATTTAAATGGAAAAAGAACGAGGACAACCGAAAAATATTAATGGAAAGACACAACATACAACTGCTAAGAATAAATTACCTTACCAAAATTGCGGAATATCGGTCTGAAGATAGACCACTAGTTTATACTGATGAAACCTACATCCACACTTCACATGTGTCCGGAGAGGCTTGGACCGATGGAACAGAACTTGGTGTAAAAAAACAAATCAGTACAGGCCAGCGGTTAATAATAGTGCACGCAGGAGGAAAATATGGTTTTATTCCCAACGCTTTGTTAATGTTTAAGGCAAACCAAAAAACGGGAGATTACCATGACCAGATGAACTTTGTCAACTACGAAAAATGGTTAAAAGAAAAATTAATACCGAACCTTAAACCGAATAGCGTACTTATCGTAGATAATGCGTAACAACAAGAAATTATGGATTGGTTGACAGAATACAACATTTCGTATAGCCCGTTGATGTACAAAACCAGTTTGTATGATTTAATTAAACAAAATAAAGAGCGGTTTCGTGAGTAACACATAGATGCAATTTTAAAAGAACATGGCCACTCCGTTTTACGATTGCCACCGTATCACCCGACATTCAATCCGATCGAAAATATTAGGTCCATGGTAAAAGGATATGTAGCGAAAAGAAACGTTTCATTAAACATGCAAGGCATTATGAGTTTAGCAACTGAACGAATGAATACTATTACTGCTGAGGACTGGGAAAATATTTGTCGCCATGTTGAAAGTGAAGAAAATAAATATCGATGTCAGGAAGGGGAAATGGATCGAATTTCAAACAATCTTATTATCAATACTTGTGACAGCTCAGATGAAGAACATGATAGCGACTAAAAGCAAAACACAGAGGACTACTACTTATTCCATTTCTTAAGGGAATGTAATTTTATTAAATTAAGAGATAATTATTCTCCTTTTGTTGCAAACGGTGCAACCACTACAAATGCAATTCCATGATCTCGATAATTCATCTATACACTAAACTCGCTTTTTGCACGATTAGCGGTACATCCACGCACAGGCTGATGTCTAGTTACAAGCTTTTGTGGTACATTGCGCGGTATTTCAAGTACCATTGCCACAAACATTAATAGGAAGGTTTTCAACCGACTTCAAGATTTCGAAGGAGGAGTTTCTCAATTTCGGGATCTTTGTTTTTTTTTTAATTATTTACTGCCGATTTTGGCAACCCTGGGCCTCGCCTGTTTTGCACCATCCATAACGGCTCAGTGTATGCCACTACTAAATGAATACCTGTACAGGTCGTCTCGCCATCGCCATTTTACATGTGCACTTATTTTTTCTTTCTAAGCCTGTATTAGTGTGCTACTACTGAGCAAAGATCTTCCCGCCTTCTGCTCCACTCGACCCGGATACTAACTGTGTATAGTATGAAAAATATTTTTTTTTTTAATCATTAAACAAGCACGCTGTATCCGCGTGTCTGCTTAGCGCCGCCGACCCACATATTTTACGTGTACACAAGGCCGCAATCTGACGTACGGGCATTGTACTTGGTAGGGTCCCGCGGGCAACGGGCGATAACTATCACGTAGGTCAGGATTAGACCCCGTCGTGGGTGAATTTGGTAGCTTGACATTTTTAGAGATGGGTAAAAATATTTATGATGTGATGTTGATATCGATACTCTTCCTTTTTCTTGGCAATTGGTTTTATATACCACTAGCCTTTTCCCGCGGCTTCGCCCGCGTACTATAAGTACTCAAAAAGGATACGATACCCATGTTGATTTTCAGACTTTGTGACCACATTTGCCCCTTTTGGGGGTTAAATTTCAAAAAAACCTGAAACACGTGTTTACTCATTTATCGTTAGGAATACTCCTGTGAAGTTTCGAATAAAATAGTCTAACAAATCTTGTTTCGCCATACAAACTTTGGACCCCCATTTTACCCCTTTAGGGGGTGAATTTTGAAAAATCCTTTCTTAGTGCTCCCCTAGACCTTATAAGGAACCTATGTGCCAAATTTGAAATCTCTAGACCCAGCGGTTTGGGCTGTGCGTTGATATGTCAGTCAGTCAGTCAGTCAGTTTCTTCTTTTATATAGATATAGATTTTAGACTAAAATTTAGTTTTTATTGTCACCCATGATAATAATTGTCATCAGAAGTAAATACCATAATACTCGCCACCTATACTAAAAATAAATTATTTACGTCAATAGATAGTCAATATCATCTCACAACAATATTTCCGATTATTTAGCTATATTTATGGTCATATTTTACTCGTATTATTTCATAATATTGAAAATGCAGTCACTTCTCGCAGAATACCCTGAACTCCAGATAACTAATTGAAAATTGTTATTTATAAAAATGAAAAATGTTAATAAATATTCATTTTTTAATTAGTCATGTTTTACAAAATAAACACATTTAATTATAGTCGTAGACCCTCATTATGGTAAAGGAAAAATATCGACATACAGCTAGTATTTAAAAGTATTTTTTGACGTGACAACGTCTTATAATTCGATGGAGCCGGCTGCACGCACGAAAAAACATGACTCATGCGGCGTTACCTCGCTCTGAGGCGTTCCATTTAAGGCTTGAAGTGCAAGCGAGAGCGCGGAATGAGCGACAAAGAGACACAATCGGCCTTCGCGTTCGGCAGCGTTCGACATCTATCTCTCTCCTACTTGAGTGAGCGATGCGTCCGCGTGGACAGCTGCTATACAATAATACATTTTAATATTTTCGTCAAGTATGAAGTGCAGTGAAATCAAAATTTTCTTTTGAAAAATGCAACCATTCCATCAGTATTTTCTTATGACGTTGTCACGTTCAACTATCGTCAGTAAACCGACTTTACAGAAAACCGCGAGATTTTACCCATCCCTAAGAATGTCAAGCTACCAAATTACACCTCCGATAACGGGGTCTAGACTACGAGGCAGACAACAGTTAACTCACTCTATTTGTGAGAGCGTCCTATATAGTACTTACTTTATACCTAGAACCGTGAAATTTGGCAAAAAGGAAGGGCTTATAGCACAAGTAAAGAAAAAAAAAATGGTTGTTCTATCACGAAAAAAATTGCTATTACAAACTTATTTGCAATTGGTAAACGATACATAGAGACCATTGAGTAACATGGTGTGGTGGTGGTGGCATCCCTAAGATTTTTTTTGTCTTAAAAGTTGTAGTGAAAATCATTACAAGTCTATACTACTCTTTGATTCAGTCATAGCTGTCAACCGCCAAACATGGCGCACAAATTTTGTTCATAGATGTCACATCTAGTAGAATACATAATAAATCAATGATGGAGACAACAGTTTTTCAACGGCAAAGTTGTCCTGCTGTCCCTTAATCCAATTATTATTTTCGTTACCTACAGCAATTTTTCGTGGTTGTTAAAACTGTGTGGTGTACGGTTCCCTCAGAGCGCGAGTCCAACTCGCACTTGCCTGGTTTTTAACCGACTTCAATTTCATAGAAGGAGGAGGTTCTGTATTCGGTTTGGGCTTTTTTTTTATGTATGTTCAGTATGTTCACCGATTACTCCGAGACGCGTGGTCCGATTTGAATAATTCTTTTTTTGTTTGAAAGGGTCTGCTTCCAAGGTGGTCCCATATTAATCTGGTGCTGTTCTGATGATGGGATCTATGAGGAATTGAGGGAACTCCTCAATTTTTAAAGGCATACGTATGGTGATTTGGGTGTTTTCTTAAGCAACTCGAGGATTTTCTCTCGAAAACCATCAATTTGATGAAGTGGACCTCTTGATGATGGTTGTTTTGATGATAATGATCATGATTTTTTTTTTATGTAGGATGTTGAGCGATTATTCCGAGACCCGTGGTCCAATTTGAGGAATTCTTCTTTTGTTTGAAAGTAACTACCTTTAAGATGGTTCCACATTAATCTGGTGCTGTTCTGATGATGAGATCCATGAGGAATTGAGGGAACTCCTCAATTTTTAAAGGCACATGTATGGTGATTTAGGTGTTTTCTTAAGCAACGCGAGGATTTTTCTCGAAATCCACCAATTTGATGAAGTGAACCTCATGATGATGTTTGTTTTGATGATAATGATCATGATTTTTTTAAATGTAGGATTACTCCGAGAGCCATATGGTCTGATTTCAGGAGAATTCCGGAAATCGGACAAAAAAAATATTTTTTTTGTTTGAAAGGAACTAACTACCTTTGAGATAGTTCCACATTAATCTGGTGCTGTTCTGATGATGGGATCCATGAGGAATTGAGGAAATTCCTCAATTTTTAATGGCACATGTATGGTGATTTGGTTGTTTTTTTAAGCAACTCAAGCATATCCTCTCCAAAACCACTAATTTGATGAAGTGGACCTAATGATGAAGACCACATATGATATGTGGAACTTTCCTTACATTGAGTACGTATCATGAACTTTTTCTTATATATCTTCACCGATTATTGCGAGATCCGTTGTCCGATTATGATAATTTTATAACCACTAAAAATGGAAAAATAAAAATTGGTTGTTTGTAAAGTAGGTTTACGATCGAGATGTTTACGTGATAACGTCTAACCGCTCGTGAGGATTCCGCGTGACAAGTTTCACGGAATGACTGGCAGCGCTCGAGATGAGACGGGAGATCGGTCCGTCTCTCTCTCGTTATACCTGCGATCGCGCTCGTGAGGTTTTGGTGTGACACAAGTTTCTGAACATGTCACCCGACTAAAACGATTTTAAAGACGTTATCACGTCAAAAACTTTTTACAAAAAAAAGATAAACCGACTTCAAAAAGGATAAAATAAACTATTATATTATTTATATGCGTTACAAACTGATATGTTTGAAGTCGGTGCCAAGCCAAAAAGTTACAATACCGGCAAATCAGCTTCAAGTCTGAAAATCACATTCACAGTTGGTCCCATTGTCATCAGATCAGGATCTAATGATGAGATCCTGGAGAAATCGAGGGAACTCTTTAAATATTATGGGCACTAGTGATTTGAGTATTTTTTACAGTAGCTCGGGCATTTGCTTTTGGAAAGGTGGTTGCTAAGTGAAGTCGGTTCTTTTCAACCGACTTCAAGATTTCGAAGGAGGTTCTTTGTTTAAAATAATTACAAGCTACAAGCTTTTGTTTAACTCGTGTTTATTTATTAGTTAGTTCGTTGTTTAGGTAAAATCTTGCAAGTCAGATTTGGACCAGTCCCTGATGTCCGATTGAGTTAAAACTTTGCATACTTGCATAACTTGGATGACAATAGAAGTAGGTTGGTGACTTTTGCAAGAAAAATACAGTCAACGTTAAAAACTTGTATTACTTAAACATTTAAACAAGTGAAAACTTCTTTAGCGGCGCTGTGCACTTTATGTTATGGGGTAAAAATGTTAAACTCGCGACAGGCACACGTGACCGACAGATTCGTCAGATTGAAAATTCGTAAGACGGACACGTGACCGATCGAATAAATAATTGTAATAGTTCTGAAGTGTTAAATTTTTTATGTAATATAAATTGTCATGTTTGTGTAAGATAGCGCAATAAATGAATATTGTATTTTACTACATAAATGAGGGGTTTCCAAAGTGGGGGCGTGACCACATTTTATGGGGGGTGCGGGGCCCCGGGAAATTTGAACAGGGCTCGCTAGACCATTTACTTCCGTTTCCTTGCATCGAAGCGAAGGGGGGCGTGGGAATTTCATTTTAGGCAGCAGGGGGCATGCCTTAAAAAAGTTTGGGAACCCCTGACATAAATAATAGTACTTTTATACTGATAATTAAATAAATTCGTGCAAAATTATTACCTAACCAAACCCAAAATATCAAAAATGCACAACGTTAATATTCAAGTTTTCACTTCTGCCGGCACTCCCGGAGTGCACCCGGTTGTTTTTTTTTTTGACAATAACTTATTTTATGTTTTTGAGTAAATGCTTATTCAAAAGTAGATAACCATTTGTGATACCATTATGTCAATACGTAGTGTACGGAACCTTTCTTGCATTCATCCGAATATAGCCTCGCGGTACTTTTTGTAGCGTTTCGAACTTTTTTTCGGCTTACGGGATTACTGTCATTCACTGAGGAATATGTAAATTGGGGTTTAATGCGACGAAAGAACAAAAAACTATGATCCACTTAACAGTAAATAGGTTTATTTACGTTCTATAGTTGTTGATCTGTCGTGACGATTCCAATAACCAGGCAAAGTTGATCTAAGTAGAAACTGAAAATAGATGTCATATACTTCAGAAAAAGTGACCAAACCCTCCGGTGTCCGAGGCCAGATTTGAACTGGCGTCTTCAGCTTTCGCGGCTGACGTCCTGACTACTTAACTCGTCTCGATCTAAGTACTTAACATTTTTTTTTTCATGGGCAATACTCGTAGTACAATATTTTAGTTATAATATAATTTACTTCCAATAGAAATTAGCAAATTATCAATCAATAAATTCAAGAATTATATAAAACGTAGACTTATTTGCAAAGCCTGTTATATAGTATACAAGTGTACAGTACATATGGATGATAAAACACCGTGGGATTAAATTGCAACTGTTAAAAATCAAATTATATTGTTTTATATAAATAATTTGATTTATATGGGATTTATGATTTGTTGTGAATGATATGCGCAATAAAATCTTTTTAACAAAAAAATATGAAGGTATCTCATAATTTCGTTAATGATCCGCGTGAAGTCACATCGTGCTCCATTATTAAGTACGGCGTGACGTCACGAGCCCATATTCTCGAATTTCGACGCGCCTGATGTCGTAATTTTTTGTTTGATTGACAATAGTAGTTTATGTAACTGTTACGTAATAAGGGTCCTTAAAACATGAGTGTGGTTTTATGAAATGAGCCGCAGGCTAATTTCATAATAAGATCACACGAGTGTTTTAAGGCCTAATTACGTACAGTTGCATACACTGCTTTATCTACACTCATATTATTTATTATAAATGCCGTATTCGGAAATCATAGAATGGCCGCCATTGCACCGCCGCGGCCATCTCGATTGTGTCGGCGTGGCCAACTCGATTGTGTCGGGGCTCGCGCGGGACCAATCGAGTTGGCCATGGCGGTAACATTATGTTATCAAATTCGATGTTCCAAATTTGAAACTCATTGCTTAACAATATTTTAGCATGCAAAGTTAAAATTACGTTACTGCCGCAGATAAGAAACTTATCATAGTTAAATCGTTTGTTGTAATGCTTGTCATTGTCTACGGTTTTTGAACGCATTTTAGAGTACTTACAGTATGAGTGTAGATAAAAGAACTAATATGTGTCCATATCTGGTTAAAAAGATTTTGTTAAGAATTTTGATAAGAATTAAATGGGTTATCCCTTACTTATGACTTGAACCCGTTTGGTCAATCAAGGTATACCTGACATATTTGAATACATCTAATATATTTAACTTAACTGATGAACAACTCAAATAATTTTAATTTTTTTGATTTGTTTATTTTTAAGTACACACACTACTACATACATTGTAAACGTATATAGGGTGGGGCCTGTAACTAAAGCAAAAAATTAAAACGTAGATTCTAGTCCTCAAACTAGACAACTTTTGTGTAGCAACTTTTTAAAATCATAAAGTTTTTAGATTGTTATTTTTTCAAACAAAGTAAATAGTATTTTCAATGTACTTAAAACTCCGTCTAATTGACATCGCCTGTCAGTCTAGTCACTCTACAGACATAATCAATTTCATAGTACATTGCGTGTTCGATTTAACTTTAAAATGTAATAAAATTCAAACCGCAAGTTTTTTTTCAAAGTCGTCAAACAAACGTTGCGTAGTTTGAGGAGAAGAATGTACATTTTAATTTTTTGCTTTAGTTACAGGCCCCACCGTGTATACGCCGTGTTTCTGTTGATTTGCTTTGCAAAGGTACATTCCTGAGCTTAAATTAAGTATATTTCATTTTTCAAAAACATCAGTGTCCTAATTAGCTCCAGTTCGGAAGTAATCGATAGTTAATTTTTATCTTGGTGATTGTTCAAACCTAAATTATAGTAGTTTATGTAACTGATACGTAATAAGGCCTAATTACGTACAGTTGCATACACTGCTTTATCTACACTCATATTATTTATACTAAATGCCGTGTTCGGAAACCATAGAATGACCGCCATTGCACCGCCATGGCCAACTCGATTGTGCCGGCGGTCGCGCGGGCGCGTGTCGGCGGCCGCGCGGGAGCGTGCAGGTGTACATTATGTTATCAAAACTCATAACGTATCAATATTTGAGCATGTAAAGTTAAAATTACGTTACTGCCACAGATAAAAAGCTTATCATAGTAAAATCGGTTGTGGTAATGCTAGCCATTGCCTACCGTTTTTGAACACGTTTTAGAGGACTTACAATGTGAGTGTAGATAAAATTATTTTCGTACTCTGAGACACCGCAATAAATGATGCACGTAACGGGTGATAACAAAAAAATGAGACTCATTTTCTTTAGACATAAAAATGAAACTATTTACGTAAACAAAATAGTTTGTTGATGAAGTTGTGGCGATGTCTTAGAGGTTCTTTAATTTTGTTTATTTTATTTTTTCAAGCACTTGTATTTGTAAAAAATGGTGTCGAAACAAGAAGCTATGCGAAAATCCCTTGTACTTTTTTATATTTCAAACTTAAACATGGACAAAAACCACTGTGTATGTCATTTTAGTAAAGGAAAATGTACCCGTATCTACTATTTGTAGAATTCTTACATCCCTGACTGTAGTTTACAGAAATGGTAGCCGGAGATCAGCAAACATAATGACCAAGGGAAGACTGAACAAACAGAATGGCATCTTTAATGATGATGATTCCACCAGCCAACGAGTTGCCACGAAAAATTTCAAGTTTTCCAACGGTACCTACATTTGTTGATGTTTAAATAGATAGGTCTAGAATGCCGCTAGCAGATAAGATTACTAGAATACATAGATCAGCAAAAATAAATTTTATATCACAGTGTCGCTGGACGATGCGAAATCACACATGAAAATCATTAATTTTAGACGTCGAGTGAAAATCCGATACCTCAATTTTTTTTCACCATGTGGCTGGATGCAAAATATTTTTAGTCATGTCGTAATTTAGTATTTAAACAATCGGAGAGCTGAAAATTTTACCCAGTTGATAAAAGGGATCAAGGTCATATGTGCACAAAAGTGAAAAACATGCCGTCCAACGATCTTGTTCGGACATTGTGTCTGAACTTTGACGAACAGCTGACCACGGGCCCTATTCTTATGTCCATTTATGGTTTTGTAAATAACTATTATGTGTGAATTGCCTAAGAACATCCAAAACTCAAAAAAAGGTAGAGAAGATTTTTTTTTTCGCCTCTGAAAGAATTCTCATTTTTTTGTTATGTTACGTCAATAAAATATGCTTCTTTTGTATCTCGGAGTATTGTAATGTTGGAAACTACATTGAAATGTCATAATATTCAATTGCTTGGTTGAGTTAATCATGAATACCCTAGTTACATACATTGGTGACCGATAAAACAATTATTGTATTTATGCTAATCATATGTTGAAATTAAAGCAAATCAATAAAAACACGTTGTAGATATCATATACAAAGGAATCACCTAGGCCTCCGGTGCCCAAGGCTGGGATCGAACCAGCGTCTTCTGCCGCGAATGCAGATGCCGGACCGGAGGCCTAGGTCACTTTTTCCTTTGTATATGACATCTATATAAACATCTACTCAATTCGGAATCTGTAACAGAGAAAGTAAAACTTAATTACTTATTTAATTATGATTAATTTTTCCAATTAGAATGCTCCAAATTAATCTACTTAATCAAATCCGATGTACATATATTGGGCACATTAGTGAACTAGTTCAGAATGAGTTTGTAATTAATCTATAACATCAAGTTAAGTATATTCTACGTCAAAGACATGTTTACAGTTTTGCACCTTACTCCCTTGTAATAAGGTGCAATATTGTAAATATTATCTTTGATGTTGACTGAGAACTACAACTTGTTGGCAATTACTCGAGTTAATTAGAGTTAAATGACTCAATTTTAAAGACAGCATCAATAGAGTTCTATTTTATTTGTCATGGTCAAATAGCGGGTTATTATTTACTAATGGAACAGTTATAGTACATTGTGCACCAAGGGTGGGAAGAAGGAAATTACTAACGAGAGTCTATTAGAAGCCCGACGTCGAAGGCGGAGGGCTTTTGATGACTCGAGTTTGTAATTTCCTTCCTGCCCGAGATACACACAATGTTTTTCATCACATTTGCGAGGAAATAAAAAATGTCAAAAAAAATAATAATTTATTAAAGTTCAAAGTAATCGTACAATTAGTACTTATTAATACTGATCAATATTACAAGTAAGCCATTAAAACGTTTTCCGAAAATTTTTCTATTTCAATAAGTTTTCGTAAGCTTTTCACTTTTCTGGAAGCAAATTATCGTTGATCACTTGAGCCGCACTTAACCATTCCGGTGGTGTTGATTTTAATGCACATCCATCTAAGTCTGATCCTGACGAGGAAGCCATGTTTAGTTATTTTTTTGTGCCTAAACAACGAAATATGCTTTGAAAACAACAATAAAATGAATAGTTTGCGCTAAAAGTGATTGTCAACTTTTTTCCACAGATAATGCCAAGAACTGCGTTTAGTTTTCAAATCTACACTAACAGATTGTATATATCGAATTTCAAAATTAAATTTGATAATGAATTGTAAACTCACTGAATAAAAAGAACATTTTAAATATAATGCAATTAAATGTACTTACCGTATAAATTTAATATCCAGTAAAATGGTTTGTAGCAAAATTTTCAAGATAGGAAATAAATTTTGGTGGGAATGAAACCTCCTTAGTCGCAACTGACGTTAAGTTTCTATGTATATTTTAAAACTATAAACTTTTCCGCCCGTGGGAGGTAAATCGACCATAACTGCTCTGCAATCCTGCGTGTAATATCACTATTGACGAGCAAGTGTGATGAAAATATATTACCGTCCCTGCAGAGTTTAACTTATATTATAAGTTAGTACTTACCTATATTTTATTTTTATTATTTTACGATTGGCGATGCAAATACGTCTCGAAATGGATTTGACATATGATTTACATTCTAATGTTTAACTACCGATTTGAATACAATCATTTAGCCTCAATTAATAAAAATTACTTCAAGACTGCTAGTACTGCTACAAGTGTATGCTTAGTTTTTTTACACTTCTCTCACTCTGTGTACCAAAACGTCTCGAAAATGGTCGCGTTTGATACGAAGTACTGACTACCTACTTTAAACCATGGGTCATCGTCCCTATTCAGCTTAAAAAAAATCTAGTTCGTATGTTATTGAAGGTCAAAGTTCAGGTAAATCTGCTTTTCGTTTCATTGATGTTAATTGCTAGGTAACATACTATTGCAACGAGTGTTTTCCAAACATTTAGTCAATTTAGTGCGTATTTCATGTGTAACAAAAACGGTTTTATTTTAATTTTAATGAGATTATTTCTGAAAATATAGTAGAACAATAAAAACGGGGCTGTTTATATAGAAATTTCTACCCAAAATGATTTCGTTGTCCTTGATTGTATGTAGTCTATATCGGCCTTTCATTCGGCTAATGACGCGAAAATAGCTTGGAAACGAGTGTAGTATCCCAGTTTATTGTCCTTTTCGGAACAGCACATAGCTCATAGGATAATCCCCAAGACGTCGGTATAAATCGTGAATCCGGGCTAGAAAGCTAAAATGACTACTTTCTAATACGAGATCATTTGCTATGTTATGTTATTTACGACATGTGCCCGTTGACAGAATGAGTTCGAATCATATTTTATGTTTCCCATAAATATTTTATTCGTCGGATGATGCGAATCCGGGTGTCATATTTTCTGGCTGAGCAATACACAAAAAACTGCAGATACATTGACGAGAGACCACAGAAAAACTGAATTTATACCAGAGACTCAAATGGCCCTATTTTATAAAATAGTTTTTCTACTCGTCGACTTTTGCTTTGCTTGAATTGAGATTGTGTAGACCGAACTACTAGCGCATACTTTCCGATAGAGCTTTTATGGTCGCATATTGTGACATCGCCAACGATGGTCCAAAGGATTTTCATACAATATTGTAACACTGGTTGCACGAGCCCGCGCGGCCACGCCGCCGTCGCCGCGGGGGGACGGGCACGATCTGCCGGGAGATTGAATTTACTCTATTGTATAGAGGCAGCAGGTCTTTCGTCGAACTCAATTCTTACCGGCTTGCCTATATTGATCACTCGTAGAAAAAGTATTGTATACAATAGTGACATAATCAAGCTTTTCAAACTCGTACCTTACTTAGGCCACTCAGCAAGCATCGTGGCCCACGTTACTCGACTGAAAAGCTCTTAATTATGTCACGATTGTATAAAATACTATTTCCATTATTTAACAAACAAAGGTGACTCAAGAAACACAATGCCAATTCGAATCTCGAAGTGAATGGCATATAACTTGGAATACTACTTCAATACTTGGAATAAGGGTGCCAAACGGACCTCAGGCTCAACTGAGCCGTGGCTATTGACTAGGCTCCAAAGGCAGGACAAACTTGAAGAAGTAAATCCAACAACTCTAAAAACTTTTTTTTTCTAGTACTCGTAACTTCATAAAAAACCTGATGACATTAAAATGAGGAAATTCAAGAGAGCGGCCATTTTCATAATCTTATTCGGTCTAACATTGGGCGCTTTGATTTCGAAATATTTAAAGTGTTAAAAATGGTTGGTATCTTTTCGAGCTGCAATGAAAATATAGGGTTGAACACGGAAGATGGTTATAGGAACGCCGTTATACTTAAAACAACGCAGACTCGTAAGTAAACCTATCAAGTGGTTGTTAACTTTGTCATAAAATAAAGTAGCAATAATAGCTTAGATACATATTTAAAATACAGTCTTATCAGATGGCCTACCGCGAACATCGAATGAAAATTGACGATCTATCTCTTGCATATTCCTATCGCTCAAATATGCATAACGATTCGATTTTCGATATTCGCGGTAGGCAGGTAGGGTTATAGTACACTTCCGGACCTTACTCTTTCCTAATAAGGTACGAGTGTAATAGCAACATACCTAATTGAGAACGTAGCCGAAACCTTTCATAACGGGCACGGCCTTCAGCAAGGACGAAAAACGAGAAGAAAGAGTAGGTAAGATTCACACCCAACGTCTGCCAACGGCGCTTTGACAACACTAGCGTCCAGTGTCTGCTGCTTACTATTTGTTGGGCTGTATGTTTGTTTGCCGCCATCGTTAAAAAGGCAGTTTTTTTCCTTGACCTCTATTGCCAAACTAGCCTACTCCTACTCGTACTTTTAGTGGTCGGATTGGCTTAAAATTTGATATGGATATGTCAGTTGGATGACAATACAAAGCCAACGGTTGGGTATAGGAATTATGTGATAAAACAACGCAGTTTGATGAATGTTTGATTGATGCAATTTTTCTTTCTGTAATTTTAACTATAAAACTTTCGTGAGACTCTAACATATTAAAAATATTTATAACGGGTTACTCACGTAATTCTTTCTGTAAACCTAAAACCTTCATCATCGCCAATGTTAAGTATGCAAGTAGCGTTAGCGTGACGGGCAAATTAAAATGTTGGCAATTCTGGACTTCCAGGAAGCCGCTGATTGGTTTGCTGTAAAACCATGAGAACGGATACTTGGCGGGTAACAGCGGCCATTAGTAATTGATTTATTTGGTCCAATCGTAAATGATGACTCCTTGAACTTAATCTATTAGTCATAATATTATTATTATTACTCCTTACCAATCAAAGTTTAAACATTTAGTTAGTTGCATGTGCAGAAAATAAAGACATTCCCGCACGTATATCAAATGACGTTTCTTAATCGAACAAGCGGACCGTAAGCGAAGTGAAGTTCTTACTCCGAGACGTCCGTGCATTTCGAAGGCTTTTTGATTCATCGATTTATTATGTATTCTAGTAGATGTGACATCTAGAACAAATTGCAATTTAAAAGCTAAACAAAGAACCTCAATTTATTTCACTGCCGGCTGTCGCCTTTGGGTGACAATTCTGGAGATCGGGTGTAACCATAATGCTTAGAAAAAATGGAAAAGTCCACTGCCTCAGGCGTGACTCGAACTCGCGACTCTGGGATACATGCCCATCGCTCTGACCAACTGAGCTACTGAGACACACCTGATGGCTGCGAATTTCTCCACTATATCCCATATGCGTCTTAGGGGGACGCCTAGCGACATCTGCCGAAGAAGTCTTACACTTCTCAACCGGCCATCGGAGTCCCAAGTTGTATTGAGAATTCACCGATAACAATGCGTACAACATACTACAATCCACTTCCACAGTTTTTTTCTACTTTTCCATTTTTTCTAAGCATTGTGGTGTCGTTAGCAGACGTTCTGCTTAATACAAAATTAATTGTAAGCGGTAGTAATGGGGTAGCGCATTGTTATCGGTGAATTCTCAATACAACTTGGGACTCCGATGGCCGGTTGAGAAGTGTAAGACTTCTTCGGCAGATGTCGCTAGGCGTCCCCCTAAGACGCATATGGGATATAGTGGAGAAATTCGCAGCCATCAGGTGTGTCTCAGTAGCTCAGTTGGTCAGAGCGATGGGCATGTATCCCAGAGTCGCGAGTTCGAGTCTCGCCTGAGGCAGTGGATTTTTCTACTTTTCCATTTTTTCTAAGCATTGTGGTATCGTTAGCAGACGTTCTGCTTAATACAAAATTAATCGGGTGTAACCCGCAAAAGGGTGACACCCGGGATGGGAATGGGACGCATCTTCGGCCCCACTCTAGCGTCGTCGCCAATAAGCGTCTTTAGGATTCGTATTAAATAATACTTTTGAGCATAACCCATTGTGGTTATACGTAGGTAACGAAGGCAAAGCTTACACTAGTTAAGACGACTTGTCGATTCAAATGCTTTTGAATACGACCAGCTTGCCTTCCTCGAAGATTGATACAGTTATGCCTTATACCCTGTTGAACATACGTTGCTCCTGGCGGTGTTTACTTAAAATTGTCTCTTCTGGGAATCCAATCTGGGCCGAACGGTACACGGTAAACGTAGCAGTGTTATGAGTTCCTGGAGTAATAATGGATTAATAGAAAAATCTAACGGGCTAGTTAAATAGTACTACAGAGCGAAGTGAATATTTTTACAGACTAACTAAATTGATCAGTAAATTTAGTACATTTTAGGATTTGTGTTCTTGCTTCAAGCAAAAATAGTTGGGTGGATTTGTATGTGATTTTGCAAATAGGTCGATTATTATAACCTGGAAAGGAACATAATAAGCCACTATTTTATTCCGCAAAACATACCCTAAGGAGCTTGCTAAATGAGGGCTTCAAATACGATAGCACTGCAGTACTAACAAGAATTTGTCACTATTGTTACGCGGATGAAGTAGTGAAAAATAAAAATACCTACCTACTTGAAAAGTAAAACTCTCGCTTCATAGATAATTTATGGCTCACTTTCAAAGCATACGAGATGAAATATATTTTGCTTGACCTACTGACGGGAGCCTGACGGAAACCTTGGACCCCTATTCATTTATTGATGCTATTCACCAAACAATACGCAATTGAATTATTAACACAGTGTGAATTTTACGAACCTAAAATGCAGCTGCAACTTTCCAACGCCTCACCATTCGCCTCACATATATTGAAGGCAATGTAAACAGAAGAAAGCTGTCACTTTGAAAGGGTTTATTGATTCATTTTCATTTGTTTTACTGGCCTGTCGTAAAATCGAGTGAATTGAGTTCCACATTCACAGATTGTATTTCCTAATAAGCAAATGCTTAAGTTCAAGCCAAATGACTTGAACTTTGCAGTGTATGTACATATGTATGGAACAAATTCAATAATGTAATCCTATATTTATGTCTCGCGTAAGCTCGGCCATCTTAATGATGCTCGTTATGATAGCAAAATTCGACCTGACACATACTAGCAAGGTTCATAACGCATAGGTACCTATACTCGCAGCTGGAAAAGTGGAAACTAAGTATTTTACCATTTACATAAACAATACAATTACCTTTTAATAAAATTTTGACTTTAAAGGAAATATGGTGTAGGAGAAAATTAAGAAGGAAAATTTTAGTGAATTTCTTACATTAATACAAATTTACAAATTTCTACGAAAGGAATCCAGCTAAGAGGGATATAAAACGCAGAGATATATCTCTCAGGCGTGTATGAAATGGCTCTGTTGTCTCTTAAGTGCCAAGTGTTTTCGCACCTAATCGCAAATCTCTGGTTGCGATGCTCCATGGAATTCATGATATCCTGGTACTTGCGGTGCGTATTTGACTTATTTTTTTTCTTATTTTTTCAAGTCTGTGGCAAATAAGCATAAAGCCCGCCTGATGGTAAGCAGTTACCGTAGCCTATGGACACCGGACACTCCAGGGGTGTTTTGCATTGTACATGCACTGTCGATTGCATAAAATCCCCTTGGGACGCCGTGACTGATTACCAGAAATCCCAAGCACAATTTTACCAGTTCTTCTAAATTGTCTATGTCACTGTTTTATCACTGGCCACATCTAAATGCGAGCCATTAAGTAAAAACAGAATGTAAAGAGGCCTATTTCTACAGACTTTAAGGCTGAGAACACACAGGCCACACAGTATTAAGGCAAGATTTAAAAATTCGATGATGATGTGATATATGAACGGATTAAAACTCTTCCTCGAACTGTTTTTTGGCGCCTCCTAGCTCCATAACCCCTTGATTGATCCTGGTCATATACGAACTCTCAAATTATATTGATCTCTGCTACAACCCCAACAAATTTCATAAAGATCAGAAAAACTTTACCTATCGCGGAAAATCAAAAAGTCATCGAAATGCAGGGACGTCTAGGTAGCCAGCGACAGTTCCGTTGTGTCTGAAGTTGTTTGTAAGAACTTCGGTTCGCTGCGCTCGCTAGCTCTAATTTAGATTTAACAGTTTAGTTATCAATTAGTCGGGATCTTTGTTTTTTGCTATTTTTAGGGTTCCGTACCTCGAAAGGAAAAAACGGAACCCTTATAGGATCACTTTGTTGTCCGTCTGTCTGTCAAGACCATTTTTCTCAGGAACGCGTGGAGGTATCAAGCTGAAATTTATATGAAATACTCAAGCCTATTGTCCCTTGGAGTTGTAAAAAAATCAAACTTAAAAGCCAACGGAATTAAAAGATACAGTCGTTATGCTGCAAATTTTAGAGTTTCGGCACTCGCAAAACCTACGGGGTACTTCCCGTGAACTCAGAAAATTGAAATTTGGCACGAAGCAACGTCATATAGCATAGACAATGGAAAAATTACAAAAAGTAGACATTTTTAGTAAATTCATACAAAAACATATTTTTTAAAATTTTAAACCTACTACCTTTTTCCTCGTAAACGCGTAGATGTATTAAATTGAAATTCATGTCAAATACTCAGGGCTATAGGACCTTTCAGATGTAGCAAAACCAAACTTTTATATCAACGCAATTAAAAGAAATAGCAATTTAAGTCGCATATTTTGAAACTGAGTAAACGCAAGAAACTCAAAACCTAAAGGGTATTTCCCGTAAACTCAGAAACTTGAAACTTGGCACGAAGAAACTTCATATAGCACAGACAAAGGAAAAATTACGAAAAGTAGACATTTTTAGTAAAATCATACAAAAAATATTTTTTTTAATTTTAAACTTACTACCTTTTTCCTCGTGAACGCGTAGAGGTATTAAATTGAAATTCATATCAAATACTCAGGTCTATAATACCTTTAAGTTGTAAAGGTTTGTACGGAACCCTCGGTGCGCGAGTCCGACTCGCACTTGTCTGGTTTTTTATGTATGTTTACCGATTATTCGAAGAGGCTGGACCGATTTAGAGAATTCACTATTTGTTTCAAATATACTTCACAGTTGGTCCCATTGTAACCAGGTCAGGATCTGATGATGGGATCCTGGAGAAATCGAGGGAACTCTTCAAGTATTATAGGCACGCCTAGTGATTTGAGTATATTTACAGCAGCTCGAGCATTTGCTTTTGGAAAGGTGGATGCTAACTGAAGTCGGTTCTTTTTTATTTAAAATTATCATAGTAATCGTCTTGCTTTGACCGTGAGTGGTCTCTCCGGAGCATAATAATCATAAATTGTTCGAAACATGAAGAGAAAATTTTTACCAAAATTATTTCTTCTTGGCTTCTTGGGTTTCTTGCTTAGAATGATATTCTCGAGGCGGTGGTGTAAAATTAAAACCAGAGCTTGTTTATCTTGGACATTCTTAAGCACATTGATATAAGCCAAAATTGCAGAAAAAATATTTTCTTTTTGGAAGTGGAAACTTCTTTAGCGGCGCCGTGCACTTTTTGTGATGGGGAAAAATGTTAAACTCGCGACAGGTCATGTGAGCGACAGATTTGTCAGATTGAAAATTCGTAAGACGGACACGTGACCTGATCGATTAAATAATTGTAATAGTTCTGAAGTGTAAAATTTTTAATGTAATATAAATTGTCATGTTTGTGTACGATAGCGCAATAAATGAATATTGTAACTATTACCACATAAATTATACTGATAATTAAAGCGATTTGTGCAAAATTATTCCATAACCATTCCAAAATATCAAAAATGCGCAACGTTAATACCTATTCAAGTTTTCACTTCTGCCGGTACTCCCGGAGTGCACCCCGTTGTTTTTTTATCGTATAACACGTGCCTAATAATTGTTTGGGAATGCCGCACCATCAAATGATACATGGTCAGGACAGCGAATTAAGATAATGGGTAGATAACGCATTTGTATGCTGGCTCGGCGCAACCTTATGAATATTTAACTGTGGTGACCGTGATGAAAGTAATTGAATTAGGAATTGCCAGTTTCCGACTTTCAGCTTTAATTTAAAACAAAGGAGTTACTTAAACGCATTAAGTGCATAATTTTAAAGCAGATTTTTTAACAAGTTTAACATAACAGAAAGGCACTATTAAGCATGTTAGAGTCATTCATATAGTATATACTCGTACAAGTAGTAATAGATTCACAGGCGAGCGACCGGGCGTAAGAGAAAAACATGACTTATAAACCGACTGATTTATTGGACATCAATGCTACGCTGACTTCTATCGTAGATTTATACTACACAATTTCACTGGTTTATTTGTTTGGTACTCTTGAAAACCTTTAGGTACTTGAACTGCGCCTATAACCCGACCACACAGATAAGTTAACCACTAGATAAGCCTTACAAGGCGCTTGGGGTCACCACTTGTTGGAGTAAAACGACTAATAAATTGCGCGGGCGTCCGCCGTGCCGTTCAATTGCGACCATGTTTTAGACCTGCACGTAGTGTGCGTGTATGCAAGTTTTTTTTTTAAATACGTATGAAAACTATTCTAAATTCTGGCATATTGTAGTGTAAGGTAGTGTGACAAATGTTTTTAAACGTTAAGAATCAAAAGAGTTGGAGTTACATTCCACTTTTACTTCAAAATATTTTTTTTACTTTAATATGTTTCTAGCCAGCGGAGTTCATTTTGAATTAGTTAATTGAAAAGTAGTTAGTATGCCCGTCTCTTTTTATCATGTTAAGATGCAATGTGCTATTCCTTTCTTACGGAAGCACGTGTACGATAGTGATGTGCGGATGATGTGTACCGGACTTATATACCGGCACCACGTACTTTCGACTTAACAAATATACGAAGTACAATAGAAAACAGAAGATCTTTGTTTTATTTTCTTTTTTTCTTTTAGTTTGAGTAGTTTAAAGATCTATTCTGTCGGTAGTTTTTCTTTTCATGTATGTAGTTATAATAAATATGGGTATTAAGGTGCCACATGAGCGTTGCTTCTATAAGATACTTTCAATGGGTGTCACATGAGAGTTGTTTTAAGTAACTTTTAATTGGTGTCACATGAGCGTTGCTTCTATGAGACATTTTCAAATGGTGTCTTATGAGAGTTGTTTTAAGGAACTTTTAATTGGTGTCACATGAGCGTTACTGCTATGAGACAAGTTCTATAGGTGTCACATGTGCGTTGCTTCTATAAGACGCTTTCAATGGGTGTTATATGAGTGTTGCTTCTATAAGACGCTTTCAACGGGTGTCACATGGGCGTTGCTTCTATAAAACGGTTTTATTGAGTGTCACATGAGCGTTGCTTCTATAAGACGCTTTCCATGGGTGTCACATGAGCGTTGCTTCTATAATACGCTTTCAATGGGTGTCACACGAGCGTTTCTTCTATAAGGCGCTTTCAATAGGTGTCACATAGGAGTGGCTTTAAGCAACTATTAATGGGTGTCACATGAGCGTTGCTTCTAGAAGACACCTTGAATTGGGTGTCACATGGGAGTCGCTTCTAAAAGTACTTTCAATGCACAGATAAGGTAATTTTAGATTAGTCTATAAAGCGACTAGGTAAAATTTATTGGTAATACGTTTTTAAAGTAGGCATATACATATTGCATTATTGTTATTTGTTATCAATTTAGTAAACAGTAACCTCCTCAATCAACAACAACAAATTACGGTACGGTACGGTACGGTACAGCAGGGATGTAACAGATGTGGTTTTATCGGAAGCGAAAGCGGAATCAGATGTTTTAAGTTTAGTTTATCGGAACCAGAAACGGAATCGGAACCGAAACCGGAAGCGGAACCAGAATCGGAGCCCGAGTCATAGCAGCACGTGACAAGCGGGGACTTGAGCAAATGACAAGTATAAACCTGTTTGTTTTTGCTGTACGCAGCTCATTTCGCCCCGCTGCGTTGCTGTGACATCTGATATAACTTCTGTTAAGAAAGTAACAGAACCGGAACCGAAGCGGATGTTTAAAACCAATCGGAATTTCCGACTTAACGGAACCGGAACCGGAGCTCTGTAACATCCCTGCGGTACAGTACTGTTTACTTGTAGTACACATGTCCCATCACTACGCAACCACGTGATAGCGTGGTGATATCGCGCGGTCCTTGAATCGACTAATCGCAGCGCCGCTATCACCCACCTGCCCCTCACGTCTTCCGCAAGATTTGGTGACTCGCGGCGCGAACAAAATGAGCAACATTATTACTCTATAGGAGGTTCTCTGTGCCCGACCATTAAAAATACCCGGTCGGCGATAAAGACTTGCACTCTTTTCTATTACCTCTTACAGGAATCGCAATAAAGCTATCCTTCTCTATCAAAGCGTATCAGGCCCTTAGTTAGAGTGTTATCAAATAGACGAACGAAATAAAAACAAACCGGCCAAGAGCGTGTCGGGCCACGCTCAGTGTAGGGTTCCGTAGTTTTCCGTCCGTCACAGTAAGTGTCCCCACTTAAGAGTTAAAATAACACCGCCATGTAGGATATGATATGAGCGTTCCACGTACAGCGACATCTATCGGCAAATTAAGTAAACTATTGCGCGCGAGCTTAAAATATGGAAGATGATTTTTATGGGATAATTCTTTATTGCGTGAACCGATTTTCACCGTTTTTAGGGTTCCGTAGTCAACTAGGAACCCATATAGTTTCGCCATGTCTGCCCGTCCGTCCGTCCGTCCGCGGATAATCTCAGTGACCGTTAGCACTAGAAAGCTGAAATTTTGTACTAATATGTATATCAATCACGCCGACAAAGTGGTAAAATAAAAAGTGGAAAAAATGTTTTATTAGGGTACATCCCCTATACGTAAAGTGGGGAGTGATTTTTTTTTCATTTCAACCCCAACGTGTGATATATTGTTGGATAGGTATTTCAAAATGAATAGGGGTTTATTAAGATCATTTTTTTTGATAGTGTAAATATTTTCGGAAATAATCGCTCCAGAAGTAAAAAAAAATGTGCCCCCCCCCTCTAACTTTTGAACCATCATCATCATCATCATTATGAGCCAATATTGTCCCACTGCTGGGCAAAGGCCTCCCTCTTATTTTTCCACGTATCCCTATCCCCTGCAGTCTCCCACCAGTCTCTGTCAACCATCTGAACCATAAGTTTTAAAAATATGAAAAAAATCTCAAAAGTAGAACTTTATAAAAACTTTCTAGGAAAATTATTTTGAACTTGATAGGTTGAATAGTTTTTGGAAAAAATAATTTCTGAACTAAGTTTGTAATTTAAGGTAAACGTGCTAGTGCTCGACACGTTAATGCCCAATAGTAGTTACCTTGCTGTCACTTTTATTTTAATAGTTTATTAAAAAAAAAAAATTGCAAATGCGTATGCCCTTAGAGTATGGTCAACGGCGCCTAGCCGTTTCAAATTCAGAGATTGCATATACAAGAGAAAATTTGTCAAGTTCCGCCGTGACCGGGTGGTCTAGTGGTCAGGACGTCAGCCGCGAAAGCTGAAGATGCCAGTTCAAATCTGGCCTCGGACACCGGAGGGTTTGGTCACTTTTTCTGAAGTATATGACATCTATTTTCAATAGTTTATTGTTAAAGATGACATGAACCGGGACAGTGACTCAGACGTCTACCTTATGGAACATTTGACAATGCATTACTTAGATTAAAACCTAATGCTAAGTTCTGGTCAACTATTGGTACCTTCAGGGAGTATGTACCATCAGGTTCAAAATTGCATGGTCAATTTATCAATGAATTCATTCATAAATTGGCCATGCAATTCTGAACCCGATAGTACATATTAAATAGAGGCACACAGTCTAATACTATAAAGAGACGGTGAGATTCGGTTCGGGTCGGACACGGACACGGACATTATCTCACTCTAACAAATAGTAGCGTCCTTATCGGTCCGTGGTCCAGTCCGCTCGTCTGTTACGGTTATAAGAACTTTATCAGGTTTCAAGACTTTCATGTCTGAAGCGCCATCTGAACGAGAGCAAACCAAAGTTACCGCATAATGTAAAGGAACCGTGCAGCGCCATCTAGCAACGAGTAGCGTTACTACGGTTCCCTTACATTATACGGTAACTTTGGTTTGCTCTTGTTCAGATGGGGCTTCAGACATAAGCCTCATAAATTCTTAGACTGTGGAACTCTGTAATACATAATGTCTGATTTTATTTAGTGTTGTTAAAGAAACAAACAGTTGTCAACCGACTTCAAGATTTCGAAGGAGGAGGTTCTCAATTTGTCAGAATCTTTGTTTTGCGTTTTTTTTGTAGTTATGTTCACCGATTATTCGAAGACTGGACCGATCTGACATATACTTTTTTCGTTCGAAAGAGTAGACACAGTTGGTCCCATTTTCATCAGTTCAGGATCTGATGATGGAATCCTGGAGAAATCGAGGGAACTCTTCAACTATTATAGGCACACCTATAGCAGTTTGAGTATTTTTTACAGCAGCTCGAGCATTTGCTTCTGGAAAGGTAGAGGCTAAGTGAAGTCAGTTCTTTTTTGTTTAAAATTATTTTAAGTTTTACCTGTGTGCGTTTCGATAATAGTTCGAAATAAAATAATTAACAAAATTGACTATGTAACCTAATGATATGTAATACTATTATTTATTCTGTGCTTAATGTACTTCGAATGAGAATGAATATTTATAGGAACATTACGACTAAGGTAGAATTCATAATTCTGAAGAGTAATTAGACAACTACAATACATACATATATACAAAGCGATTGTCAAATGTATATAGTGCTGTAATACTGTCAGATGTCAAAACTCCACTGAATATTATGAATTCTATCTACCTTAAAACATTAGATACCCAACTCCAGCTTATATTACTCACTTGTACTGGTCAATAGTAGCGCAATTTTAAGGCCGTGTTCAAACTAAACTGACTGTAAGCCGCCGAATGTGAGCAAACGTTACGCAGTTTATTGTATTATCATACATATTCACTTTTTCGTTCACAACTACCCGACAATACGTTATTACGCTATGCGTAGACGCCGACAAAAATACCTTTTATCTACACTCACATTGTAAGTTCTCTAAAACGTGTTCGAAAACGGTAGGCAATGGCTAGCATTACCACAACCGAACCGATAAGCTTTTTATCTGTGGCAGTAACGTAATTTTAACTTTACAAGCTCAAATATTGATGTGTTATGAGTTTTGATAACATAATGTACACCTGCACGCTCCCGCGCGGCCGCCGACACGCGCCCGCGCGACCGCCGGCACAATCGAGTTGTCCATGGCCGTGCAATGGCGGCCATTCAATGGTTTCGGAATACGGCATTTAGGATAAATAATATGAGTGTAGATAAAGCAGTGTATGCAACTGTACGTAATTAGGCCTTAAAACACTCGTGTGATCTCACTTATGTTTTAAGGACCCTTATTACGTAACAGTTACATAAACTACTATTATTTTCACATTTACACTGGGGCTCACATTCGGCGGCTTACAGTCAGTTTGGTTTGAACGCGGCCTAAACCGCATTAGACGTCAAAACCACGCATAGAACCTTGTTACTATCTGAGTGTGGGCGCAATGAAATAGTTAATAGAACAGTGGTGTGACTACAATAGCTTACCGAGCTTTGAACCTAAACTCAAGTTGACTGAAATAGGTCTTATACGAAAGAATAACTGAACCGAAGGGTGACCAATAGCTATTTATTATACAGGGAACAAAATTCTCGTGTCTTGAGAGCCGAGCCAGCGAAAGATTCTATAATTGAGCCACGAGCGTAGCGAGTGTTTCAAACAATGGAATATTAAGCGTGCGAGGGCCTCAAGGCAAGAGAGGTTAAACAAACGTTGCTATCGAGTATAATATAATATGTTTCACCACACCCCGAGAAAAATATTAGTTATAATATATAAACAATCGAAGCAAAATTAATGCTTTCAAAATCATCTCTTGCCAAATATTAAAACCAAAAATTTATTTCCCCACATGTGGATAAAAATGCGTTTTCCCCCTCCGCTTTCAAGAGATAAAAAGCGCCTTTCCGAGGTAGAGTGGTAAAAAGTCTATAATCGAACCAGCGTCTTCTTATTATTCTTTAGTACCGTTTTAAGCACTTTCTCAGACAAAAATTGAACTCCTATACCTATAGAATTAAGCAACAGACTTCTAATTTTTACAAAGCTCACCATTAACAATATTGAAAACCTTAAGAGTCAACCAAAACAAATACTCAATAATTTTAAACAAAAAAAAACCGACTTCACTTAGTCTCCACCTTTACAAAGCTCGAGCTACTGTAAAATACTCAAATCACTATAGGTGTGCCTATAATAGTTAAAGAGTTCCCTCGATTTCTCCAGGATCCCATAATGAGTCTGTGAAAAGAAATTTCCAAATCGGTCGATCGAGCGGTCTTAGAATAATTGATGAAAATACAAAAAAAAAAAAAAAATGCAAAAGCAAAAATCCCGACGAAATGAGAACCTCCTCCTTCGTAATCTTGAAGTCGGTTGAAATTAAATGTGTCGGAATAACAGATAGAAACGAAAGGTCACGTGATAATTTCCTTACATTTACGTTTCAATTGTGAATTGGCTAGATCCCCTGTAGGCCAAGAAAATTCGATTTTTTCGAAGAATTAATTCCCAGCAGGCTGGAAATCGCTTTAATACCTTCATGTGGTCCTAAATGCATGTAATCCGAGTTTGCCCAATCCCAAGAGGTGTGCATAACTTTTTAGCGAAATTTTTGCTCTTTGTCGGTTTTTGCTTGTAGCTCGAAAACAGTACGTCCGACGGAAAATTTTACGTATATCAATATTAAAGAGGGTTAAATTCTGCGTTGAGTGAGTAATTTAACTTCTAATTCGGTTCAGCGGTACAGCCGAAATCAAAAGTTATAAACCGGGAAAATGTCTCATTTAATTGAAAAACTCGTATTTTGACTTCCATACATATATCTTTGAAACAGATGACTCCTATTGAAAAACCTATAGAATAAAAGTTGTAGAGAATACAATTTCACGTTGTATCGACATCTCAATTTTCATGTAGAGTCATCTTGAAAGACTAAATTGGCATGAATTCAAAATCATTTTTTTCTAAATCCTTCTGAGTTGCATATTTTCCATAAAATATGAGGTGTGAGGCGTACATTTAATGCATCGTTACAACTAAAAACATTTAATTGCAAATTTCTAAAACGTACCCAATAAGAAAACTATTTATACACCGTGTTTTATTTTATTTCCGGTAATTTCAAGGGTATATTCCTGAGCTTAACTTAGGTTTATTTCTCAAAGACGCCAGTGTCCTACTTAGCTCCAGTTCTGAGGTAATCGATATTTTTATTAATGCATTCTAATTGTGTAAACCTACATTTAATTATTTTTTACTCTAAGAACTCACTACAAAATGATGCACCTGTGTGTTGAGTCAAATAGGTTCAGTATTTATTGATTGCTTCCCCAATCTGTATATAAAATAACTCAACCAAACAATTGAACATTATGACGTCAATGAAATTTCAAACATTAACAATCCGAGATACAAAGGAAATATATTGTATTGAAAAATTTATAATTGAAAGAAAAATGGAAAAATTCACTGCGACGAGCAAGATTCGAACTTGCAACCTTGCGAATTTTTCCATTTCTATTTCCATTATAAAATTGAAATTTCGATTGCAGACGTTTCTGATTAGTGCAAAATTAATATTGTATTGACTTAACACACAGTTACATGACTTTATAGCGGGTCCTCAGACTAAAAGAAAAATATACACAATCAGAAAGACGAAAAATAACTATCGATTACCTCAGAACTTAATTAGGACACTAGCGTCTTTAATAAATATACTTAAGTTTAACTCAGTAATGTACCCTTGGAATTACCGGAAATGAAAATAAAACACGGTGCATAAATAGTTTTCTGATTAGATACGTTTTAGAAATATGCAATTAAATGTTTTTAGTTGTAACGATGCATTAAATGTACGCCTCACACTTCATATTTTATGGAAAATATGCAACTCAGAAGGATTTAGAAAAAACTGGTTTTGAATTCATGCCAAATTTAGTCTTTCAAAATGACTACTTGAAAATTGAGATGTCGATATAACTTGAAATTGTATTCTCTACAACTTATATTCTATAGGTTTTTCAACAGGAGTCATCTGCTTCAAAGATATGTGGTATGGAAGTCAAAATACGAGTTTTTCAATTAAATGAGACATTTTCCCGGTTTATAACTTTTGACTTCGGCTGTACCGCTGCACCGAATTAGAAGTTAAGTTACTCACTCAACGCAGAATTTAACCCTCTTTAATATTGATATACATGTCATTTCCGTCGGACGTACTGTTTTCGAGCTACAGGCATAAACCTGACAAAGAGCAAAAATTTCGCTAAAAAGTTATGCACATCTCTTGGGATTGGGCAAACTCGGATTACATGTATTTAGGACCACATGAAGGTATTAAAGCGATTTCCAGCCTGCTGGGAATTAATTCTTCAAAACACTTTTTATAGATCTTATTTGCTTGGCCTACTGGTTCTTTTGAGCATTTCACTCGCTCATGTTAGAGCAATGGACACGGCCGGTGCGTTTGCAAAGGCAACCCGGAACATTTCAGCACAATCTTATTGTCTATCCCTTCAACAATTCTTGCTATGGGAGTGTAGGCTTTGTATTCGCAACAATAAAGACTCATGTTACGTGGACAAACATTATCCTTTGAATTAAATGGGGCGGGTTTTACATAGTTGATAGGGACGTGACGACGATACGATTTTGCTGCTACTAAATTGTACCTATACCTAATAATTGGTGAAATGTTAATAGAAACTGAAAAACAATATTTAAACGGGTACTGTGACTTAGCTCCGTAATTTAATGAATTTGTTAGGAATAATTTTAGTGCAATTTATAAAATTGTGCAAAAGCCCTTATATGCAATTTATAAAAATGTGCAAAGCTTTTGCCCGCGGCTTCGCCCGCGTACTAAAAGTACTAAAAAAGAAGGTTCTCAGTTTGACCCGTATGTTTGTATGTATGTTTGTCCGCTTTTATTTCGCGTTTAGCTGAACCGATTTAGATGCGGTTTTCGGAAAAGTATTTGTTACATTCTGGAGGTTTCAGTATACCACGTTTTCGTGAAGGCAGTTCCCTTATTTTTTTAAAGAAATGATTGTAATCATTGTTGAATTGTTACGCCAGCAACGACCTACTACTATTAAGAGATTACGATTAAACAGATATCTACTCTTGAATAGTAGCTTTTCCCTGCAACTTCGTCTGCGTGGAATTGGTAATCCACCCTCCTTTTTACCCGCTTAAGGAATAACTTCTGGGATAACAACTATTATATATCCTTCCCAGGAACTCAAACTGTCTCCATACCAAATCATCTAAATAGGTTCAGCGGTTAATAATTCGCAATGCAAACTACCAACCCCTTTTCTACCCCTCTAGGAGTCCTTTATTGTTTGCCGGGGCTCAAACTATTATTATATACACAACAACCTATTCAAACCTCTAACCCCCATTTTACCCCTTAACCTTAAGGGTTGATTTTCACGTTTAAAACTATTTTATGTTCCTTCCCGGGACACTTACTATCTCTATACAAAGTTTCATCTAAATCGGTTTAACGTTTAAAAATTTCCCATATAAACTTTCAACCCTCATTGCATCCTCTTAAGTGTTGATTTCAGCCAGTCATGATAAGTCAGTCAATCAGTCAGTTTCTTCTTCTATATATTTAGATTAGATTGCAATTTGGCACAAATACTTTCATGTCCACAATATTAAACTTCCAAATCGATGCCATTTTCGTAATTTACGGTCCAAAAAACCATATAAACGACACCCATATTGATATTTAGACACTTCCACCCCATCGCACCCCAATAGGGGAGATGGTAAGTCACGTCCGCCACGTTAGATTTTCAAATCGTTGTTGTTTTTATAATGAGCGACTCCATAAACCATAGAAAAAATACCCATGCTGATTTTCAGACTTTGTCACGTATTTCCCCCATAGGGGGTGAATTTTGAAAAATTCTTTCTTAGTGAACCCCTAGGCCTTATAGGGAACCTACGTGCCAAATTTGGAATCTAGAACCAGCGGTTTGGGCTATGCGTTGATATGTCAGTCAGTCAGTCAGTCAGTTTCTTCTTTTATAAATTTAGAAGAAGAAGATTGTAATTTGGCACAAATACTTTCAAGAATTTTCATGTCCACATTATTAAATTTCAAAATCGATGCCAATTTCGTAATTAACGGCCCTTAAAACACAAAAACGACACCCATATTGATATTAAGACATTTCAACCCCATCGCACCCCAACAGGGGAGATGGTATTTCACGTTCACCACGTTGGATAATCGTTATTGTTTTCGTAATCAACGACCCGATAAACCATAGAAACAATACCCATGTTGATTTTCAGACTTTGTGACCACATTCCCCTTTTAGGGGTTGAATTTTCAAAAAACCTGAAACACGTGTTTACTCATTTATCGTTAGGAATACTCCTGCAAAGTTTTGAATAAAATAGTCTAACTAATCTTGTTTCGCCATACAAACTTTGGACCCTTAATTCATCCCCTTAGGGGGTGAATTAAGAAAAATCCTGAAACACGTATTTACACATTTATTGTTAGAAATACTCGTGTGAAGTTTAGAATAAAATAGTCCAAACTGATCTGGTTTCCCCATACAAATTTTGGATTTGGATCCTCATTTCATCCCCTTGGGGGATGAATTTTGAAAAACCCCTTCTTAGTGGACTAACGTTATAAAAACTACCTATTGTGAACAATTCAGCTCTCTAGGTTCAACGGTTTGGGCTGGGTGTTGATTTAAGTCAGTCAGGACTTTGACGTTTATATATATAGATTAAATAATTAGCTTTGACACTAGTTTTCAAGAAAAGACCGCCAGTAGCCTTCTACGGCCTTTTTATAGGCATAAATAATACCTATTGACTTTTTCCTTCACCAAAGAGGTACTGCAATTTCGTACCTAAGTTACAAGAAAATAATATTGCTACAACTCTCCTTACAAACTCACTTTACCATGAGGCCACCCAATCGAAAGATGTAATTATAATAAAATAAAAAAAACCCACGATTACATATTACATCCCGCCATCGATTAAGTTATAACTTTTTCCGAAAACAGAAACCGAATCAGACAAGCGTTTTGGAGATAAATGGAAATAATCGTTTTCAACACACCTGCTCGTAACGAGGTTCTTATTCCACCGTTTTTATGCTCATAATCCTAGATATTAAACAAGAAAAAAATACTATAATTTATTGCACAATAAATGTGAAGTCTTTAATTTTATGAAATGATTTGAAAAAGAGTTCTAGATGGTCAATAACATCACATAAAGATTAGTTAAATTTCATTATCTTAGGTTCGTAAGTACCTCTACCCTGTAAACATTCCGACCATTTATGTATGTATTTATCAAAAGTTATTAATTACACTATTCTGTTATTTCCTCGCAAGTGTGTTGAAAAACGTCGTATGAAACGCGTGTGTTTGCATATTACATAGCTCAGCTTCCTTAGCGCACTCACGTGCGTTCGTGCGCACAATATCGCTTAATATGTAATGATCAACTTAGCACACTTGTATCATAATGTACGATTGTATGCACAAACTAACCTATTATGCTCAGAAGATAGCGAAGCTGCGTAAAAAATCGTAGTGGTGTCGTTCCCGTATCGTCTAAATACCATCACCTAAGCAAACAATTGCGAGTTGAACGGCGTAAATTACCATTTTCGCCGACAATGACCAGGTCGTTGACCCGGCGCGTGCGGCGCGTACAATATCGCGCTGCATCGGATCTACGGTGCATAGGGACTGTATTATTATGTGTGTGTGGTAGTTTATTATTTTTTAAAGAAAACAATATGCGCATTTTTTTTACCCCCCCCCCCCCCCCACTCAAAAAGAGGAGTGTCATAAGTGTGATCCCTTTTTATGTATGTCTGTATATCTCTGTGAGTCTGTGACACCGTTAGCACTAAAACAGCTGAACCGAAAAAATAAATGCGATTTTTTTAAAACAGTTTTTAACCGCCTCCTAACCTAGTCGGTAGCGACACTGCCTACGAAGTAGGAGGTCCCGGGTTCGAATCCTGGTAAGGATATTTCTTTGTGTGTTTATCACAGGACGTACTTTAGCGAAAAGGATCTATTCTCAAAAAAATTTCACTGAAATGAATGACTTACAATACTGCCATAACAATAAATTTTATTGACAGATTTTTGTGACAGTGTTTTCTATGTATTTAAGAATATATCTACATATATCTATCTATTTTATATGTATGTCGTCGTCTAGTACCCATAACACAAGCCTTATTGAGCTTACATTGGGACTAGGTCGGTTTGTGTAAGATTGTCCTATAATATTTATTTATTTGTAGTGAATGATCTTAGACATGTTTTACCAAAATAGGTTCAGCCGTTTCCGAAGTTTTCGTAAATTATTAATTTAATTATAATAATGTTTATTTAACATTTGATACAATGTTGTAGATGGGTATTTTATTCATATAACAGTAAAGTGTAACAAAAACATAATAAACGTCATTTAACCTACTTAAAATTACAGATAAAAAATTTGACCAAGATCGCTGTCAAGGGGCAAGGTGCCCAGAAGGCTGGCCGTATTACCACGCTGAATGGCGATGGCTATTCGTTGAGCAAAATAGTAGCCAGCCCTCTGGTCACCAGAAGCCTCTATTAGGCGTGCCGACAGATATTTGTATAGTCGGCGCGCGCTTGGCCCCCACGGCCCTAAAGTTTCAACGCCAAAGGCCGCAAATATGTAGCTGCTGCAGTAAAACACTTCTATAGTTGCATTAACACGTTTAATTTTGAAGATAAAGTAAATTATTTAAAATTAGCAACAATAATCAGATTATTTAAAATTAGCATTTCACGTAAAAATTACAATAACGGTATCTATATAAAGATATTTCACATTCAATAACTTCCTTAGTGGTCAGAATGTAATTAAATTACAATAATCAAAATATTTAAAATTAGCATTTCACTTAAAAATGAAGATAACTGTACCTATATAAGGATATTTCACATTCAATAGTTACCTTAGTATCGTAAACGTCTACTTTCCGCACAAAAGGAAAATAAAAAGGATGGAGTACTAGCAAAACTGGTAAGTACAAATAAAGACTCGGCTGGTAATTTGGCTGCAGGAAAATAATGGATTAATGAGGCGGGTGATATGGATGGTGACAGATGATTCGCTGGCTGAACGTAGCCTAAATTAAAGAGCCAGGTCTTTGTACGCCCGTCAAACGAAGCAATTGGAATTTTGGGAATATTTTAGCAAAACAACAAAAAAAACTATTATGGCACAAAAACACTGGATACAAAAAAAAGGAATCGGATTTATAACGTTTTTAAAAAAATGTAAATAATATGATATTCTCGAAAGACAGGATGGCTAAAGCTGTAGTTGAAATTGAAAAGAGTTCGTGGGCAAGTGTCCGCTTTGGTTTAGGCGGACCCAATAGCTCGCTGAACTCTCTTTCTCACTTGGAGAGCCCGCTGGATGCGGGCTCTAATTCTCCGACGACGGTGAAGAATCACGCGGAACACGCGGCGGTTGCAGGCTGTCTCGCCGGTCCGGCACCCACAAGCGCCTTCCGGAGTCCTTCCGGCTCAGGCGCTCCCACTGGTGGCCTTTATGTAGGCTACAACCAAAGAGCAGCAACGGCTTGCATGCAGTGCTGTTGGAACCTTTTTGTCTGGTAGCGTATTTGGTTTAAAAAGGATTTGTATTTATTTTAACAATGTATTATCAGATTATCACTTGCTACATCATGTTTGAAAGCAAAAATTATGGATAATAAATCTAGAGAAATAACTCGCATTTCAACACGATGCTACTAAGCGAATTATAGCAAAACCCTCAGACTAAACCAGAATATGTTTTTTTCTTTCAAAATCTCCCTGTCGATCTGACACACTCAATCAAAATCAACTTTTTCCTTTTTTGACAATCTGGAATACCTCAAAAATTCATAGTCAAAATTAGCGCGAATATTATCTCAATTTATAACAGCCAGTCGTATTACAAAATGCGGACTGATATAAGCGCCATCTACCCGTAATGCCGTGAATCACAATGTACGCTTTTTTATATATCAACCGCGACTTAGCCTTAGACCTTCCTTAGACACGGAAGTTCTGAAGAAAGTCGACAGATGTCGTACGATAAACGTAGCGTCATGCTACACTGCTTTCTAAAGCAACATACTTGCGGCGCTTGAGGTCTTCGGCCGAGGATACCGCAGCACCAGCACTAATTTTGGTGCCTGGAATATGGGACGGTGCCAAGGTATCAACGCAAGTAGCGTCCCAAACTAATGGCCGGCCCATACTCCAAGGCACCAGTGTCATGCCGTCGGGCCTCTTGCCGTCATCCCTGGCCAAACCGCTGGGCTCTAGGACAGCCGGCAGTTTGGCACTGACAAGGGCCCTCCGGATGATGTCGTTGATGCTTGCGTGGCGGGGGATCCTCCCAGCGCTTCGGACGCATGAAAGGCCGTGGTGGCCTAGGCTGTCCACCATGGCGCCGCATTGACAGCGATGTGGATGGTTTGTTGATGCCCCCAAACTTAAACTAGCTGCAATGCGGAAGGTGGTGTTATCGAGAAATGTACCTATATTAGGGGACGGTAAAGCTTTCAGCCAAAGACCTGACTCCCACTCTGCAGTAGCTAGGAGACGAGCACGGTCTGTCGAACTAGGTGACGTATCCAAGAGTTTTTTCCGTACTAGTCGACAGACCGGCTCGTCCCATTGCCTTTGCGAGCAGGGATTTTCAGGCGGGTCCGTGCTTGGACAACTTAGAGACCAAACGTTCTTGGCCTCGGTGCAGTGTGCAGCATCCAGGGACCCAATGGAAGGGGCTAATATTTTCCCTATAAGGATATGAGTACCATGCACCGAGGACAAGAACGCAGGTAACGCTACACAGGAAATTTTGCGGATACCCAGGCCACCGAACCTAATAGGTAGGTTAATTATTAATTCAGCAACAGGGTACCAAATACTTCCTTTTATTGACTATTTCTTAGAAAAACTGAAATGACTTTGCGACCAATTAATTTTAAAACAAATCTTCACCGCAAATCGAAAAATAAACACAAAAAAAATTCTGGAAAAGTGTCACTCACTAGGGTAGAAATGAATCATTTTCCACTCGCATACATAGGTCTAATTCACTTTAGAGCAAGAAAGATGAAATATTTTTTTACAAAAAAGAACCGACTTCACCTTAGCCTCCATTTTTCCAAAGGCAAATGCCCGAGCTACTGTAAAAAAATACTCAAATCAAGTGTGCCTATAATATTTTAAGAGTTCCCTCGATATCTCCAGGATCCCATTTATATTGGATTTGATATTTGATCCCGTCATCAGACAATGGGACCAACTATGAGGTACTGTTTCAAACAAAAAAATAATTTTGCAAATCGGTCCAGCCGTCTTCGAATAATACATAAAATAAAAATGATCCCAACGAATGATAACCTCCTCCTTCGAAATCTTGAAGTCGGTTAAAAAGTAAGAGCAATTCGAATGTATGTCCAGACTTAAAACGGTTTAAAACCCATGTTTACATTAGCTTTCCCTCGTATAGAAATCGCAGTCGAGTGCACTTGTCCAAGTTTCACTTTCTTTAGACATGTCACATGTATGTCTACATGTCAATTAAGCCTAGCAATTACGTTGCAATTTGTAATCGTTAAAGCTGTGCAGTTTTCACGGGATTAAAGGGTTGTATATTGATTGGCGATTAGTGAGAGATGGATGGCCGGACATGGTAAAAATGGAAGTGTTATTTTTTAACCCCGATAACCAACTCAACATTAACGTGTCTCAAGTTACTATAATAGTACTCAATATTAATTAAGTGGCAACCAATATTTCAGTTTTCAATCAAAATACAAGTCACATCATGATACCTTATAGATCTTAAATATGAATTCAGATATTTTAAAATTTTACTTTATTTTATTAATCACTACAATAAAATTAATTACTGTATTATTTTTAAGATTTTTTAAAAATACTAATACAAATGCGTCTATTTCATTCATTTTTACAGTTGTTCTTAAGGTATAGAGGTTAGGTACGTAAGTAGTCTATGTTAGATATAAAAATTCAGGTAACAATTTAAGAATATGTAACAATTTAGAATCATGTAATGAAGGTGCGGGTACAGCTGGATTTAAACCCGCCCTTGTTCAGCTACCTACAGTTTACGAAGGACCTAAACGCTATTGGGGTTTATAATAACAACAAAAGATGCAATTTTTATTTTGGTATATATTTTAATATAAAAAGAGAAGTTTAATATATCGCAAGGTTTACAGCTCACAGAGCCTAGCAGGGCTGTAGCCAGAGTTGCAGTTGATATAGGGCAGTACCAATTTAAGGTATGGCATGGCCAATTTAAGGTAAGGCATGGCCAATTTAAGGTATGGCATGGCCAATTTAAGGTATGGGTCAGAGTGACAGACTAACAAAGTCTTTGAATTGGAAAATAGTAATACATACCAGAATAGGTAAAAACTACCGAAGTTCTCTCAGTTATAAACATACATCGTTATCGCGGGAGCAAAAACAAATGTGTTGAAGAATATATATAACAGAATGTCCGTTTAACATAAACAGAATATTATGCCTACACGTCTTAACCTCTAAGAAGTTCTTCATATCTAGCACATTTTTTTTGCTAGAAATAATCAATCCAAATTATCTTGCTCCTTTTCTACGTTCGTTAAAGTGCGTATTTTTGAGTTGAAATTTCGTTTCACAGCAGGTTTTTTTTTAATGAAAATAACAAGTAACGTTAATTTTTGAAATCAAGACTATTCGTGTGTTTAAAATAGTCCTTTATTTACAAGTTCACACAATTCGATCACAAATGAAAATGTTTTGAATAACAGATGACTGAAGAGGTTGTCGTTAGGACTGCAAGGCTAATCTTTTTAAGTATTTCTATATGTATCAAGTCGAGAACGAAGGTTAGATATTAGAAAAAACATCGATAAATTTTGAGCTCGTAGGTACAAATGTCTTGCTACTTCTGTCACATCTGTTATTTGTCATTTGTCATAATCTTTGAGTACTGTCAAATCGTTCTTGCTCCCGCGATAACGACGTATGGTTATAAAGGACAGGCCCTATGTTTAACTTTAGAAGTATACACATTGCGTATTATTACGGAAACAAAAACAGTAGGCGACAAACTATGATTGACAGTATACGTTGCTTGGCGCTACTTTCCCCCAACAGAAACTTTTGGCAATGATATAATCTAACTACATATTTGTGTAATTTCTCATAAAATTGCATCAAACCCAGAACTCTAGGATTTGTTTTCTTCAGGTGGTTTGCATTCTTTGACCTCCACCATTTTATAGCTGCCAGATGTCCAGATCTAGAAATAAACATAGTAGAGCAGACTGACTAGAGGGGTTTCGTTGCTCTCATTATTGTGTCATATTTGACGTGGCTAGCTCTCTGTCTATAATGCCTCATCCCTCTAGCTACGGCTCTGGCTACTATAGTGATAGATAAATTATAGGTAAAATGTATTGGGTGTCTTGATAGTAAGGTAAATCTATCAAACCTCTCCAATAACATAAAGAACCTCTTTTTAGAGTTCCGTACTCCACTAGGAACCCTTATAGTTTCGCCATGTCTGTCCGTCCGTCCGTCCGTCCGCAGATAATATCAGTGACCGTTAGCACTAGAAAGCTGAAATTTGGTACTAATATGTATATCAATCACGCCAACAAAGTGGTAAAATAAAAACCGGCCAAGAGCATGTCGGGCCACGCTCAGTGTAGGGTTCCGTAGTTTTCCGTCCGTCACAGTAAGTGTCCCCACTTAAGAGTTAAAAAAATGGGCTATTTGTTACATTGAGTTGACATATTTATTCAACCTATCAAGTTCAAAATAATTTTCCTAGAAAGTTTTTATAAAGTTCTACTTTTGAGATTTTTTTCATATTTTTAAAACTTATGGTTCAAAAGTTAGAGGGGGAGGACACATTTTTTTTACTTCTGGAGCAATTATTTCCGAAAATATTTACATTATCAAAAAATGATTTTACTAAACCCCTATCCATTTTTAAATACCTATCCAACAATATATCACACGTTAGGGTTAAAATGAAAAAAAATCACTCCCCACTTTACGTATAGGGGAGGAACCCTAATAAAAAAAAATCCACTTTTTATTTTACCACTTTGTCGGCGTGATTGATATACATATTAGTACCAAATTTCAGCTTTCTAGTGCTAACAGTCACTGAGATTATCCGCGGACGGACGGACGGACGGGCAGACATGGCGAAACTATGAGGGTTCCTAGTTGACTACGGAACCCTAAAAAGTGGAAAAAAATGTTTTATTAGGGTACCTCCCCTATACGTAAAGTGGGGAGTGATTTTTTTTTAAATTTCAACCCTAACGTGTGATATATTGTTGGATAGGGGGCGTCCATTAATCGCGTCATATTGTTTAGGGGGGGGAGGGGGTCAAGAAAAAATCACCAATGATCACCACAGGGGGGAGGGGGGTCTGCACACATATCACGTGTAATTTTTTTGTTCCTTGTGCTATCTGTATTATGGTCAATAAAATAAAAAATATCAACTTTTAAATGAATCAATCTGTCAAAAGCAGAGTAAAATTGCACTAGCAATGATTGTTAATAATTTTTAATGGCATTTGACATATTATTTTCTGAAGTAGGATTTTAGGGTTCCGTAGCCAAAGTGGCAAAAACGTAACCCTTATAGTTTCGTTATGTCCGTCTGTCCGTCCGTCCGTCCGTATATCACAGCCATTTTACTCGGAAACTATAAAACGTATATCTTAATAAATATTTAAATATACGATGTGTTTTTGTATGCCGCTACTTAGTTTTGTAGTAAAATTGCTGAAAAAGATATTTTAAGGAGGGGCACTACTTCATACATGTAATTATTTGTCAAAAAAAATTTTTTTTGCCAAATATCGACATGATGCACATCACTCAACAGGTCTTTCAAAATAACTCTTGTCTTGTTGTCCTAAACATCAATAAAAAAAATTTAAAAAAAATCATTGAGGTCTGTTTGAATTTTTTTTTTATTTAGTGAATATCTTAAGAAAAAATCACCCCGTAGGTCTAAAAAAATTCTGTGTCCCCTGTCACTTTTGAACCCGAGATCCAAACAATATGAAAAAAATTGAGAACATTATCGGTTTACGAATTATTGAGTTATCTCCTAAAAACTAATTTCATACGCAGATACGACCTTTTGATATTACTTTTTCGATAGTAGGTACAAAACCGCGTGGTCCGACACGCACTTCGCCGGTTTTTTTCTATTAAAGATAATTTTATTTTATATGTATACATGCAGTTTCATTTGTTTACCCTTTACGTGTACGAACGTTACGAAGTAGGTTCACGTGTTAGAAAACTGTACTTATTTTAGTTAGCAAAAAATTACACGTCATATTGGACAGGGGGGGGAGGGGTCCTGAAAATATCACCAAAGATCACCATGGGGGAGGGGGGAGGGGTCTAAAACAAGCCAAAAACGTATGACGCGATTAATGGACGCCCCCATAGGTATATAAAAATGAATAGGGGTTTAGTAAAATCATTTTTTGATAATGTAATTATTTTCGGAAATAATCGCTCCAGAAGTAAAAAAAATGTGTCCCCCCTCTAACTTTTGAACCATAAGTTTTAAAAATATGAAAAGAATCACAAAATTAGAACTTTATAAAAACTTTCTAGGAAAATTATTTTGAACTTGATAGGTTGAATAGTTTTTGAAAAAAAATTACAAAATAATTTCTGAACTAAGTTTGTAATTAAACCGTATAAGCAGGTGTTTATTGTACCTGTAATTTCTACAAAATCACAATGAAATGACGTGCTTTCAAAAACTCTAAAGTGGGGACACTTACTGTGACGGACGGAAAACTACGGAACCCTACACTGAGCGTGGCCCGACACGCTCTTAGCCGGTTTTTTTTTGTAAAATTGCAAGTAATAAACGCTTTACTAGCATGGCGTAATAAAATTATAAAGTCATAAAACGGGCCATAAAAATGCTGAGATATAAATATTGTTCGCGTGGTTAGTTCAGCCTGTTCTTAGGTCTAAACTTCTAAAGATAGAGCTGATCCTTTTTTAGGGTTCCGTAGCCAAAATCTCAAAACCGTAACTAAAATTTTTTTTTAATTTTTTTATCAAATATCAACATGTGTTATCATTTGATAGGTCTTTAAAAATAACATTGAGGTTTCTTCGAACATTTTGTGATTAAGTGAATATTTTCTGAAATAATCGCTTCGAAAGTCAGAAAAATTGTGTCCCCCGCCCTGTAACTTTTGAACCGTAAGTCCAAAAAATTTGAAAAAATTTGAGGAGATGCACCTTATCACATACTTTCTACGAACATTAGTATGAACATTATCGGTTCAGCCATTTTTGAGTTATCTCCAAAAAACTTCTTTCATAGGCGTCAGATACGACCTTTTGGGATTAGCTTGCTTTTTATTCCATTGAAGGTACGTAACCCTCCATTATGCGTGGTCCGACACTCATTTGGCTGGTTTTTTAATATTGGCCAAAAGCAGTTCAGGTTATGGTCATATGCAGAAATAAAATGAGGCATAAAACTTTTGGGCATTCTCTGTTAATCAACCATTGGGCTTAAAAGGAAAAGTTAGTTCTAAGAAGACAAAACATAACTTTTTACAATATAATTATTAGAAGAATCGTAATTCTGCATATATTTAAAGTTGTCGGTTTCTAAGCAACAGCATATCTTCCATATCAATCTATTCAGTGAACTAGAGGATAATTTGCGGAATCTACGACTTAAAGAACAGCAGAAAGTTCACACAACGGTTTTTTTTAAGTTTACGACCTACCTGACCATTTCTTATAATGGTACTTAGGAATAGGAATAGGAGAGGTAGGAATAGGAATGTTCAGGTATGTTTGCCGATGCGCAATAAAGTCGCGTCGCTCATCAGACGAGTCAGGGTAAGCCCCAACAGTCTCCTGCAGGTCGTGGCCGGGAGGCAGGACAGCGCCGTGCTCGGCAGGTTTAACGAGCTGCATGCCCCGATTGTGCGTGCGCCTCGGTGAACCACCAACCACGGCTCAGCTGGTTTGCAGGGCTTTTAGTTTTAATTATCTTGTTTTTTACTAACTCAAACTTAGGTTTAAATTAGATTTAACTTTAGTTTTTTAAGCATTTGTTACTAACTATCCTATATGTTGTCTGGAAATAAACAAATTTTATTTTATTTATTTATTTTAAAAACAAGTTACTTTTGAAATGAGTATATTTTTTGTAATTATATCAAGACACGCGGAAGCGTGTCAAGCCAAGTTCAAGTATGACAGAACTGGCGAGCAGCACCATGTGTAATAATTACATGAACCATTTGGAGCCACTTTTTACCCCCTCATAACTCAAAAACTATTTCTCATAAACATGTTAAATTTGGTTCATAGGTATAATGAAACTTGCGAGATACATAATATGTTCTCCAAATTTCAACCGTTATTAGGATATTAACGTCCAAAAATCTAAATTTTTATCACGTATTGACCTATAGACCAAAACTCTAACCCTAATCTGAAGCCTAAGATTTGACTTGGCTAGTTCTCATACACTAATTTATATTAAAGCCTTCGCAAGTTGAGCTTTACGCTCTAAGTTAAGTCTAAGTCCTGATATTTATCCATAACAACATTAAAAAATGTATGACAACTCAAAATATAATTTCTTAAAATTTTTCGGAAGAATAAAACTTATTTTATTATTTTCTTATTTTATTCTTCCGAAATAATTTTTTAATGTTGTTATGGATAAATTTCAGGACTTGGCACCCATTTAGATCTCACTTCTTTTGTCGTTGAAGTCAACAACCAAGGCATATACTCGTATAATATATTGAACTTGGCTCTCATTTCACGTTTATGTTTTTGATGGGCTATTTACAATCACGAGCTCTTCCAATTAGGTACCTAAGATAAGATTTAAATAAGTTTCAAAGATTTTTCCTATTGTTTTCCTATTTCCCATTACATAGTGGTAACACGGATGATGGATTCGCGGCCGGGTACCAGACCTAAAAATTTCGATGTAAGATGTTATGACATCTCTAAAATAAATACGCATAGAAAAGATTAGATAGGATTGGAATCCCATTTCCACGGTGGATTGTTAAAACAAATATCCAAACTTTGGAATCTTTGGATATCTTGTGAATTACTAATATTTTGGACCGCATGCGAAACTTTTAAAACTACCCAATGAATACGATTTATATTTTTTGCTTTTAAATACCTCATTCAAATCGCTAGACCACACTTTTCCCGTTGCAAGAAGTGAACCTTCTTCGCTTTGTTTCTCCGATTAGTTCTGTACTATTTATTTCGCCGTCTCAACCTATTTTGAGCCTCGCAACTAAGTTTATTTTATCTCGTAAGATATACGACCTGTCTGCGCGGTACAGCGAAACTAAGAGTGCCTTCACTTGGTTTTTAAAGGCATGTAGCGGTTGTTTTATCACTGGGCTGGGTATCAACGATAATCTGAGAGTAAGATATACATCTGCAGAGACAGTGGAATAGAGGAATACAGCAGGGTACTCGTAATCCGTAGATTGATAATATTTCACCGTTTTTTAGGATTCCGTTCCAAAGGATAAAACGGAACCCTTTTACTACTTGGTACTCTTGGTAGTGATCTCTCCTACGAAGTTGGATGTCCCGGGTTCCAATCCCGGTAAGAGCACTATATATGTATGTGTAGTGTGTGTTTATCCTCTATGTGTCCCTGAGTTACATACATGTCATAAATATATGCATGTATTTTTGCCGCGGCTCAATTGAACTTAGGGTCCGATCGACTTTCATTGGCATAGACACTATAGGTAGATTTTACGAATGCTCTGGTAGCCTGGCGGTAAGACGTCCGACTTTCAATCCGGAGGTTCTGGGTTCAAACCCTGGCTAGTACCACTGAGTTTTTGGAACTTAATATATACGAAATATAATTTCATAATTGCCATTCGCTTTGCGGTGAAGGAAACACATTAAGGCCTAGTCTCCCTTCTGAGTTGAAAGGTCAGATGTTTCTTGCACTACTAGTTCCTACGCCAATTTATAGGATTAGGTTACCAAGCGGACCCTAGGCTCAATGGAGCAGTGGCAAAAGCCGGGACAAACGCTAGGAGGCAGAGACACACTAGTTTTTACGAAACCGACTGCCATATATCTGATATTTCCCAGAAGGGAAAGATGCCTTATTGGGATTCGATTTATTCATATTCAACCCACTGTCAAAATTTTGCCCATTCCTTTGCCCACCTTGTATACCCACATAGTTGACCCCACAATGGCTATCCGCGCCTGCGCTATCGCAACTCTAGCTCAACGACGAACTTACATTAGTCTAGGAAACGGACAGGCTATTTATTTTGGTCCGTTGTTGCTCCGAGGCTTATAATAATAATACACTTAAGGATCATGAAATCGGGTAAGCCTGTGTGGAAATTTCTGTACGAGGTGATCCGTTTTAAGCATTAGAGAAGAACAACATGCCCAATTTATCCCATTTTCAACCGCACAAACTAGAATACGCATCGCAGATATGGAATCCTCAGTACCAAATTTATGTTGGGTTGAGAGATTGCAGTCAAAATTCATCAAATTTCTCTGTTATAAAATGCGAGTCAACTATAGTTCTACCAACTACCTCAAGCTGTGCAAGAAACATCATTTGATCCCACTTGTTAAGCGCTGTGAAATTCCGTACAGTTCTTCACGATTTCGAAGTAGGAGGTTCTCAATTTACCGATTATTCAAAGACGGCTGGACCGATTTGAAGTCTTAAAATATTATAGGGACACCTATAGATATTTAAATATTTTTTACAGTAGCTCGGGCATTTCCTTTTGGAAAGGTGGAGTCTAAGTGAAGTCGGTTCTTTTTTGTTTAAAATTATATTGGTACAGTTTTCAATTAGACTATTAAGGATAAGTTTTGATATGACAAACGATTTTCAAATACGGTGTTACGCCTTTAACAACTTTATAAGCTCAACTTTGTTCAGTACCCGAACGGCTCGCGACCGCAACTAGGGAAATCCATTAGCCGTGCCCAGCTGGGGCAATAAAACCTTTACTTACGATTCACATGAAATGGCCGGCGTAGGCACGTTAAAGAAACAAAGGGTCTTAATCTTAAATGTAGGCTAAAATGTAGATTACAATACCCTTATATTTGTCAAAAACTATACCGGCAGTTCTAACCATACACCATCATCATTCTCCTAGCTTATGCCCCAGTTTTTTTTTCCACAGTTCAATTAGGAATATGCATGATTTTTTTGGAAGACGTCATTCGATTCTATTTCCCTGTAGATTCGAATGTCTCTAATAAACCTACTATCTATGATAGCCCTGAAACGTCAAAAATGTGAAAATACGTTAGGCGTCTGCGCCGCGCGTCAAAACTCCCCATACAAAAAGTGTGCGGATTGTGACGTCACCGTTCACAAAGTTGCAGAAAACTGTTTGGAAGGAACAATTTTTTGTAAGATTTTTGTAATTTTAGGCACGAAAAAATGCGTTTAGCTATATAGTTGTCACACATTTTTTTTCTTGTTAGGACAGAAGTAATCGAACTGAAGTTTCGAAAATACATTTGATGTTTTAAAAAAAATGCCTAAAATTTTACGTTTTCAAACCGCAATATCTTTAAAAAACTGTTAAAAATTATTACGGATTTCCACTTATTTATATTAGTTTGGGGTTGTTGAACGTGTTTATGCAACAAATTCAATTAAATATTTTTCATGCATGTTCTCTATTGGGTCCGCTTCGCAATCTAATTGCAGGAATTGACGTAGGCACAATTTTTTACGAGAGTGACTACCATCTGACCTTTCAATTTAAGATCCGATTTCCTTACGATGTTCTAACCCTTGTTGGCAAATCCACCTTGAATTAAACAAGCATTAAAAGCAATAAAAATAAAATAAGAAAAACCTTTATCTACACTCACATTGTAAGTCCTCTAAAACGTGTTCAAAAACGGTAGGCAATGGCTAGCATTACCACAACTGATTTTACTATGATAAGCTTTTTATCTGTGGCAGTAGGTAACGTAATTTTAACTTTACATGCTCATATATTGATACGTTATGAGTTTAAAATTCCGAACATCGAATTTGATAACATAATGTAAATCTTGTCCTCCTTCCTGACCAACGACACGCGCCCGCGCGACCGCCGGCAGTTTATATTAAGTTTATACTTTTTTACTAGTTTCTAATGTTAGTTCAGGTTATTTTTTAAACTTAGAATAATAAAGTAACGTGCATCGTTACAATGTCTTATGCAATTTCAACAAAGTCTATCTAGTCTATTCTTCATAAAGACCCTAGGGTTATTATGTGATATAATGCAACTGCTAACAGAGGTGCCCTGTGAACCCAACAAATATTTTTTTTTTCTACTCCCGTTTATCTATCATTTATACATTCGTCATCATCTATATACTCGAAGAAACACATAGATAATATACTCGAAGAAAAGTCTATCTAGTCTATTCCCCAAAAAAACAACTGTTAAATAAAAGCGCCAAAATAGAATCGCGTGCAGTCACGACTTTAGAAGAAAATAAATTACTGTCAACCTAAGAAACCTAAATAAACGTAGCGTTTTTAGAAAAAAAAACTTTAAAAAAGAAAAAATTAAAAGAACCACAGACATACTTTGTAGTTTTTAACCGACTTCAATTTCATAGAAGGAGGAGGTTCTGTATTCGGTTTGGGCTTTTTTTTTTATGTATGTTCACCGATTACTCCGAGACGCGTGGTCCGATTTGAATAATTCTTTTTTTATTTGAAAGGATATACTTCCAAGGTGGTCCCATATTAATCTGGTGCTGTTCTGATGATGGGATCTATGAGGAATTGAGGGAACTCCTCAATTTTTAAAGGCACGTGTATGGTGATTTGGGTGTTTTCTCAAGCAACTCGAGAGTTTTCTCTCGAAAACCACCAATTTGATGAAGTGGACCTGATAATGATGATTGTTTTGATGATAATGATGATGATTTTTTTTAATGTAGGATGTTCAGCGATTACTCCGAGACCCGTGGTCCGATTTGAATAATTCTTTTTATGTTTGAAAGGATGTACTTCCAAGGTGGTCCCAAATTAATCTGGTGCTGTTCTGATGATGGAATCCACGAGGAATTGAGGGAACTCCTTAATCATTAAAGGCACATGTATGGCGATTTGAGTGTTTTCTTAAGCAACTCAAGCATTTCCTCTCGAAAACCACCAATTTGATGGAACGGACCTAACGATAAAGACCACATATGACATGTGGAACTTTCCTTAGTTTAAGCGGGTGTATTATGAACTTTTTCTTATACGCCTATACCGATTATTCCGAGACCCGTTGTCCGATTTGAGTAATATTTTTATTGTTTATAAAGAGTTACCTCGAAAGTAGCGGACTAATTTGGTTGGACCTGATGATGGAAATCCATGAGGGATTGAGGGAACTCTTCAATTTTAAAAGGCTCATGTATGGTGATTTGAGTGTATTTTTAAGCAACTCGAGTGTTTCCTCTCGAGAACTACCAATTAGATGGAGAGGACCCGATAATGAAAACCGCAGATGACATGTGGAGTCCCTTCCATAAATAGCTATTTGAATTGGGTAAACATTCTGGTAAAGAAGGAAGCAAATTTAGTTTATGTCCAAAGAGCTGATTGAGATCCCGAGAAAGCGTAGCAAAAGATTCTACTAATTTATAAGCATGAGCGTAGCGAGGGCGTTTAAGGCACGAGGTGCAAAGTTAATAACGTCAATCTCGTGTGGCACATACAACTCTTCACCTCAGCCTTCACACCGACTACATCTGCATCGCTGACGGACTGCACCGCGCACCCTCGGGTTTTGATTTCCACCTCAATCAGACTAGTGATACCTATAACGAATATTTTATTTTATATGCGTCCTAAACGCGGGGGGTGGTACAGTCGACTACAAAGAGATGTATCCACTTTTGGACCATATTACAACGCAATAAGGTGAAAAAGTGGATACATCTCTTTGTATTTGACTGTACATTATTAACCGACTTCAATTTCATAGGAGGAGGTCTGTATTCGGTTTTTTTTTATGTATGTTCACCGATTACTCCGAGACGCGTAGTCCGATTTTAATAATTCTTTTTTGTTTGAAAGGGTCTACTTCCAAGGTGGTCCCATTATTAATCTGGTGCTGTTCTGATGATGGGATCAATGAGGAATTGAGGGAACTCCTCAATTTATAACGGCATATGTATGGTGATTTGGGTGTTTTCTTAAGCAACCACCAATTTGATGATGTGGACCTCATGATGATGGTTGTTTTGATGATAATGATGATGATTTTTTTTTATGTAGGATGTTCAGCGATTACTCCGACACCCGTGGTCCGATTTGAGGAATTCTTTTTTGTTTGAAAGGAACTACCTCTAAGATAGTTCCACATTCATCTGGTGCTGTTCTGATGATGGGATCCATGAGGAATTGAGGGATCTCCTCAATTTTTAAAGGCACATGTATGGTGATTTGGTTGTTTTTTTAAGCAACTCAAGCATTTCCTCTCGAAAACCACTAATTTGATGGAGTGGACCTTATGATGAAGACCACATATGATATGTGGAACTTTCCTTACATTGAGTAGGTATTATGAACTTTTTGTTATATATCTTAACCGATTATTGCGAGATCCGTTGTCCGATTATGATAATTATATAACCACTAAAAATGGAAAAATAAAAACTTTTTACAAAAAAAAGATAAACCGACTTCAAAAAGTATAAAATAAATTATTATATTATTTATATGCGTTACAAACTGATATGTTTGAAGTCGGTGCCAAGCCAAAAAGTTACAATACCGGTCAAATCAGCTTCAAGTCTGAAAATCACAAAACATATCGATACCTACTTACATTGCAAAGGTGAATGTGAATCTATCTGTTACATTTTCACGTCTAAACCAGTAATCCAATTTTGATAAAATGTGGTACCCATGTCTATATATTCTGATACACGTCTACTTTGTCAATAATCAGAAAAAGACGGCTAATAAAAAAAAAATCATGTATGGTTGACCTTCCATTCAAAATTTGAAATATCCCGCCTTTTTCTACTGAAATGGTGGGTCGTGGGACCCACCCGGTGTGTCTGAGTATAGAGAGATCAATCTAGCCATTGAATTCCTTTACACTTCGATATTACACCTTAAATGAAGGAGGATAAATAATTCAAACCGAAGCACGGGCTCCGTTCGAGATATGGTTAGTCCGAAAACTAGTAAAAAAGTTTATTAAGAAACATCATAAGACGCATGATTATACTTTCTTTCTGTACTTGAATGAGAACCTACGTGCAGTCAATACCGTATTAGAATAGTTCCATAGCATGAATAACAATTCACTGACCAAATACGCCTCGTTCATATTACTTAACTGTTTTGTGATTTTCAGACTTGAAGCTGATTTGACCGGTATTGTAACTTTTTGGCTTGGCACCGACTTCAAACATATCAGTTTGTAACGCATATAAATAATATAATAATTTATTTTATACTTTTTGAAGTCGGTTTATCTTTTTTTTGTAAAAAGTTTTTTTACGTTTGCCATTCGTTTGTGGTGGCAAACTGCAAACTTCGAAGATAATATATTTTTACTAATCTCTGTCGCTCTTTGATAATTGATTTAATAACGACGGTGTGTGTTTGTGTTAGTATTCTTGAAATACAGTGTTTTAAAAGGTGAAACTTAAATTATTGTTGATTATGTTGACAAAATAACTGCAATATCCATGAAGTGTTCAATTTCGCATTTTTTGTAAAACTATGTGTAGTCGTAGAAAAAGTATTGTATGCAACATCGTATAAGTAGGTCAAAAAATGTTCGTGGCGTTTTTCTTAACAATTTTCGCCTACGGCTCAAATTGTTACCCACGCCACTCACCTTTTTTGACCCCTCTTATACAACTGTTACATAAAATACTATTCAACTAAAATAATCGTCAACTATGTCAATACACCACCATCGTCTAAGTTAAATATATATAATTGGTAGGTATGTGACCCGACCCGACTGCACCGCGGTGCAACAATGCGACCAAGATCAAGCGCAATTGGGATGTGACCTACATTCGTAATAGGTGACTATTGCTTTGCTAGTCGCCGGTTTTGATCGTGACACCTGCGAATAACTCGGAATTTTGGTTTAAAATTTTACGGTTATTTATCTGGGGGCGGTAGGGGGGACGGGGGACGGTAGTGGAGTCGCAAAACAAACAACAAGGGCAAGGCCGTACCATCCTTTTCCCGAAGCCATTCAGGCCGTTTTCGACCCCCCCCCCCCCCCCCCTAATTCTGTTGTCCATAAAGCTAGAAGTCTGAAATTTCTGTGCTAGAGGCCATAACACAAGGAAGATATATTCCCAAGATATATATCTAAGGTACTTCTAACAGTCTCACAAACTCCAAATTTTGAACACTTCTATAAAGGCTATAAAGCCACTGAAAATTTAAACAGCGCAATATCAGTCGGGTTCTCTAGTTTTACAAATCGCACCATTAACATTGTAATCCATACTAATATTGTAAATGGGAAAGTGTATGTGTTTGTTTGTCCGTCTTTCACGGCAAAACGGGGCGACGAATTGACGTGATTTTTTAAGTGGAGATAGTTGAAGGGATGGAGAGTGACATAGGCTACTTTTTGTCTCTTTCTAACCCCCCACTTCCCTAAAATGGGGGGTGGAAGTTTGTATGGAGCATTCCGGGGGGCAAAGGGGAACCGTGTTACCCCGAATTTAACGCGAGCGAAGCCGCGGGCAAAAGCTAGTCCCATATAAATATATGCGACAACAAAGTATTTTTTCTATTGCTAGAATTTTAGCTTTTTAGGGTTCCGTAGTCAACTAGGAACCCTTATAGTTTCGCCATGTCTGCCCGTCCGTCCGTCCGTCCGCGGATAATCTCAGTGACCGTTAGCACTAGAAAGCTGAAATTTGGTACTAATATGTATATCAATCACGCCGACAAAGTGGTAAAAAAATGTTTTATTAGGGTACCTCCCCTATACGTAAAATGGGGAGTGATTTTTTTTTTCATTTCAACCCTAACGTGTGATATATTGTTAGATAGGGGTTTAGTAAAATCATTTTTTGATAATGTAAATATTTTCGGAAATAATCGCTCCAGAAGTAAAAAACATGTGTCCCCGCCCTCTAACTTTTGAACCATAAGTTTTAAAAATATGAAAAAAATCTCAAAAGTAGAACTTTATAAAAACTTTCTAGGAAAATTATTTTGAACTTGATAGGTTGAATAGTTTTTGAAAAAAAAAATACTAAATTATTTCTGAACTAAGTTTGTAATTTAACCGTATAAGCAGGTGTGTATTGTACCTGTAATTTCTACAAAATCACAATAAAATGACTTGCTTTCAAATAAAGTAAAAACGGTGAAAATCGGTTCACGCAATAAAAAAGTATCCCATAAAAATCATCTTCCATACTTTAAGCTCGCGCGCAATAGTTTACTTAATTTGCCGATAGATGTCGCTGTACGTGGAACGCTCATATCATATCCTACATGGCGGTGTTATTTTAACTCTTAAGTGGGGACACTTACTGTGGCGGACGGAAAACTACGGAACCCTACACTGAGCGTGGCCCGACACGCTCTTGGCCGGTTTTTGTAAGGTAAGGAACCTTAAAAAAACCGGCCAAGAGCGTGTCGGGTTACCCGTACCGTAGGAACCCTTATAGTTTCGCCATGCTATCACTATATATGTCGATATCACAATTTATAAGAACTTTATTTAAATTCATGCCTGCCCTGCATATAAAACTGTTTTTTCTATATCTAGTAGTAGCTTGATAATTACTACTAATGGTACGAAAATGCCTATGCCTCCTTGACGGAACATTAAAAGATATTTTATTAAGCAAATTCGGACAATATACATTACCTTTAATATTTACTAAGTAGGTACACTATATCTGCAATTTCACGGCGCTTAACAAGTGGGATCAAGTGATGTTTCTTGCACAGCTTGAGGTAGTTGGTAGAACTATAGTTGACTCGCATTTTATAACAGAGAAATTTGATGAATTTTGACTGCAATCTCTCAACCCTATCAACATAAATTTGGTACTGAGGATTCCATATCTGCGATGCGTATTCTAGTTTGCTTCTCACATAAGCGCAGTACAAGATTTTGAAAGTTTTGAGACGGGTAAAACAAACTGAACTACGCATTATAAATCCAAGTGACCTGGAAGCTTTACCTACTATACTATCAATGTGGTCGCCAAAAATAAGTTTGGAGTCGTAAATAATACCTAAATCTCTCATGCTCGCTACTCGCTGAAGAATGTAACTTTTTAGTGAATATGGGGTACTTACAAATGTTATTTAATTTACGAGAGAAGGTTACTGTAAAACATTTAGTGGGGTTTAAATCTAATTTGTTTATGTTACAATAGGTATCGAGTCTTATTAGATCAGATTGTAGTGCACATGCATCAGTCGGTGAGGTAATTTTAGCAAAAATTTTCATGTCCATAACCGTATCTTAATTAGGCTGGCCCAAAAGTGCAGTAACTGTGGAAGTAACAAGCTATACTCATCCCTTTTTTAGTAGCGAGGGTACTAGGGTAAGCAAGAGACAGTATGATTATCTCTGTGTATAGTAAAACAGTCCCTGGCCAAACTATATTAAGTATTTCCTTTTGTTCACAGCGGTAACGTGGAGTGACGCCGCTCGCGATGCGTCGTGTCCCCGGATCTGCGGGCCCGCGCTGCAGGGCGAGCCAGTGTGTGCCACTGACGGGTACATCTACCCTTCTCTCTGTGAGATGAGAAAGAAGACTTGTGGGAAAGGTTAGTTGTTTTATATTCAGAGCGCTTTCTTCAAGGCTCTCTCTGATGACGTTATACGCTGCGTACAGCGTCATCCAAAAGATATGTTGCTGTCATTATGTTCAGGGATCTACGGGCTTGCGTTACAAGATGCGCCAGTGTGTACCACTGACGGCTACATCTACCCTGCGCTCTGCGAAATGAGGAAGAACACTTGTGGGAAAGATTAGTTTTACAAACTTTAGTGACGTTGAACGAGATTATTAAGTTGGCCATACTGTATACAGTGTGGAAAGATAAGTCGGGCCCTGGAGGGAAACTACCTTAAAACGTTGAAATAGCTCAATTCACTGAAAGGAAACATTCTTTAATTTTTTTAAAGGGGCATAACTGCATTTACACACACAAGAGAACCCATAAATATTAATAAAATTATTTTTCATACAATTATTATGGAAAAAAGTGAAAATTAAGAAAAAAACTGTGAATGCAGTTTTAGTTTTCAGGAAAAATAAAAGAATGTTTCCTTTCAGCGAATTGAGCTATCTCAACGTTTTAAGGTAGTTTCCCTCCAGGGCCCGACTTATCTTTCCACACTGTATATATGACCAACACCCAATTTCCAAAAAAAGCTTTGGCTGCCTGTTAAAAAACGTTGTCATCCTGATCGGCCAAAATATCATCTTAATCCTGAGATGGGACAAAGGCGGCCATTATAAAGAAACATATATTCTTTAGAGATAGAGAATACGGTATTTTTTTATTTATTTAGAAAACAAACAGCCATATACAAATACAGTCATTACGAAAAGAGACACAAATTATTTAGGCCTAAAGTTTCCTATATTACTACGTAAACATTTAGAAAATTGTACAACTAATGCTACATATTTAATTGTGTACTACACGCCAATAAAATATCAAAACATAAAAAAACCGGCCAAGAGCGTGTCGGGCCACGCTCAGTGTAGGGTTCCGTAGTTTTCCGTCCGTCACAGTAAGTGTCCCCACTTTAGAGTAAAGCACGTCATTTCATTGTGGTTTTGTAGAAATTACAGGTACAATAAACACCTGTTTATACGGTTAAATTACAAACTTAGTTCAGAAATTATTTTGTCATTTTTTTCAAAAACTATTCAACCTATCAAGTTCAAAATAATTATCCTAGAAAGTTTTTATAAAGTTCTACTATGGAGATTTTTTTCATATTTTTAATACTTATGGTTCAAAAGTTAGAGGGGGGGGGGCACATTTTTTTTACTTCTGGAGCGATTATTTCCGAAAATATTTACATTATCAAAAAATTATTTTACTAAACCCCTATTCATTTTTAAATACCTATCCAACAATATATCAGACGTCAGCGTTGAAATGAAACAAAAAATCACTCCCCACTTGACGTATAGGGGAGGTACCCTAATAAAACATTTTTTTCCACTTTTTATTTTACCACTTTGTCGGCGTGATTGATATACATATTAGTACCATATTTCAGCTTTCTAGTGCTAACGGTCACTGAGATTATCCGCGGACGGACGGACGGACGGACAAACATGGCGAAACTATAAGGGTTCCTAGTTGACTACGGAACCCTAGAAAGAGAATTGCTACTAACAATATAACATAATCGCTTACTTCTTATTGTCAAAACAAAATTTGCCGAACCTTATTCTTGGTAACGGACATATACTATGAGCAAAAATATCTATTTGATTAAGTGAAACATTATACATACTACAAGTGCGCCTAAAGAAAGAATTTTTTGCATACTTTGATCCCCAAGATGAGATAGAAAAGGTAGGCTTAGAACGTGAGTGGAAACGAGAATTTTTGAACGAAATATTTTCTAATAAAACATTAGAATCTATGTGATTTCTAATAATTTTAAATAGAAACAAAACATCCAGATAGACTCTTCGATTTTCTAATGGAGGAAGACTATGTTTAGCTGCCGACGCGAGATAATCCTGGTTATGGACACCGGTTCTGTAATCCAAGGACTTACAAAGTATTTTCTGAATGCTTTCAAGTCAAGACTTATGAATAAATACCATAGTGTGGGCTCCAAACAACACTGCCGAACTCCAATATGCTCCGGACGAAAGAGTAATACAACACTTTTAATGTTAATATATTTTTGAAAGGTTTGCTGAAGCGCAGAACCATACCTGATTTTTTTATATGCTCTTTCCACAATATTATCTATGTATATGTTCATTAAAGGAAAGCTTACTGTCCAGAGTAATACCTAAATCTCGAATTGACGACACACGTGAGACACTATAATATGTGTTAAATTTTCCACTTAGTTAGGTACTCTAAGGTTAGCTGTAAGAGATCCCTTATAGTGATAAGTTCGCCACTGTACCATATATCTCTTAAGATTGTTGTTGTAATATGTTTGTGTAATCACAATAAAGTGCTACTACTACTACCACACTACTACTACTACTACCACTTCTACTACTACTACTACTACTACTACTACTACTACTACTACTACTACTACTAACTACTACTACTACCACACTACTACTACTACTAACTACTACTACTACTACTACCACACTACTACTACTACTAACTACTACTACTACTACTACTACCACGTTTACTACTACTAACTACTACTACTAACTACTACTAACTACTACTACTACTACAATATCTCGTCGTCTAGTACAGTCACGTCTGAAAATGTGATTAGGTACTAGCCATGACTATTACCGAGAGCTATTATTAAGAGCGCTGGTAGCCTAGCGGTAAGAAGAGCGTTGGTAGCCTGGCGGTAAGACGGCCGACTTTCAATCCGGAGGTCTCGGGTTCAAACCCCGGCTCGTACCACTTTTTCGGAATTTATGTACGGAATATCATTAGATATTTACCAGTCACATTTCGGTGAAGAAAAACATCGTAAGGAAACCTGACCTAACCCCAATAAGGCCTAGTTTCCCCTCTGGGTTGGAAGGTCAGATGGCAGTCGCTTTCAAAAAAACCAGTGCCTACGCCAATTCATGGGATTAGGTTGTCAAGTGGACCCCAAGCTGGGACAAACGCTAGGAGGAAGAAGAAGACAAGGCGTGAAGTCTTGGATACATGTTTTTGTCACCTGAAATGTATCCATAATTTCCGACCGACCGTGTTGGTAAACAATATTATAGGTACAAGTCCAAGTCTCATTTGAGGTTATATGGTTTGAGACTTGGCGAGCTTTCCGCCTCCGTGCCCATTCTCCCCTTCTTATTCTAAAGCAGCAAGAGGTACAAGTCTTATTTGAGCTTACATGGTTAGAAACTTGGCGAGCTTTTCAACTCCGTCCAATTCTTAATCGTGTTCTAAAGCTTAACTTCAAACATTTCCAGGGGTCCGACTAGCGCAGGAGCAAGGCTCCTGTTCCCGTTCCCAAGGGTCCAAGTGCGATCACCGCTGTACCTCCGAACGGGACCCGGTGTGCGGGACCGATGGCCGCACCTATCTCAACCGGTGCATGCTGCAGGTGGAGATATGCAGGTACAACACGTTTTTAGGGTTCCGGAAGGAAAAAAACGGAACCCTTATAGGATCAAAGAGGACCCAGTGTGTTGACGATGAGGGACCTTCTTGTTCCTTTAGTCGTCAACACAGTGAATCCTCCTTTTTGTAAAGGGTCGGCAACGCGCATGTGACGCCTTTGGAGTTGCAGGCGTCCATAGGTTACGGTAGCTGCTTACCATCAGGCGGGCCGTATGCTTGTTTGCCACCGTCGTGGTATAAAAAAAAAAAAAAAAATCACTTTGTCGTCCGTCCGCCCGTTCGTCTGTCAAGACCCTTTGTCTCAGAAAGGTGTGGAGGTATCAAGCTGAAATTTATGTCAAATATTCAGGTTTGGTGTCCCTTGGAGCTGTGAAAATATCAAACTTCTAAGCCAACGCAATCAAAAGATACAGCCGTTTATGCCGCTAATTTTCGAAACTCGCAAGGGAATCAAAACCTACAGGGTACTTCCCGTGAACTCAGAATCTTGAAATTTGGTACGAAGCAAGTCTTATAGCACAGATAAAGGAAAAATTGCGAAAGCCGTAAATTTTTAGTTACATCATATAATAAAAATATTTTTAATAATTTTAAAGTTACTACCCCTTTCCCCATAGAGGTATTAAATTGAAATTCATATCAAACCTACAGGTTTGTACGGAACCCTCGGTGCGCGAGTTCGAGTCGCATTTGGCCGGTTTTCTTAAATTCTGGATTACAGTTTCTTTTAAGAACTTTTAGCATCCTAATCCAATGAATTGATACAGGCACTGGATTTTGTGAAAGTGTCTGTAAGTGATCTGACTTGAGGTGGACTTGGACCTTATTAAGGCTAGTCCGACATATTTTCAATATTTTCTCATACCGTAGAGTAAATTATCTTTAGAGGGTTAACAGTCTACCTACTATGTTTAAATCACTGCCTTCACGCTCTTCAAATAAAAGGTTTCCACTGAATTGAATCTCTTACCTCTTCAATGTTCATGTATTAGACCAGACGTATCTATTCACTGTATATGACGTCAATTAACTTCGCTTCGATTGACGGTAATAAATCAATTTTCTATTACCACTATAGGTAAGTATGCACGATCGGAGAGGTCAAGGTTAAGGTATGTTTTACTCAAGATAAATGAGAGATAGAGCTTCAAGCGTATAATTGAAACTAATATTTGTATCCGTCTTTCTTCCAGGGTGGGCACCGGTCTGTCTCACTTAGGTGCCTGCAACAACATCAGCGCTCATCGCGAGAACTGCCCAGTCGACTGCTCCCAAGCCCCGTTGGATGGACCGATCTGTGGTTCTGATGGGAATGTGTATAAGAACACTTGTCAGATGAAACTGCTGACTTGCGGGTGAGTTCTGGTTGCCTGGTAGTTCTGAAACTGTTCATTGATTGTCTGTCAGCCACCGCTGGGCGAACCGACTTGTAGACTGATGTGTATGTAGATGAAACTGCTGATTGCCTGGTAGCTCTGAAACTATTTGAATGACTATTTATTTGCTGGATGAATCGATCTTTGAGAGTTGCGATTATGGGCACTAACATTGGGCTTATTTAGAAATTTCCAAAATAAGCTTTATTTTCTTGATGTGATTTTAGTATACATATTATAAGAATTTATAAGAGGTTTTACTTACATGCAAAATCATAAGTATGTTTATTTACTGTAAAAAATACATTTTAGCACCATGAAAATGGCCCACTTCGTATGAAAAATTCTATATACAATGACCCGTTAACTTTTGTCATACCAGTACCCTAGTATACCCTTACATACCAGTTTTTAGGATGTAAATAGTAGCCCGCAACATGCATGTCGTGTTTGAATGGGTGGTACAATCACCGGCAATAGTATCTTCCTACACGAAGGCCGCAAAAATATGTGACACGCTCTTATATGTAGGGCCAAAAGAGCGTGTCACATATTTTTGCGGCCTTCGTGTAGGAAGATACTATTGCCGGTGACTGTACTAGACTGACTGTACCAGTGTCTAGATGTATTTATGTATATTGAGCACCGTAATCAGAACATTCATAGCATTTCAGATCATTAAAAGAACACACTATCCGTATCAGACTGAACTTATCCAAGCAAATAATTACGAGTTATGATTTAACAACTGTAAGTGGCAGCGTAACAATGATTACATTTAATGGACTGCGAATTCATGCCTCGTCGATTTCAATGTATAGTCCTTAAATTGAAAGCAATAGGGTTCAAAATATAACAGATTATTGAAGCGAGGAAAATTAACCGTGAATTATAGCGCATCTCTAGAAATATTACATGGTTTATGGGATTTGCTAGACATATATAATTACCATGAAGAACTGAATGATTTTAGGTACAAGAGAATAGTTATTATGATAAATTTATAGTAATTGGGAGACACACAGTTAACATTTAATCTGTAGTTTTACTGTTGAGCTCCTTTTATTTTATAAAAATATCATCAACCAGTTAGTTGAACTTTTGAAGTGAATATTCTACCTGTTCGTTTGGCACTCGTTCAATATTTTTAGATAAATGAAATAAAATACATATATGGAACATTTTAAATTCTGCTTGTTATTACTTGCGTTTCTGCTGGGCCTTAGGCAAGGTGATCAAAAATACGTGATCTTTTCCATACAATATTCAAGTTTCGATTAGCGTTGTCGACAAACGGTTGGCACCTCGGCCAACGCTCGGCAGAAACCCAAGACACAACGAGTTTAAAATTTCGCATGTTTTTGCTTCACAAAAGTCTGTCACTTGGCTAAGAATATATTAATTAGGCATTTGTAAAATAATGTTCCAAAAATTATTTCCTCAAATAATTTCATCTTTGCATATTCCACAGACAAGGAGTTGTGCGAACGAGCAAGAAGCACTGCCAAACGACACGACACTGCCGGGAGTCTTGCTGGCGAGTCGCGCGACCGACTTGTGGTTCTGACGGCAAACTATACGCCAACGCCTGTAGGATGAAGGCTACTAACTGCGGGTGAGTATCTTGATACTTCTGATAGCCTAGTATTGCCGCGAGCCGTGCACGGCCAAACTACGGTTCCGACGGCAAACTTTACGCCAACGCGTCAACGCCTGTAGGATGACGACTAACTGCGGGTAAATATCTTCATGCTTATGATAACCGGGTACTGCAAGAGTTGCACGACTTAACCTTCGATTCCGAGGGCGCATGCCCGTACCATACGTGACCGTATGCCAGGAACAAATTTCGTTGGTCATCGCGTCCCAGGCGAAAACTCGTGGAGTGGTTAAGGGCGATGTGTAATGAAGCCTCGTGAAGGTCAGCTGCCTCTCCGTTGTTGGATTGAGGAATGGCAGACATTTAATCGATTTAAAAAAAATGGTCATTGCGTCCCGATTGAAACTTTGTCAGATGATAGTTTATATCCTATTCTAAATATAAAAAATCGTCAGTCAGCTGTATCGCAGTGAAAAGACCGTCAGCTGGTCACGTGAACATACGATCTTCAAGGCATCAGCTGACGGTCTTTCCACCTAGATACAGCCGGCTGAAGATTTTTCATGTTTGTAAGAGCATATAAACTATCATCTGACAAATTTTCAATTGTGACGCCATGACAGTTTTGTTTTAAGTGATTAAATAGCTGCCCCCCTCCCCCCCCCTAAAATTTTGCATCAAATATCTGGTGGGTCCACTTCCAAAATCCATCCTTGGATCCTAAGGAATAATCAGACCGAAGGAAATCCTTTGTTCACGAAAAGCCGTATACTTTTTAGCCGTAACCTTTGTATGTCGTGTGCAAACGCAACTATTAAAATCATTCTTACTCAGCTAAAAATTCTTACTTCATTAGCTTATTACGGAAAAAACGCGATCCCAAATCTAAATCCCATTCCACAAATCCATAATTTAAAACCGGCCAAGTGCGAGTCAGACCACGCATAATGGAGGGTTCCGTACCTTCAATGGAATAAGAACCAAACTAATACCAAAAAGTCGTATCTGATGCCTATGGAAGAAGCTTTTTGGAGATAACTCAAAAATGGCTAAGCCGATAACGTTCAAAACAATTTTCGTAAAAACTATGTAATAAGGCACATTTTCTCAAATTTTTCCATTTATTTTGGAATTACGGTTCAAAAGTTACAAAGGGAGGACACAACTTTTCTCACGTTCGAAGCGATTATTTCAGAAACTATTCACTTAATCAAAAATTGTTCAAACAAACCTTTATGTTATTTTTAAAGACCTATCGATTGATGTGCAACAAAAAAATTTCGAAGGAGATCGTCTATTTTTGTTAGGTGATCTGGCCCAGATTATTTATGACCATTTAGGAATGGTTCTTACCTTTGAAGAATCGTCATAATCTCTAGATCAGGATGGTGGTAAAAATATTGCGAAATCTAATGGGGAAATTGAAAAATCATGCATTTAAAACTTGAATCTGACAAGGACAATATTTGAAAGCGTGCTTGCCTATGATTTATATATTAATGTAAAAAAAGTACCGATTTTTAAAGATAATGTATGTACAAAAGCGAACTTGAAAACAAAACGGGAATCATGATGAAATAATAAAAAGTCATATTTTGAGAGGAGGAGGAGGAGGAGGAGGAGGCCTGGGACCGAAGCAAATGGAGAGCCCACTTTGAGTTGCACCGACAAGAGCATGGCTCTTAAGTGTTTGATGACATATTTTGATCGTATTTATAGTTCCTGTATTTCGGTAAACAAAGACGGCTGTCAAACCATCGTTGATACTATTAACTGAACATTCCTAACACCTATTGCGAAGGGATAAGGTTTACCACCGTTAAGTGCGATAGCACTATTATCTGACAGTGCCATGAAGTTAAATACAATCTGGAGGTCATACTTCGACCACAAAGTGAAGCCGAAAGAGAGGGTAATGTAGGGGGCTGCATCTCATTCTAAGTAGAGTGACCATATGTACTATGATGTATGTGGGATTGGGATAGTATGAAGATAAATATAAAATTAAATATGCTTGTCGTCTAGTAAGTATTGTCCAGAAAGAGAAGTCTCATAGTTCATATGGGAACTTATACATTCTACTGACTGTAGTGGTGACTTAAGAGTATGTAGCGTAGATATATGTAGCTTCTATCTTATAGAAGTATGTAGCGTAGGGATCTTAAGAATCAAATTGGTATACAAAGATATATTCGCATTTTACGGGGAAAATAGACATTAATACTTACAGGGACTTATTAAATCATACGCGGGGCTAATGTTTTCATCTATTTTCATATAAATTTTCATTGGAAATTGCATAATTTGGATAAATATTCAAGAAAAACATTCTCTATGGGAGATAGGAGATTATCGAACTAGGTCATTTAAGCATAGGAATTTGGTCTTTAAAATAGTATAAACTAAAGGATCAATAAGGTTCAAATTGGCTTAAATCAATCTAACGAAACTACCACAAGGCGGACGTTTCGAACCTCTCTGACGTCACGAGGGTAGATAGCGTTTATATACATAATTTTAATGCTATATAAGGGAAGGGCGTACCGTAGGGAATGACTTTGCCTCCGACCAGAGCTGCGAACACCTTGACTCCAACCAGATCTACGAGCACTTCGCCTTCGGACTACGGGACTTCACCTGACTTCTGCCGCTGAATAGAGCTACAAGCACCGTGCTACTAGAGTCAGTCATAAGGAGCTGGCCACTTCAGATACGTTGACGCAATAATAAGAGCAGAGAACCCCTTTAATTAGTTTACTATTTTAAACTTATTGCTAGATCCAGGCATCTGGCAGCTATTTATCGGAGGACGTCAGAGTGACAGACCAGCAAAATATTTCAGTTATTAGGTAAAAACTGTCGAAGCCTATCGCTAATATAATAACAAAAAAGTAAAAACATTGCGTATCGCTACGGAAAACAGTAGGTAGGCGACAAACAATACATTAACGTAAGGTCATTTTGCACTATTTTCCCCAACAGAAACTCCTGAAAATTATATAATTTTATTAATTACATGATACTGCACTGCACCAAACCTAGAACTGTAAGATATTTATTTCTTACAACTCGTTTACATAACACCGATGAACAATTGCCAGATGTCCGCGTCTTAAAATAGGGGATAGTTAGTATAGCAAACTAAAACTAAGTAAGTACAGGGGGTTCGTGGCTCTCACTATTGCGTCATATCTGATGTGGACAGTTCTCCGACTTTAATATACTTAAAGGTAAATAAAGAAAACAGCAATACATCAAACTGCTCAATGGTTGACTGGAAGAGATCTCTTCCATGTAAAAATATTGTATATTCTTCCTGTTGTATTTTTCTTTGTTGTACAAATGTTGTACTATAATGTCTATTTTAACGGCCTCCTAGCCTAGTCGGTAGTGACCCTGCCTATGAAGCAGGAGGTCCCGGGTTGGAATCCTGGTCAGGGCATTTATTTGTGTGTTTATCACGGATTTTTTTTCCTCAGTTATGGATGTTTTCTATGTATTTAAGTATTTATATGTATATATCTATTACATATATCGTCGTCTAGTACCCACAACACAAGCCTTATTGAGCTTACTGTGGGACTAGGTTGATTTGTGTAAGATTGTCCCATAATATTTATTGATTTATTTATTATACTGCCACTACTACAATTTTTTGTATGGCCTTGTACCATTTTAGGACCCTTTCGAAAGGGCCTAAAAAGACCCGCGGGCCACTCCTGTCCTGTGTAAGTAATACTTAGGAACAGACCATGTACTTATGTACATTTCTGTAAAAACAGCAAAACCGACCCGCAGTTTGCCGACATCATAGTCACCCTATTGTTTGACAATCTTAACTTGTTGTTAAATCGTAAAATTGAATGATTGTGGATTACCGGTGAAAAGAAAGTCTACTTTATTGTAAAGTCTCACCCCTGCACCCTTTTACACAACATATCTTGACCATTTTTACTTAAAAATGTTGTTACGAAATGTTGTTGAGCTGAGCGGCGTCATTTTAAATAATATAAGTGACATATTATGTCAGTGATGGGACTGATGGGATGGGGATACCAGACCGTATTTTAAATATTACAAAACTTACTACTGTCTGCAATATTAATTGCAATTCTTTAATTTATTGAATGAATAATATTTACGTCGTAAAAAATTCAAAGCAGCTAAAAGGGAACAAAGTATTAATTCAAAATCTTGCAATAAATTATTATAAGTAGGAAGTAACTTCTAGCGTGTTACTAAAATAAATGCATATAAATAAAACCACATTTAGAAGTTTCATAAGTTGGCAGCATTGTGCGAGTGAGACACCGCCCCCTACATTATGCTCTCTATAGGACCGTTTTTATTATTTTTTACTAGTGACCTATGAACGACTGTTTTGCTCGGTATAAGGTTCAACTGTGGTTAGGGGAATATAGTAAAAGTACTATCCGGATTGTGTTCTGATCCGTGGTAACGGTCTACATTGACAGTGTCAAACCAAAAATCCCGTTTCAGGCCAGGGTGAAGTTAAACTTTATGTCAATGCCATTAAGGACGTTAACGACTTGTCTTGCCGTATTTTAAATGCGGAAAAATCAACATAATATTTATTTATTTAGTATTTCTAATTCCCGTTTCATTTTTTCTGCAATATTTTGTCTACTTTAGTAAACTAAATGAGTATTTAGTTTTCATCGCAGTACAAACTGTATACGGTTTATATCAGGTGGCCCAGAATTGACGATCTCCTTTGGTTAAATGTATAAAGCTGCGCTCCCTCTTAAAAAAATCTGCAATTTAAATACATAACTAAATATCGGCATACAAAATACACCTTATGTCTAAATTTTGTTAAGATATATCTTACAGTTTCTGAGTAAAATGGCTGTGATATACCTACGGACGGGCGGACGGACGGACGGACGGACGGAGAGACGGACAGATCCGTTTTTGCCATTCTGACTACGGAACCCTAAAAACCCATTTCCAGTTACACCGATTTTCTCATGAATTGCGTTTTCCTAATTCCAGAAAGCACGTGTTTGAAGTACCGATGGCGTTCTGCGTGTCACAAGAGCGTACCTCAGGCGGCGAGGCTTGCGCGACCGATTGCTCGGGGCAAAAGGAGAAGGTTGTGTGCGGTTCTGATGAGAACGTGTACAGGAACGAATGCGAAATGAAGATGCTTAACTGCGGGTGAGTTCTGGTAGCCTGGTAGCTGATTGAGGACAATTAGACTTTGTTGACTCAGAACATTTTTGATATTGTTGATGAGCAGGCTAGCTAGCGTTCATTTAAGTTTATTATAACGTAGTATTGTTTAAGTTTATTATATGTAGTTTGAACGTTTGACGAGGTGTGATGTTGCCAAATGACCCCGTTGCAAATTAAGACGGGCTCTATGCGTCTTAATATTTAGGAACGGTTTGTACCCAACAATTAAGCGTGACAATGACAAGCCAATTTATTTTATTGGTCTCTCATGCAGTCGTAGTGCTGGGAGAATCCTTCGGCATGCCAGCATCAACGACGTCATCCGTCGGGCCCTTGTTTCCGCCAAAGTGTCGGCAGTTTTTGAGCCAAATGGTTTGACCAGGGACGACGGCAAGACTTTGGTGCCGTGGAGTATGGGTCGGCCCCTTGTCTGGGATGCTACATGTGTAGACACCCTGGCACCGTCCCATATTCCGGGCACCAAAGTTGATGCTGGTGCGGCAGCGTCCTCGCCGAGAGCCTCAAGCGTCGCAAGTATGCTGCCCTTGGCAGTACTTACATGTTTGCGGCGTTTGGGGTTAAAACCCTGGGGCCATGGGGACCACATGCACGTCGCCTCTATAAAGAGATTCGGCGCGTCTGTTGGAGGCCTCTGGTGACCAGAGGGCTGGCCACTATTTTGGCCAACGGATCGGCATAGCTATCCAGCGCGGAAATGCGGCCAGCCTTCTGGGCACTCTACCTCATGACATGGACCTAGGACAGATTTTTTATTTATAAGTTTTTAGTTAGGTTTATGTTTTTTCAACACACCTGCTCGTAACGAGGTTCTTATTCCACCGCTTTTATGCTCATAATCCTAGATATTAAACACGCGTGCATTTCACAATAATTATCCAACTAGTGGAATAATTTAATAATCCGATCAAGTGACGTTTGTACTCTAGTACCAAGTTGTACGTACGCAGACGAATCGTTGTAATTTAGTCGGGTATTACCTTTACTTTTTTTTAACTCTTTATGAGTTTACATTCTGAAAAAGTAAATTTATTAAAAATATACACATTTACGATAGAATATAAATTATACAATCCTGATTGTGAATAAGAATCATTTCAACTTATTATATTGCTCGTAATACACAATAATTCGTATTTATAACACGAATTGTCCGTTTTACGAGGGCTGCTATTTATACATATATCCGGAAACCGGGATTACAATCTTCTTAAATAGCATATTTGACCTCCATGGTAAAATTTGAACTTTTTTAAGTACTGGCCGGTATATTTTTTCTTTCTTATTAACGCTCGTGTTTTGTTTTTGACGGGTTTTAAATGTCATCTCGCAGCAAGAATGGAACTCACTCGTGAAAATATTCGTGCTATGATTTATTATGATTTTCGGCGTGGTTTAACGCAACAACAGTGCATAGATCAACTAACTTCAACTTTTGGTGATGAAGCCCCATCTAAAACTACTGTGTATCACTGGTTTAGTGAGTTCAATCGTGGACGTAGTATGCTTACGGACGAAGTTAAGGCAGGTCGCCCGAAATCGGTCGTTGTACAACAAAATATCGAGGCTGTGCGAAAACTTATAATGGACGACCGACATGTTACGTACCGCGAGATAGAGGCGACTCTGGGTATTTCTATGACCAGCATTAATAGCATATTACATAATTATTTGGCTGTAAAAAAAAATTGTTCGCGTTGGATACCCCACAACTTAACAAAAGAGCAAAAAGATGCTCGCGTCGAATGGTGCAATAAAATGTTAAAAAAATATAACCGTGGTGACTCAAAAGCCGTTTATAACATCTATACAGGTGACGAATCCTGGATCTATGCATACGATCCCGAAACGAAGCAACAATCAACGGTATGGGTGTTTCAAAATGAGCCGAACCCTACGAAAGTTACTCGTGCAAAAAGTACATTGAAACAAATGGTGGCCTGCTTCTTCGGTATTAATGGCCATGTAGCTACAGTGCCACTAGAAAACCGTAGAACGGTTAATTCAGAGTGGTACACGACCATTTGCTTACCGGAAGTATTTGAACAAATTCGTAAAACTAACCAGCGACGAAGAATCATTCTTCATCATGACAATACCAGCTGTCATACGTCACGCGAAACAACTCTATTTTTGGAGGGTCAAAATGTGGAATTAACGGGTCATCCGCCGTACAGCCCTGACTTGGCACCCAACGATTTTTATTTATTTCCAAATATAAAGAATAAATTACGCGGTCAACGATTTTCGACCGCTGAAGATGCTGTCGACGCATTCAAACAACACGTTATGGAGGTACCTCAGGCGGAGTGGCAGAAGTGCTTTAAAAATTGGTTCACGCGAATGCAAAAGTGCATAGATCATCAAGGGGAATACTTTGAAAAACAATAAAACCATTTTCAGCCGTGTACGTTTGTTTGTTTTTTTGTTTCCGGATATATAAGTAGCAACCTATGTAATATTGGCTGTTTGGCATTATACGTCCGCGCCTTTGCCTCAAGCTGCACGCACATCCAAAAAAGAAAATTGCGCGCCATTTATAAGTTAACCTCAAATCATTGTTTATTTGTTAGATTTTTCTCGTCGTGTTTTATTAATTTAAACAAATTATATTTTCAATTAATAAGAAGACAACTTTAGCGTTAATTTAACCTTTGGATATATTTTAAAATTGTGATACATACTAGTAAAATGTCATCATAAAAATCTAGTGAGCAATACGTAAGAAAAAAATACTATAATTTATTGCACAATAAATGTGAAGTCTTTAATTTTTTGAAATGATTTGAAAAAGAGTTCCAGATACTCAATAACATCACAAAAAAGGTTAGTTAAATTTAATTATCTTAGGTTCGTAAGTACCTCTATCCTGTAAACATTCTGACAATTTATGTATTTATCAAAAGTTATTAATTATACTATTCTGTTATTTCCTCGCAAGTGTGTTGAAAAACGTCGTATGAAACGCGTGTGCTTGATCATTACATAAGCTCAGCTTCCTTATCACTCACATGCGTTCGTGCGCACAATATCGCTTCGTATGTAATGATCAACATAGCACACTTGTATCATAATGTACTGTTATAGATATGTATTGTAGTTTTGTTTAATAAATGATTTTTTTATTGGTAATATTAATCTCAATTTTTTCTCTATTCCGCAGAGTAAGCAATAGAAAGATAGTGAAAAAGGTCGACATGGAGAAGTGCCGCGCGAAGATGAACAAGTGCATGAAAGTGAAATGCCCGAGCGAGTACGACCCGGTGTGCGGCACGGACGCCAACGTGTACGCCAACTCCTGCCACCTCAAGGTCGCCACGTGCCTGTAAGCATCCTCTGTCTAGTGTTTGTCCCGTCTTGCCGCGCATAGTACCAGTGCCAGAAGGTGAAGTGTCCGAGCGAATACGACCTGGTGTGCGGCACGAACGCCAACTCTTGCCACTTCAAGGTCGCCACGTTCCTGTAAGCATCATCTGTGTAGCGTTTACACTGACGAGGAGATAAGAGGCAGATGATGCTGATCCCACAAGTCTCGGCTCGTCCACGCCTTAGTGGAAAGGCAGCCTAAGCGTCACCTTCCTAGCGTTTGTTTCATCTTTTTGCCCAGGCTCGTTGGACCCTGAGAATCTTAACTTGAGAATTCCCGTAAGCTTTAGTATTTACGAAAGCAAGTAACATTTGATCTTTCAACCAAGAGCAGAAACTAGGCCTTACTGAAATTAGGTCCGAAAAACACTGGTAAATATCTTTTATTTTTATACTACGATGGTGGAATACAAGCATACGGCCTGATGGTAAACAGCCACTGCAACTTATGGACGCCTGCAGCTCCAGAGGAGTTACATGCGCGTTGCCGACCCTTTAGGCTCCCGTATACTTTTTTTTTCAAGAACCCCATACTGTAATCCTTTGAGAAACCCTCGGCAGCATCATATTTTGTACATAACGCCTCAAAAACTCATCGTAGGTACAAGAAGAAGAAACAACGACCTTGGGATTGAATGTTGGATGTCATACCAAACTACCAACACTGTTTTGAGATTACCATTCCAAAACCCTTAGCATTTACTTTCATTTCCACAGCAAAGGAGTCCAGCTAGCGCACTTCGGTAACTGCACGCTGCTGCCGCGCCTCGAGATCGACTGCCCGGAGAGCTGTGATAACGCTATGGAGCAACCTGTCTGCGGCTCTGATGGAAACGTTTACAAGTAAGTCTTGTTTTACACACTTTTATTAACTCCGTATACTCGTAGTTTAGGCCAATAAATTAGTACCAAATTTCAGCTTTCTAGTGCTAACGGTCACTGAGATTATCCGCGGACGGACGGACGGACGGACAGACATGGCGAAACTATAAGGGTCCCTAGTTGACTACGGAACCCTAGAAAAGAGCAAACGTTTGGTAGTTATTTTGCTGCCAAAATATATGCACACCTCCTGCGCTTGGGCAAACTCAGATTACATGCATTTAGGACCAGATGATGGTATTAAAATGATTTCCAGCCTGCTGGAAATTAATTCCTCAGAAGATTTTTATGGATCTTATTCGATTAGCCTATTAGTTGTTTGTTATTGATTCATATCTTATAAGTTAACTTCCTGCTGTCTGATATACGTCTGTAATTTATATGAAAATGCAATAATGTACTAACATAATGTATGCTAATCTGATGATAGTGATGTTGCAGTCGTAAGGTAACCTATGTATAAGGAACAAGGAAAGAATGACCATAAAAACCAAAAAATTAATGCAACCATATCGAGTTAGGGCTCATTAGAAAGAAAAAATTGATGAACGTGCTGGGGCCTGGCGGCACCGCATTATCGTGTAGCCCTACCCCTCCCCTGCTTTGCTTCGAGGAACAAAATAAGTCTAGGAGACTTATCAGTCTTATCACACTACAAACCGGATTTTTTATTTTTTCAAAAAAAAATAACTACGCCCCCACTTTTTTTGCACTGCAGCATTTCGTATGCCCCCATTAAAGACGTGACTAATTATATATCTCATCTAGGAGACTTATCGAACTAGGTTCAGTGTTGTGGGTCTTATACTATTATTTGAAGTTAAGGACAAATAAATGAACAAGTTTTTTGTTTATTATATTTTTTGATAACCTTGTATTGCTTATACTCTTCTTTATACAATTCCTAACTGCTCACCAATACGAATGCAACGAGCCTAAACACGAAGGGATAATGTTGAGTAGTTGAGGATGGCCACCTTCTAGCTCAATTATCAGATCAACTCCATGTCATTATAATATTGCATTCTCACGCGATATACATATGCGTGCAAAATTTCAGCTCAATCGGAAACCGGGAAGTGGGTCAAATTTAATTTGGAATATTTGATTACAGACAACGTAGGTAAAACTAAATAAAAGCTTACCTTCTAGTTCCAGCTCCATCATCAGATCAGCCCCATGTCATAATAATATTGCATTGTCACGCGATTTACATATACTTGCAAAAATTTCAGCTCGATCGGATACTAAATAAAAGCTTATAAAAAAATATCTTCCTTGGGTGAAATTTCAATTTTTATTTATTTTATCGTAAAGCTACATGTCACTGGATATAGATAGGCTTTTCTTCCCTGGGGTAGTATTAGTTGGAAAGCAGATGATAAAGAAAATCCAGTGAGTGCTGGGAGGTCCAGATGGTACAGTGCAGCTGCCAAGTATGTTACTCTTTTAGCACCACCCAGGGTTCACATGTAGGGTTGTCTAAGGTGTTTCCTACGGACGCAGAGTAACATTGATCCCCAAATTTCAATTGAACTCTTGAAATTAACTCGAATGTAGCAAATTTTAATTATAACGTTTTTGATTATAACGCCTCACAAATTCCCTGAGCAAATTCACATGAAGCAGTTTATTTTCTCGGTGCAAAACTGTGCGAGTGGCGACGCGTTCATGGTAAACCAATTAAAACCTATGGGAGTGGTCATGGTAAACGATGCTAAAACCGCTTGGAAGCTCGACGGAACGCGCTGCCCAACCGCTTAAGGCGTACACTGGAGTCCCCTTGCAAATTCACTTAGGTTTTATCTAATCCTTTCCCTTAAACCTTCCAGGTCAGAATGCGAGCTCCGGCGCCTGACGTGCGGACAGCACGTGGTGGCGGTGGCGGCGGCGCACTGCCGCACCACCGCGCTCTGCCACGAGGCGTGCCCCGACACGCCGGCCTTCGTGTGCGGCTCCGACAACCGCTTCTACAAGAACGAATGCATCATGAAGAAGGAGAACTGCGGGTCTGTGTCCTTAATGACTTCTATGCCCTGGTACTAAATAAAGTAAAAATAGTTTATTCATGATTAATTACATTTAAAATACATCAGGTATGTCTATATACTACTCTGTAAACGATTGTATAAATCTAATTATCGATTAAATAACTAAACCGTCGATATCAAGAACTCATATCGCGAGCATGTTTTGTCTACAGCAAGCACGTGTTTGTGGTGCCGCTAAAACGCTGCCTGGCCCGCTTCCAATACTCCGGCTGCGCGCGAGTCTGCCCGCCCGAGTACGACCCCGTCTGCGGCACGGACGATAAAACTTACTCCAACAAGTGCTTCCTCGAGATGGAGAACTGCCGGTCTAGGTACGCTTTCAATTCATGCTGTCCTGGTAGCTTTGTACCTACTCCAACAAGTGCTTCCTTCAAATGGAGAGCTTTCGGTCTAGTTACGCTTTCAATACTTGTTATCCTAGTAGCTTAGGACGTACTCCAACAAGTTCTTCCTTGAAATAGAGAGCTGTTTAAAAAACGCTTTCAATTTATACTGTTCTATGCAATGTATGCAGTGACGGCACGTGAATTAAAGTCGGTTCCTATCTGCTTACTTCATTTTTAACCGGTTGAGTAATTTTACTAAGGGTGGGTTGCACCATACCGACTGTTAACGTCAACGTCATCGTTAAAAAAATCTTGTATGAAAAGTTTGACAGTTTTCTATGGGATGACAGCTCCGTCGCCATATTTAACGTTGATGAGTTCGTTAGTTATGTGTGGTGCAACCCACCCTAGTGGACTAAGAGCTGGCCACGTCAGATATGACACAATAATTAGAGCAATAAAACCCGTCTGGTTAGATTGCTATACTATCCTTATTGCTAGATCCGGGCATCTGGAAGCTTTTGAATTGGAAAATAGTAATACCAAAATAGGTAAAAACTGCCGAAGTTGTCTCAGGTAATAAAGGACAGAGCCTATATTTTAACATTTGAACAAAAAACATTGGGTATTATTTCGGAAACAAATACAGTAGGCGACAAACTATGAATTACATTATACGTCGTTTTGGACTACTTTCTCCAATCAGAAAGTTTAGGCAATGATATTATCTAATTATTTATATAATTTCTCATAATACTGCATCAAAACCAGAACTCTAGGATTTGTATTCTTAAAGTGGTTTGCATTATTTGACCTCCATCCACCACTTTACAGCTGCCAGGTTTCCAGATCTTGAAATAAGCAAAGTATATCAAACTAACGAGAGGAGTTTCGTCGCTCTCATTATTGTGTCATATCTGACGTGGCTAGCTCTCCGTCTATAGTCTCATAAGGGAAGGTACCTGAGCAACAGTCAGTGACGGCACGTCAGAAATAATTTTAGGGAACCCACAGCCATTCCCTATAGTAGATTGTGTAACAAGGGAGCAAAATGAAATATTTACGGCGAGGGCGTATATTGATTCCCAAACGAAGCGATGGAGTCTATAATAGAATCCCGAGCGTAGCGAGGGATTCTAAAGTAGACTCCTGAGCGTAGTGAGGGATTCAAATGTTAACGCCCAAGTTGAAAATAGTTTTGCCCCTATGTGACACATACTGCTTTTCACACCACCTTAGGGGATTTTTTTTTATTGTTGAATCATATTTATTTTAGCTTTATATATGCTTAGTGTGCTTCTTGATTATAATGAATCTATTAATTTAATAAGAAATTTGATTGTGATGACGGACTGGCTGAAAAAAAAACGAATGTCCTAGAACAGAAAAGTGCCACTTTGTTCCCTCCTAGCAGGGAAGAAAAAGCCCGCATACGACTAGGTGGTGTGAAAAGAATATTTATGACTGACTGACTATTAGTAGGAACATTCTTAAAGGATTTCGCTGGCTTCCTCTTTTTCTCGATGTATGGTCATATAATAAGACTGTTTAAAAAAAAACCTAAACCTGTTTTCTCCACATCTTTATAAAACTGACCCGGAAAAGCAAATTGAGGCAACTGGCTAGAAAATAAGTGACGAATATAATCTGCTTCATAAGAAAAAGAACACAGAACTAACATAATCCTTCACATTTCAGGAGTTTGGTGTCATTAAAATACCTGGGCACCTGCAGCGAGCCCATAGCCGAGGAGCCGAAGAACTACCTGTATCGATAAAACATATCGACATCGATGTACCAGTCATATCGACTTCTTCACATCGTTATACTGGAATCCACTCTACAATAGTGCCAACTCTCTATAAGTAAACAAAACCTTTGATGGAATGAAATGACTACTTTCAATGTCTTGCAACCAAGGGTGTGAAATGTATGTTTGCAAAAACTTAGAAGTTGCATGTTTTAAAGGATTTTGAACCATAAATTGTAATGAACAGTATTGCAATTGAATTTAGATTTTTTTTTTTTTTTTATACCACGACGGTGGCAAACAAGCATACGGCCCGCCTGATGGTAAGCAGCTACCGTAACCTATGGACGCCTGCTACTCCAAAGGAGTCACATGCGCGTTGCCGACCCTTTACAAAAAGGAGGATTCACTGTGTTGACGGCTAAAGGAACAAGAAGGTCCCTCATCGTTAACACACTGGGTCCTCTTTGAGCTCTTTGGCAACCTTACTCACCAGCAGGAACACAACACTATGAGTAGGGTCTAGTGCTATTTGGCTGTGGTTTTCTGTAAGGTGGAGGTACTTCCCCAGTCGGGCTCTGCTCCAGATTTGAGCGATGACATTCGCTGAACGTGCCCTACCACACTTAGCGAGATGCCATTCGCAGTGCCCATACCTCTCTTTTTGGCGTAGTTTAAGGACATACCCAGGTCCGGACGTAGTTTAAGGACATACCCAGGTCCGGACGTAGTTTAAGGACATACCCAGGTCCGGACGTAGTTTAAGGACATACCCAGGTCCGGACGTAGTTTAAGGACATACCCCGGGTCCAAAACGGGTTGTTAGTTAAACTAATATAGGTACCTACTCGTAAACAAGTAATTTTTCCAATTATTTCATTTTTGTGATAAGCTTTTATTGCTAACTATAATCTTCTTTATACAATCCCTAACTGCTCACCAAGAAGAATGTAACAAGCTCAAACACGACGGGATAATATTAAGTTGGAGGAGTTTCTACGGCAACCTTACAGCTACATTATCAGATCAGCTCCGTGTCATCATAATATTGCATTGTCACGTGATATACATACGAGTATGCGTACAAAATTTCAGCTCAATCGGAAACCGGGAAGTGAGTCAAATTTCACTTGCGAGAAATTTAATTTGATTACTTACAGACTTGGTGAAACTAAATAAAAGCTTATTAAAATACCTACAGTAAATTGTGAATTCATAGCTAACTAACAATGAGCTATCCCAAACTAAATTAATTTTACCTAAATGAAAACTATGCTTTTTTTTGCAGTGGTGCTTAACAAATAATTTAAACAAAGGAAACTGTTACATTTCTGTTCCAAAATATGGTTCAATTTCACTTCATGCCTCGTGTGTTTCATAACGTTTAACTATAATATAGCGACCAACTCAATGAAATTTGTCTTCCAGTTTCGTCATATTTAATCTAGTAGATTTCAATATAATATAAATAAGTACAAAAATATACAGCGCAAGCTACGTAGTATAGTTTCGTGCGCAGGTTTGACGTCTATTTACAAAAGATTAACATTTCCAGTTTGTCAGTTTTTATCAATTAAGTGATCGTAATTTTAAGAACTATGTTTGGACTGTTTAATTTATTTCTCTATTTATTACCTAATCATAGTTTAAAGTTTTGTAAATATTTAGTGAATTCTTTAACCATTATTTTTTTTATTTATAAACCTTATGGCTGCATTTATGAAAAAAGACTTAGGTACCCTAAATAAACATTAACCTTAATTGACTAATGAAACCATTCAATAAACTGTAAGATACGATAAAGATACTCTTTGCATTTTAAAACAAATACTACTTAACTACAAACTCGGTTTACAGTATTCGTTGTGTGCATGATTGTGGCGCCATCTTTTGGCCCAGGGTTCCAACATTTTTTTTTTGTTTATGAATGACTTATACTAAGGAGTACAAGTCATTCTTCACTTAAGTATATCAGATTATATGCAACTAGCGACCCGCCCCGGCTTCGCACGGGATAAAAAATGGTTATTGTGAGTTATCCCTAAGGCATATACCATCGCGGACTTTTTTGTAGACCTTTTTAAGATGTACAATACTGTAGTACATTATTTTGATCTATCTCCTAGGACTCGGCCAGCGTTTGCAATGTAAGCGCAAGAAATGGGTTTATTTACGACATCACATTAGAAACCTCTAAAATCATCAGTGTTTCTCTACTATATTATACATATAAACATTCCTCTTGAATCACTCTACCTATTTAAAAAAAAACCGGCTAAGAGCGCGTCGGGCCATGCTCAGTGTAGGGTTCCGTAGTTTTCCGTCCGTCACAGTAAGTGTCCCCACTTAAGAGTTAAAATAACACCGCCATGTAGCATATGATATGAGCGTTCCACGTACAGCGACATCTATCGGCAAAGTAAGTAAACTATTGCGCGCGAGCTTAAAATATGGAAGATGATTTTTATGGGATAATTCTTTATTTCGTGAACCGATTTTCACCGTTTTTACTTTATTTGAAAGCACGTCATTTCATTGTGATTTTGTAGAAATTATAGGTACAAAAAACACCTGCTTATACGGTTAAATTACAAACTTAGTTCAGAAATTATTTAGTAATATTGTCTTCGGTTGCCGCGATAGTTATTCATGAACATACATCGTTATCGCGGGAGCAAAAACAAATGTGTTGAAGAATATATAATAACAGACTGTCCGTTTAACATAAACAGAATATTCTGCCTACACGTCTTAGCCTCTAAGAAGTTCTTTATATCTGGCACAATTTTTTTGATAGAAATAATCAATCAAACTTGTCTTGCTCCTTTGCTACGTTCGTTAAATTGCGTAATTTTTGAGTTTAAATTTCGTTTCACAGAAGATTTTTTTAAATGATAATAACGAGTAACGTTGATTTTTGAAGAAAAAAACTGTTCGTGTGTCTAAAATAGTTCTTTATCTACAAGTTCACACAAATCGATCACGAATGAAAAATGTTTTAAATAACAGATGACTGAAGAGGTTGTCGTTAGGATTGCAAGGCTATTTTTTTAAGTATTTACTATATGTATCAAGTCGAGAACGAAGGTTAGATATCAGAAAAATCATCGATAAACTTTGAGCCCTCAGGTGCAAATGTCTCGATTCTACTGTCACTTCTGTTATTTGTCATAATCTTTGACTACTGTCAAATCGTTCTTGCTCCCGCGATAACGACGTATGTTCATGAAATAAAGCAATTAAAAACTGATTTTATCGCGTGTACTGAGCTTAAATTACATTATTATTTATACATAATTATTTAGTAATTTTTTTTCAAAAACTATTCAACCTATCAAGTTCAAAATAATTTTCCTAGAAAGTTTTTATAAAGTTCTACTTTTGAGATTTTTTTTCATATTTTTATAACTTATGGTTCAAAAGTTAGAGGGGGGGGGGGGTGGGATACATTAGGGATCACACGTTAGGGTTGAAATGAAAAAAAAAATCACTCCCCATTTTACGTGTAGGGGAGGTACCCTAATAAAACATTTTTTTCCACTTTTTATTTTACCACTTTGTCGGCGTGATTGATATACATATTAGTACCAAATTCCAGCTTTCTAGTGCTAACGGTCACTGAGATTATCCGCGGACGGACGGACGGACGGACGGGCAGACATGGCGAAACTATAAGGGTTCCTAGTTGACTACGGAACCCTAAAAAACGCTTCAAAATCCGTTGCTTAGATCTAAGCATACATAGGGACAAATAGCGGAAAGCAACTTTGTTTTATACTTTGTAGTGATAGTAATGTCTCTGGCTGATTTACTATTTTGACAGTTGGCCGAGTTGAGGTGACTTAGGTGATGTCCATTTGCAGTTTCATTTCTTGTCACATTGTGCACTGCAATCGTTCACGTTACCCCCACCACACCATGTATAGTAGAGGAATGAAAAGGTTTATCACTTTTCGATCTTAACTCGTAGACATAGAGTTGAAAAGTGATAAACTTTTTCATTCCGCGACTGTACTTCGCACATAGCGAATACGGCGTTCATCTGCAAATTATGTCACACAAATTATTTTTTTGTTCCCTCCCCCGAGTTATATTTGTTCACATTTTGTATTCCTCCCCTGATGTGACGTTCAATTTATTAATGTTATATTAAATGAACTCAACTATTTTAAATGAAATTGACATCAGTAAAATAACAATCCAAAGTTTTCATGCCAGTAGTCACATTACAAGGCATGAAGGGTTCCTTTTCTTAGAAAAAGTGAATTTACGATATTTACAAGTGTTAGGTACGTAACAAAAATTCTCCTCTCCCTGCCCTGCGGTTCACATCTTGTCAAACTTTGTTCACCCCCTCCCGGCCCCTTTAAGGTGTGACGTAATTAATAGATGGCCCCCTAAGAACGACTTTCATAAAATTATAGATTTTTTTCGTGGAAAATATTAAAGAACAAACAACGGCTAATTTTATTAAGTAAAAACTAAACAATCGATAATGTTGTGTTGTTTTGTAGAACTTCTCTTTTCCGTGTGTTTTTAAATTACTTATGCACTTTAAATACATTTGATTTGTACTGAATTAGGTTTAAGTTTTTTCAATGTTCAAAGACTTTTAAAATTAATCGACACTGCCATATGTGCTGTGTTTAATCGTAAAGTTACTTGTTTGCTGTAAAGTTAAAACAATTAGTGGTTGTACTAAAATGCTTATCTTAATAATACTCTGTATACGCTCAAGTTTTACCTACTGTTTAAAATAACACAGACGATTATTAAATAAAAATAACGATATTATGTGTTTCATTGAAATCCTTCCGCGTTTATACCCAAAGCAAAGGTACCTACTACTCTACTGTATATTCAAAAGTTGTGAAATACTTATGGCCTGTTTCACAATCTCCAGTTAAAGCATATCTGTCAGATAAATGTTTGCTGTCCTTTATATGACTGGAGAAAAGGATAGCAATAATTTTAACTGGCAGATAAGTTTATCTGGAGATTGTGAAACAGGCCCTTATTCTACTTACAAAAATTTCGGAAACTTCTAATATTTTACCGAGGGAGCCACGATTCTGTGACAAACAAACGGAAATATTAAAATGGCGGCAAAAAGATGAGAGAAGAAGGCGGCACTCAGATACAAGCAAATTAACCCATACGCACCTGTTGTCGTATATACAGAAGCCAAATATAGACATTTGCTAAAGGTGTTTTCATCAATCAAGAACGAAAGTTAGACGTTCGAAGGCGATTAGATACCGCCCTAGTTCTACTCGTAACCGTAAATATGTCATCTAGCGATCCGCCGACGTTACTACAATGGCTCGGCGGGCAGCTTCCGGGAAACCAAAGATTTTGGACTCCGGGGGGAGTATGGTTGCAAAGCTGAAACTTAAAGGAATTGACGGAAGGGCACCACCAGGAGTGGAGCCTGCGGCTTAATTTGACTCAACATGGGAAATCTCACCAGGCCCGGACACCGGAAGGATTGACAGATTAACAGCTCTTTCTTGATTCGGTGGGTGGTGGTGCATGGCCGTTATTAGTTGGTGGAGCGATTTGTCTGGTTAATTCCGGTAACGAACGAGACTCTAGCCTGCTAAATAGGCGTCGTCATTAAGGTGCGCGCGGCCGTTCGCGGTCACGCAACTCACTGGCGACGCATTAAAATTCTTCTTAGAGGGACCGGCGGTTTCGAGCCGCACGAGATTGAGCAATAACAGGTCTGTGATGCCCTTAGATGTCCTGGGCCGCACGCGCGCTAAACTGAAGGAATCAGCATGTTCTCCTTGGCCTAGAGGCCCGGGCAACCCGTTGAAACTCCTTCGTGCTGGGGATTGGGGTTTGCAATTATCCCCCACAAACGAGGAATTCCTAGTAAGCGCGAGTCATAAGCTCGCGTTGATTAAGTCCCTGCCCTTTGTACATGCCGCCCGTCGCTACTACCGATTGAATGATTTAGTGAGGTCTTCGGACCGACACGCGGTGGCTTCACACAATTTCAAGACAATTTTTTTGATTTATTTCTGTACTTATCTAATAATCATGTTAACATAATTTTTACATTTCATACGTCGATTGCATTGTCGCAGCCGAACAAAAATATAGGTTTACCATATAAAAAGTCAAATGAAATGAAATGAAACTGTGACACCACTTACCACCAATCGGTCCGTATAGCGGCCGCCTTCGCACCATCTGGCCGCGATATGGAGGCCCCAGAAAAGGAGACGGATGATCGCGTCGTACGCTCCCTGCCTAACATAGCCCCAGGTGTAGATGGTATAACGGCAATTATCGTTAAGTGGGCGTGGAAGGCCACGTCGGATGAAATGTGGTTAATGTACAAGAAGTGCATTACTGAAGGAGTCTTCCCGGAAATTTGGAAATCTGGACGTCTCATCGTCCTGCCAAAGGGCAACGGTAAACCTCTTGTGTGAAGTGACCCCAAGGCGTATAGACCAATTACGCTTTTTCTGATTTTAGGAGGTATTGGAACGCGTAATAGTTTCCTGTGCTCCCTGCTTGTACCGTAACATCTCGGACTCCCAGTTTGGATTTACTCGCGGCCGGTCGACAGTGTCAGCGCTGTGCCGGATTAACGATCTTACATTCGCCAGTAAAGCTCTGTACGTACAACTGATCTTTCTGGACATCTCTGGTGCTTTTGACAATGCGTGGTGGCCAATGATTTTACTCAAGGTAAAGCAAGGTGGCGCTCCACCGGACCTTTACCGGATCTTGGCCAGCTACTTTAACAACCGCAGTGTAAGCTTCTATACAGGTAACCAAACGTGCACCAAGGTAAGCACCATGGGATGTCCACAAGGGTCGGTGTTGGGTCCTACGCTGTGGAACATCCTCCTGAATGATCTCCTGCTGCTGCCGAGATCCGAAGGAGTCCACTTGATCGCGTCCGCTGACGACGTGACGATATTGATCGAGGCATCATCCCGCGCGGACATCGAACGCAAAGCCAACGTCATGCTCAATGTCGTTTCCGGCTGGGGATCTCGGAACCGCATGGGATTCTCACCCGAGCCCCACCTCCCACTTATGCTACACCTCTTATGTCTCCTTACAATGCCAGACTAGAGTCAAGCTCAACAGGGTCTTCTTTCCCCGCTGATTCTCCCAAGCCCGTTCCCTTGGCTGTGGTTTCGCTAGATAGTAGATAGGGACATTCCCACCACCTCCTCATGGTCTTTCCTGGCTCACGCCGTACAGACCGAATCGCGGGGCCGTGTTGTGGTACTTGCTGTTTCCGCTCATTTCGCACGGACACGTTGCTTCTGGTCAACCCTACAAATATTTTGTCCCGGCCCTTCTCCCTTTCTGGGCAGGCCACTATCTAGTTGTGCGTCACTCTCCCCTTTTTGGGCTCGACAACACAAAAAATGGTACTTGGCATCGCCTCCGCCGTTGCTGGCTCTTCATTCTTCGTGCTGCCTCCTCTTTGTGTGCCATGAGTGCGCAAACTTGCGCAGCGCTTCGAAATTGTGTTCGCTGTATATTAGGTCTTCGTGAAATACTGGGCCAATTCTTGCTTGTAGCATCTCTTCTCTTTCTTACGCGTACAGCTCACATTCCCAGAAGGCGTGATCCCGGCTCTCGTTGCTCTCACCGCATGGGCATGAGGCGGACTCGCACAGGCCTAGCTTGTGTAGGCGCTGCCTGAAACACCCATGCCCGGTGAGAATCTGGGAAACCACATAGTACGGTTCGACCCAATCCGAACTTAGCCTCACAGCCACGTCCGGGAAGAAGCTGTACAATTCGCGCCCGTCTTCGCTGGCTTCATTTCTTTCGAATCCTCTCAGATTTGGCAGCCGCCTTAGAATACACCCAATCCGAAGACCCCAGACGACCGTACCTCTTAACAATGAGGTCCGTTATCCAAGCCCGCAAAGAAGGGATTCCCAAGCCACCATCTGAAACCGAAGCGTGAAAATACGCCGTTGGTACATCATGAGGCAGTCGAAGCCAAACACGTACCGACTTTCGGATTTGTACTTCGAGCATTCTCAACCTGTCTTCCGTGATCCGGCCGAGAACGAACCCATGCGCGAACCTCGGGATGAGGTGGCCTCTTACCACCTCCAAACGTTGTTGGGGTTTAAGGGGAGCCCTGGTGATGTTGCCCAGGGCCTGCTGTATTGAATGCTCTAACGTCACTGATCCAGACGCCTGAAAGTCAACTCCGAGGTACCTCCAACGTTCAACGCAAGACACTTGCTTAATCCATTTACCACCTATCCTAAAGGACCTCTCGGTTAGGTAATGGTGTTTCTTGCGATGCCCATCAGGGACCATCGAGAGGACGGAACACTTTCGATGGTTCAGAGAAAGACCCATCATCCCTGCCGATCCCATTACACAGTCAAGTGATTCCTGCATTCCCGTCCTAGACCCCGCTAGGAGGACAAGGTCGTCCGCATAAGCCAGAGCGGAAACAGGTTCCCCCTCGAACCTGTAGCCAACCTCGACGGGCAAGGAAGCTAGAATCACGTCCATGACCAAGTTAAACAGTATCGGCGAGAGCGGGTCACCTTGACGAACCCCTTGGCCCACACGAACAGGAAGGCTGGACTTCCCACCCACAGCTAACACAGTCGTAGCTGACCGGTACAATATACTCACAGAAGCGCCTGGGCAGGCCCCTCGCCAACAGCAGATCTAACAGCGCCGAATGCGACACTTGGCCTGTACTCCCCCGGACTCGCAGGGCGCTCCACCTTCGACACAAAGATTGTCCGGCACTGCCTTAGGACCTCAGGAATTTCGCCTCTGTCCATCCATGCGTTGAATAATTCCGCTTTAAACCGGGGAGGAACCCTACGCCACTCCTCCGAACGAATACCGTCCGGCCCTGGCGCCGTCCTTACGTCAATGCGCGCCTCCCTAATCTCGCCATCCGAGAAAGGAAGCCAGAGACGAGAGAAATCACGTGCACCCCCGTACCGCTCAGACTGCTGAAGCCGTCGTAGAGCCTCCGGTGTGGGCCCCGAGGCTTCCGACACTCTTTCAAGGATAGGCCGCCAATATGCTTCCATCTCCTCAACCGAGTGCGAAACACCCCGACACGTGCCATCAATCACCTCCGCTGCCGCACGACCAGGACACTTCCGAAAGAGTTCCTGAACCCTAGCGTACTCCATTTTACGCAATGTCCGTCTCGACCATCGTGCGTTGTCGGTCACAAGACCCTCTCGACGCCGCCCAGGGTTGCTAGACCGAGCTCCCCGCGCCACAGCCCTACCGGCCGCCCTCTGTAAGAGATTGGCCAATACTTCTGCAGCACTGGGCTCCCCATCTCTCACCCTAGAATGATCCTCATAAACCGGTGGAACGACCCGGGGCTCCTCCATCACAAGAACTTTCACTACAGCTGGGGTGTCCTCCTCCTGAACGGAGCACAAATCGGCCAGGTAAGGTACGCTTGTACCGCCGCTTTATACGACTCCTTTCTCCTCTGCCCTTTTATGGCCTCAAAAGTTCTCCCGAAACCCTGGAGAGCTTCGAACAGCTGGACATTCCTACAGCGGCCTAAACGAACCAAAAGGCTGGCTTCCGTTCTTGCCATAAGGGCCACCTCCTCGTCCCTCCACCTTCGCCTCTCATTAGGGGGCGCAGCGTCGAGGTTCGCCTCCAGAGGATGGGCTCTGCGCTTATGCACACCCAAACCTCTGGCATTTGGAAAGAGTCTCCCACACACCGGACTGGCCACTCCGTCTCCCTCCGACTCCGGAGAAACAGCGCCAGAGCGACCGCCCGAACTCGGGTCAAATCGTCCACCTGCCTCCAGTGGGAGAGCAGGGCGATTTATACTATTATTACTCATATTCATAGCGATTTGACTCCACAGCGCTGAGGGGTGTTAACCCGCAGCGCCAGCCGCACTCTGGAATTTTTAAGGCCCCCGCCGATGCGACCAAATGTACTTGGATACCCCCTAAGGGGTACCCCATCGGAGCCACTGTAGTTTCACCTACAGCACCTGCCACCTTCTCCATTGCTCTTGAGTGCCTTGCACCACATCTACGCCCTCGGGATGCACCGTGTTACACACCCCAGCCGCTCTACGAGGACGATTCTCTTTCAAACGGTATGAGCGCCCCCCCCCCCTCCATCGGTTTATGTAGCGGTGCCTCTGGCAGGCTGGAGGTAGGAGTTGATACACCAGGTGTCCCTCTTCACCCTGATGTAGCCATTACTGAGAGGCTTTTATAACGCACAATCCCCCGTAACGTACCCGCCCACCCCCTCGGGTGGTGCCCCGGCATAGTTAGGAAGACTTGTACTACATTTCACTAATCCGCATACTGGCCGAACTAGACCCAATTACCCGGATTCAACCAGCAACGGGAGACCTCTCAGGAGCAACTACGACGGACCTAAGGGACCAGCGCCCGTCGGTCGGCAACGAACCTACCGATCTACCCGATCTAAGTAGGCCCAGCCTGAGTGTCATAGTTACTCCCGCCGTTTACCCGCGCTTGCCTGAATTTCTTCAAGTTGACATTCAGAGCACTGGGCAGAAATCACATTGCGTCAACACCCTCGAGGGCCATCGCAATGATTTGTTTTAATTAGACAGTCGGATTCCCCTTGTCCGTGCCAGTCCTAAGCTGACCGTTGAACGGCGGTCGTACAGAACCGCAACGCACACAACGCACGAGACGCATGCACGAAACGGCCTTACGGCTAGGAAGATCCGCGGAAGGCCGGAACGCGGGTCCGGATTCCGCGCCCCATGCGTGAACACACGACGCTTCGACCAGGCCCGGCACCGGCCGCATCCGCTTCCCGTCCAAACCCGACATGCCCCGGTCCTCAGAGCCAATCCTTATTCCGAAGTTACGGATCCAATTCGCCGACTTCCCTTACCTACATTATTCTATCGACTAGAGGCTCTTCACCTTGGAGACCTGCTGCGGATATGGGTACGAACCGGTGCAAAAGATCCACGTACATCCCTCACCTGAATTTTCAAGGTTCGCAGAGAGTATCCGGACACCACCGCAAATGCGGTGCTCTTCGCGTTCTGAACCATATCTCCCTTCTATAGGATTCCATGGAACTCGAACGCTCAGGCAGAAAAGAAAACTCTTCCCGGACCTCTTGGCGGCGTCTTCAGGCCACATTGGGTTACCCCGTCGAACACTCGTCGTTAAAACGAGGGAACCATTATTGAAACGGTTCCGCTACCGGGTTCCGGGATAGGAACCGGATTCCCTTTCGCTCAAAGGACGTTACTTATCCATCATAGTGATAATGATTTATAAGCACGTCACATCGACATAAGATTTCTCCTTGAGCTTAGGATCGACTGACTCGCGAGCAACTACTGTTCACGCGAAACCCTTCTCCACATCAGTCCTCCAGGGCCTCGCTGGATTATTTGCTACTACCACCAAGATCTGCACCGACGGAGGCTCCAAGCGGGCTCACGCCCAGACCCTTCTGCGCTCTCCGCCACGCACGTCCTACTCGTTACAGCTTAATGATATTAACCCGAGAGCTAACATCTCACATGCCGGTAACGGTGGTGTATAGGCAAAACGCTTCAGCGCCATCCATTTTCAGGGCTGGTTGCTTCGGCAGGTGAGTCGTTGCACACTCCTTAGCGGATTCCGGTTTCCATGGCCACCGTCCTGCTATCATGAGCGACCAACGCCTTTCATGGTGTCCCATGAGCGTTTTTTAGGTGCCTTAACACCACGTTTGGTTCATCCCACAGCGCCAGTTCTGCTTACCAAAATTGGCCCACTTCGCACCATCATCAAAGCTCCGGCTTCATCATTCGAGTAAGCCGGAGTTCTCACCCATTTAAAGTTTGAAAATAGGTTGAAGTCGTTTCGACCCCAATGCCTCTAATCATTCGCTTTACCGAATGAGACTGTTTAAATCAACGCCAGCTATCCTGAGGGAAACTTCGGACGGAACCAGCTACTAGATGGTTCGATTAGTCTTTCGCCCTTATACCCAGTTCCGAGGATCGATTTGCACGTCAGAATCGCTACGGTCCTCCATCAGGGTTTCCCCTGACTTCGACCTGACCAGGCATAGTTCACCATCTTTCGGATCCCAGCATCTGCGCTCAGAGCGCGCCTACATTCACTGATTGGAAACGAGACGCTTCGGGAGTGCCAGAACGGAGACGTACCCCGCTCCATCCTCCCTGAGCGCGCGTCAAGCGCACGCCTTCACTTTCGTTGCGCCTTTCAGTTTAAAAATAATCTCAATGACTCGCACACATGCTAGACTCCTTGGTCCGTGTTTCAAGACGGGTCCTGCGAGTGCCCGAAACTGAATCATCGCCGACTGAGACGCGCACAGTCCGAGACACACGGCTGCGACAACAATTCCGAAGCACAAAAGTCCGCACACGGGCTGAACTCCTGAATACGTCAGATGATTTGCGTCGGGTCGGACGCGTATGAACGCCTGCGCGTTTTGTCTTAATACCGTCAGACAGCCGGTCGGCAGAACCGATACGGTCGGATCGCCACGAGGGCGAATGGGCTCCCCATACGGCGCTTAGATCGACATCTAACGGGTCGCGATGTATTACTAAGGGAGAAGTGCACGCCGTCCGCGAATGTCGACATACGCGACCCGTGTCACGCGTGTACACACGTAAAATCGGGAGCGCGTAAGTACACCGCGGAATGACGATGAATCTCCCCGTTCGTTCATTCGAGTTTCGCAGGTTTACCCCTGAACGGTTTCACGTACTCTTGAACTCTCTCTTCAAAGTTCTTTTCAACTTTCCCTCACGGTACTTGTTCGCTATCGGTCTCGCGGTAATTTTTAGCCTTAGATGGAGTTTACCACCCACTTAGGGCTGCACTCTCAAGCAACCCGACTCTGAGGAGTGTCCCTCTTGCCGCCACCCTACGTCGCTACGGGCCTGGCACCCTCTATGGGAAAACGGCCCCGTTCAAGACGAACTTGGAAAGTAGTCGCGACGACGAGAAAGCGGAACCTCCCGAACACCACATCTCCCGCGACCAGTGACGATCGCGGGATTCAGTGCTGGGCTATTTCCTGTTCTTTTCCTCCGCTTACTAATATGCTTAAATTCGGCGGGTGATCCTCCCTGATCTGAGGCCAACGATAATAATTGGAGGCAGACACGATATCCGGTCAGCGCTACGACGACGACAACGCGCGGTGCGCGTTGACGGCGTCGATGCGCTCTTCGGACGTCGAGTCCGCCTACTGGACATATTAAGCGTGTGTTTGATATGCGATTCAGTCTCAACTAACACGTGTTATACACGACGTTCACACCTTATAATATCAAAATTAATATCACACAGTGTGTACGCGCGCACGGTAGATGTGACATTATTATCACATCACACGTTACGTCGCTATATATGTATATTATATTTAAAAGGACGCCCGATGAAACTCAATTCACCAAACGAATCTTCAAAAGCGTGTGTGTATATACGCGTAATGTGGTAAAAATATGTTTATTTATGCAGCCGGCCCTCAGACAGGAATGGTCCTGGATGTGTCTCCACGGACCGCAATGTGCGTTCGAAATGTCGATGTTCAAATGTGTCCTGCTGTTCACACTATGACGCGCAGTTAACTGCGTTCTTCATCGACCCGCGAGCTAAGTGATCCACCGTCCAGGGTAATAGTTTAGCTATTACGCTGTAACAACAATTTTGGCATCAATAATATAATAAAAAGAAAAATTTCGAAAAATTATATTAACCGCATGTTTTATCATAGCGCATATATCGGTGATCGTATTACACACAGTTAACGTTCGCGCGAATTCAAATACACACACTTGTCTATATATATGGAGCGATACGCTGTTGCGGCGCGGATCTATGCCGGTCGAAGCTACTCTCCAAATAGTGTAGTGCGCGTCTGAACTGCTTAAAATATACGCGACGCGAGAATATATTATTCTCTCCCGTGTGACGACAACAGATGTGTGCGTATTAGAGTTTTTGGTAACGGATTATTTTTTAAACATACATACGATACGTACGTACATTGTAAACGTTAATGATCCTTCCGCAGGTTCCCCTACGGAAACCTTGTTACGACTTTTACTTCCTCTAAATGATCAAGTTTGGTCAACTTCCCAGCAACGCCGACGGCCGTGAAGCCACCGCCTGTCGGTCCGAAGACCTCACTAAATCATTCAATCAGTAGTAGCGACGGGCGGTATGTACAAAGGGCAGGGACGTAATCAACGCGAGCTTATGACTCGCGCTTACTAGGAATTCCTCGTTTATGGGGGATAATTGCAAACCCCAATCCCCAGCACGAAGGAGTTTCAACGGGTTGCCCGGGTCTCTAGGCCAAGGAAAACATGCTGATTCCTTCAGTGTGGCGCGCGTGCGGCCCAGGACATCTAAGGGCATCACAGACCTGTTATTGCTCAATCTCGTGCGGCTAGAAACCGCCGGTCCCTCTAAGAAGAATTTTAATACGTCGGCAGTGAGTTACGCGACCGCGAACGCCTATTTAGCAGGCTAGAGTCTCGTTCGTTACCGGAATTAACCAGACATATCGCTCCACCAACTAAGAACGGCCATGCACCACCACCCACCGAATCAAGAAAGAGCTGTTAATCTGTCAATCCTTCCGGTGTCCGGGCCTGGTGAGATTTCCCGTGTTGAGTCAAATTAAGTCGCAGGCTCCACTCCTGGTGGTGCCCTTCCATCAATTCCTTTTAAGTTTCAGCTTTGCAACCATACTCCCCGCGAGTCCAAAATCTTTGGTTTCCCGGAAGCTGCCCGCCGAGCCATTGTAGTAACGTCGGCGGATCGCTAGATGACATATTTACAGTTACAACTAGGGCGGTATCTAATCGCCTTCGAACCTCTAACTTTCGTTCTTGATTGATAGAAACACCTTTGGCAAATGCTTTCGCTGGTGTTCGTCTTGCGACGATTGAAGAATTTCACCTCTAACGTCGCAATACGAATGCCCCCAGTTATCCCTATTAATTATTACCTCGGAGTTATGAAAACCAACAAAATAGAACCGAGATCATATTCTATTATTCCATGCACGAAATATTCAAGCAGCATTTTGAGCACGCTTTGAGCACTCTAATTTGTTAAACTGTATTTGGCAAGATTTTTAAATCATTATAGGCTTACGTGTACCTACTTCCTGGGTTAAATCGAAATTTCCCCACACCTATTTATTGGTGACTGTGGACAACTTTTATACAAGCAAGTCTACAAGAGACCACGTGTCTTCCATTCTTCCTAACAGATGTACCAGACAGTTATTTTACCCATGAACCATGCTTTAGCGATTGAAACAATTTTCTTATTCTATTTTTCGTATCCGAGGTACGAGGACAGAGGAACGACATTTGAACTTCGTTTAATAAATCGATATATAATCGTTCAATTCGATATAATCGTTCAATATCGTGACCGATGTCAAAATAATTTTGACTGTGCAAACGTTGGCGTCGTCTGTTAAAGGAGTAAATCAGCCAATAAGATGGCAGTTTTTTAAACTGTATCCATGTAGATGTACATAGCCTGTGGAGCGACAGTTACAAAACGATGCATGGACATTACATGACGTCTCAAGGGACGACGCCATATCATGATACAGGTCGATGCAAGCCATCTGAGATGATACAATGTCATCTCCCAGAATGATAGACATGAGTACTCCGACATTGGCAACATTGTATCATGTCCAGGACGACACAAAGTTGTCTTACAGGACGATGCATATCGCATCACGGGACGATGCAAGTCGTGTCCAGGGTAGTGTAGTCTTACAGGCTGGCACAATGTCGTCGCAAGGGACGACGCAATGTCGTCACAAGAGACGACGCAATGTCGTCTCACAGGACAACGCAAATATGAGACATTTTCAAATGGTGTCTTATGAGAGTTGTTTTAAGGAACTTTTAATTGGTGTCACATGAGCGTTACTGCTATGAGACAAGTTCAATAGGTGTCACATGTCCGTTGCTTCTATAAGACGCTTTCAATGGGTGTTATATGAGTGTTGCTTCTATAAGACGCTTTCAATGGGTGTCACATGGGCGTTGCTTCTATAAAACGGTTTTAATAAGTGTCACATGAGCGTTGCTTCTATAAGACGCTTTCCATGGGTGTCACATGAGCGTTGCTTCTATAAGACGCTTTCAATGGGTGTCACGCGAGCGTTTCTTCTATAAGGCGCTTTCAATAGATGTCACATAGGAGTGGCTTTAAGCAACTATTAATGGGTGTCACAGGAGCGTTGCTTCTAGAAGACACCTTGAATTGGGTGTCACATGGGAGTCGTTTCTAAAAGTACTTTCAATGCACAGATAAGGTAATTTTAGATTAGTCTATAAGGCGACTAGGTAAAATTTATTGGTAATACGTTTTTAAAGTAGGCATATACATATTGCATTATTGTTATAAATTTAGTAAACAGTAAATACCTCAATCAACAACAACAAATTACGGTACGGTACGGTACAGTACCGTTTACTTGTAGTACACATGTCCCATCACTACGCAACCACGTGATAGCGTGGTGATAGCGCGCGGTCCTTGAATCGACCAATCGCAGCGCCGCTATCACCCACCCGCCCCTCACGTCTTCCGCAAGATTTGGTGACTCGCGGCGCGAACAAAATGAGCAACATTATTACTCTATAGGAGGTTCTCTGTGAGCGGTAAGCACTAAACAATAGTTCCAAATATCTCCGGGTGGCGCTAGGTATAATGCGTAAGCCTATAATGATTTAAAAATCTTGCCAAATACAGTTTAACAAATTAGAGTGCTCAAAGCGGGCTCAAAATGCTGCTTGAATATTTCGTGCATGGAATAATAGAATATGATCTCGGTTCTATTTTGTTGGTTTTCATAACTCCGAGGTAATAATTAATAGGGATAACTGGGGGCATTCGTATTGCGACGTTAGAGGTGAAATTCTTCGATCGTCGCAAGACGAACACCAGCGAAAGCATTTGCCAAAGGTGTTTTCATCAATCAAGAACGAAAGTTAGAGGTTCGAAGGCGATTAGATACCGCCCTAGTTGTAACCGTAAATATGTCATCTAGCGATCCGCCGACGTTACTACAATGGCTCGGCGGGCAGCTTCCGGGAAACCAAAGATTTTGGACTCGGGGGGAGTATGGTTGCAAAGCTGAAACTTAAAGGAATTGATGGAAGGGCACCACCAGGAGTGGAGCCTGCGGCTTAATTTTACTCAACACGGGAAATCTCACCAGGCCCGGACACCGGAAGGATTGACAGATTAACAGCTCTTTCTTGATTCAGTGGGTGGTGGTGCATGGCCGTTCTTAGTTGGTGGAGCGATTTGTCTGGTTAATTCCGGTAACGAACGAGACTCTAGCCTGCTAAATAGGCGTTCGCGGTCGCGCAACTCACTGGCGACGTATTAAAATTATTCTTAGAGGGACCGGCGGTTTCTAGCCGCACGAGATTGAGCAATAACAGGTCTGTGATGCCCTTAGATGTCCTGGGCCGCACGCGCGCTACACTGAAGGAATCAGCATGTCCTCCTTGGCATAGAGGCCCGGGCAACCCGTTGAAACTCCTTCGTGCTGGGGATTGGGGTTTGCAATTATCCCCCATAAACGAGGAATTCCTAGTAAGCGCGAGTCATAAGCTCGCGTTGATTACGTCCCTGCCCTTTGTACATACCGCCCGTCGCTACTACTGATTGAATGATTTAGTGAGGTCTTCGGACCGACACGCGGTGGCTTCACGGCCGTCGGCGTTGCTGGGAACTTGACCAAACTTGATCATTTAGAGGAAGTAAAAGTCGTAACAAGGTTTCCGTAGGGGAACCTGCGGAAGGATCATTAACGTTTACAATGTACGTACGTATCGTATGTATGTTTAAAAAAATAATCCGTTACCAAAAACTCTAATACGTACACATCTGTTGTCGTCACACAGGAGAGAATAATATATTCTCGCGTCGCGTATTTTTTAAGCAGTTCAGACGCGCACTACACTATTTGGAGAGTAGCTTCGACCGGCATAGATCCGCGCCGCAACAGCGTATCGCTCCATATATATAGACAAGTGTGTGTATTTGAATTCGCGCGATCGTCAACTGTGTGTAATACGATCACCGATATATGCGCTATGATAAAACATGCGGTTAATATGAATTTTCGAAATTTTTCTTTTTATTATATTATTGATGCCAAAAATTGTTGTTACAGCGTAATAGCTAAACTATAACCCTGGACGGTGGATCACTTGGCTCGCGGGTCGATGAAGAACGCAGTTAACTGCGCGTCATAGTGTGAACAGCAGGACACATTTGAACATCGACATTTCGAACGCACATTGCGGTCCGTGGAGACACATCCAGGACCATTCCTGTCTGAGGGCCGGCTGCATAAACAAACATATTATTGCCACATTGCGCGTATATACACACACGCTTTTGAAGATTCGTTTGGTGAATTGAGTTTCATCGGGCGTCCTTTTAAATATACATATATAGCGGTATACATATATAGCGACGTAACGTGTGATGTGATAATAATGTCACATCTAACGTGCGCGCGTACACACTGTGTGATATTAATTTTGATATTATAAGGTGTGAACGTCGTGTATAACACGTGTTAGTTAAGACTGAATCGCATATCAAACACACGCTTAATATGTCCAGTAGGCGGACTCGACGTCCGAAGAGCGCATCGACGCCGTCAACGCGCACCGCGCGTTGTCGTCGTCGTAGCGCTGACCGGATATCGTGTCTGCCTCCAATTATTATCGTTGACCTCAGATCAGGGAGGATCACCCGCCGAATTTAAGCACATTAGTAAGCGGAGGAAAAGAACAGGAAATAGCCCAGCACTGAATCCCGCGATCGTCACTGGTCGCGGGAGATGTGGTGTTCGGGAGGTTCCGCTTTCTCGTCGTCGCGACTACTGTCCAAGTTCGTCTTGAACGGGGCCGTTTTCCCATAGAGGGTGCCAGGCCCGTAGCGACGTAGGGTGGCGGCAAGAGGGACACTCCTCAGAGTCGGGTTGCTTGAGAGTGCAGCCCTAAGTAGGTGGTAAACTCCATCTAAGGCTGAAAATTACCGCGAGACCGATAGCGAACAAGTACCGTGAGGGAAAGCTGAAAAGAACTTTGAAGAGAGAGTTCAAGAGTACGTGAAACCGTTCAGGGGTAAACCTGCGAAACTCGAATGAACGAACGGGGAGATTCATCGTCATTCCGCGGTGTACTTACGCGCGCGCTCTGAGCACAGATGCTGGGATCCGAAAGATGGTGAACTATGCCTGGTCAGGTCGAAGTCAGGGGAAACCCTGATGGAGGACCGTAGCGATTCTGACGTGCAAATCGATTGTCGGAACTGGGTATAGGGGCGAAAGACTAATCGAACCATCTAGTAGCTGGTTCCGTCCGAAGTTTCCCTCAGGATAGCTGGCGTCGATTTAAACAGTCTCATCCGGTAAAGCGAATGATTAGAGGCATTGGGGTCGAAACGACCTCAACCTATTTTCAAACTTTAAATGGGTGAGAACTCCGGCTTACTCGAATGATGAAGCCGGAGTTTTGATGATGGTGCGAAGTGGGCCAATTTTGGTAAGCAGAACTGGTGCTGTGGGATGAACCAAACGTGGTATTAAGGCACCTAAAAAACGCTCATGGGACACCATGAAAGGCGTTGGTCGCTCATGATAGCAGGACGGTGGCCATGGAAATCGGAATCCGCTAAGGAGTGTGCAACGACTCACCTGCCGAAGCAACCAGCCCTGAAAATGGATGGCGCTGAAGCGTTTTGCCTATACACCACCGATACCGGCATGTGAGATGTTAGCTCTCGGGTTAATATCACCCATCAAAAACATAACGCTCCCTGAAAAACATAACGTCATTAAGCGAAAAACGTGTTATTTGGCAAAAGGGTTTCAAAGTTTTTGAAATATGAAGTCGTGTTTAATTTTCGTGTTTTTAATGAAAACGGTTTTTTATTGATAGTTTGTTTTAGAATTGCGTCTAGCCGTGTTGGCTATAATAAAAAGTTGAGATATAGAGGTTTAGTTTTCCTTAAAATTAAGTTTCAAGAAATTTTTAATGTCATTATTCCATTTATTTTTGCTTAGTGTCACATGAGGTCCGTATAACTTAGGCTCCATTTCTGGAATAATGACACATTAGACGAACATTTATACGAAAACTTCGTTTTATTGAAAGGAAAATCAGAAATGAAACAATTTTTTATCAATGTTAATCAAAATCTATTAAATTAAATGACTTCTAGTAATACAATATTAATAATTTTGTATATTTTTATCAAATGAGTTCTTTTTAAGTACTCTATTAGCTTTATGGCCAATATTCATACAAAGATATCTTAAAAGTAAAACAACAAAAATGACTTTCAGTCTTCGAAAATAAAACAGTAATTATTAATTACTTATCACAAATCGTATAACACATCCTATTACTTATAAAATCATTCCTAAAATCACCTCAACCTAGTCTTGTTTTTCCAAAAAGTGCCTAGTATTTAGTTTTCTTTTTAATAACAGTAATTAACAAAAATAACTTTCAGTCTTAAAAAAACAGAGAAAATATTTAATACTACTCGTACTAAAATAACTATTATTATATCACTTTACACATATTATTAGTTATAAGCATACGTCGCACAAAAGCGGGCAGTTTGGTGGCATTTCCGTAATAATTCAAAAATCAAAGCCAATTATTGCTAAATTAATGTTTTAATAAAGTTTTGATGCCTACCACATAGTGCACAGATTATAAAAAAGAGGAATTTTAGGAATTCACGTTAACCTCTAGTATGGAGTGCCACCAAAATGCCCGCTTTTGTGCGACGTATGGTTATAAGTACTTCTAAAATCACATAAGTTACCATTTCAGTCTTGCTCACATGCTAGCTTCTACAATATAAATTACTATTTTGTACTATTTAATAGCATAGGAACATTATATTTATTAAGAGATCGATAAAAAGTAGAGTAGCAAATATCATAAAAAATAATCAAAAATGGGCTTCAATTATCACAGTAAGCTTTTAAAGCTAGAGAATATGGTTATAATAAGACGACCCATAGTACGAAGGAATAACATGTTTTTGTAACAGTTCCTTGAGGTCTTTTTTTTTCCTCTCTGACAAAACTAATCTCGACGAATACAGTTTCAGCAATTGGGGTCGAGCTGTGGTTCTCTGCAGCTTAACTTCCTTAAATCGTTCTTGATCGTATGAAGTCTTGTATGTCACTTTGACTTTGTTGGGGGTTTCCGGCATTTTTTCTACATGCAGTACTTTAATATCACCGGTTTTGACTAATTCCCCTTCTGTGTTTTTATTTAACTTATATTCAGTTAACTTCTTAATGTTATAAAACTCAGAATGGGACATTTCATTGATACAGTACTTTTGACCATTTTTCTTTGCTTCTTTTATTGCGTGTATGTACTGGTCTGGGACAAAAATTGGCCCCGATTTAAGCATTTTTTTAATTTGTCTTTCGATCGTCGAATGAACAGAATCGTTTTCGTTTTGAGTATGTCCTTTAATAAGAAATTTGTGAGTTATGGATAGAATGTTTGGAAAGTGCTTCAGAGCATAAATATACATTGAAAACACGAACTGATTTTTTTGTTGACCGCAACAGTTATCGGAGTAAAATGTTATGTTTATGTCGTTTGAAGTAGATCTGGATTTCTTTTCTATAAATTTAAACACACAGGTACCGATTTCATTTGCACCTCGCTCTCCTTCGACTTCTGTCCAAAAATAACATTCTGTGTTGTCCTTCTTAAGCTCACAAATTGTAAAGTTAAGACAGTTTAATTTGGATTTATAATAAAAAGTTGAGACATCACCTTTTAGAACTGGTAATACCGCCTGTAAATCATAGCACGCTACTATGTGGGTCTCATTTATGAAGGATTTGTCTTTGATCTTTTCGTCTCGAGCTAAGTTTTTTTCTTTTAGATGTGTTCTGTACGATTCTTCCGATTTCTCCTTTTCTCTAACTGTTGAGTTCTCGTAGGCGACGCAATCCTCACACTGGTCCTTTTTCGGCTTGAAGAAACTGATATTAAATTCGTTATTAAACAAATTCCTATACGTGTGTAGTTTGACGTAGTCGAGTCCTTTCATGATACAGTCATTCTCGTAATCCCTGTGCAGGTCTGTTACCGTTTTCCCTCCGTCAATATATTCACGATCTACGTACTCTCGGTCAGTTCTTTGACGCAAAAAATGGCTCTCAATTCTCGGAATACTGTTGATGTGCCTTTTTACTTCATCCAGCAAGTCATCAGAAATTTTTGTACCGTGATTTTCGTGTTTCCCGCGTAAGTCAGGCTCAATAATGCCGGAAACGTTAAGTTTTGAAATAACTGTGCGTATGGGTCTGTCATTAATACCTAAAGTAGACTTAAAGTATGTCTTGCAAACTCTTATTTTTTCATTATTTACAGTTAAGTAAAAGGCATGTTTGTTTCTTCTATTACTGTCAACCTTTTTGTATTGATATTTGGGTCTTACTTCAGTCATATGCCTCGCTATAAACTCTCTTTGCAATGCCAATGAGCCCATATTCCAGTAACTTTTAAAAATTTCAGTCCGATCTTGCTCAGTAATTTTTTCAGGACATTTCAAGATACATTTATCTCCACATGGGTCACCAATTTTTCTCTCAGGGACTACATTTTTATTTTTAAAAGTTGTGTATTCCAAACCCATATTTCGCCTAGTCTGTGCTATTTCCTTTTTACTGCCGCGTTTACGTTTACGCCTTGTCTTTGGAGCATCGCCGTCGGAGTCATTAAGGCCAAAATTCACAGTAGATTCAGCAAGGACTCTATGCGACAAACCATCGTTAAGACTGTTTCTAGCAATAGCAGCTAAAGACAATGGATTGTTTGTCTCAGGTGGAACAACAGTACTTCCAGTTTGGCCACAAATTTCGTTTATAGCATCGGCATGTAAAGAGGATAAATGCTCGCTTGCTGTCCGATTTTCGGATAAAGCTTCACCTTGATCATCGTGTGTGGTACAGTTCGGTAAGTGATTTTCTGTAATATTATTTTCCTCGATAATGTCTGATGTAAATTCGGGGTGTGTAAAAGATGATACTGGCACTTCTAATTCATCTTCTTCCTCAGATGTAGAACTGTAAGGGCAAAGAACAGGTAATTGAATCACTAAACTTGAACTTGACAGAGATTCGTTTTGTGTATTTTGTGCATCAATGCGTTTCTTTTTTGTCGGTGGAGTTTCGTCAGAGACATCTGATTCCGTGCCTGAAGAGTCCGATGACGAGGAATCACTCGACGATGATGAAGAACTACTAGAATCAGACGATGATGACGAACTGCTAGAATCAGACTTTGATGATACACTACGAGCACGAAGTAGTGGTCTTTCTTTAATAAACGATTGTTTTTGAAAACTGTCGGGCTCTGAGTCGGATATTTCTTCATCGGAAGGAGGTACAAATTCTTGGTCATCGTCGGAGGCAGGAGAGAAATCTTTTTCAGACTGGTCGTCACTGCCGGAAGAACATGAAACTCTTCTATAACGCAATGAATACATACTAGTAGCAATTGCATCATTGGAATTTTCACTACATGAAATATTTTGGTATTCTTGTGCAGTACAGGCAAATAGGTAATCAGTGGGTGCTGGTGCGTGCATATTATATGAAGGATGCTTTGAGTTGTACGAAGCAGTGGTGGTCACTTGAGGCGAGCATGCATGTGAAGAATTTGCGAATAGGTGATCTGTTGATGCAGGTTTATCAATACTATATACCGGATCCTTTTCTGGTATTGGTGATGATTTTAATTGGCCGATATTTGAATTTTGTGTTTTATTTTCTTGGATTGTGTTCATTTTATTAATAATTGTTTTAAATTTTTGAAGTCTTGGATTACGCGGAGCCATTTTTTACTGTAACAAACAAATAAATATAATCGTAATCATTATAAATAATGAGTATTGTAATGTATGTGCAAAACCCCCACTGATATAATTATTAAAATTAAAATAAAATAAGAAGGCAATTTCATAATCTAATTTCAAAATAAATATCCAATTCTTATTATACGTACGAGTATCAAGTCCGCTTAGTTTCGATTACTTAAGAAAATTTATAGAAAAAACCTGTACCTATAGTTTTTAATTAAAGTATATTCTTTATATAATCCAGAGGTAAAATGTCATTTCATGTAATGTGTCTAACTAGTAATTAACCTGTGATTGATATATAATTGATTTGTTCACTTATAGTGACATAAAACAAAAAGTGACATTAATTATTTAGACAGTTTTAAGCCACGTATATACGTCGTAATGGCTTTAAGAGAAATACGACTTTATTTACTTTACTACTAAGAGTGTAGTTATAGTAACTTAAAGTGCGAAATAGTCACTAAACAGATTATGACGGTTGACCTAAGTCAAGTCCTTTCAACTGGTTAATACCATAATGTCATTAAAAGTAAAAATACAGTATGTCTTTATTCTTTGCTTGCATTAAGCCTAATAGATTAAAGCAACAACGTCATTACAGATAAACTGACACTTTACTTATTTCAAAACGTTTAAAAGAGTTAAAATAAAAGTGTCATTAAAGCGAAAAGTACACTATTGCTTTATTTTGAGTAAGGATATTACACCATATTAGAAGTTGATAGTGACATTTTATGGATAGATACAATATTCCATTAGAAAATTGTCGTACTTACCATTTGTTCTCACGGAACACCGTCACTAAGCGAAAAATGACGTTGTTCTTCACGGAATCGACTGTATTTTGATCTGCGTCCCGGTCACTAGTGCGATGCCGCCATTGTTCCAGTAAGGCACGCGCCTATCCCCACTTTTTGCCATAACGACACTAGCGCTCCCAGTCGCATCTAAGAGAACTAGAGCGATAGGTGTCTTCGTATCGGGTGCGTTACTATTACGCGAACTAGATGGCGTTGCTAACTCAAAAACTCAATATTTCGCTTAATGACGTTGTGTTTTTCAGGGAGCGATTATTAAATGTGAAAGGCTGCCAAGTTCGATACTATGGGAATGCTCCGCCTATAAAAGAAGTGAGATCTGAATAAGTACCAAGTTCCATAAAAATACCTCAAATCATAAATAGTTATAGGAATGCACACTTGATTTCCAGCAGTTTTTAAGGTACATTTTGAATAAGTATCGCGTTACATAGAAATACCTAAAATTATAATAGTCAGAGAAACGCACACCGGTTTTTTTAGCAGTTTCCTGATAACATTTATTATTTTCAGTACTTTTTAATGATGTTACTTGGCAAGTTTTCACACACCACACACCTTTTCAATGCAATGAATCGTCACCTTTGGACTGCAAAGTGTCAAGTATATAATTTTCTATTAAAACTTGCCAAGTTACATCATTAAAAAGTACTGAAAATAATAAATGTTATCAGGAAACTGCTAAAAAAACCGGTGTGCGTTTCTCTGACTATTATAATTTTAGGTATTTCTATGTAACGCGATACTTATTCAAAATGTACCTTAAAAACTGCTGGAAATCAAGTGTGCATTCCTATAACTATTTATGATTTGAGGTATTTTTATGGAACTTGGTACTTATTCAGATCTCACTTCTTTTATAGGCGAAGCATTCCCATAGTATCGAACTTGGCAGCCTTTCACATTTATGTTTTTGATGGGATTTCATTTATTTTTGTTAGGTGTAGGTTCTTTATTATTTTTTTATCACTTTTGCTTTAGGAAATGTCTCATTCCACTTAGGTATGTACTTTATACTATACCCTTTATACTAAGCGTCTAATTCTATTTTACTATTTATTTATAGGTGATTTTTACAAATAAACTGGCTCCCTACACCTATAAAATGTACCTACTTACATATAATTACGTACATCAATAACGTACTTTATTCGCTGTAAGTACGCTACCTACATAGATAATTAATAACTTGGTAATACCTACCTACCAGTAGGTATTATAATTGGTGGCCTATTATGTAGCCCTAGAAGTGCACCATCCCATCTCATCCCGTGGCGTATCGTAGGGTGAGATGGGCAGTAGTATATATAATTCCATCTTAGAGTATATATGATTTCCATGTTCTTGAATCTGCGATTTTATTAGTTGTAAAATTAGAAATTATTTAGACTATGCGAGAAAAAATAGTCTTTTCATTTTTGTTTGACTGATTTAGCGCACCTAGTGTACCTAGCAGTGTTGGCCGAACGTTAGAGTGATTGAAAATTAAAAATTGAAGATTGAAACACGTTAGTTAAAATTGAACACTAATAGTTTAGTGCAAATTGATTTCAATTAGAATTAAAATTAATTGTAACTAACGTGTTAATCCTTTGCGAATAACTAATAATTGAAGATATTTAATTTTTTGTCTTTCTCAAAAATTTAAACATTAATTTAATTTTTAGTGTAGATTGAATTGGTAATTGACATTAATAATTTACCTAACTAAACGCGAATTTAGGTTAAGCTACGAGGTTTTGATTACTTTTACTTTTACTTTTACTTTTACCTTGACCTTGACTTTCACTTTTACTTTCACTTTCTTTAACTTTCACTTTTACTTTCACTTTCACTTTGACTTTTACTTTGACTTTCACTTTCAATTTGACTTTCACTTCCACTTTGACTTTCACTTTCACTTTGACATTCACTTTGACTTTCACTTTGACTTTCACTTTGACTTTCACTTTGACTTTGACTTTCACTTTCACTTTGACTTTCACTTTGACTTTCACTTTTACTTTTACCTTTGACTTTCACTTTGACTTTGACTTTGACTTTCACTTTAACTTTAACTTTCACTTTGACTTTGAATTTGACTTTGACTTTGACTTTCACACAAAGAAAGTAAAAGTAAAAAGAAGCTCCAGATTTTGATACCGGTACCATCTGCTCATCAGTACAAGTCAAATGAGCCCAAACAGCATGAGTCTATGATGCGCCAAACCCGAGATCCAGTAGGGATCCCCAGGGTCCAGCATGAGCTCCAGATTTTGATACCGGTACCATCTGCTCATCTGTACAAGTCGAAAGAGCCCAAACAGCAAGAGTCTATGATGCGCCAAAAACGAGATCCAGTAGGGATCCCCAGGGTCCAGCATGAGCTCCAGATTTTGATACCGGTACCATCTGCTCATCAGTACAAGTCGAATGAGCCCAAACAGCATGAGTCTATGATGCGCCAAACCCGAGATCCAGTAGGGATCCCCAGGGTCCAGCATGAGCTCCAGATTTTGATACCGGTACCATCTGCTCATCAGTACAAGTCGAATGAGCCCAAACAGCATGAATCTATGATGCGCCAAACCAGAGATCCAGTAGGTAGCCCTAGGGTCCAGCATGAGCTCCATCTTGTGATATTGGTCCCGACTTCCGAACCCGAGATGCAGTTTTAAAATTAATTATTAGTGTAAGACAAGGATTAATTTAGTTACACTAACGTTAATCTAATTAACTGTAATTCTTATTAAATTTTCGAGACGTTAGTGTAATTAATAGGTTAATTCTAATTGACGGTTAGTGTAATTGACGACGTCACAAAATCAATGCGAACTAACGTTAGTAAAAATGGATGTTGGTGTAATTGATTAGTTACGGAATTAATCTTCAATCTTATTGATCAATTTTCAATTCTAATTGAAATTATCTGCCAACACTGGTACCTAGTGACCTGCTTTGCACTTCGTAAATCGTGGGTTCGGTTCCCGCAACAGACACACACAGAGTGGTGAACAATTTTATTGTTCTTGTCTTTAAGACAAACATGTATTGTCTTAAATTGGTATGTATCTAAATTTAAATAAGTCTTATCTCATTTCCACTCCATACCTACTTATAGTAGAACAAAATTACACATTCGTTGTTTTCGAAACTGACTCACACTTGGCCGTTTTCAGATTTTTACTTTATTTCGACCTAAAGACAAACCTTCGAGCCAAATTTCAGTTCGGTACGACCATTGGAAGATATACCCATTTAGTTCATTATGACTTCATAGTAGAACAAAGTTACACCTTCGCTATTTTTAAAACTGACTCACACTTGGCCGTTTTCAGATTTTTCCCTTTACTTTGACCTTAAGACCTATCTCCATGCCAAATTTCAAGTCAGTACGACCATTGGAAGTGGTCTAGGTTTTTGATGAGTCAGTGAATCAGTGAGTGAGTCAGTGAGTGAGTGTATAGTAAAAATAGCGATTTTCTGACGTCAATATCTCAAGAACTGCTATAGGTAGAATAATGAAATTTTGTATTCTAGACAATTAAGGGGATGTCAACAGACACTCGAAATTTCATATGCGTAGATAAAATATGTTTTGAGTTATAGGGTGGTCGAAATTGGCCCGAAATGGTTCGTGTAATATAACCCCCGGCCGGTGTGTCGCTTTTTTTTTGCTCGAACTTGGCGGACACACTGCCGTGTGTCTAGATTAAGCTGTAACGAGTAGGACGTGCGTGGCGGAGAGCGCAGAAGGGTCTGGGCGTGAGCCCGCTTGGAGCCTCCGTCGGTGCAGATCTTGGTGGTAGTAGCAAATACTCCAGCGAGGCCCTGGAGGACTGACGTGGAGAAGGGTTTCGCGTGAACAGTAGTTGCTCGCGAGTCGGTCGATCCTAAGCTCAAGGAGAAATCTTATGTCGATGTGACGTGCTTATAAATCATTATCACTATTATGGATAAATAACGTCCTTTGAGCGAGAGGGAATCCGGTTCCTATTCCGGAACCCGGTAGCGGAACCGTTTAATCGTGTAATCGTTCCCTCGTTTCAATGACGAGTGGTTCGACGGGGTAACCCAAAATGGCCTGAAGACGCCGCCGAGAGGTCCGGGAAGAGTTTTCTTTTCTGCCTGAGCGTTCGAGTTCCATGGAATCCTATAGAAGGAAGATATGGTTCGGAACGCGAAGAGCACCGCATTTGCGGCGGTGTCCGGATACTCTCTGCGGACCTTGAAAATTCAGGTGAGGGATGTACGTGGATCTTTCGCACCGGTTCGTACCCATATCCGCAGCAGGTCTCCAAGGTGAAGAGCCTCTAGTCGATAGAATAATGTAGGTAAGGGAAGTCGGCAAATTAGACCCGTAACTTCGGAATAAGGATTGGCTCTGAGGACCGGGGCGTGTCGGGTTTGGACGGGAAGCGGATGCGGCCGGTGCCGGGCCTGGTCGAAGCGTCGTGTGTTCACGCATGCGGCGCGGAATCCGGACCCGCGTTCCGGCCTTCCGCGGATCTTCCTAGCCGTAAGGCCGTTTCGTGCATGCGTCTCGTGCGTTGTGTGCGTTGCGGTTCTGTACGACCGCCGTTCAACGGTCAGCTCAGAACTGGCACGGACAAGGGGAATCCGACTGTCTAATTAAAACAAAGCATTGCGATGGCCCTCGCGGGTGTTGACGCAATGTGATTTCTGCCCAGTGCTCTGAATGTCAACGTGAAGAAATTCGAGCAAGCGCGGGTAAACGGCGGGAGTAACTATGACACGCAGGCTGGGCCTACTTAGATCGGGTAGATCGGTAGGTTCGTTGCCGACCGACGCGCGCTGGTCCCTTAGGTCCGTTGTAGTTGCTCCTGAGAGGTCTCCCGTTGCTGGTTGCTTCCGGGCAATTGGGTCTAGTTCGGCCAGTATGCGGATTGGTGAAATGTAGTGCAAGTCTTCCTAAGCAGCTGGGGTGTGTAACACGGCGCATCCCGAGGGCGTAGATGTGGTGCAAGGCACTCAAGAGCAATGGAGAAGGTGGCAGGTGCTGTAGGTGAAACTACAGTGGCTCCGATGGGGTACCCCTTAGGGGGTATCCAAGTACATCTGGTCGCATCGGCGGGGGCCTTAAAAATTCCAGAGTGCGGCTGGCGCTGCGGGTTAGCACCCCTCAGCGCTGTGGAGTCAAATCGCTATGAATATGAGTAATAATAGTATAAATCGCCCTGCTCTCTCACTGGAGGCAGGTGGACGACTTGACCCGAGTTCGGGCGGTCGCTCTGGCGCTGTTTCTCCGGAGTCGGAGGGAGACGGAGTGGCCAGTCCGGTGTGTGGGAGACTCTTTCCAAATGCCAGAGGTTTGGGTGTGCATAAGCGCAGAGCCCATCCTCTGGAGGCGAACCTCGACGCTGCGCCCCCTAATGAGAGGCGAAGGTGGCCCTTATGGCAAGAACGGAAGCCAGCCTTTTGGTTCGTTTAGGCCGCTGTGGGAATGTCTAGCTGTTCGAAGCTCTCCAGGGTTTCGGGAGAACTTTTGAGGCCATAAAAGGTCAGAGGAGAAAGGAGTCGTATAAAGCGGCGGTACAAGCGTACCTGGCCGAGTTGCGCTCCGTTCAGGAGGAGGACACCCCAGCTGTAGTGGAAGTTCTTGTGATGGAGGAGCCCCGGGTCGTTCCACCGGTTGCTGAGGATCATTCTAGGGTGAGGGATGGGGAGCCCAGTGCTGCAGAAGTATTGGCCTTACAGAGGGCGGCCGGTAGGGCTGTGGCGCGGGGAGCTCGGTCTAGTAACCCTGAGCGGCGTCGAGAGGGTCTTGTGACCGACAACGCACGATGGTCGAGACGGACATTGCGTAAAATGGAGTACGCTAGGGTTCAGGAACTCTTTCGGAAGTGTCCTGGTCGTGCGGCAGCGGAGGTGATTGATGGCACGTGTCGGGGTGTTTCGCACTCGGTTGAGTGTCGGAGGCCTCGGGGCCCACACCGGAGGCTCTACGACGGCTTCGGCAGTCTGAGCGGTACGGGGGTGCACGTGATTTCTCTCGCCTCTGGCTTCCTTTCTCGGAGGGCGAGATTAGGGACGCGCATTGACGTAAGGACGGCGCCAGGGCCGGACGTTATTCGTTCGGAGGAGTAGCGTGGGGTTCCTGCTCGGTTTAAAGCGGAATTATTCAACGCATGGATGGACAGAGGCGAAATTCCTGAGGTCCTAAGGCGGTGCCGGACAATCTTTGTGCCGAAGGTGGAGCGCCCTGCGAGTCCGGGGGAGTACAGGCCAATTTAGATTTCGTCGGTGCCTCTCCGGCATATGCATGCGCTCCTGGCGAGGAGGTTGTTAGCGTGCTGCCCCCCTGATATGCGTCAGCGCGGGTTTGTCTGTGCAGATGGCACGTTGGAAAACTCAGCCGTTAGATGCAGTATTAGGGGATAGCAGGAAGAGACTCTCGGAGTGTCATGTGGCGGTGCTAGACGTTGCCAAGGCGTTCGACACGGTGTCGCATTCGGCGCTGTTAGATCTGCTGTTGGCGAGGGGCCTACCCAGGCGCTTCTGTGAGTATATTGTACCGGTCAGCTACGACTGTGTTAGCTGTGGGTGGGAAGTCCAGCCTTCCTGTTCGTGTGGGCCAAGGGGTTCGTCAAGGTGACCCGCTCTCGCCGATACTGTTTAACTTGGTCATGGACGTGATTCTAGCTTCCTTGCCCGTCGAGGTTGGCTACAGGTTGGAGGGGGAACCTGTTTCCGCTCTGGCTTATGCGGACGACCTTGTCCTCCTAGCGGGGTCTAGGGCGGGAATGAAGGAATCACTTGACTGTGTAATGGGATCGGCAGGGATGATGGGTCTTTCTCTGAACCATCGAAAGTGTTCCGTCCTCTCGATGGTCCCTGATGGGCATCGCAAGAAACACCATTACCTAACCGAGAGGTCCTTTAGGATAGGTGGTAAATGGATTAAGCAAGTGTCTTGCGTTGAACGTTGGAGGTACCCCGGAGTTGACTTTCAGGCGTCTGGATCAGTGACGTTAGAGCATTCGGGTTCCGTCCATTTGGCATAACTTCCGTGGCCAGAAACGCATCTGGCATAACATATTTGGCATAAATTGTTTTCGAAGAATATTAACATTGCAGAAATCATCGGTTCGCATAATATACAATTGGCCAAATATTTGCGTATTCGAATTTGAAATGGGCTACTATTATTATGGCCGCTCTTTGATAAGAATAATTTAATTTTGCATATAATTCATGTCTCCGAAACTGATAATTTGCATAATCTGTTTAGCATAATAGGCTTTAGCAGAATGTTTGCATTGCAGAAAACGAATTATGCATAACGTGCAGTTAGCAGAACTATTTTCTGCTCGAATTACATATAAATACTACTTAGTAAGTAGGTACATAAATACCTATGCATAATTACTTAGTTTATATATGCATAAGGAAACGTCCCCTGTTTCGGCAGGTTTAGGATGTTAAGAATTCGTAATTTTTTTTAAATATTACTTTGCATGATAATATTTTTTAAGCATTTGACAGACTCATATTGATTCTTTGAGAGTAATTTATTGTATAAACTATATAGTTTTGGTTAAATAAAATTTTATATGAATTTATTCGAGAATCTCTCTACTACCTATTTGAGGTCTATTTCGTGATAAAAAATTAGCTCAGCTCCTAAGTACGTGAGCTCGTGGACCGTTTCCGTATAAAGTATCCCAAAGTAAATTATGATAATTTGTTGATAATAATCTTAAATATTTGACGGGCTTACTTAAATAGGAAAACAAAACAAAGGAAGAAAAGGAAAAGAACATAAAACAAATGACCCTTTTTATATTGTTTTATATTCAATTGTTACTTGATTGGGATATTTATTTGAAGCAATAACCATATTACAGGGTTATTTTTTAACAACATATAATAGTATTGTATAATATATTCAGTTGTGGCAATATATACATATAGCCATTAACCCGAATAGCTGCTCAAAGGGTGGGTTAGGTTAGGTTAGAACTGCGACCCTCAAACAACCCAAATAGCTGTTAAAAGTGAGTTAGGTTAGGTTAGAACTGTGACCCTTAGCCAACCCCAATAGCTGCTTAAAGTGTGGGTTAGGTTAGGTTAGAACTATGACCCTCAAACAACCCAAACGGCTCTTAAATAAGTGGGTTAGGCTAGGTTTGAACTGTGACCCTCAACCGACCCGAACGACTGCCAAAAAAGTATGTTAGGTTAATAGGTTTGAACCGCAAACCTTAAGGAACCTACTAAATTAGGTAAATAATACCATAATATACCCATTTACAACGAGTAGTCCAACTTCGAACAAAAAAACTGAGCGGCTAAATAAAATAAAGAAACTTGCTTGGTGCAGCCCTGTGTCCGAAATTTAAGTTTCGAAAGTGAATATAAATTTAGTTAGTAACTGGGTTACTGGTCTAAAAGCCACGTTCCTTATACTAATGTTGTATTGTACGGTTGCGTTTATTAAATAAATAGATTTTCATTCATACCCACTGGTATACATAACAACAGTATGAATGAAAAATAAATTATTCCTCGTGATGATTCGGATCATATTTATCATACATATGTATAGATTATTCGGCCTTAATATATGTATATGCGTATTGCAAGTATGCGAAACTTCACAATGCCATAAAATTTTATGCCACTAGTCTTTTATGCTTAAAGTGATTTATGCAAAATTATGCGAAATAAAAATGATATCTTGCGTCGATTCGGACATTAACTTTATGCCAAACGTTACTTCGTTCGATGAAAATTATGCGTAGAGTACATATGCGGAACTTGGCTATGTCAATAGAGTTTATGCTAACAGTAGTTTATGCTTAAAGTTGTTATGCGACACAGAATTATTACAAAAAAAGTTATGCCAAAGATAGGGGAACCAGAGCATTCAATACAGCAGGCCCTGGGCAACATCACCAGGGCTCCCCTTAAACCCCAACAACGTTTGGAGGTGGTAAGGGGCCACCTCATCCCGAGGTTCGCGCATGGGTTCGTTCTCGGCCGGATCACAGATGACAGGTTGAGAATGCTCGACGTACAAATCCGAAAGTCGGTACGTGTTTAGCTTCGACTGCCTCAGGATGTACCAACGGTGTATTTTCACGCTTCGGTTTCAGATGGTGGCTTGGGAATCCCTTCTTTGCGGGCTTGGATACCGGACCTCATTGTTAAGAGGTACGGTCGTCTGGGGTCTTCGGATTGGGTGTATTCTAAGGCGGCTGCCAAATCTGAGAGGATTCGGAAGAAACTGAAGCCAGCGAAGACGGGCGCGAATTGTACAGCTTCTTCCCGGACGTGGCTGTGAGGCTAAGTTCGGATTGGGTCCAACCGGACTATGTGGTTTCCCAGATTCTCACCGGGCATGGGTATTTCAGGCAGCGCCTACACAAGCTAGGCCTGTGCGAGTCCGCCTCATGCCCATGCGGTGAGAGCAACGAGAGCCGGGATCACGCCCTCTGGGAATGTGAGCTGTACGCGCAAGAGAGAGAAGAGATGCTGTCGTCACTGATAAGAGCAAGAATTGGCCCAGTATTTCACGAAGACAGCTAATATACAGCGAACACAATTTCGAAGCGCTGCGCAAGTTTGCGCACTCATGGCACACAAAGAGGAGGCAGCACGAAGAATGAAGAGCCAGCAACGGCAGAGGCGATGCCAAGTACCATTTTTTGTGTTGTCGAGCCCAAAAGGGGGAGAGTGACGCACAACTAGATAGTGGCCTGCCCAGAAAGGGAGAAGGGCCGGGACAAAATATTTGTAGGGTTGACCAGAAGCAACGTGTCCGTGCGAAATGAGCGGAAACAGCAAGTACCACAACACGGCCCCGCGATTCGGTCTGTACGGCGTGAGCCAGGAAAGACCATAAGGAGGTGGTGGGAATGTCCCTATCTACTATCTAGCGAAACCACAGCCAAGGGAAACGGGCTTGGGAGAATCGGCGGGGAAAGAAGACCCTGTTGAGCTTGACTCTAGTCTGGCATTGTAAGGAGACATGAGAGGTGTAGCATAAGTGGGAGGTGGGGCTCGGGTGAGAATCCCATGCGGTTCCAAGATCCCCAGCCGGAAACGGCATTGAGCATGACGTTGGCTTTGCGTTCGATGTCCGCGCGGGATGATGCCTCGATCAATATCGTCACGTCGTCAGCGTACGCGATCAAGTGGACTCCTTCGGGTCTCGGCAGCAGCAAGAGATCATTCAGGAGGATGTTCCACAGCGTAGGACCCAACACCGACCCTTGTGGACATCCCATGGTGCTTACCTTGGTGCACGTTTGGTTACCTGTATAGAAGCTTACACTGCGGTTGTTAAAGTAGCTGGCCAAGATCCGGTAAAGGTCCGGTGGAGCGCCACCTTGCTTTACCTTGAGTAAAATCATTGGCCACCACGCATTGTCAAAAGCGCCAGAGATGTCCAGAAAGATCAGTTGTACGTACGGAGCTTTACTGGCGGATGTAAGGTCGTTAATCCGGCACAGCGCTGACACTGTCGACCGGCCGCGAGTAAATCCAAACTGGGAGTCCGAGATGTTACGGTACAAGCAGGGAGCACAGGAAACTATTACGCGTTCCAATACCTCCTAAAATCGGAAAAAGCGTAATTGGTCTATACGCCTTGGGGTCACTTCACACAAGAGGTTTACCGTTGCCCTTTGGCAGGACGATGAGACGTCCAGATTTCCAAATTTCCGGGAAGACTCCTTCAGTAATGCACTTCTTGTACATTAACCACATTTCATCCGACGTGGCCTTCCACGCCCACTTGACGATAATTGCCGTTATACCATCTACACCTGGGGCTATGTTAGGCAGGGAGCGTACGACGCGATCAACCGTCTCCTTTTCTGGGGCCTCCATATCCCGACCAGATGGTGCGAAGGCGGCCGCTATACGGACCGATTGGTGGTAAGTGGTGTCACAGTTTCATTTCATTTGATTTTACTTTTTACATGGTAAACCTATATTTTTGTTCGGCTGCGACAATGCGATCGGCGTATGAAATGTAAAAATTATATTAACATGATTATTAGATAAGTACAGAAATAAATCAAAAAAATTGTCTTGATGTTCATCGTCCACGGACGAATCACCTGGCGTAGGGCCGAGTCTCAACAGATCGCAGCACGACGCTGCTCTACCGAGCACAACACCCCGCCAGGAACGGAAGTCGTCTACAGACTATTCCGAGCCCCGACATCGAACTGAGTTATATTGGGACCCGCGGAGCAGTGATGCACGTGTTAAACCGTACTCAAACCGTGTTAAACGAATTCAAATACACACACTTGTCTATATATATATGGAGCGATACGCGCGGATTTATGCCGGTCGAAGCTACTCTCCAAATAGTGTAGTGCGCGTCTGAACTGCTTAAAAAAATACGCGACGCGAGAAAATATTATTCTCTCCTGTGTGACGACAACAGATGTGTACGTATTAGTTTTTGGTAACGGATTATTTTTGTAAACATACATACGAAACGTACGTACACGTTAATGATCCTTCCGCAGGTTCCCCTACGGAAACCTTGTTACGACTTTTACTTCCTCTAAATGATCAAGTTTGGTCAACTTCCCAGCAACGCCGTTGGCCGTGAAGCCACCGCGTGTCGGTCCGAAGACCTCACTAAATCATTCAATCGGTAGTAGCAACGGGCGGTATGTACAAAGGGCAGGGACGTAATCAACGCGAGCTTATGACTCGCGCTTAGGTACTAGGAATTCCTCGTTTGTGGGGGATAATTGCAAACCCCAATCCCCAGCGGAGTTTCAACGGGTTGCCCGGGCCTCTAGGCCAAGAACATGCTGATTCCTTCAGTGTAGCGCGCGTGCGGCCCAGGACATCTAAGGGCATCACAGACCTGTTATTGCTCAATCTCGTGCGGCTCGAAACCGCCGGTCAAGAAAGAGCTGTTAATCTGTCAATCCTTCCGGTGTCCGGGCCTGGTGAGATTTCCCATGTTGAGTCAAATTAAGCCGCAGGCTCCACTCCTGGTGGTGCCCTTCCGTCAATTCCTTTAAGTTTCAGCTTTGCAACCATACTCCCCCCGGAGTCCAAAATCTTTGGTTTCCCGGAAGCTGCCCGCCGAGCCATTGTAGTAACGTCGGCGGATCGCTAGATGACATATTTACGGTTAGAACTGGGGCGGTATCTAATCGCCTTCGAACCTCTAACTTTCGTTCTTGATTGATTAAAACACCTTTGGCAAATGCTTTCGCTGATGTTCGTCTTGCGACGATCCAAAAATTTCACCTCTAACGTCGCAATACGAAAGCCCCCAGTTATCCCTATTAATCATTACCTCGGAGTACTGAAAACCAACAAAATAGAACCGAGATCATATTCTATTATTCCATGCACGAAATATTCAAGCAGCATTTTGAGCCCGCTTTGAGCACTCTAATTTGTTCAAAGTAAAATTGTCGGACCACCTCGACACTCACTGAAGAGCATCGCGATAGGATTTTTATATTGAACCGTACTTTTACATACGATTCACCGACGATATGCTTCGCAAACGTGTCAGTATCGATTCGGATGAATCGCACCGACAGTGCGTATAATAATGCAACTACGAGCTGTTTAACCGCAACAATTTTAGTATACGCTATTGGAGCTGGAGTTATCGCGGCTGCAGGCACCAGACTTGCCCTCCAATTGTTCCTCATTAAAATATTTAAAGTGTACTCATTTCATGTGTTTCATTGCATTTCATTTTAATTTACTTTTTATATGGAAAACATTTTATTGCATTTTTCGTTCATATTTTTGTTCGGCTGCGACAATGCGATCGGCGTATGCAATGTAAAAATTATGTTAAAACATGTCAACTTATATACAGTGTGGAAAGATAAGTCGGGCCCTGAAGGGCAACTACCTTAAAACGTCGAGATAGCTCAAGTCACTGAAAGGAAACATTCTTTAATTTTTTTAAAGGGACATAACTGCATTTACAATTTTTTGGAAAATAGTACAGTTTACAAAAAAACTATTTATTTTGTAATTTTAGCCATAAATATTTTTTATGACAATTGATGCCAATCGATCCTTTTTCCAACAAGGATAAACACTTTTTGATACCAACCAAGTTTAGGGCACAAGAGAACCCATAAATAATAATAAAAATATTTTTCATACAATTAGTATGGAAAAAAGTGAAAATTAAGAAAAAAACTGTGAATGCAGTTTTAGTTTTTAGGAAAAATAAAAGAATGTTTCCTTTTAGCGAATTGAGCTATCTCAACGTTTTAAGGTAGTTTACCTCCAGGGCCCGACTTATCTTTCCACACTGTATATATATAGATTAATAATATTAAACAAATACGGATTTATAATTTATTAACGCCCTGTATTAATAATACGTACAAAATAATAGATTACTATATTGCAAATTTAAAAATATATTTTCTTAATTTTTTGGATGTATCTCCTAAATATACATTTATTTGTTAGGACAAATATTTTTTTTAAACTTTATTCCACAAAATCCCAAAATGTATTTTGGAATGGCGGACTTAATGCCAAATGGCCTTCTGTTGAGCATTAATTATAGGGGGAGGTCGATATTTAAAAATTCAACTGATTTTCTTTATAAATAAAACACGTGTTTAGTAATGCTGTTAAATGCAGTTTATTCAGTTAAACATAAACAAAATGCCGCTCCCTCGGAGCTCGTCCCACCACCCCTCTTAATATACAATACAAGTGGAAATTAACTTAAATACTGTCTTTTGACGCATGCTATTATATCAATTTACAATCACAAGTTTAGATATACCCCTCTCGTTAGTTTGCAATACTATGCTTATTTCTAGATCCGGACGTCTGGCAGCTGTAAAGTGGTGGAGGTCAAATAATGCAAACCACTTTAAGAATACAAATCCTAGAGTTCTGGTTTTGATGCAGTATTATGAGAAATTATATAAATAATTAGATTATATGTATCATTGCCAAAACTTTCTGATGGGGGAAAGTAGTCCAAAACGACGTATAATTTAATTCAGTTTGTCGCCTACTGTTTCTGTTTCCGAAATAATATGCAATGTTTTTTATTCTAATGTTAAAATATAGGCCCCGTCCTCTATAAATAAGACAATTCGGCAGTTTTTATCTATTTCGGTATTATTATTACCAACTGTAAAAATTTTGCTAGTCTGTCACTTTTACCTCCACCCATAAAAAGCTGCCAGATGTCCGGATCTTGCAATAAGGATAGTATTGCAATCTTACTACATGGGTTTCGTTGCTCTCATTATTGCGTCATATCTGACGTGGCCAGTTCTTAGTCCATATTTGTTACCACCTTGGCCGCTCCGATATACACGGTGTAACATGAGAAAACCGAATAATTTTAACAGCGTATTCCTGATCATAATTGGAGACTAAAATGTCGTATAAACTTTTCTGGAATTCGCCTAGTTTCAGAGTTACTACCACTTAAATAAAAAAACAATTTTTAATGTGACTCAGTGTAAAACGCTTTTTCGATGGCGATTTCACCCTTTATGGGGTCTAGTCTAGACATTCTTATTGACAAATATCAAAGTGCCAAGGAATACTTTACGTAAGCTAGTTTTTACGGAAAAAAATGTACTAATATATTTTAATCGACAGTTTTACTAATAATATTTTTGTTTTTATGTTCAAAAGCATTCAAAAAATCGAAAAAAAGAGCAAAAAAATTTTTTTTTTTTTTGCGAAATCCAGAAAAGTTTATACGACATTTTAGTATCCAATTATGATCAGGAATACGCTGTTAAAATTATTCGGTTTCCTCATGTTACACCGTGTATATGATGGCAACTATAACTGCCAATACACATGTAGGTAAACTTAACAACAATGAAAACGAGCCACATCGTACGGCAACATTTATAAAAAGAAAACCATTCTCATTGTTTTTAAATTTACCCTTGTGTAGTTTCTAAAGAACTTTCGCAATTATATCACAATTGTCATCCGATTAATTTATTTCAGAGAAATTTCATGTTATTTTATGTATAAAATGATATATTTTCGGGTCACAGGTAGGCTTAGGTACATATATACACAAAGTTCATAAAACTAAAAGTTAATAGTAATTTTTCGTCGGTATTTTTATGCAATAGGCTACTCTATAAAAAAGAAAATCGACATACATATACATTTCATTTTATTTTCACCCCGTACTTTTCACTTAAAATAAATATACATCATTGGTCATTTAAAACATGTATTTTCTATGATAGGTCGTTTAAAATGATACTAACTACATTAGGAAGAAGAACTACATTAGAACGAGTACAACACCCAGAGGCTCTAGAACGTAAATAATCATACGACATATAAACTTTTAAAAATGAAATCCGGTGCATTAAATAAAATATAAAAACCAAACTATATGTATTTACATATACTCGGTGCTCGTGAGCATTGCGAGAGATTTTAACCACGAATTCCTGAGGTCATAAGGAGTAATAAATGTTATATGAATTAGGTCAAATTCAACAAAAAAAATTTTTTTGCCTTTTTTTCGATTTTTTAAATGCTTTTGAACATAAAAACAAATGTTATTGGTAAAACTGTCGATTAAAATAAATAAGTACTTTTTTTTTCGAAAAAATATGTTAACGTAAAGTATAAGGCACTTTGATATCTGTCAATAAAAATGTCTAGACTAGACCCCATCAAGGGTGAAATCGCCATCAAAAAAGCGTTTTGAACTGAGGCAAAATAAAAAATGTTTTTTTATTTAATTGGTAGTAACTCTGAAACTAGGCGAATTCCAGAAATGTTTATACGACATTTTAGTCTCCGATTATGATCAGGAATACGCTGTTAAAATTATTCGGTTTCCTCATGTTACACCGTGTATATGCGGTCAGCTTCTAAACTCACATAGCGTCTAACGCATATGTATAATATGGTAGATATTATTATATAGCTACGCGCATACTAATTTTTAACGAATTTGCAAGCGCGTGAGGAAATTTTACGAAAAAAGTGTATTTTTAGTGTATGGCCAGCATTTACTTTTTTGGATTTACTTACCTACTTTAAAAAATATATATTAGTGGTTACTATGGGTACAGTGCCGGTGACGGCAATAGCCGCAAAAATATGTGACACGCTCTTATTTGTAGGGCTATAAGAGCGTGTCACATATTTTTGCGGCCTTCGTGTAGGAAGATACTATTGCCGGTGACTGTACTAGATTTCGGATGGAAAATTGTTTATATGTAAAATATGCATGTAAAAACGTAGCGTTCTGTAATGGATAATTCCGATACGAAAAAAATGGCGGGTAATTCTGAAAGTTGACTCTTATTAGAATGGGATACGAGCGATGTTTGATTGATTTACGAATTTACACGCTTTGCAAAATTACCCAAATGCACCCTTTGAGTAAAATAATCTCAGTAAATTAAACTCTGTACACTTTTTTGGGAAAATGCCCGTAAAGGCTTCGTCTCGCGAATAATTTTGAGGTAGAATTCAATTTCACTCAGCGATTACAATAAATTATTCTAAAACATTAATAATACGGGTGCCCCTAATTTTTACTTTTTCAATTACATTTTCGCATAATTTCTAGTCCAGAAGGCTGTTATACACTTTTTCATATAAGTTACTAGCCTGTTCCCGCGGCTTCGCCCGCGTACTATAAGTACTCAAAAAGAATACGATACCCATGTTGATTTTCAGACTTTGTGACCACATTTTCCCCTTTTAGGGGTTGAATTTTCAAAAAACCTGAAACACGTGTTTACTCATTTATCGTTAGGAATACTCCTGTGAAGTTTCGAATAAAATAGTCTAACAAATCTTGATTCGCCGTACAAATTTTGGACCCCCATTTTACCCCCTTAGGGGGTGAATTTTGAAAAATCCTTTCTTAGTGCACCCCAAGACCTTATAAGGAACCAACATGCCAAATTTGGAATCTCTAGAACCAGTGGTTTGGGCTGTGCGTTGATATGTCAGTCAGTCAGTCAGTCAGTTTCTTCTTTTATATATTTAGATTTAATACGCACATACAAATTATTTAATAGACAAATAATTTGAACAAGAATTTGTACTGTTCTTAGGATAGCATTATAGATGGCGCTGATAATTTGGCATGTAAGTGGACTAAGCTAATTCTTACTAAATTGTATGTCTATGAGTTAAGTTGTCTGTGGAATAGTGGGTTTAAAATTATGCGAAAATATCGATTATTTACAGCGATCATAGACAATTCAGTTTCTACATAGTTTACATAGACTCCATTTTTTTCCGTCATTTTAAAAACTAAACTAGATGGCGCTAATTTTATACATTATCGATGTCATCGATCGATAATTTAACAGTGGGATGATTTTCAAAATATCCACAGTTGACCTGAATCGAATTTGATTTTTACGTTTCATTAAAGTTATTATATTTCAATAGGCAAGTACATTATCAATAGGCAAGTAGTTTATGTTACTGTTACGTTTAAAGGCCTAATTACGTACAGTAGCATACACTGCTTTATCTACACTCATATTATTTATCCTAAATGCCGTATTCGGAAACCATAGAATGGCCGCCATTGCACCGCCATGGCCAACTCGATTGTGCCGGCGGCCGCGCGGGCGCGTGTCGGGCTGTCGGCGGTAGCGCGGGAGGGTGCAGGTGTACATTATGTTATCAAAACTCATAACACATCAATAGTTGAGCATGTAAAGTTAAAATTACGTTACTGCCACAGATAAAAAGCTTATCATAGTAAAATCGGTCGTGGTAATGCTAGCCATTGCCTACCGTTTTCGAACACGTTTTAGAGAACTTACAATATGTGTGTAGATAAACATAATATCGCATTTTAATATGTGACACTTTTTTGGAACAGGTCCTATTTAAGGCGGTTATGCTGTACGTTGTGCAGATTCAATATTGTATTCTAGCAAAAAATAGCGTAAAGGTGCGACCACACCGCTGCTTAAAACACGGCGACGTCACGGAATCGCAGTGACGCATCGTATTCGTACCGTATTTCCCGATGCTCTCCACACCGCTGCTCGAAATACGCAGACGCAACGTGTACGCCGTGACGTGCCCCATACGAAATATTTTGACGCAGCTCATTGTCTGTGTATTTCGAGCAGCGGTGTGGAGAGCATTGCGATTCCGTATCGTGAGCGTATTTTGAGCAGCGGTGTGGAGGGCATGCGATTAAAACGGTGCATTGTATAGCACAGTGTGTTGTATAGCATAAGGGTTCCGTAGTCAACTAGGAACCCTTATAGTTTCGCCATGTCTGCCCGTCCGTCCGTCCGCGGATAATCTCAGTGACCGTTAGCACTAGAAAGCTGAAATTTGGTACTAATATGTATATCAATCACGCCGACAAAGTGGTAAAGTAAAAAGTGGCAAAAAATGTTTTATTAGGGTACCTCCCATAGACGTAAAGTGGGGAGCGATTTTTTTTTTCGTTTCAACCCTAACGTGTGATATATTGTTGGATAGGTATTTAAAAATGAATAGGGGTTTACTGAAATCATTTTTTGATAATGTAAATATTTTCGGAAATAATCGCTCCAGAAGTAAAAAAAAAATGTGTCCCCCCCCCTCTAACTTTTGAACCATAAGTTTAAAAAATATGAAAAAAATCTCAAAAGTAGAACTTCATAAAAACTTTCAAGGGAAATTATTTTGAACTTGATAGGTTGAATAGTTTTTGAAAAAAAATTACAAAATAATTTCTGAACTAAGTTTGTAATTTTATCTACACTCACATTGTAAGTCCTCTAAAACGTGTTCAAAAACGGTAGGCAATGGCTAGCATTACCACAACCGATTTTACTATGATAAGCTTTTTATCTGTGGCAATAACGTAATTTTAACTTCACAAAAAAAAACGTCTTATTGGTTATGGTTTGTATATGTCATTGTCAAATCCATACAAGTCTATGGTACAGTCTCTAGACCATAACTAAATGGTGTTTCAACAAAAGAAAAGGCAACGTTTCTTATCTGTGTCTGTTTATCCTCATTAAGCTCAGCAGTTAAAGGGATACCACGAAATCGTTTCAATATAATAACTGAGTTGTCTATGGTATAAAGAGGATCCTAATAATACTCATTGCTTGATGCGGGAGCGTGTTAGAGTCTCTGTCACTCGATACTCGTGTGAGAAGGACGGCACGATTGCTAGTCATTGCACTGCGCAGTTGCCTCGTTCTGAAAAAAAAAACTCATTTTAAATCATTATCATCCTCCTCGTTCGTCGCGGGTTTTTGTCACTGTTTGATTTGAGCCCTAAGGTCCGCTCGGCAACCTAACCCCACGAAACTGGCGTAGGCACTGGTTTTCAAAGCGACTGCAATTTGAAATCGCCATCAAAAAAGTTTGTTGCAGTCACAATAAAAAAAAAATGAATGAGGCATTTATTCGCCGTGTTTATATTTTGTATGTGTCTAAAAATACAAAAAGACCGTCAGTTAAACCTTAATTTTTACCTTCGTTTAGACATTGTGCGTAAATAATAAGTATTTTTATCTTATTTTTCTATTCTCTCTCTCGCAATCGAAGTGAAAAATAGTATGTATTACTCCATAAGCCATATTACCACTCAAACAATTTGAATATGGCCCACTTTAGACCAAGCCAAACAACCTACTATTTTAATTGGTATTAATTCTGAAACTAAGTGAATCCTAGAAAAGTTTATAAGACATTTTAGTTTCTAAATATGATCAGGAATAACTGTTTAACTCTTTTGGGTTCCTCCAAAAGGGCGCTTCTATACCTGTCCGTTGTCCGGGCCGCTGGTACCGCCGGGCGGGTGCAGCTCGCTGAGCGCGCGGCACAGCGCGGGCTGCTCCGGCTCGCCCGGCTCGCCCGGCGGGCTGGGCTCGCTGAGGGCGCGCGCCACCTGTGTAAGATATCACTTTTCAACACACCTGCTCGTAACGAGGTTCTTATTCAACCGCTTTTATGCTCATAATCCTAGATATTAAACACGCGTGCATTTCACAATAATTATCCAACTAGTGGAATAATTTAGTAATCCGATCAAGTGACGTTTGTAGTCTAGTACCAAGTTGTAACGTACGCAGACGAATCGTTGTAATTTAGTCGGGTATTACCTTTACTTTTTTTTAACTCTTTATGAGTTTACATTGTAAAAAAGTAAATATATTAAAAATATACACATTTACGATAGAATACAAATTATACAATCCTGATTGTGAATAAGAATCATTTCAACTTATTATATTACTCGTAATACACAATAAATTACGTTTTAAACACGAATTGTCTGTTTTAATATTGGCTGTTTGGCATTATACGTCCGCGCCTTTGCCTCAAGCTGCACGCACATCCAAAAAAGAAAATTGCGCGCCATTTATAAGTTAACCTCAAATCATTGTTTATTTGTTAGATTTTTCTCGTCGTGTTCTATTAATTTAAACAAATTATATTTTCAATGAATAAGAAGACAACTTTAGCGTTAATTTAACCTCTGGATATATTTCAAAATTGTGATACATACTAGTAAAATGTCATCATAAAAAATCTAGTGAGCAATACGTAAGAAAAAAATACTATAATTTATTGCAAAATAAATGTGAAGTCTTTAATTTTATGAAATTATTTGAAAAAGAGTTCCAGATACTCAATAACATCACAAAAAAGGTTAGTTAAATTTAATTATCTTAGGTTCGTAAGTACCTCTATCCTGTAAACATTCTGACAATTTATGTATTTATCAAAGTTATTAACCCCTTACCGCATGAATTATTAAAGGTTTGAATAAAAACATATTTTTCTGCAAAATATAACTTTATTGGATATATATAACACTTTGACATAGTATTTGATTTTTTTAATTCATTAATAAAGAAACTACAAGGCAAGGCCATATATGGCTTCATATGCATTATAGAAAATTCACTGGTTAATCATATTTGGCTTCGTACGCAGTCAGGTTTAATCGTATCCTGTTAACTATATTTTGTGAAAATCGGTAAAACAGTTACGTTTATCGTTATAACATAAATATAACAAGCATTTCTCGCACTTTGTGAAAGAACGATACTTTCCACAATATTTACACAACGGGCGGGTGTTTTTCGTCCAAATACGAAAATGGTCAATATTACCGCATCTAACAGCATTGAGACGTAGGTAGATCTTGAGATCTCATTGGAGTCTTGCGAGACTTTTTAGTCGAAACGGGAGACGCGGGTAGGCTGGAGGGAATACCTGGACGACTTGATGTCGGTGTTCCGTTAATGCTAGCTGGTCTGCCTCTTTTTCTTGCACTAGGTTGATACTTTCAGAAAATGCTCTGCAACAGCAAGTTTGAAATCAAACAATGCCATATACTGATCTTCATTTATTCGACGCCATTACAACCACGCATTAACCATACACATATCGACCATATCAAAAAAATCCGTTTGTATCATTGACGAGATCGTAGATGAATTCGGTAATATCCAATAGGCATTGAATCTAATAGGTCGACACCTCCCATGTGTTGGTTGTAAACTGCTTGAGGAGAAGTTATGTCTTGGTATTTCTTTTTCTGTCGAACATAACTTTTTTTTTTCTTGTCGGTTCGCTTCTCACATACGCCGATAGCATATTCACTGTCTTATTGTCAAACCATGAAACTAAGCTTAACTTCACATCATCCATGATTGCCGTCTTTTCTTCCATGGTTCCACGTCCTCGTTTTTTCATCTCTTTTTCAGGAGGCATATTTGAGTTTGGCACACGGTTAAGCCGTACAGTACCCAAAGGCAACAATCCCTTTTTTAATAGATATACTGGCATTATGCATAGAAAGCCAATTATGACAGGACATGTTGCATGACTTAAATGCATACGAAGCCAAATTTGACCTTTACAAGAACAAGGTCAAAACTATTACAAAAACAACGTATATCGCAAAATCCATATATCACCTGTATTGATGGATGTTTAAACTATGTATTTATATTTTTTTGGTGTCATTACTTACCTTTGTATCGTTGTTATTTGGCTGGAAAGTTTATCTATTTACTCCGCACAGCACTAAACGAGCATCTGTCACTTACCCACAACATTATTGCAATAAATTGACTACCCACCTAAATAAAAAAAACACATTCCGATTCACGAAAACTAGCTTTCTAAAAATGGTATTGTGGTTTCGATATTTTATTAAATTTAATATCTTTAAAAAAATATCTAACTTTGGTGAACAAATATGGCTTGCTATGCGGTAAGGGGTTAATTATACTATTCTGTTATTTCCTCGCAAGTGTGTTGAAAAACGTCGTATGAAACGCGTGTGCTTGATCATTACATAAGCTCAGCTTCCTTATGCGCACACACAATATCGCTTCGTATGTAATGATCAACTTAGCACACTTGTATCATAATGTACTATTATGTAGCTATTATTTATTACTTTCCAAGTCAAATCTGTATGACTAAGATACATGTGCGAAAATGAGACGGGAAAATCGCTTGAATAGTATTCCCAACCAATTTTTCGCATAGTGCCAATTATGTGCCAACTTTGTTTTATTTCCCAACCTCACAGTTACCAACTGTACGTTTGGTCTTGTTATTTATAAAGTCACTTTTCAAAATGACACCTTTCGAGTAGTAGAATGTTTTAGTTTGCGTAATATTCATTTAAGATCTGCTTTAAAGTAATTCTGAGACGTTATTTTACTAAAAAAAATAGTTAATTGTTTATTATATTTATGTGAATTTCATAAGATTGTAACAAAAAAATATATTTGTATTACAACATGACTTTATTAAGTGACGGTTTTATACTTCATAAGAAATCAACGAGTATAATTTTAAACAAAAAAAGAACCGACTTCACTTAGCATCCGCCTTTCCAAAAGCAAATACTCGAGCTGCTGTAAAAAATACTCAAATCACTATAGGTGTGCCTATAATAGTAGAAGAGTTCCCTCGATTTCTCCAGGATCACATAATCAGATCCTGACCTGGTTACAATGGGACCATCTGTAAAGTATACTCTTTCAAACAAAAAAAGAATTTTCCATCTTGGTCCAGCCATCTTCGAATAATCGGTTAACATACATGTAAAAAAAAATAGCAAAAAAAACAAACAAAGATCCCGACGAATTGATACCCTCCTCCTTCGAAATCTTTAAGCCTGTTGAAAATAGACATAAAACTTAAAAAAGGCCATTAAACATACCGCCCACCAAATTACTTTTCTATTTACACTGTAATGCTGCGACCTAAGAAACAACTAATATGGGACAACTGCTGTCAACAAAAACTTAACCTCCTTTTCAACCGACTTCAAGATTTCGAAGGAAGAGGTTATCAATTCGTCGGGATCTTTGTTCTTTTTGCAATTTTTTTTAATAAAATAACACAATGAAATAAACATCTGAATGTAAATGTTGGGTTTCAAACACAAACAATAATTGAATACAATTTCAAGCATCATGTTAAAGGACAACAAAAAAACCCATTGATGACGCAAAGTTGACCGCCCACCGTGAAACTTATGCAGGTTTACTAGGCAATAACACAATGAAATAAACATCTGAATGTAAATGTTGGGTTTCAAACATAAACAATAATTGAATACAATTTCAAGCATCATGAACCCATTGTTGACGCAAAGTTGACCGCCCACCGTGAAACTTATGCAGGTTTACTAGGCAACAAACTTAATTTAGATAAGGGTATTTTAATGAGATTGCCACCCTTACACTGAAGAGTAAAAACTCGAATTAAATTATATGCGCCGGGATGTAGATCTTCGATTTTACCCAGAAGCCATTTGGCTGGAGGAATATCATCTTCTTTGACAATAATATCTCCAACACTGGGATACTTAACAGTCTCATGCCACTTGTGCCGTTGTTGTAAGGTGTTAAGATACTCCACTTTCCATCTCTTCTATTCTATCTTGCATTCTATTCCTTATGAATTGCCATCTAGTAAGTAAATTCACGTTTCTGTTTTCGTAGTCTGCTTCTGGTACGGTGATTAAATCAGAAAATGTCCGGGTGTTAGAGGATTTAACGTCGCTAATGTTTCGTCAATTTTATAAAGAGGGCGAGAGTTTAAGCATCCTTCAATTTGAGCTAATAGGGTCGACATTTCTTCATATGTCATTTTTGTGGTACTGCTTACTCTGTTGAGGTGTTTTTTCATCAATCACACGCCAGCTTCCCAAAAACCACCAAAATTTGGTGCTATTGGTGGAATGAAATGCCAAGTAGTTCCATCGTTAGCTAATCAGTAATAACTCTGACATTTGACTCGCTATGTTAATCTTGCCCTTAGCAAGCATGTCCTTCAATTCTTTGGCAGCACCTATAAAATTGGTACCGTTGTCACTCCACAGGTGAGCGCAATTACCTCTTCTAGCAACAAACCTTCTAAATGCTGCAATAAATGCTTGTGCTCTTAAATCTGTAACCGCTTCTAAATGTATTTCCCGCGTAGACATGCATACGAATAGGCAGATATATCCCTTCATAGTCTTATAACCTCTTGTGGTAATGGATTGTGAGCGCAGGTAAATGATACACGCAACGGTCGGAATATAAGTGTCATTGTCTAGAAAACATACGGTGCTTATATAGTAAACTCAATCCTTTGTTCTCGTCGTGTGTCTAAAGTACAAGGTTAGAGAAAATAGAATATCATTTAAATGTTTACAATATCAAGTTACATGGTATCATATATATTACATTAGGAAAATGAACAATTAATTTATTATTGATTCGTGCTGGGTGGTCTCAGCTGTTGTGAGTCATCCTATACATACATACTACACTCTTCCTTTAAACGTTTTTAACTGTATTGGTCCAGCATAGTCGACACTGCTGTTCAAGAATGCGCGACGAGACGTAACCCTAGGAGCGGGAAGTTGACCATTAATTGTTGATACATATCTTGCATTTTCTAGTAACTTGCCTGACAGATGATTTCAAACTTGTTATCCAGTACTTGCTGCGAACGTTTGTCATCATCTGCTGTATGTCACCATGTAAAGTTCTAATGTGAGCTTCATTTACTAGTAATCATGTAATGTGTTGGTTGCTAGGGATAATGATGGGATGTTTCTCATTTTCCGATATCTGAGCATTTTTAAGCCGTCCTCCAAACCGTTTTCGTCTAAGTAAGGCGCGAGACTAATCAATGAGCTCTTCTTCTTTAAATTACAGCTTTCTTTCATATCTTCTATTTCTTGATTATAGACAAGCCATTGATAATATTGAATGCATCTTCTTTCAATTTCATTCAGTTCCGCCGTTGTTAAAAGTCTTTCTCTGTTTAAGACAGCAGTATGGCTTAAAAATCTAAAACAACAAGCTAGGACTCTTTAATTTTGTAAAAGATGAAAATCTTTCCCAAATTGAACTTTTCTTCTAATCTTGTACGAAATGTTCTCTTTGCTCAAGGCCAGTACCAGGTATTCTTGTTCTTTCAAAATCTATTTTCTCACCTATAAGCCACTTAGGTCCCGTCCACCACATGTCATTGTTTGCTATGTCCTTTGCGTTTACACCTCTAGAGACGAGATCCGCCGGGTTGTGTGCTGACTGAACATGTCTCCACTTGTCATTGTCTATGTGTTGGATAATATCCGATACACGATTACCGACAAATAACTTGCATCGAATTGGTTGACATTGCAACCAAGACAACACTGCCATTGAGTCCATCCAATCATAACAATTATACGTCGACGTTTAACAAATCTGAAATTTCTCTTAAAAAGTCTCGCTGTCAATACTGCATCACATAACTCTAATCTCGGTATAGTTAATTGTTTCAACGGCGTTACCTTCGTTTTAGCTGAAAGCATACTGACATGTACAATATTGTCTTCATCTATAACTCGAAGATAGACTACAGCTCTATATGCAACTGAAGATGCATTAGCAAAACCATGACTTATAATATCTTTACTACGAGAAGTTATTCTGATCCAATGGGATCAGACTCCGCTGTGGGCGCCGACAGCCACTCCACGCAGGCCAGGAACTCGCGGCCGGAGAAGCCCCCGACGGCGTATAGGGCTCCGCCTCCTGTATACTGGTACATACTTGAGGTGGGTCGGCGAGCATGGTCCACTCCGCTGTGGGCGCCGGCAGCCACTCCACACAGGCCAGGAACTCGCGGCCCGAGAAGCCCCCGGCGGCGTATAGGGCTCCGCCCCGCTCCGCCTCCTGTATACTGGTACATACTTGAGGTGGGTCGGCGAGCATGGTCCACTCCGCTGTGGGCGCCGGCAGCCACTCCACGCAGGCCAGGAACTCGCGGCCCGAGAAGCCCCCGGCGGCGTATAGGGCTCCGCCCAGCTCCGCTAGCCCCAGCCCGGCTCGCGCGCGCCGCAGCGGCGGCCCCGTCTGCCACGTGCCGCCTGCATATACAATGTTTTAAAAAATCAAAGAATAAAAACTTTGTTACATTATGGGAACATCATATTATCAGAACATGACTCCAGAGACAGTCTCCAACCCTCGTCACGTCACCTGCAGGCTCGGCGGCCGGCAGCAGCCAGTCCACCCTGCGCAGGGAGGCGGCGCCGTCGGAGCCGCCCGCCACCACGAGGCGCCCGCGCCACACGCAGCCGCCCATGGAGCGCCGCGCCGACGGCAGCAGGGGACCCGCGCTCCAACCGGCCTGGGGAAATAATAAAAAATACAACTACACATTTATAGTACGCTTCGTCTGCGTGGAATCAAGTAAGTGAACAGTAAGTTACAGATTGGTCCGCCATTTTGTCACGGTTGTGACTTTAGGCATCGAAGGCACAGCGCCATGCCGCATACAGCCACAATTGAAAATTGTGATTGTGACTCCTGGTGTAAGTACACACCCCGGGGTCCTCCAGCGACAGCAGCTCCGTGGACGCGAGACAGCGCCAAGCGTCGCAGCCGCCGAGCGCCCACAGCGAGCCGCGCCACGACACGCAGCAGCACTGCGACCGCCCTGACGTCAACGGAGGAGCGTCCGACCACGAGTCAGTGGTTGGATCGTATCTGAAAAAAGAAATACACTTTAGCAATCAAACATAAGTTCATTTAGTGAGTCAAGAGTCTACGTTTCAGCTTGGGGAAAAAAGCTTTCTTACGTATGGATATCCGAGTGTTCTTCCACTTGTATAACATGAGCTTTACCTGTGCACGGTCTTGAGGCTGCGGCCGCCGGCCCAGCCGCCCACGAGGTACAGCACGCCGCGCTCGTGGTCGGCCACGGCGGCCGCGTGTGAGCGCGCGCCCGGCAGCCGCGCTCGGGGGACCCACTTGCCGAGGCCGGACTCTCCGCCCTAAGAAACACAGAGACCACGTCAAACGTAGTCAAAAATATCGTAACCGTAAATTTGACAGCAAAAGCTTCATACTTTGTACGGCAAAATTCATTTCATGGCTGTATATGCATGCAGCGAAACCCTGGTCTGGCAGGGTCGCCATATAGTGTGGGACGTTGAAGAGAACTTGGTTGGAGTATATGCGTATAATAAAGTTACGTGCTAGATGCTTATACAGGGCCAATATGTGAGTGTGGCGAAGCGCTTACACTTCAATAGATCTAAAGACCATTAATTCATCAAACCGTACCTCTTCAAAGGCGTCGACAGAGTCCAACTCGTTGTGTCCGTCCGAGCCGCCCAGCGCGTACACTCTCCCTCCCAAGGCCGCGGCGGGGAAGCGTGCGCGCGCGCCGCGCATGTCGGCCAGCGGCGCCCACGCGTTGCTGGCCGGGCAGTACGCCTCGCAGTTGCGGAGGACGCGCGCGCGGTCGTAGCTGCACGAATTATACAAGGATTAGACGTGAGGAACACCTTCAGGGCATTGTAGTTAGGATTTTTGGTGAGTCGTGAAAATTCAAAATGCTCGAATGAGCCACCAGTTCTCCAGAGGTTGCTACAGAATAAAAACCAAGACGGTATTGTGCTTCACCATCTCCATTCGCCATCTTCCGAAAGTCCACCTATCGAGCTAACAGACGCGAGGGGCTTCTTTCATCTGAAAGTGGCCGCTACTCCGTCAACATTTTACTCCACCTGCCATCTCTGACTCACAACATGTCCCGCCCAACTCTATTAGTTTTGTAATGACGTATTCCACGTCTTACGCCTTCGGCCGACGTGGGATCTCGACACTCCTCACTCGGTCTTGAAGCTTGAGGCTTGATCACACTCGAGCGTGGTGCCGACTGAGCGTGAGCGCCGCACGACGCTGACGTCCGAATGTATGCCTTATGCGAGCGTTGGAGTGTGGCCAACCCTCGAGGCGAACATTGCACTTACCCGCCACAAACTATAAGTCGCTGCCCGAGCGCGGCCGCGCCGTGAGCACATCTTCCTCCTGCTAATTCGGCTCGCCTCTCACCATCCGGCTCCGGTGGAGCGTCCTGAAACACAATAGTATATTCTTCACATGGACTTAAAGCAAAACTGTGGAATGAACTGTCGCCTGCGGTATTGCCAGACCGATATGACCTTCACATCTTCACATCTTCGCAACGAATGTCTGAGGTTCAGCGAGAAGATGGATGTTCGGCCCTCAACTGTGCCTGTTTGACATATTGTGTCATATTCATATGTGTTTATTGTTTTTAGGTCATATGATTTTGTAAATTATTTTGTTCTTTAGCCTTAAATTGTAATTTCACAGTGCTTTAGTGTAATAACTGTCATGCTGTGTAATTAAATTGTATAAATAAATAATAATCTTCAGGAAAAGAGTGTACTCCTATTTTAAAAGCTGGCAACTTGTAACCCCTCTGGTGTTGTGGGCGTTCATGGATGGCGGTGTTTACTTCAGGTGATTCATCAGTTCATTTGCCTCCTGTGTCATACAAAAGTGTTGGGTAGTGCATGTTGATGGTCCGCCTGTGTGGTGTGCGCGAGTGACCTGCGTGTGTCCGAGGCGGCCGCCGCGCGCGACGGGCCCGCCGGCCGGGCGCCACGCGACGCGCGCGGCCACGAGGCGGCCCCGCACGGCCAGCAGCGCCTGCGTGCGGCGCGTGCGCGGGCCGGGCGCGCGCGCCGCCAGCACGGCGCAGTCCCCGCCCGCGCCCGCGGCGCGCTCGCGCCCGCCCAGCTCCCCGCCCGCCAGGGGCTTGGGCGGGGCGCCCGGCGCTGGCTCGCGGCGGCGACGCTCCACGGCCTGTAATATATACGTTACTCTATATATGTCCCACTGCTGAGCTTAGTGTAAGAGAGGAGTTACACGGAACATGCTACATGTGTCCGAGCCGATGTGAACTAGCCGTGGACAGGTTAGGGCCTTTACATACACCTTTGAATTTCTTCGCAAATTTATATATGCAGGTCATCTGATGTTTTCTTTCAGATATGATACACGATTTCAATTCCGCCTGTACTTTACGCCCCCAAAGTACGGGACTCCTCAAAACGAATAATGTAAGAACAAACTGACAGGGTTTATTAGTGTCCGTTCACAAACTAAGGATGTGTCCGAGAATTTAAAACATGTACACTACAATGTTTTAAGCTACAACAGCCAGCGCCCATTTCCATTCCAAATACGCACAACATTCACATTAACATTATGAAACATTTTACATGGTAGTCAAGTATATAATCCCCTTTTTATTAATGAACGCCTACCTATTTATACACATAGGTTGTCGCTTACACAAGCAATTTGGCTTTATATCGCAATAAACCAAAACGTTACTGCTAAACACTAAATGTAGCTTATTGTCATATTACACTAGCATCCACTACACACCTCACGCCCATATTCCTGCAGCTCAGGCGCGTCTGTCCTCGCAGCGGGCAGCTCTCCACAGTCCCTCAGCTCGCCCCCTCCGTCCACAAACAACAGATGTGTCCTTGAATATAGCTCATCGTCTAGCGGTTTTTCTCTAAGCCAACACTTCACCCACCTCACGCCGATATTCCTGCAGCTCAGGCGCGTCTGTCCTCGCAGCGGGCAGCTCTCCACAGTCCCTCAGCTCGCCCCCTCCGTCCACAAACAACAGATGTGTCCTTGAATATAGCTCATCGTCTAGCGGTTTTTCTCTAAGCCAACACTTCACTCACCTCACGCCCATATTCCTGCAGCTCAGGCGCGTCCGTCCTCGCAGCGGGCAGTTCTCCACAGTCCCTCAACTCGCCCCCTCCGTCCACAAACAACAGATGTGTCCTTGAATATAGCTCATCGTCTAGCGGTTTTTCTCTAAGCCAACACTTCACCCACCTCACGCCGATATTCCTGCAGCTCAGGCGCGTCTGTCCTCGCAGCGGGCAGCTCTACACAGTCCCTCAGCTCGCCCCCTCCGTCCACAAACAACAGATGTGTCCTTGAATATAGCTCATCGTCTAGCGGTTTTTCTCTAAGCCAACACTTCACTCACCTCACGCCGATATTCCTGCAGCTCAGGCGCGTCTGTCCTCGCAGCGGGCAGCTCTCCACAATCCCTCAACTCGCCCCCTCCGTCCACAAACAACAGATGTGTCCTTGAATATAGCTCATCGTCTAACGGTTTTTCTCTAAGCCAACACTTCACTCACCTCACGCCGATATTCCTGCAGCTCAGGCGCGTCTGTCCTCGCAGCGGGCAGCTCTCCACAGTCCCTCAGCTCGCCCCCTCCGTCCACAAACAACAGATGTGTCCTTGAATATAGCTCATCGTCTAGCGGTTTTTCTCTAAGCCAACACTTCACCCACCTCACGCCGATATTCCTGCAGCTCAGGCGCGTCTGTCCTCGCAGCGGGCAGCTCTCCACAGTCCCTCAGCTCGCCCCCTCCGTCCACAAACAACAGATGTGTCCTTGAATATAGCTCATCGTCTAGCGATTTTTCTCTAAGCCAACACTTCACCCACCTCACGCCGATATTCCTACAGCTCAGGCGCGTCTGTCCTCGCAGCGGGTAGCTCTCCACAGTCCCTCAGCTCGTCCCCTCCGTCCACAAACAACAGATGTGTCCTTGAATATACCTTGTAGTCTAGCGGTTTTCTCTAAGCCAACACTTCACTCACCTCACGCCGATATTCCTGCAGCTCAGGCGCGTCTGTCCTCGCAGCGGGCAGCTCTCCACAATCCCTCAACTCGCCCCCTCCGTCCACAAACAACAGATGTGTCCTTGAATACAGCTCATCGTCTAGCGGTTTTTCTCTGAGCCAGACTAGCGCGGCGTCGGCGACCGCGCGCGGCGCTTCGCCGCCATCTTCCGCGGAAGATTCTCGGAGCAGCTCGACGGTTACTGACGGGAGGGCAGCTAGTGCGCCCGACGCGCAGATCTCGTCGAACTAAGGAAAATAAATTAATTTGGCTGGTTAATAGACGAATGTGTGATTTAATTTCGTGTGTCAATGTTTTATTGGCCGTTGAATAACTAAAACTGTTTGAGCGTTATATGTATATTTATAAGATTAATTAGTAGTTGCTATTTGTTGTCGACATAGTTTTTTTTGATATCTCAAACAGCTCGGCCTAAGTCAATGACAAATAGTAGATTGTGTAACAAGGGAGCAAAATGAAATATTTACGGCGAGGGCGTGTATTGAATCCCAAACGAAGCGATGGAGGCTATAATAGAAGATTCTAAAGTAGACTCCTGAGCGTAGTGAGGGATTCAAGTGTTAACGCCCAAGGTGAAAATAGTTTTGCTCCTATGTGACACATACCGCTTTTCACACCACCTTAGAGAAAATATTTTTTTTATTGTTGAATCATATTTATTTTAACTTTATATGTGCTTCTAATGTGCTTCCTGATTATAATTAATCGATTAATTCAATAAGAAATACGTTTTTAATGACGGACTAGCTGAAAAAAAAAAAGCTAATATCTTAGAATAGAAAAGTGCCACTTTCTTCCCTCCTAGCAGGGAAGAAAAAGCCCGTGTACGATTAGGTGGTGTGAAAAATATATTATCTATGCTCGCTCTCTTCTTCCAAAAATGGCCGTATACGCAAGTCACAATTCTTTATGTAAATGTGAAATAATTAGTTTAGTGTTTAAATCCCAGTAAAAAGTTGTAGAAATAGTACAGTCATTATACGGTCGGCTAGTATGGCGAATTGGAAATAATTAATAATAGCAGTTTTTTTTGATGTAGCAGACGTATCATAAATCTAGTGATTACGTCGACACATAATCTCAATAAATTTTACTTATATAAATATATAAAAAAATATTTAAAAATATAAAAATTCGTAGATTATTACTTAAAAATATTAATTAACGTTTGTTTTCTTGTAAATATACATTAATATTTGCTTTATAATATTGACCACGAATGGCACAAAAAATAAAAATGGGTTCCTTATTTATAGTCAATTGACTTAGAGTTTTTTTATTATTGAGCATATTTCAGTGCATTAAAATCGTAATTGGCTAAAATTTTTATGATTACTAATTAAATACAGTAATTATATATACTGATAATTAAACATCGGTATCAACGTTCAAATTTCGTGGCACTTGGTAAGGGTCGCAAAAAAAGAAATACATAGGTATCATTGTTTTATTTATTAGTAATAAATAACATTTAATTTATTTTTATTCTTAATCGTACTTTGGTAAACTGTACATATATTTAAAGAGGTTTATATTCTTAATACGTCATAGAACCTCAATACTCATTTCATTATCCATTTGTAAAAAAAATTCTAAATGCCAAATAGGCAACAAATGTCATTAATTGTCATGCAAAATAATATGTGGTAAAATCTTCAACGATAATAGTTCTTAAAAACACTTACAACTACAATTTAGCATTGATAAATCTTTACCCAACTCCCTATCAGACTTGAGAAAATGGATTTGACGCAGTATACTGATTTTATATTCACTAACGAAGGTGCTTGCTGTACTATTTGCGAAATGAATATAAAAAAGAAAAGGTACAATATAGAGAAACATTTGAAATCAAAATCTCATCAAGATAAATTATCTGATTCACGCTGCCATTTACAGGATATAATACGAGATAATGCTGATTTCGAAATTAAAGACGATATCGTATATTGCAAATTGTGTAATTCGAAATTATTTCCCTCTAAATCTAGTATCGACCGCCATTTAAAAACAGATTTACACAACAAAATTCATAAAAATAATGCACAAGAAAAATTTAATAAAGATTTAACAGAGTTTATGATTTGTTCGAATATACCGTGGTCAAAATTAGACAATCCTAAATTTAGAAATTTTGTAGAAAACCTTTTAAATCATAAATATGGAAACGATATTACTGTGCCGAGTGAAACAAAAATACGAGTAAAATGCTTACCTGAATTGTATGAAAAGAAAAAAAATGAATTGAAAGAGAAATTACAAAATAAAATGATTTACCTCAGTGTTGATGAAACATCAGATTCCGTGGGAAAAAAAGTGGCAAATATTTTGATCGGAGCTCTAGATGGAACTAGTACCCAGCCACATTTATTTGCTTCTAAGGTATTGGAGGCGACTAACCATTCGACAATAACCAAACTCGTTGAGGAAACCCTTGAAGATCTTTGGGGCGATGAATACAAAAAAAACATGGATAAATTATTATTTTTTATAACGGATGCCGGTTCCTACATGGTAAAAGCAGCTAAAAACCTTATTCAGAAATATAAAAATATGACTCATGTAACATGCATAGCACATGGATGTAATCGAGTCGCAGAGATAATTAGAAGTCTTTACCCGACCATAAACAGTTTGATTGACTGTATCAAAAAAATATTTCGTAACGCTCCTTCAAGGACAAATTTATTTCATCAAATGTGTGTAAATATTCCTCTACCACCCCGACCCGTGATAACAAGATGGGGAACATGGTTAAATGCTGCCTCATATTATCACATGCATTATGATAAAATCAAATCTGTCATCGATGCCTTAAATCCGCGTGAAGCGAGTGCAATTTCTAAAGCAAAAAAAATTTTCCGTAACCGGAATTTAAAAACTGAGTTACTATTCGTCGATACACACTTTAGTATAATTGCTAAGTCAATAAAATTATTGGAGGATCCAAAACTGAGTCTAGCCGAATCATTAAACATTGTTCATGGTTTGCAAAAAAAAAATATCAACGTTAAGGTTACATCAAAATGCCAGAAAAGTTTATTTTAAATTAAAAAGTGTATTAAAGAAAAATCCTGGTTATAAGACTGTACAAATAATTAACCAACTATCTAAAAACAACGAGGCTGAAATACCAGAAAGTGTAAATAAAAACTGTGTGCAAAATTTTCAATGCTTGACATACCTTCCTATTACCTCAGTCAGCGTGGAAAGATCTTTTAGTCATTTAAAATGGATATATTCTTACAGACGTCAAAGATTGACAGCAAAATCTATGGAACAAATTTTAGTGATCTATTCTAACTCGTAAAATATTGTATGCCACACCTGGACATAAAGTGGCTTTTTCCGCACGCTACGCGTACGGATAGAGCCGCTTTCTGGCCAAATGTGCACATATTTTTCCAACACGGGAGGTAATAAAGAAAGCCCTCGATCGCATAATTACGTCCCACGCTTGCAGCTTGGGCCGCAACAATTGCGATTGCGCGGCCTTTCTTTGTTTTACCACCCTAATTAGGAAATGTACTATTTAGGGGCTTTTTTATTTACATATACAAAATAAAGGTTAAAAATACTAAGTGATTTGTTTGTATTTATTTTTCTGCCAACCGTACATTGCCACGAAATTTGAACGTTGATACCGATGTTTACTGATAATGAATCACATTATAATGTATAGCGGAGGGTGGGTTTTATGAGAGTGTAAATTATTTACCAATAAAAATTTGTAAATGAGTAAGTATGTTTTGGGATTTTCATAATGCGCACTTTTTAGCTCAACTTTGCATAAATCGCCTTTTAAAATAAGTTGTTACTTATTTTATTCCAAACACTCATCACCGTTGTTTTAAATTTGGTGCGCATGAGCCAGAGAACGATCACGATTGGTCGGTTACGGGAGCGGAGAAGAGAAGTGATCCCGACCACGCGCAAGGGTCGTGCCTCGCCTGCGCTGTGTTACCAGCGCAGATGTATCTGTATTTTAAATATTTTAGGTCATCATAATGATAAAAATGTCACAATTTATTGAGTAAAATAGACGTAAGTACCAAAAACCTGACAACGGTGCGACTAGGGTAAATAAAAACTTCTTTCGAGTACAAGTGCGGGTAAAATTGACCAAAGTAGGTATAATATTGCTATTTGAGAGGTAATAATTTATCATTAGGAACGTACAAATTTTGTGTCGTGTACCTACATTACATATTTACTGCATACGAAATATGGCAAATTGATAGTATGTCGGAGTCGGAGTTCAAAAGATAAATATTTTTATGCGGTAAGCCAACTTAAATAGTACGGTTCAATTTCGAAGTTAGTCAATGCGATAAGCCAAAATTAAAATGTAGTAAGAATTGTTTATTTGTTGTTATTCTCATATACTACAGATTTTTAAACTTTACGCTTACGCTTTTTTGGTTCGATATCATGGCAACATAGGTCACAACAGTAATGGCGCATGCGGCGATTTTTGCCACGACTAAATAAATATACGGTTGCGCAAAGCAACCATACTATATGCTAGGGATGTAAAAAATATTCGTATTCGCATTCGCGAATATCTGCACGTTTTTTGATATTCGCATTCACGTTCTTATTTGCACAATTATTTAAATGCGAATATATTTAATTTAAAATAAAAAACACAGAAAATTTACTATAATTTCAAACGGTTTTTTATTATTTTATTCGACGAAAAAAATATGTGACGTTTTAAAGTCAATGGTACATCATTGTTGGTTATCATTATCAATAAGGCATTACTGCCATAAAAACATTAGGAAATAAACTCTAATAACAACCGACAATCATGTGTCTTTTAATCCAGTCATCGGGGAGTCCTCTCCATAATTACCTTACGAAAGTTAGAGTACAAAATATTTCAAAGGGGATTGGTAGGCTACAGGCTGGTTATTAAAAAATCTAGATTTTAGATCTTGAAGGCTCCCCGCGTTGTCCGCCATCTTGGTTTAAAGGTGCCAAAATTCGGTTTCTTACCTTTGATGCTTAAACTGTTGAACGTATGACTAATGAATGTGTCTATGGAACGTATAAAGAAGATAAAATTGTCTAAAAAATTTCATATTTAATAGCTCTGTAAGTCTTACAGATAAAGAGATACATGGGGTGGAAAAAGTATAATTTTAAAAAATCATGAGAATTTGATTCTTTTGCTTCACAATTCTGTGCCTCGAGATAAAGAAATTACATCTCTACCACGGTTATGTCATTGTAATTAATATAATGATTCTTTTGAAAGATATTCAAAATTTGGATTTACTCCCAGAGCGCTTAGTGAGAGGGGCGAATATGGAAAGGCTTACACAAAAATTCAATTTCTGTTACTCATCATGAAATATTACTAGGCGTTGTCGGGTATAAAAACTACTCATGTTGTCATTTTTACCAAAACTTATTTTGAAGACAATTGATGCCAATCGTTTCTATTTCCAACAAAGATAATAATTCCAACTCAAACTTATTAATTTCAACCAAGTTGAGCGCACAAGAGAAGAGCGCGCCATAAATAATAGTTTTTAGTTAGTTTATTTCTTATACAATATTTTAATAATAAGTTATCAATTATATGAAGGCTTAAAAAATTAAAATACCTTCAAACTTTTTATTTAATTTTTTTTAATCAAAAGCTACAAGCTTTCTATCAAATCCAAATTCCTTATACCCAAATTGATTGATAACTTTACCCGACAGCGCTTAATAATATTCCATGATGAGTAAGAAAAGAAGCCTTTCCACAATCACCTCCCAACTATAAGGGCTATGGGAGTGAATCCAACTTTTAAATATCTTTTAAAAGAATCTTTTTAAGATGACAAGACTGTGGTTCAGATTTAATAAATTTCTTAATCTCGAAGCATAGAATTTTTAAGCTAAGATTTATCAAATTCTCATAATTTAAAAAAGAAATACTTTTTTCATCCCTGTATCTTTGTATGTGTATGTCTGTCAGATCTATGTGTATACGCGAAAATGGACTTACATTACCTTCCCTCGATTTCAAATCAATGAAGATTGGCGTTTACAGATTTTGAAAAAAAAACATACGGGGTATTTTTTTATGCTTATCGATCCCATGCCAGCAACAAAAGCTTGTATAGGACCAAAACACTACCGGCTAAAAAAGCCACAAATTGAGAAATTTTTTTCCCATACAATATGTATGAAAATGAAAACTTTTATTTTTCACTTGCTGTTTTTTATGATAATCGATTCCGTTCCTATCCAGTATTAATAGTTTCGTACGGGTCAACTTACGGTCAGGTACTAAAAAGCTACAATTTGAAGAAAACTATTTCCGTACATTTAGTGCCTTAAAATCCCCATTTTTTCATATTTTGAACTATAATGTCTTCATACTGTATTATGGTCCTTAAAATTAACAGGACTGATTGGCGAGATAGAAAAATATGAATAAAATTTCACTTTCTCCATAGTAAAGGTATGGAAAAAAAATCTTGAATATGTGAGCTTTTGTACAGCCGACGTAAAAGATTATATCTTTGACGTCGACTGTACATAACCGTTAGTTGATTGACCGTGAGTTGAGGAAACTATTGATTCTGGATAGGAATGGAATCGATTGGCAAAACAAAATAGCATGTGAAAAATTAAAGTTTTCATTTTCATACTGATTGTGTGGAAAAGTTTTCCTCAATTGGTAGCTTTCTAGTCGGATTTTTTTTTGGTTCCATTCAGGCTTTTCGATTCTGGATTGTAAAGGAATCAATTGGCATAAAAAAAACAACATGTTTGTTTTATTCAAAATTGGTAAACGCCAACCTTCATTAATAAAAAATTGAATGGAGTTTTATTAAAACCATTTTTGCGTAGCAGCACGGGATCTGGTAGCTGCCCTCACTGACCCAAAAAGAAAATTTAACCTGTATATCGGTTCATCGATTAATAATTTCACATACGAACATACATTGCAAGTCTTGCAAACCCCTTTTCACTGCCTCAAGGGTTGATTTTCCCGGGACTCAAACTATTTCTATTACTAAGTTTCATCGCAATCAATTCGGACAATTTCGCATTTATAATGTTATTATACGCATGTATATACATGTCTAGGTAATACAAGCTATCCACCCGTGACTTCGTCCGCGTATAATCTTCTTATAATGTGATGTTAAGTATTAGTACTATCTTTTGTTCATCCCCGGGTCTGTGAAAGTCTGTCACAAAAAAAGTAAATCTCTTTACAAACTTTCAGCCTCTTTTAACCCCGTTAGGGGTTGAATTAAAAAAAATGCTGAAATCACTTTTATTGTTTTTTAATTAGCAGTAAACGTACGAAGTTCCAACCCTCAACTTAAAATTTTAATCCCTACCCATACAACATTTTGAACCCCCTTATTACCCCCTTAAGGGTCTAAGTTTTCAAAATCGCTTCTTATTACTTGTACACATTATAAATGTAATCTGTTCTGCAAATTACAACTTTCTAGCTTCAGTAGTTTTGGAGTCGCTTTAATACAAACTTTTTAAATATGCATTTATTTACAGATAACCATGATTTTATATTAAAATATTATCTTTTTATCTGTAAGGTGTATAGAGCTATTATGTATAAAAAATATTCGACAGTTTTATCTTCTTTGAACATTCCATAAATACTTTAGTCATACTGACAACTGTTTAAGCATCAAGGTTAAAAAACCGAATTTCGGCACCTTTAAACCAAGATGGCGGCCAACACGGGAAGCCTTCAAGGTCTAAAATCTAGTTTTTTAATAACCACCCTGTAGCCTACCAATACGCATTAAAACATTTTGTACTCCACATTTTGTAAGGTAATGTATGGCGATGAATCTCCGATTACTGGATTAAAAGGTACCTACATCATAGTCGGTTGTTAATAGAGTTCATTTTTAGATATTTTTTTTATTTTTTTATGGCAGTAATGCCTTATCGATAACCAACAATGATGTACCTTTGACTTATTGAAAACGTCACATATTTTGCTAGTTGCACCTTGCACAATTTGGATAATTTTTGAAAAAACAACCGGTATATACATAGATATATTAAATAAGTAACACTTAAATTAAAATGATAATAAAAAATGCAATACACCCGCCCTCTTATTTCTACTCAAATAATAAATTACATAGGTACAAACATTTGCAGACGGCGATCTCCTACTAAGTACCTAAATAGAAAATGTTATATTGGCGTTTGGTTTACTTCCATAGTTTATATACTACTATATATACTACGTTCATTATTATTATGTATCGCCGATACCTACTGTCCCCTATAGGGTATAAGTACAGTAGGTAGGTATGTAGGTAACTTAAATAACACAAATTATTCTGTATCATATTATAATTATAAATATTGTTCAATCAAAGCGTCTACGTTTCAAATTCCTTATGACAGTTATGACATTGACGTAAGGTTTCGTTTCGTTTTACCACCTAACTAGTCGGAATGGTTTAAGTACTTACTAAAGCTGTTTACGAGCGTGACCTTGACTGCGAACTCCCGTCGCCCGCGTCAAAACACCCGTGGCGTGTAGCATAGGAAATTGATCCTAAACGCTGGGAGTTAAAGTTTATTTATAAGTGGAATTAGCAATTTTTTTTTTAAATTATACTTTTTCTTTACCCCATTGCATTTTTTTTGCGTGATTTGTTAATTAGTCTTAATTTATACGTGATTACAACAAAGTCTAAAATAAATTGAGTCTATAATCAATTTAATTAATGTTATACATACGTAAATGACTATACCCGTAATACAAACATATTGTTTGTAGGTTTTTGAGGTAAATAGCTTGATGAAGTAGTTTCATGATACTTTAATCAAAGTCCTGCCTATTAGTCATTATTACTATCGACTTACGATATACCCAATCGAAGCCATTGTATCTTCTTGATTAAGTTGCTTTACGTGGAAATATTTAGTTTGATTTTACTTGTTTTTCATTAATTACAAATATATTGACAAGTTGACAAAATAAAAATGTTATTACTATTTATAGTGAAAAAATAAAGCGTTTTTTTTGACACTTAATTTGTGTACCTTCTTCCGGGAGGAAAGTTAGTAGGATTCAAAAATATAGTATCTTAGAATGTCACCAAAAGCATAAGAAAAAAAAATTAAGCTATTATAAATTAATGTTTTGCGCGGCCGTATCTTTACTGTAGTAAAAATGAAAATACAGGATTAAATTGAAGAAATCAACATTTTATTCAACCTTCATCCACCAATTGAACCAGTTTAAATCAAAATCTATTCGTGCCGGCCACGAGGTCGGACAAAAACTACGAAATTTTATAAAACCGAAAAGATTTTAAGAATTATAATACATGATAGTCCATTGGTAAATAAATATTTGCAAAATTCATTACATTTCGATAGGTATATTTTATAATTAAAGTAAAATGGTTATTGGTCCATAAAAATACCACTGGGCTTAATAGCGTTCACGGCTATCGTTAATTGTGTTTTATGCCAAATGAAACTGACAAATATAATTTTCAAGGATTTAGCACATTTCTGCATCTTTTACATCTAGAAACGTTGTATAATACGTTAAATATACATTAACTAGCTTTTTCCCGCGGCTTCGCCCGCGTACTAAAAGTACTAAAAAAGGAGGTTCTCAGTTAGACTCGTATGTTTGTATGTAGGAATGTATGTTTGTCCGCGATCATCTTGCGTTTCGCTGAACTGATTTAGAAGCGGTTTTCGGAAAAGTATTCGTTACATTCTGGAGGTTTCGGTATACCACGTTTTGAAGACGGCGGTTCCCTCATTTTTTATTTTAAAGAAATTATTGCAATAATTGTTTAATTGTTACGCAATCAACGACTTACTACCGAGAGATTATGATTAATACAGATTTCTACTCTTGAATAGAAGCTTTTCCCCGCGACGTCATTTGCGTGGAATTAGTAATCCACCCTCCTTTTTACCCGCTTAAGGAATGACTTCTGGGATAACAACTATTATATATCCTTCCCCAGAACGCAAAATATCTCCATACCAAATCATCTAAATAGGTTCAACGGTTATTAATTTCCCATACAAACTTTCAACCCCCGTTTCACCCCCAGAGGGTTGATTTTCGAGATAAAAACTATCCTATATTGTTTACCGCGACTCAATCTATATAATATGTACCAAGTTTCATTTCAATCGTCTGTTCAGCGGTTAATAATTCGCCATACAAACTACCAACATGTTTTCTACCCCTCTAAGATTGATTTTCGGCTTAAAAAATATTCTATATTGTTTCCTGAGACTCAAACTATATTCAAAACAAAATTATCTAAATCGGTTCGCGGTAAAAAAATCTCCATACAAACCTCCAACCCCCATTTCACCCCCTTAAAGATTGATTTTCGAGATAAATACTGTCCCATGTCGTTTCCCGGTATACAAACTATCTCTATACCAAGTTTCATCTAAATTGGTTCAACGTTTAAAAATTCCCCATACAAACTATCAACCCCCATTTCACCCCCTTAAGTGTTGATTTCGTAATCAGCGACCCGATAAACCATAGAAACAATACCCCTGTTGATATTAAAATTTTGTCACCACATTTCCCCCTTATGGGTTGAATTCTCAAAAAAGCTGAAACACTTGTTTTCTCATTTATCGTTAGGAATACTCCTGTAAAGTTTCGAATAAAATAGTTGAACTAATCTCGTTTCCCATACAAACTTTGAACCTTGGGAGGTAAATTTTTAAAAATAATTTCTAAGTGCATCCTTATACCTTATAAGGAGCCTACGTACCACATTTGGAATCTCTAGAACCAGCGGTTTGGGCTGTGCGTTGATATGTCAGTCAGTTTCTTCTTTTATATATTTAGAAGAAGATTGCAATTTGGCACAAATACTTTCAAGAATTTTTATGTCCACAATATTAAATTTCAAAATCGATGCCATTTTCTTAATGAACGCCCCAAAAAATAAAAAAAACGACACCCATATGGATATTTAGACATTTCAACCCCATTGTACCCTAACAGGGGAGATGGTATTTCACGTCCGCCACGTCGGATTTTAAAATCGTTGTTGTTTTCGTAATCAACGATCCGATAAACCATAGAAACAATACCCATGTTGATTTTCAGACTTTTTGACCTTTTAGTGGTTGAATTCTCAAAAAACCTGCAACACGTATTTACCCATTTATTGTTAGGAATTCTTCTGTGAAGTTTCGAATAAAATAGACTAACTAATCTTGTTTCCCCATACAAACTTTGGACCCCCATTTCACCCCCTTAGGGGATGAATTTTGAAAAATCCTTTCTTAGCGCACCCCTAGATCTTATATTATAAGAAACCTACGTGCCAAATTTGGAATCTCTAGAACCAGCGGTTTGGACTGTGCGTTGATAGATCACTATGTCAGTCAGTCAGTCAGTCACCTTTGAGTTATATATATATAGATTTGTGTGTATAGCAGGGACCGGTCAACCCCTTGCCTTTGAAAGCCTTACCCATTCGTTGAATAGCACAAACGACTCACCGTTTGAATTGATTTCTTATTCATTTTGCTGAGCTGTAGGAAGGGGTTTCCCTTTCTATCCATAATCTCTAATAGGCGGCATATTATCAAAGGGCTCCAAAGCGCGTGCCGACACACCACGCGCTAGTCATCGAGTCACATTCAATTCAACGTAAGTTTTGAAATATTGCTCTTATTTTTAAGACTAGAAGGATAAAAATGTCATAACCGTTATAAGGAAAACCCCTTAAAGAGATAAGCAATTCGAAAGACTTTTAAACGCTTAGCAAAAGTTATCGAGTATCCATTTAGTATACTGATATCCGTATAGAAAAGCGCTTAAAAGGCCGTATTAACGGATAGAGGAACGGCTTTGGTTAGTAAAGTCGAACGAAAAAACCCTTCAAAAACCCTCAAAGGTGATGATGAGACCGGTCCCTGGTTTTTAGAAGTAAGTCCATCGATACGAAACTGTAGAATGCGAGTATGTGTACTTACATGAGCAGCGATGAACGTGTCCAGGTGATGCCTGTGCTGTGGCGGAAGATCCGGCAGTGCCCGCAACTCTAGCGCATCCTGCGGCGTCGCCCGACGCACCAGCCTCTCCGCTAACGCCAATCTCGCTCCTTCCACTCTCAGACGCCACGCAGCCTCGTACAGGTTCCTCGCCGGTGAACCAGCGGAGGCAACCAGCCGACCCGTGTACGCCCATTCGACTAAAGCGCGTAGCGACGCCGCATCTACCCCCGCTACGCGGTGCAGCGGTTCTGCTAACGTTTCTAGAAGATAAGGCGACGCAGCGGCTAAGACTGCCTTGTGTGCAGGCGTTTCTTCGCCTCCAGCGACGAGTAGCACATCGAAGTGTTGTCGCGATTTGCGTAGAGCGTTGAGCGAGGCGAGAGCGCGGGCGGGTAGTTCTAAGTCTTCTGCCAGGAGTTCGACGGTTCCTTCTCCGCCTGAACCAGCGCTGGCCTCTTCCCCCTCGCTGTCGCTGGCCGACGCGTGCTCAGGGGACGCGCCGCCTGGAAAAGAACATGCGCATGTGTGAGAACTAGACTGTTGCGATCTCTATTTTGTATCGAGCAACATTAATTTTAAGCTGTATTTTGATATGGCAACTGTCGGTCTTCTCTAGATAATAAATTGATGTTCACACGTACTTTCGGTATTTTATTCATTTAAAATTACTTGCTGTGGCCAGAAGGGCAAATTGTGGCTATTAACATGGTCCTTCGAGCCATCGACCCAGTAAGTCGACAAGAATAGTGCGTCAAAACTGATGAACGACTCTAGGAAGCAAGAACCTGTTTTGGATTGGTAACGTAGCAGAATTTTGAAAGCGCCGCCATTGTGCAGCGCCGTTACGTCTTCGAGCCAACAAGTTCCAAAAAATCATCACTGCGCAGCAACCGCGCACTTGGTGCAATAATTGTCAACCAAGTCGCCAATGAGAAGCCGTCAACACTACTACACTACTACGAGTTACTCTGGTAACATTGCAAGTTTTTAATTTGTCTATGGTGGTACGTTCCTGTTTGACATTTCTCAATTTTATCGTTGCTGAGAAAATTTATGTGATATTGTGTGGTTTTTTAACAAAAGTCGTCCGGAAAACGATTATTTGCTTTTCGGCAATAACTAACAACTTTGCATTTTGTGAATCGCGTAATCGTTTTGCACGATTCGGTCGTGTTAACTTCGTTTGTCGTCGCTCGCCGCCATTACGAAGACTGGAGAGTTTGGTTTTGTGTGCACGAAACATTTGAACAGTGTGACGTTATATCTTATACGAAGCTTATTGTTTTTATGTGTAAGTACTTATTGCTGTTTTACTAACAATATTGTGTTAAGTTTGCTAATAATGTTTTGTGTTGCACCAATCTCAAACCATTAATTGTCCTTTCGTTAAACTTAAATAGGTAGCATGGCTGAAAAGTCCGCGGAGCAAATCAAGCGTGAGCTGGTGGCACGCCGAGGCGCAAAAAAGGCCACAATAACAAGAATTAAGAACAGAATGGAGGCAGAGTACATAAACAATAAAGAAATGCTCCAACTCATGGTTGAGAAGGCGCAGAAGGCATATGGTGAGTACGAGGAACTTTCTGTTGAAATAGACGATGGCGAGGATCCGACCCCTACTGAAAACTGCTTTTATGAATGCGTTGCTGCGATGCGGCAGCGTATAAACGATCTGTCTGGGCCTTCCCCTACTGCTTCGCCAGTAACAACATCATCTCAACAAGCTGCATCCAAACTTAAATTACCTAACATACAGCTGCAACCATTCTGCGGTAAATATACCGAATACAGACCTTTCATCGAAATGTTTAATGCGCTTGTGCACAACAATGAAGGGTTTGACTACATTCAAAAGTTTTTCTACTTGAGAAGCTTTCTTAAAGCTGAAGCTTATGACCTTGTCAAAAACTTGCCTGTCATTGGGGCCAGCTATGCAGAGGCTCTACAAATCTTATCTGACAGGTATGATAACAAATATAAAACTATTCATGAGCACATCAATGCTTTGTTTGAGTTACCTATGCTAACCAAATCTAGCCATAGTGCACTGCGCTCATTAATTTCGATTATAAAACAGCATCTAGCTGCATTAAAAAACTTAGGTGAAGCAATTGATAAATGGGATAGCATACTAATATGTCTTCTTAACAAAAAACTTGACCCGGTGACTAACCGAGAGTATCATTTGCATAGGGATTCTTCAAAACAGCCAACGTTAAATGAATTTTTGAAATTTATAGAAGATCGGGCCCTTGCCCTAGAGAACAGCGAGGGACGGAGTGACACCACAAGCGCTGCTGCTCATAAGGTAGCACCAGTCAAGAACATGTCGTCGCTTGTCACCACCAACTCTACTAAGGCACCGCGAAGCTGTCTGTTCTGCGGTAAGGACCACAAAATATATGCATGCCCAAAATTTGCCCTTGCCTCCATATCGGAGCGACTAGCCTTTGTTAAAGAAACTAAGTTATGCAGAACATGCCTCAGCATTCATCCTGGCAAATGCAAATTTCACTTCAAGTGCAACCAATGTAAGGAATCGCACAATACTCTACTTCATGTGAACGAAGAGCAACCAGCGGCTTCCTTCAGTAGTTCTAGTAAAAAAAATCTGGTGTTGTTGCCAACTGTCAAGGTGAAATTAATTTCTAAAAATGGCAAAGAGATTATTGTTAAGGCTTTACTTGACAATTGCTCTCAAAATTCGTTTATTAGAACAAAACTTGCCAAGGAGCTAGGCTACCCACTCAAGGCTGATTCTACGGACATAACCGGCATAACCCTGACTGAAAAAACTATCAAACAAAGTTTGAAGTTAGATATTTTCTCATGTGTTTATCCATACAAAACACAGGCAAATCTGCTAGTGGTAGACAAATTTTCTCCAATGATGCCACAGAATGAAATTGATATTTCAAAAATTAAAATCCCTGAAAACATAAAGTTAGCCGATGACTGCGATGATGCTACACCGCGCTTGGTACACACACAGTTTGGTTACATAGTAGGAGGTGATGTCCCATCTTCAGTTCTCAAGCAGCCTGCTGTCACTTTTTTCTGTCAAGAATGTGAAACTGATATACGTGATACTATATCAAACTTTTGGCAAACAGAAAAAGTACCTGAACTATATGCGGAACATACGTCTGAGCAACAACAGTGCGAAAAATTGTTCACTGAAACTGTCAAACTGGAAAACAACAAATTTACAGTTTCTCTGCCATTAAAAATACCTATCTATGATGTTAACAATACATTGGGGGATTCATTCGGACTAGCTCTCAAAAGATTTTATAATCTTGAAAAAAGATTTCAAAAGGATCCAAAATTGCATGAGGATTACAAGGATTTCATACATGAATACCTTGATTTAGGTCATGGGACTTATGTTGACATTTCCTCATATGATCTTTCAAAAGATCCTGTATATTTTTTAGCCCACCATGCCGTGCTGAGGCCAGATGCTGTTTCTACACGTCTCCGGACGGTCATGGATGCCTCAATGTTAACGAGTAACAAGATTTCGCTGAATCATATATTAATGAATCTATCATTCAACAAGAGCTTTTTGACATACTGTTGTCATTTAGGGTACATAATTATTTCTTTGCTTGCGATATCAGGCGTATGTTCCGAAATATACTGATTCAGGAAGATCAACGATCTTTGCAAAATATTCTCTGGCGAGACACTCCCGACGAGTCAGTAAAGTGTATTCAATTAAACACAGTCTGCTATGGAATGAAATCATCAAGTTATCTCTCTGCAAGATGCTTGAACGAGCTGGCTACGAAGTTCGAGAGGCAATATTAAACTCTACTTATGTAGATGATGTGATTCATACAGAGGATACTTTGACAAGGATTGTTGACACAAAAAACGAATTGATAGAGTTACTTGCTAAAGGCAGTTTTGCATTACATAAATGGGCTGCTAATGACCCCGCAATTTTGACAAACATTCCAGCAGAACAGCAGGTTGTTGGGGAGCTGGAGCTGAACAAGGACATCAAAACCTTAGGATTAAAGTTTGAAATTTACTCTGATTCATTTAAACTTTCATGTCCATTGTCAAATAATGTCCCTCAGACAAAAAGACAAATTTTAAGTTACATAAGTCAGTTCTATGACCCGTTGGGTCTAGCTGGACCCGTTTTTGTTCAAGCCAAAATGATTATGCAAAAATTGTCGCAGACTTGTACTGGCTGGGATTCAGTGCCCTCGCCTATTTTACAAAAGGAATGGCTTCAATTTTACAATGATTTGCAAAAAATGAAAGAAGTTAAAATTAAAAGAAAAGTCACTGTTGACAACATCCAATCAGCTCAGATTGTGGCATTTGGCGATGCCTCAATTTCTGCATTTGGAGCAGCCATCTATTTGAGAGTCACTGACAAGCATGGCAAGGTAACTATGTCGCTTCTTTGTTCTAAGAGTCGCATATCACCTAAAGATAAAAAATTGACCGTGCCGCGATTACAATTAAATGCATCACTTTTAATGGCTAAATTATGCTTGAGAGTATACAACACTTTGTGTAAAAAGATTCCTATTGAAAGTGTGCATGTTTTCAGTGATTCTCAAGTGGTACTAGCGTGGCAAAAAACGGATCCAACAAAACTCAATGCGTATGTTGCTAACAGAGTCAAATTAATAAACGAATATACAAAAGGCTTTCAATGGTCATACATAAAAACAGACCTCAATCCCTCTGATTGTTTGAGTCGAGGTTTAAAGCCTACTGAACTAGAAAGTAACCAACTGTGGTGGTGTGGACCTGCATGCATGTCTGATCCAGAGTATAAATTTAATGAATATAGTTATGATATACCTAAAGACTTACCGGAGGTCAAGCATGCAGAAGGTTCCAAGCCGGTGTGCCTAGCATCACACGAATCGGTTTCAATTGCTAAATATTTGTTAGCTAAGTATTCTAACATTAACAAGGCGGCTAATGTACTTGCTTATATTTTAAGGTTCTGTAAAAATGTAAGACCCGGTTCTCAAAAGATAAAACTTAACTTCATAACATTTAATGAAGCGAACCAGGCATTATATTTAATTATTAAAGAAGAACAAGAAAAATTCTTTGAAAAGGAGCTGGCCTCACTGAGGGCAGGTAGGCAAGTGTCGTCATACTTAAAATCTGTTAACCCCTTCATAGATGCTAACGGTATTTTCAGAGTAGGTGGTCGTTTGCAACACTCCTCATTACCATATAGCCAAAGGCATCAGATCATTCTACCTAAAGAATCAAGGGTCACCTATCTCATCATTGAAAATGAGCATTTAAAACTTCTACATGCCAGTCAGAAAGAGGTACTCAGTAGTTTAAACCAACGATATTGGATAGTTAATGGTTTGAGATTGGTAAAAAAGTTTGTAAATAAATGTCTTACATGTTTTAGACTAAAAGGTGTAACAGCCAAACAACTGATGGGATCGTTACCTGCTAGTAGAGTCAGCATAGACCGTGTATTTGCTAAAGTCGGTATAGATTTTGCCGGACCAATCCTGATAAAGCAGTCAAGAGTGAGAAGTGTTCTCACTACTAAAGGTTACATTGCTGTGTATGTGTGCTTTGTCACCAAAGCCATACATTTAGAATTGGTATCAGATTTGACCACTGACACATTCTTGGCTAGCTTCAAACGATTTATTTCAAGACGTAATGTCCCAACAGAGGTCTATTGTGATAATGCCGCTACTTTTAAGTCGGCTAGTACTCAGTTGTCTGAACTTTATAAATTAAACAATGACAAATGTCATCAAAGGCAAGTTCAAAATGCAACTGCCAAATTGGGAACAACATTCCATTTCATACCAAGTTACTCGCCAGGGCCGCAGTTAAAAGCGTTAAGTACCATTTGAAAAGAGTGTTGGGCCCACATGTTTTAACATACGAATTTCTGTATACGACTCTCGTTCAAATTGAAGGAATTTTGAACAGTAGGCCAATAACGCCAATGTCATCAGATATTGAAGATCTGTCCTTTTTAACACCAGGTCACTTCTTGACTGGTGCGCCTCTAATTTGTTATCCTGAACAAGATGTTACAAACTTGCAGGATAACCGATTAAAGTTTTGGCGGAGGTGCACAGCTCTACAACAACACTTTTGGCGGTATTGGTCTAAGCAATACCTTAATATCTTACAAAACCGTCCTAAATGGAAAAATGCAATGCCCAATATAAAAGAAGGCGCTCTAGTAATCTTACGCGAGATTGATACTCCGCCTATGACTTGGCCTATGGCCAGGGTGACGAAAATATTTCCAGGGCTAGATGGTAAAGTAAGAGCATTAGAAGTTAAAAAAGCAAATGGTAAGGTTCATACTACTTCCATTACTAAAGTTTGTATATTGCCTTTAGATGAATAGCACATATAACAAATGTACTTTGATGTACTTAGTTTACTTATTTAAAATTCAGGTTAGTTTTTATCTAACTGATTATAGTGCTAGATTGTACTGATACTTTCACACTGTAAACTGTAAAAAGATGGTTATATAAATGTGTTGATGCTATTTGCATCCAATGTTAAAATGTTCTTTTAGTTATACAAAAAGAGACCAATTTTTATGTTATTGCATAATCTAATGTAAATTTCTAATAACTACATTCATAATGTAGCCTTGTGAACTTGCTTACATAGCGACTTACTGTGTTTTCAGTAAGTATTTTATTAATTTGTATTTAAAAAAAAAAACCTTAAAGATTACAGTCCACTCAAAATATCGATCTATGTAGCAAAAGTATACAAGCAGCTCATTAAAATAGTGTAATGTTTAGTTATAATGTAAGGTGTATTTACTTAATGCCTAGAATAGCATGTTCTTTTCTGTTAGTGGAATATGTTGCGATCTCTATTTTGTATCGAGCAACATTAATTTTAAGCTGTATTTTGATATGGCAACTGTCGGTCTTCTCTAGATAATAAATTGATGTTCACACGTACTTTCGGTATTTTATTCATTTAAAATTACTTGCTGTGGCCAGAAGGGCTAATTGTGGCTATTAACAAGACTGCTAAAGGAACACTTGAAAGTGACCATTGGTTAGGCTTTGTTTTAAGTTTACGAGTTGTAATAACAGGTAGTGAGGTCGACTGTACTTCACTACATAGTATAAAACAAAGTGGCTTTCCGCTGTCTGTCCCTATGTTTGATGCGGTTTTTTTTTTAATAGATAGAGTGATTCAAGAGGAAGGTTTATATGTCTAAATATATAAAAGAAGAAACTGACTGATTGACTGACTGACTGACTGACTGATTGACATATCAACGCACAGCCCAAACCACTTGTTGTAGAGATTCCAAATTTGGCACGTAGGTTCGTTATAAGGTCTAGGGATGCACTAAGAAAGGATTTTTCAAAATTCACCCCCTAAGGGGGTAAAATGGGGGTCCAAAGTTTGTATGGTGAATACTATTTTATTCGAAACTTCACAGGAGTATTCCTAACGATAAATGAGTAAACACGTGTTTCGGGTTTTTTGAAAATTCAAACCCCAAAAGGGGCAAATGTGGTCCCAAAGTCTGAAAATCGACATGGGTATCGTATCCTTTTTGAGTACTTATAGTACGCGGGCGAAGCCTCGGGAAAAGGCAAGTATAATATAATAGAGAAACAGTGATTATTTTAGAGGTTTCTAATGTGATGTTGTAAATAAACATATTTTTTGCGCTTACCTACATTGCAAACGCTGCCTGAACCCTACGAGATAGATCAAAACATTGTATTTGTACACCTCAAAAAGGTCTACATACAATAAAGTCCGCGATGGTATATGTTTATCTCTTGATAACCTACAATAACCATTTCTTATCCCGTGCGAAGCCGGAGCGGGTAGCTAGTTTAGGCTAAAGCAAAGTCAAATTAACGCCCTGTTTTACGTTTTTTAGGTATTTGTCCTTTTCATTGCAAATACTATTTTGTTTTGAAATACTAGTTCTTGTTTAGGCACTATTATAACATTAATAAAGTCTGCAAAACGGATTTAAAACCTTCAACTTCGGTTAACAACGGAATGATATGAAATATGCCATCCTACGTAAATGAAGTGAAGTTATGTATACAATACCACGTGCCCGCGGCACGCGCAACGCCGCGTGTATTAAATTGTACACCCTGTCCAATAAGTTCGAATACACATATTTTTGCGTTGACCCTGAAGGCATACAGGCTGCAGGCCATCCATTTATTATATTAATCTAAAGAATAAGTTCACTTGAACATAATGTAATAGTAAAAAACGCCAAGGACTTGAAATTTGTCTTCACTCTTCAATGAAGTACTTTCGATTAACAATTTAGTACAAAATTTCGTAATGGCGACTGCAAAGGTATTTTTTCAAGGCGGTAAAACTTTTTGGAATCAAACGCAATCTCGTTTACACAACAATGAGAAGGTCTTAAAATAGCTCCTCTTTAGAAGACAGGAAAAAATCTGGTCAGCTACGCAGCTAGAACCATTAAAATACTAAATATCGTGAGAGTGCGAGTTTAGAGGACAAAAGCCGCTTTATCCAAAAATCAACTGCCGATCTGAAATTTTTGAGGAGATCCTTACGTGGTATTTTGGAGGTGGATCCTGGATATCATAGCTACAATAAACGTGAAGTTCATCGTTTTTCCGTAGCAATCGAGAAAATTAGAGTACATAATCCAACTCAATACATTCCTGGCACGCAGGAAGGAGTTGATTTTCTGACGAGAAACTCATTGAATTAAAATAGCCTTACAATGCTCAAAACGGTCGTTTGTGAGCAGCAAGTATAAAAAACAGCCCAAACCATGAGGTTAATGTTTCCAGACTCCAGAGGGAACTATTGGTGGTAGTGTGGGGTTCAGTTAAATATGTGGGGCCAAATTTCGTTATATTTACCGATAAAATCGCACATTAATAATGAAAATTATAAATCAGAGGTTTTCGTCGAAATACGCTCCTGAAAATTTGAAAACTGTGTTTAGGAATAAAAATTAAATTATTTTCTCACAAAATTGTGCTCAAAACAGTGCAAACGTTGTTCAAGCTTTGAGAAAAGCTAATTTCGATGATCATATTGCCGAAAGTAAACGGCCACTCCATTCTCCAGATTTGCGTTTATTACATTGATTTGGTATGTTTTTACATACCTTGTAGGCACTTGTAGGTCACATTATTATAAAATAGCAAATATGGACAGTGAAAAAAAAAAGATATCGAGCATATTTGGGACGAAATAACCTTGAAAGCGGTGCGTGCCGCGTGAGATTGAGTTGAAAAATGTAGTCAGCTAGTAAAATAGGTAAGAGGTGGAGTTAGTCCAAAATATTGGCAGCATATTTTGTATATTAGTATAGCTTTAATAAAATACAGATTTCACTACAATAACTATTCGTACAAAAAAGTTATAAGACCTCCAAAGTGTATTCGAACTTTTTGGACACGGTGTAGAAGCTTCGCTAGTAAGATTGTACCTTAAACTGTATTGCGACGAAATAAGGCCTAATCTATTAACTACGTCTAATCACTTGTGATCCGGGTAGGCTAGGGGTTAGGACGTCTGCCGCGAATGCATATGCTGGTTCGATCCCAGCCCTGGGCACCGGAGGTCTTGTGACTTTTTTCCTTTGTACATCTATTTAAAAACTAAATAACAAACATTTTTTACCCTAAATGCATGATGTACCATCGGGTTCATAATTGCATACTCAATTTATCAATGAATTCATTCATAAATTGGGTATGCAATTATGAACCCGATAGTACCTACCGTCTCAGTTCAGTCGGGGAAAAACAACATATCTACAGAGTATCTATCCTGAAGTGCGCGTACGCAGCGCGCTGCTAACGCTAGTAATTTTTTCTTACGTATCGCTCACTAGATTTTTGTGATGACATTTTACTAGTATGTATCACAATTTTGAAATATATCCAGCGGTTAAATTAACGCTAAAGTTGTCTTCTTATTCATTGAAAATATAATTTGTTTAAATTAATAAAACACGACGAGAAAAATCTAACAAATAAACAATGATTTGAGGTTAACTTATAAATAGCGCGCAATTTTCTTTTTTGGATCTGCGTGCAGCTTGAGGCAAAGGCGCGGACCTATAATGCCAAACAGCCAATATTAAAACAGACAATTCGTGTTTAAAACGTAATTTATTGTGTATTACGAGTAATATAATAAGTTGAAATGATTCTTATTCACAATCAGGATAATATAATTTGTATTCTATCGTAAATGTGTATATTTTTAATATATTTACTTTTTTTACTTTTTTAGAATGTAAACTCATAAAGAGTTAAAAAAAAGTAAAGGTAATACCCGACTAAATTACAACGATTCGTCTGCGTACGTACAACTTGGTATTAGAGTACAAACGTCACTTGATCGGATTATTAAATTATTCCACTAGTTGGATAATAATTGTGAAATGCACACGTGTTTAATATCTAGGATTATGAGCATAAAAGCGGTGGAATAAGAACCTCGTTACGAGCAGGTGTGTTGAAATAGAATGTAACGACATCGATATCTTCGCTGATCGTATTGGTGTATTTTGCAATAAAGTCTTAGCATTAATGTAGTTAGTATCTAGTAGAATAATGGTAAAAAGTGTATTTGTTGTGTTTGTTTCATATTTTATACTGTGTTTATTGTTCTTATGTTTCTCTTATAGTTTATACCAATTTTATAAAGTATATTGTATTAGCATATAAGTGTTTTGGTCAAATACTGTGAACTTATGTGATGACTGTTAATAAATGATGATGAAATGATGATAAAGTAGACCAGCCTTCATCATTAGATCTTAATGGTACCTATCATATATCATTGTCACCTTTGCTATGTGTTCTAAAATTCAGTTCAATCGGGCAGTAACGTATGCGGAATGAAATCTGGACAAAGTTTTGAAGACGTAAAAAGTAAGTAAAGAAATAAACTCAAATCTATACGAGATAAATGCCTTTGTCCTGACTGATCCACGCAGAGCCGAAACTACTGAAGCTAGAAAGTTGAAAATTTCAGGTCTGGTTACATTTGTAATGTGTACAAGTAATAAGATGCGATTTTGAAAAATTCATCCCCTAAGGGGGTAAAAAGGGGATGGAAAGTTTGTATGGATGGGGCTTAAAATTTAAGGTTAAGTAAAGAAATAAACTCAAATCTATACGAGATAAATGCCTTTGTCCTGACTGATCCACGCAGAGCCGAAACTACTGAAGCTAGAAAGTTGAAAATTTCAGGTCTGGTTACATTTGTAATGTGTACAAGTAATAAGATGCGATTTTGAAAAATTCATCCCCTAAGGGGGTAAAAAGGGGATGGAAAGTTTGTATGGATGGGGCTTAAAATTTAAGGTTAGGGGTTTGAAACTTCGTACGCTTCCTGATAATTAAAAAATATAAAAATAATTTCAGCGTTTTTTGAAATTCAACCTCTAACGGGGTTAAAAAGGGGTTGAAAGTTTGTATAGAGATTACAATTTTTTTTGTGACAGACTTGAAATTTCATTTGCAGGCTACTAACTTAAAAGCAAAAAAACTAATTTCAGCGTTTTTCAAAATGCCACCCGAGAGGGGTTGAAACGGGGTTGAAAAGTTTGTATTAAAGCGAGGCCGTAACAACTGAAGCTAGAAAGTTGTGATTTGCAGGTCGGGTTACATTTATAACGTGTTCAAATAATAAGAAGCGATTTTGAAAAATTCAACCCATAAGGGGGTAAAAAAGGGGGTTAAAAGTTTGTATGTGTAGGATTTTAAATTTTAAGTTAGAGACTTGAAACTTCGTACGTTTTCTGATATTTATCAAAATATAAAAGTGATTTCAGCGTTTTGGATAATTGCGCCCCTGAGGGGGGTAAATAGGGGTGCAAATGCGGAAAACTTTTTTCTTTGAGCTAGACTTACAACTTTGTATGAATATTACTTATTCAAATACAATAAAATTACTTTTAGCGTTATGAATAATTCCACCCCTGAGGGGGTTAAAAAGGGGTTCAAAGATTGTATGGGGGAAATTAATTTTTTTGAGCTAGAGACTTAACTTTGTGGGAAGATAACTTATTAAAATACAATAAAAGTCCTTTCAGCGTTATAGAAAATTCTTACCCTGAGGGGGTTAAATAGTGGTGCTATCATACGCGGACGAAGTCGCGGGGCGGAAAGCTAGTTTTATATAAATGCCAATTGAAAACTTATACATCTGTTAATTAATCCCGTACTTTTAATGAGCATTGGATTCTTTATCTTAAAATTATGGTTAATCGAGGAGAACAACGTCGCGAAACAGTATGTAATGTCTACAGTATTAATTCCCTATGGCTGAAAGCGAAGACCGTGGAAAATTTTGTGGAAATGGGATAGAGCTAAAGAGCTATTTATAATATTTTTGCGTCCTTTTTCTTTACAAAAATTGCCACAAGAAAGCCTGGTTCAGGGAAACATTCCAGCATTAGCCAGTTTGCTGAGAGAGATCGATTAAAGAAAATGACAGCCCGCTGAGTCACAAAATCTTATAGAGAACTCAGGAAGGCATTCAAATGTGGCAGTAGAACTGTTTTAAAATATCTTGTAGACATAGGTATCAGTTAACAATCAAGAAAAGTTACGCCCATCGTCTCCAAAAATAAAAATAAAATGCCGAAAATACGGCCACGTCGTTTGGTCAAAAAATGTAAAAACAGGTGTTTTTTTCACATTTGGATTTTTTGAATGACTATGAATATTATGTTGTTTAAAATGGAAATTCGTGGCAAGGTAACTATTATTTTGAGAACACCAATAATCTCGTAAGATTATTGGTGTTCTCAAAAATTTACCGTAGTCAAGAATGTGAAAATTGTCAAGTATACGAAGCTTCCTTAAAAAGGGTGTCACCCTCTTTCATAGACAGAAATTTCATAGAATTTCGTTTCTCAGAAATTATTTCATAGATTATTTGGTTCATGTACTTTCTGTTCCAATATTATTGTTTCATAGACTATTCAATTGGTTAAAACATATTTCACAGACAATCAGTTCCATGTATATTGCTATCAAACTTTTTTAATTTACAAAGTTATCAAACACTAGAATCATATTTCATGTATTTTTGTTTCGTAGACACATATTTCATAGATTGTTGTTTCATAGTTACTGTTTTATATAATATTTAGTTCCAGTATTTTCTTTTCCAATATTATTATTTTAGTATTTATGCACTTCATTTACATTAATTGCAAAGAATATACATAATGATATTAGATCTGTTACACACACAACAAAATTCCAGTTGGGTTAGAAAAGTTGGTTAGGTTAGAACTGCGACCACTACAGAAACAAATGATTGCCAGAAAAGATGGTTAGGTTAAGTTAGAACTGCGACCCGTACAGAAACAAACGGTTGCCAGAAAAGTTGGTTAGGTTAGGTTAGAACTGCGACCCTCACAGAAACAAACGGTTGCCAGAAAAGCTGGTTAGGTTAGGTTAGAACTGCGACCCCTAAAGAAACAAACGGTTGCCAGAAAAGTTGGTTAGGTTTGATTAGAACTGCGACCCCCACTGAAACAAACTGTTACCAGAAAAGTTGGTTAGGTTTGGTTAGAACTGCGACCCCCACAGAAACAAACTGTTGTTAGAATAGTACAATTAGAATAGTAAAATTAAACATATTGCTAAATTAAAGAGATTTAAGGAAATACAATAAATATATAGGAAATAAAAGACAGATTTTTTTATTTAAGTTAAATAATCAGTATAATTGATACAAAAATTCTACAGTTTTATTCTCTTTGAATAAAAACATATAGGATTTAATGTATATTACAATGTATTGAGAAACCGAGTCTTCTATGAAACGAAAATATTAAGTTTGATAAAATCAGAAACAACATTCTATGAATATGCAGGCTTTGAAACAAATGTTATACAAACTAAATACTATACGGATTAATAATATTTGATTTAAAACGTAATGAACTGAAATTTGAAAAACTACTTATCTGAACAATAAAAATATACAAAACTAGATTCTACAATGTAAGAGCTCTGACAAATGATCACTCTATGAAATGAAAATATGAGAAACATTTTCTATTAACCAATATTCTGCGAAAATGTAGTCTATAAAACAACGTACAACCTTTAAAAAGTTATCCGATGGAAGATAAATTTAGATCTTAAAAAATCTGTACATTGTTGTTGTCGACAGCGATGGACATAAAGTACCGCAACTTTCGTTTGAAACCTCGCATTGGAGTAAACTTACTCTGGCATTTGATGTGATTAAATACATTATTAAGAACCATGAAAGATTATAAAAATAACTATGTTATATTTATTTTATAAGAAATTGAATGTTGTCCAGATTTCATTCCGCATACGTTAGAAAAGCGAGTCTGCGGATGGTTTGTTTACAAACAGATATAAAACAGGTGACACTAAATAAAAGCATGATAACTTGTTCAGATATCTTTGACCGCCTTGCTAACTTCAATACATCTGATGACAACTACACATTGAGTGGCGGCTCGATAAGCGCGTACAATAAATACGTTCTATTGTACGTCTCTGACATTGTAAAAAATGCCCACTAACCGTAATAATCGTCTCATTCACCTGATATAACGAGACATCTAGATTACAAACTACTCCGCTTTATCAGAGGCCACACAAAACTGGCTAAGCTAGTTGTCCTGCCTCGCTGTCTGTGCCCGCAAAAACCGAAAGAAAGCGGCCTCTCGCTCGCACACACAGCTGATAACGAGACAGGTAGCTTCACGTCTAGTTACGGTCAAGGGCATCCCAATTGAACTCATTTCTTACCGAGCCTAAATATTTACGCTAATGTGAACCTTATTTTTCGGGTCATAAGTTTCATGTTGGACGGCTTTTATGTTTAATGAGGCTCTACCGGCAATTTGTCTGTCGCGGAAAACTATTAGTTATAGAACCAAATAACGATTTAAGCGACCATTTACACCTATTAGTCTATTACGTATAAATACACGATTAGCAGCAGAAGTGGCAAAGCGGCCGATATGTTCAAAATGATCCTGACATAGTTCTGCTGACAATAAATCCTACTACTTTTGCTGCATAGATATAGCTAAAATTATACTCTGTAGACTCTAGAACGTACGAGTAAATTTGTAAGAGTAGACTTAAGAAAACAGACGTTTTCATACCTATTGTTGTCGTAAACACAAGATTTATTTACTACAGTTGGTGCTCATGTCTAATAATAATAAAATTATGACTGACATCTCTAATGAACGTTCCATCCAATTTGTTGCAAATGATAAAGATAAATTAAGTCTATTATAAAATTGTAATGTTTATCTAGACACGCGGTAGCGTGTCAAGCCAAGTTCAAGCAAAGGAACTGGCTAGCCAGCGCCAAGTGTATATTTTATTTACACGAACCACTTGGTGCCACTTTTGACCCTTCTATAAATCAAACCCCTTTAACGTAAACACATAAAACTACGTGTGTTTAATTATATCCATAAGGAAATCTAGAAGCCCAAATTTCATGAAGCTAGCTCAAACGGTTATACTTATAAAGATATGAAGGTCAAAAAGTCGTAAATTTTAGCACTGACTGACTGACTGACATATAGTACCTAAATCTAACCTACTTCCAGATGACCTCGAAGGATGAAATTTGGAATCCAGCTCGGTAATTGTGTGTAAGCGTAGGAAAAAATCTAAAAATATAAAAAAAGTTAAAAAAATAGGGGGGTCCCCATACAATATATTTTTTTAAATTGTATCGTTGGAACCGTTACAAGCAGATATTTGAAACTATCCCAATATATGTATTATTATATTTGCTATGTAACAGAAATATAAAAATAAAGTTAAGTCAAAAAATAAGTGGTGTCCCCATACAAAAAACTTGTAATACGCGCTAAACGACCGGCCAACGGTGTGTCGTCGGCGGCGCGCGGCACCACATCATTATACACAGAACAGAAGTAAATCTACATAAAAGCGCTCCCGAGCAACACATAAAACATAGGCACCGCTTACGAATACCTATTTAGTTATTTATTGTTTTTTAGGGTTCCGTAGTCAACTAGGAAACCTTATAGTTTCGCCATGTCTGCCCGTCCGTCCGTCCGTCCGCGGATAATCTCAGTGACCATTAGCACTAGAAAGCTGAAATTTGGTACTAATATGTATATCAATCACGCCGACAAAGTCGTAAAATAAAAAGTGGAAATAAATGTTTTATTAGGGTACCTCCCCTATACGTAAAGTGGGGAGTGATTTTTTTTCTTTTCATTTCAACCCTAACGTGTGATATATTGTTGGATAGGTATTTAAAAATGAATAGGGGTTTACTAAAATCATTTTTTGATAATGTAAATATTTTCGGAAATAATTGCTCCAGAAGTAAAAAAAAATGTGTCCCCCCCCCCCTCTAACTTTTGAACCATAAGTTTGAAAAATATGAAAAAAATCTCAAAAGTAGAACTTTATAAATACTTTCTAGGAAAATTATTTTGAACTTGATAGGTTGAATAGTTTTTGAAAAAAAAAAAAAAATCTGAACTAAGTTTGTAATTTAACCGTATAAGCAGGTGTTTATTGTAGGGTAATTGTGCTAGTTTTCGTCCACTTATCGATTTTGCCAGCTTTGTGATGCAAAAAGAATATCTTAAAGTACCCTTACTTAAATGTATTATATTTCATTTTATAGCTTATATAGTCTAGTTTATGTTAATATTACGCGATAATTATCCATACTTGCGAGATTTTGTATAAAAAATATTATTTGAAAAAGTGGGGTATTCGTTAGTTTTCGTCCATAAATGTCAGTTTTCCGTCCTGGGCTCTGCTAGTTTTCGTCCACTGAGTAGGGCGATTATTTCTGAAAATATTCACTTAATCAAAAAATGATAAAACAGACTTCAATGTTATTTTTAAAGTCCTATCGATTGATGTGCAACATGATGATTTTTGGTAAAAAAAAAATTGTTACATGTATGGAAAACCCCTTGTGGCTCCCCCCTAAAAAAATATTTTCAGCAATTTTACTACAATACTAACTAGGGGTATACAAAATACACCTTCTGTTAGAATTTCATCAATATAAGTTATAGTCTCCAAATAAAAAATGGCCATGGCATACGGACGAACTACGGACATGACGAAACTATAAGGTTTCCGTTTTTGCCATTTTGGCTACGGAATTCTAAAAACTAATGATAGTAAGGATTAACATCGTGTTTCTTTATTTCCGTTAATATTAGCATACAGTTAGGTACGATTAAGGAAACGAAATGGCGTAGTTAGTTTTTATAAATTTGTTTTTTCCATACAAGTATGTATTGTTAAATCGATCACGGTATTATATTTAACTCAACCAAGCAATCGAATATTATAACTAATGCATTTTATCACCAAACAATGATATTGTAGGCCTTTAATGTTAACCACTGTGACTGCTTGTACTATAAAGCCTTGGCCAAACAGCAAGCGTGGCGCAGCGCCGCGGTCGCGCGGCGCGACCGCGGCACATGTTAATAGGTTAGCGACGTCAAACAGACTGCGCCGCTGCGCGCAACAGGGCGCGCGCGGATCGCACCGGCCTCGCGCTCTCAACACGCCCTCATCGCGCGCGCGATGCTGGCGTGACTCGCGCCCGATACATCATGCGCGCGCGGAGGGTCGCTCATTCCTTCCGAAGCCAAGATTATTTTTTTCTATATCCATAATCACAATCACAGTATATTGCTACGCTCGCACGACGCACCGCGCTGCCTAACGTCCGACTGATGTGACCCAGCGCGGCGCAGCGTGCCGCCGCGTCCCGCCGCGCAGCGCTGCGCCCGCGCCGCGTGGACGCGGGGGGCCGCGCGGCGCGGGGCGCGACAGAAGCGGGGCGCAGCGCCGGCGGGACGCAGTCTGTTTGACGTCGCTAACCTGTTAACATGTGCCGCGGTCGCACCGCGCGACCGCGGCGCTGCGCCACGCTTGCTGTTTGACCAAGGCTTAATGCAATTGACACGACGAGCGTAGTCGTAGCGCGCATTTGATCGATCATTATTGGGTCGTCCCTTAGAGAATTCAACCCGGAGTAGCCATGTCTGCCGTTTTCTTTACAAAGCAAGTCTGCCGATTTTTGCGGGGGAGGGGAACGTCAAGTGTAATCTGTGGCTATTCGTACGTAACGTACAAATAGGTGTATGCATGACCACTGGTCATGTTTTCGGCAGAGAGGAACGCCTTTCAATGGCGACTCCGGTTGGTTGAATTCTCTAAGGGTCGTGCATTACCCGGAATCGTGCCGCCGAAGGTTTCCGATTTGTTCCGATCAGATCCGAAGGTTATGCAACTATTTAAAAAAGTAGCTTTTTTTATAGTAATCAGCTCAAAAGACGAGACTTACTTTTTTCGGATGTATTTGTTCAAATATTTAACAGCGCATGTTTTTGTTTGTTTGTTTTCGTGTGGTTTTAATTGCCGGTAAATAGATAAAGGTGATGTGATAGTGCTTAGTGAAAATAACGGATAATATTCATTGTGAAAGATGTACGGGTGTGTGTGCGTGTGTACGGACGATGGCAATGGCACGATCACAAAGCTTTCTTTTGAAGTGAAATAAGCACAGCACGCCATAGTATGGAGGTTATAATTGTTATTCTACTACCATTTGGTCATTCTAATGTTAATTATAGTTTTGTCTACTCACAAATAACTCGTATATTAACGATAACAATGCAACAGAAGAGCTAGTTTTAGTCTTTGCTCAAGTCATTTAAATGTTTTATTTATTACATTTATTTACGTAACATTATATGAGGAATGGACAGAAACTAAAGTGTGTAGGTAATCAAATATAATATTACCATACTACTATATACTCGTACTATAATATTACGTATTAATTAAGTATTTTGAAGTAAAATAACCATTAGAAATATTTACCTAGCTCTCTGGGTTTCCGGGATCAGGTGGTCGCAAAACTGAAATTTATACCAAATTGCTCTGCTAGTTTTATATTCTAAAACTTTAATCTCCACTTAAAATATTGTACAATTAACTTTAAAATAGATAATTCGTGCCAAACATATTTAGTGCACTGCCTAAATCATTAATAAAACTCATCATAAACTTTTCCCGTCACAAGTTTTTTTCTTCATTGCGATGACATTTGCTAGGGCCGAATTCGAGGCGGCTGTTAATGTTTTATTTTTAAAGGCACTATTTGTCAAATTACTTTTTTATGATAGTAAAATTATTTCTTAGATATTATGGATCGCAACAAGACCAAACTTCCGCAGGACAATTCATTTACGTTCAAGTTTTCCCCATATATTTGTAGCACAACCGTCAGGTGGACGGAAACTGACCCTGGACGGGAAACTAGCACAATCACCCTACCTGTAATTTCTACAAAATCACAATGAAATGACGTGCTTTCAAATAAAGTAAAAACGGTGAAAATCGGTTCACGCAATAAAGAATTATCCCATAAAAATCATCTTCCATACTTTAAGCTCGCGCGCAATAGTTTACTTAATTTGCCGATAGATGTCGCTGTACGTGGAACGCTCATATCATATCCTACACGGCGGTGTTATTTTAACTCTTAAGTGGGGACACCTACTGTGACGGACCGAAAACTACGGAACCCTACACTGAGCGTGGCCCGACACGCTCTTGGCCGATTTTTACATTTATGTTCATCCTGATTCTTTCTCAACGATGAATTAAATGATTGTCATACTATAACCACAAACGTTCTTCGTGCCTAAACCAGTAACAGTATAAAAGTGAAGTACATACATGAGATTCAATGAATAAATAATAGTAGTTTATGCAACAGTTGTATAAGAGGGGTCAAAAAAGGTGAGTGGCGTGGGTAACAATTTGAGCCGTAGGCGAAAATTGTTAAGAAAAACGCCACGAACATTTTTTTACCTACTTATACGACGTTGCATACAATACTTTTTCTACGAATACACTTACTTTTATAAAATGCGGAATTGAAAACTTCATGGATATCGCAGTTATTTTGTCCACATAATTAACAATCATTTAAGTTTTACCTTTTAAAACACTATTTTTCAATAATACTAACATTACTAACACAAATACACACCGTCGTTATTAGATCAATTATTAAAGAGCTACAGAGATTAGTAAAAATACCTAAATTACTTTCAAAGTTTGCAATTTGCCCCAACAAACGAACGGGAAACGTAAAAAAGTACGAAGTAGGTCTGTGGTTTTTTTAATATTTTTTTTTTAAGTTTTTTTTTCTAAAAACGCTGCGTTTATTTAGGTTTCTTAGGTTGGCAGTAATTTATTTTATATTAATAGTCGTGCTTGTACGCGATTACGCGATACTATTTTGGCGCTTTTATAGAACAAGTGTTATTTTGGGGAATAGACTAGATAGACTTTTCATCGAGTGTATTATCTATGTTCTTATAAAGGTGTTGATGAATCTATAAATGACAGATAAAAGTACAGGAGTAGAAAAATATACTTTATACAACCCGTTCGCTATAAGATATAATGTAGACAATAGCATAAAAAAGAAAAACATGCAGCGGAAACGCAAGAAAAAACATTAAATCTCAACACATGCCTAGTTTTCTTTACAAAAAGTAATGATATCCCACCAAAAACATAAATGTAAAAAAGGAGAGCCAAGTTCAATACAAAAATTATGCTTGGCTGTGGGCTTAAATGAGTGCCAAGTTCTATGCAAAATCCAAATATGTATTTTTTTTTTTTTTATACCACGACGGTGGCAAACAAGCATACGGCCCGCCTGATGGTAAGCAGCTACCGTAACCTATGGACGCCTGCAACTCCAAAGGAGTCACATGCGCGTTGCCGACCCTTTACAAAAAGGAGGATTCACTGTGTTGACGACTAAAGGAACAAGAAGGTCCCTCATCGTTAACACACTGGGTCCTCTTTGAGCTCTTTGGCAACCTTACTCACCAGCAGGAACACAACACTATGAGTAGGGTCTAGTGCTATTTGGCTGTGGTTTTCTGTAAGGTGGAGGTACTTCCCCAGTCGGGCTCTGCTCCAGATTTGAGCGATGACATTCGCTGAATTTATAGGAACAAAATAACATTATGAACAAGTATTAAACTCTATTTCTTTGCTTTATTGGATACCTACAACAATTGCTGTTATTTAAAAATGTGAGATCTTAAAGTAGGTTAGATTTGACTTGGCCAGTTTTTATCAGAATTAAATAATATATATACAGGGTGCCATCTAAGACGTGATCAGTTATATGTTTTTCTAACTCCATAAACAACTAGCAGTTGGATGCCCCCCAACTTTGACTAAAATCAGACATTTTTTTTTTTACATGTTTTTGTAATTTATTTTTCTTTCAAAAGTGATAATATTAGTGTAAAACAGTTTTATAAGATATTTAAGGTAAAAAAAAAAATTAAATTACATTTTATCCGGAATAAATGACAAAATTGTTAATAACGACAGTTCCATTTCAATTTACTCATTTAAATATTCTAATAAGTAGTTTAAATATCCCGAAAACCCCGTCAAATTAAAAATAAATTACAAAAACATGTAAATAAAAAGAAGAAAAAAATGTCTGATTTTAGTAAAAGTTGGGGCATTCAACTGCTAGTTGTTTATGGAGTTAGAAAAACATATAACTGATCACGTCTTAGATGGCACCCTGTATATATATTATTTAATTCTGATAAAAACTGGCCAAGTCAAATCTAACCTACTTTAAGATCTCACATTTTTAAATAACAGCAATTGTTGTAGGTATCCAATAAAGCAAAGAAATAGAGTTTAATACTTGTTCATAATGTTATTTTGTTCCTTTAAATACATATTTGGATTTTGCATAGAACTTGGCACTCATTTAGATCTCTATTCTTTTTGCGGCGAAGCCCACAGCCAAGCATAATTTTTGTATTGAACTTGGCTCTCCTTTTTTACATTTATGTTTTGGTGGGATTTATGTTATCATTACGAGTATCACGAGACTACTTCGTCAAGAGTTACATTCCATTGCCTTCAAGGCATAGGCGGTAAAAACCAGCATGATTCGGTCTCCGATTACGCGTAATTGTAACGGATACCGAGGTCACCTTACACTGAATTGCTCGACAATTCGAATCGACTGTGCTCAAGCGGTTCATATGCTATGGTTCTGAAACTGGTTTCGTTTACGTATCTAGAATTTCCCGGTTCTGGCAATTTCAAGTCGGAGTAAGGTGTAAAAGGGTATACATATTTTTGGCGTTGCTGTATTTAGTGGTATTTTACACCTTTTTAAACTAGAACAGCCTAAGTTCGAAAAGTAAAGATTATAGGTGACTGGCTGGTGGCATATGGTCATCTTGTAATGTAACTCTTCTTATCTCATCCTGAGGGTCTTATCTTATCTAGAAGGTTTCTTGTTTTGTTCTTCTCTATAAGCATCCATCACACGAGTAGAGTATCGCATGAAGAACTCGTTCAAAAAGACCAGATCATAGACCTTAAAAAGATTGTAGGCACCACTCTGGAGGACAGTAATCGCCAACCAGGCTTATTGGAGGAAAATTGGAGAGGCGTATGCTCAGATCAGAATACATCACGTCTAAAAATACGGATACATTTAATCTGACAAAAATATATTCGTCAGATTGAAAATTCGTAAGACGGACACGTGGCCTGATCGAATAAATAATTGTAATAGTTCTGAAGTGTTAAATTTTTAATGTAATATAAATTGTCATATTTGTGTACGATAGCGCAATAAATGAATATTGTATTTACCACATAAATGATAGTACTTTTATACTGATAATTAAAGCAATTCGTGCAAAATTATTCCCAAACCAATCCAAAATATCAAAAATGCACAACGTTAATATTCAAGTTTTCACTTCTGCCGGCATTCCCGGAGTGCACCCCGTTGTTTTTTTTTCTCACAAAAGTTGTAGTAAAAATCACTACAAGTCTATGCTAGTCTTTGATTCAGTCATAGCTGTCAACCGCCAAACATGGCGCAAAAAATTTGTTCTAGATGCTATCACACCTAGTAGAATACAATCTCATGATCAATGATTCATGATTCAATGATCAATCAATGATTTGTACTTAAAATAATGAGAAGTGCAGTGAACGTACCGAACGCTGCGTGTAATAAATTTGCCTATTATATATATGCTATCATATCATTCTATGCCGGTATATCTTATTACATTCAGGCTCGCCAAACGTAGCTCTTAAACTAATTGAACAACTGTATACGCCCTACCTACATATAATTATGTATTTGTAGTACTTAGCTATATATTTAACTACGTCCTAGGCTATTACGCAAAAAGATTATTCGACAATGACCTGCTCGACGCAGGAGGCAATTATATTATTACGTGCTGACTGGTGAGACTCAGGACCGAGATACGTGGAAAAAGTAGAGAGAGGCCTTTGTCCAGCAGTGGGACACTCCTGGCTCTTAAATAAAAAATCAAGTATACGGAATAAACTAAAGAAAAAAGAAATCGGGTCACTATGCATGTATTTTGCTAAAGAGTGGCCTGTGTGGGATCGAGTCAGTCGTTGAAAACGCCTTAAGGGGCTCCACAAGTTTTTCATCGGTTTTTGACAAGTCTCGAGTCCATATTCCCACATTTGTACTGTAAAACAAACGGTTATCGGTTCCTTTGCCGGATTACGAACCTACTTTTTTTTAAAGCAGTTTTTTTCGATATTCGAATGTTATCATGAAGGTAGGTACTTAAGTACATACATGAGATCTACGTATTTTTGTCCCTCATTGGCGTCTCTAAAAACTGACGAGTTTTTAATTTTAAACTTATTAACACAAGGGTTACAGAGAATCCGTGAGGATCGGACTGTCAAGAGAGCGTTCATGGGACGACCGACTGGTCGCCGTCCGGTGGATGGGCCCAGGTATCGTTGGGGAGACAGGGTGGCGGCGGATCTGCTTCAGCTTCGCGTCAATAACTGGCAAGAAGTTGCACAGGATCGGGACAGGTGGTGTGCTCTCGTTTCGGAGGCCTAGATCCTCTTTGGAACGTTGAGCCAAAATAGTTAACACAAAAGTTGTGGCCAGAAAACCGCCTAAAATTGTTCGAATTGATGCCATTTATCTCGAACAACGGATTTTGAAGTAATTATACCATTTTGTTTAAAACCGCTGCTGTTAAAAACGTACGCCTCAAAAACATAAGAAAACTAACGGATTCCGATGGAAGGTCATTGGTGCCAGGGAGCCCCTTAACATTAGTAGTAATGTCAGCCAGGCGACCGCGACGTGGCCGCACGTCTCAATAGCAAATAGCAAGTGTCAGGTGTCCTTTATCGTATGAAATGCAATCGTTTACATTACAAGTAAACGGGTAACCTTGTATACCATACCGTATACCTACCAAATGACCCATATTGATTGTTTTTGTATGATCATATTTTGCACACAATGAAAGGTTACGCAAGTATGTCGTGTCATGCTGTTTAGGTACCTAGGTGCATAGCAAGGATGATTAACAATGATGATGACAAGGATGATGGACAATGCCTATACAAAATCGCGTTCCTCGAACCTTCAGGCTATACGTCTGTTTTCGGTACTGAGTGCCACAGCGATCTGTTGAGTCTGGAGTAGAGTTATTCTGTCAGCGTTAATCGCCGAACAAAATATTAGAAACTAGAATTTATTTATTTAATCTTAATTGCACAAAATAAGATGGTACAAATGGCGGACTTAATTTATTTATTTATTAACAACAATATGTTAACTCGGCATTACAGTGTACACCAATGTGCCGAGTAACTAAGATAGGTACATAGCAGGAAGGAAAAACATCTGATTATGAACAAGTGCTGGATAGCCTATCATCCATCAACTCACAAAACCTCAAGCATTAATTGCATACAATCACCCATCTACAAGCAAACAAGTCACAATCAGGCGATGATGTCAGAAGCGCATTGAGGAGTGTCAATGCACGGGGAAGCGGTGAATTTTCTCGCGACACTGGGCGCGCTATCGGTACTGCCAGTAGTGGGTGTGGTCGAGGCCTCAAACAGATTCTAGGAACATCCGGGACGTATAGCCTGCAGACTCGAGATACAAGTTCAGGGCAGTCCGAATCACCACGCAGTATACGACAAACGGTAGTCAGCAAATTGTTGTTACGCCTACTTCAAGAGAGTTGTATTCGAGACATCCAAGCAGGAATTTTGTTGCTACAGAAATGGGTAATACCCAAATCTTTTCTTGTATAAGAACCTTAAGAAGGTTTTTTGGACTCTCTCTAGAAGTAATGCGTATGTGGACTCGCATGGGTTCCAAATGATTGACGATGCTTCTAGCTTGCTCCATACCAATGCGTTGAAGACCATCTTTATGGCCCAAATGTCATGGTAGTCTTTTACATTGCGGAGTACAAAGCCTAATCTTTGAAAACATCCAGCGGTTAGCGTTCGCATATGTTCATGGAAGGTGAGGCGCTGGTCAAATATTACCCCAAGGTCTTTCATGGAAAAAAGCCTACTAATAATCTCTGTTCCTAGTGTGTACTGGACAAGTAAAGGGACAGGAGAACGACTAAAAGTACATACAGAGCACTTTGAAATGTTAAATAGAAGCTTATTATATATGCTCCAGTTGGTTATTGCAGTGATATCCTCTTGCAGGGCGATGGAATCATTACTGTTATTTACCCCATATATGTCGTCTTAAGGTCGTCAGCGTATAGCAAACACTGTGCGTGCTTGACAACCGATTCCAGATCATTGACCATTATTCCAAATAAAAGCGGGCCAAGTACTGAGCCCTGGCTGACACCCGATCTGGTATGATACGGACACGAGATAAAACATCCATGACGTACATATTGCTGTCGATCGCGTAGGTAACTTGCAAAGAAAGCTAGCTGTTTTGGCGAGAAACCTAAAACATTAAGCTTCTTTAAAAGAACGTCATTATCTACGCGATCGAAGGCCTTTTTAAAATCGAAATAGAGGACATCAACCTGGGTACCTTTATCCAAATGCTTAGAGATAATGTCCGTCAGAGTCAACAAGTTGGTATCAACAGATCGCCCTGCTCTAAATCCATGTTGGGAGTCAGACAAAAACGGTTTCAACTGTATTGATATACTTTTATGAAGTATCGATTCAAACAACTTTGCCAACGTTGAAAGTACCGCGATAGGCCGATAATTGTCTACGCTGGCAGTGTCTTTTGTTTTCGGGATTGGTCTTACTCTGGTTGTCTTCCACAGCTTAGGATATGTGCTGGTTGAGAGAGCCAAGTTGAACAAAAAATGAATAGGTATTTTCAGCTGATCCAAGCATCCTTTGATAATATATACCGGAAAATTATCAGGTCCAAGGGAACTAATGGGTTTAAGCCTCTTTATGCCGGCTATAAGCTCAGGCATAGAAATGTCCGTAATATTTATACATTGCGCTGAGTGGAGCTGGGGGCAGTTTTGCAAGGAGTTCACGTCTAATCTAGGAATACTAGGTAAGAAGACACTGGAAAAGAATCTGGAAAAAGCATTTGCTGCCTCCACGCCAACATATCGCTTTCCTTCAAAATTAACTTCACTCGCAAACCCGCCCTTTGATTTAAGACTGCTACAATGTGCTGCCAAAATGAGCGACGATCAGTTCTCACTTTGCGTTGGATTTGATCGATGTAGTTGTCATAGGCCAAAGTAATTCTTTTTTTAATCTCTCGTCTAAGCTGAACAAAGTAATTATAGACAACTATGTTGTTAGTGGCCTTCCAATTCCGGTGTGCTTTACGCGCTATGTCAGCAATGAGGTCAGCTGTATACCAAACGGGATAGCGCCTACCTGGCGCCTACCGATCTTCTTTAAACGACGCTTTCTGGGAATACACATGTCAAAAAAGCCATAAACTATTTTATAAAAAATGTCTACTGCGGTATCGATATCTATGGCCTGCAGTACTTCCTGCCAATTTGCCGTAGAAAATAGTTCGTGTAGACGTTCATAATTACCTAGCTTAAAGTTCCAGTCAAGTCGTGAGTCTAAATTACTAGCATCTATTGAACGCATAGATGCTAGTAATTTAGTAGAAGGCCGGACGGCTTTACTTACCGCAACCGATATCTTCAACGGCGGATGATATGCATCTCGTTTAGGAACCAGCCCACTGTGATTCCGCCCAAGGCCATAAATCGAAAAAAGTCATAAGCGTATCCAGGTTTAAAAGGTAAGTAAAATGATTCACTAATAGACAATCTGTAGAAAACTATAAATTTCACCATAATTACATTGCAATTATCATTTGCATTTGTGCAACGAAAGTGATAACATCTCAACCCTCATTAGCAGTACGCCGTTGACGCCGGAACTTAATCACTTTGTTATCGTGTATTATTATTACTATTTATTTATTAACACGTGGTGAAATCATGGAAATCCAAGAAGAAGGTATGTACTTTACTTTCTAATATATTTTATTTATATATGTGTGTGTTTGAATTTTATACATATTTTCTCCGAGATGCTTATACTTTTGTAAAAATTATTCTTAACTTCGAAATCAATTTGAGTTATACTTTGATGCCGACTTGTGCCGAGGTAGAGGCATACGTCATTTTGTAGATCTAACTATCCTTAATAAGGGCTGTAAGTTTCATTTGCGTCTGTTTGCTCCTTTTCTAGTTATATGTGTATCAATGAACAAGTGTCGTTGGCCAAGAATAATGAGATTTTTTCTAACATATTTATATGTTTGTTTTAGGTACTTTTATGAGATGTGCTATTTCAAGGCGTGCTATTTTTGATATATGGCACTCCAAAGAAGGCACGGAAAAAGAATAATCTCAACATGTTCTTGTTACTCTGACTGAAATGTCACCTCTTTCTGAGCACATTGAAAATGTCGATATGAAGATTTTAAATGACAAAATTTGCAATTTGTGCAAACGATTTTCATGTTATTGGAAAAAAATGTATAGAAGTCAGTTTAAAGTAATAGAAAAATATGCAGATTGGCTTGCTGTAACGGAGTATATTGAAATAAATCGAAGTGTTGAGCCGCATATTTTACAGCAGAATGATAACGTCGATTCGTTCCCTTCTTGTTCGCGTGACCGTCCGAAAAAAAATTTTAATGAGTGTAGTAAACGTACTAAAAGGAGAAGACTTGCTGATCTATCCAACTTAGATACGTCTGCTGTTAGTACGTTGCTCAATACTTCCGCTGATGCCAATTCAAGCTCTACAAAAATCGACGAATGTGATGCTTTGTCGCTTATTGCAGAAGCTAAGTTGACTAGGCACCAATATTTATTAATTAAGAATTTTATAGATACTAATATATTAAAAGATTGTATGCCTTCCTACCAAAGTATTGTTCAAGCTAAAAAACAGTGTTATCCTCCTATTATAACTGTAACCCAGTCATCCGCCGAAGTCGAACTTCAGAGTTTGTTAGACCACACTGCCACTCGGATTCTTGAGTCTCAAAAAGATGTTTTAAATAAAGTGACATGCAATCTCTAGATAAAATATCTTTAATAGGTAAATGGGGTTTCGATGGCAGTACTGGACATGGCAAATATAAGCAATGTTTTTCTGATCCCAACCTTAAAGTAGCTTGTTTGTTACCTCGTATGTACCACTTCAACTTATTTTTACGCCTGAAAATGAGAAAAACCCTGTGGTTTTGTGGAAAAATCCTCGTCCATCGTCAACTCGTTACTGTAGGCCAATTCGTTTTCAGTTTTTAAAAGAAACCGCTGAGGTAACAGTTCAGGAAGAGACTTATTTTAAACAAAAAATACATGACTTACATACAGCCAACGATCTTCAAATATAATGATCGCGAATTTTGTATTACGCATAACTTACAACTTACTATGGTAGATGGTAAAGTCTGTAATGCCTTAAGTGAATTCTGTTCATCCTCTAGATGTTATGTTTGTAAAGCTAGTCCTAACGAGATGAATCAAATTGATCTTTGTTTAAGTAAACCAGCTGATGCAAGCAAATATGAATTTGGTTTATCTCCTCTACATGCAATGATTCGTTTCTTTGAATATTTTATTCATATTGCTTACAGGATGGATTTTAAGAACTGGCAAGCATCGAAAGAGTTTAAACCGTTGTACGAAAGTAGAAAAAAAGAAATTCAAAAACAATTTAGGGAAAGATTGGGCCTCATTGTCGATAAACCAAAAAGTGGCGGAAGCGAGACATCGAATGATGGTAATACTGCTAGACGTTTCTTCATGAACTCAGAAATTTCGGCTGAAATAACTGGTATCAAGAAGGAACTTCTAGATCGATGCTGGACTGTACTACAATGTATGAACTCGGGATATAAAATTGATTCGCAAAAATTTCACGATTTCGCTGTAGAAACTGCTAAACATTTGGTTCATGAGGATAACTACAAATGGTATAAAATGCCCCCTTCCGTCCACAAAATTTTAATTCATGGTGCTGATATTATTAATCACAGTTTGCTGTCTATAGGGGAGCTATCTGAAGAAGCAGCTGATGCGACTAACAAACACATTAAAGCATATCGACGAGACCATACACGAAAGATAACGTTTTGACTAATACAGATTTGATTAACAGGCTTCTTCTTTATTCGGATCCCCTAATTTCAGGTCTAAGAAAGTAACCTAAAAAAAAAAATTACTGTATTATCGAAATCTGTATTAAAATTGTTATCTTAAAATAAGTAGTTTTCTGATTAACTGTTATTTGCTTTATTATTTATAAGTTTATATTTATACTATTATTACAAATTATACTGTTTCTTATTTTAGTTTTTTGGTTTTATTTGATGTTTAATATAAACAAGAAACATTAATACCACAATTTTTCCACTGAAAATCGCAGTATAAAATATTTAAAAAAATCATTGTCTCGAACATCATTTCTGGACATAAAAAAGAAGTATGGGTTTAATATATATACATAAAAATGACACAAATATATCAATTCATATTATTTTCATGGTATTTTAACCTTTATCATAGATAAAAACATCTATTTCGCGATATAGGTATTTATGGCCGACCTTGTATGGGAGCGGAATCACCGTGCAGCCCTCCTCCTCCTATTTCTAAAACTGAAACATCGCGAATACGCTCTGACACCAGCATAACATCTAGCTTTCCACAGTATGCATTCGTCACCTCATTCATCTCATTCAGACCACACATTGTTAAGAAATATGAGTAATAGCATTGGATGTTCTGAGACGTATACTGTGAATTCAAGTTGAGATCTCCAAATATAAGCACTACACCCACTCCCTATCCAGCACTTGTTCCACAGTTTGAAACCAGCATGTGTATATATCTTGTGAAGAACCAGGAGGAATGTATACTACACAGAGGTAACAAACGGCACTACCAAAAGTGAAAGAAATCCATAGATCCTCCACAGTAGAGGTTTCAAGATCTTGACACCGATTTACTTCTAGTCCAGGGCGCGCAACAAACATCACACCGCCTCCTCAGGAACCAGTTGTACGGTCTCGACGTATCACGCTCCAACCACCGCAGGAAGGTTCAGAGTCGTTGACGCCTTCAGTTAAAAAAGATTCAGTAACTGCTATAATGTCACAATCAGAAGAGAGGAGGTTTAATCTAAAGTACTTAAGCTTCGTGTTTAGGCCTCTGACATTCTGATAAGTGATTTTCAATATTGATTTGGAATTCTGTTTACAATTGGAGTTAGGAGCGACTAGGAGGGGTCTGGGTAACTGGCCTTCGAAATAACCACGCCTTAATTCTCGCATTACTGGGCCAGACCTCAGGAGATATACACTTATGGAACGCCGATTTTGTAGGACCTATACTCTCCTTTAGGCTTGAGTTCTTCAACTGTGCATGTACTTTCGGGACACAGAGTTTTCAAATAGGCTCGGATCTCATCTACCCCCGAAATCATATTCCATAGGTGAATATATTTACGATATTCAACAGCTTTTAGGGACCCCCCTTATTTTTTAACTTTTTTTTTATGTTTAGATTTTTGCCTACGCTTACACACAATTACCGAGCTGGATTCCAAAGTTCATCCTTCTAAGTCATCTGGAAGTAGGTTAGGTTTAGGCACTATATGTCAGTCAGTCGGTCACTCAATGCTAAAATTTACGACTTTTTCACCTTCATATCTTTATAACCGTTTGAGCTAGCTTCATGAAATTTGGGCTTCTAGATGTCCTTATGGATAAACACACACGTAGTTTTATGTGTATACGTTAAAGAGGTTTTGAGTTATAGAAGGGTCAAAAGTGGCACCAAGTGGTTCGTGTAATATACACTTGGCGATGGCTAGCCAGTTCCTTTGCTTGAACTTGGCTTGACACGCTGCCGCGTGTCTAGACCCTAGTGAGAGAGTAATGATCTGTGTCTGTAATATAATACAATTTGTAATGCATCTAAAATAATGAATGGGCGGGCACTGACTGCCCGAGACAACTACCTCAATTGGACCTGGTTCGCTCAATCAAAACTAACACACAAACACTTCAGTATATCAAATAACCTCTGTGGTTGTGGTTACACTTTACATACAGAATTTCGCATTTATATTGGAAACAAACTAACAAAAACCAGTAATAAGCGCACTTAATAAACGTGAAACATTTTAAGAGTTGGATTTTATTCAAATTTATTTGATTCATCGCTACAAAGGAGATCGTCAATTCTGGGCCACATGATATAAACCGTATACAGTTTGTACTTCAATGTAAAATAAATACTAATTTTATTACTAAAGTAGACAAAATATTACAAAAAAATGAAACGGGAATTAGAAATACTAAATAAATAAACATTATGTTGATTTTTCCGCGATTAAAATACAGCAAGACAAGTCGTTAAGGTCCTTATGGCATTGACATAAAGTTTAACTTCACCCTGGCCTGAAAGTCCTGAAACGGATTGTTTTTTTGGTTTGACACTGTCAATGTCTACCGTTACATAATCTGCGTTTTGATACTGTTCGGTAAGTTAGAACATTGTAATATTAAAATAGTATCTAAGCCTACGAATACGGAAGCTTAAATTAGAAATCGACTGCATTAAAACGCCTAAAGATTGAAAATGCGTATCTTGGCATTTTTGATCGGAGTTTGAATATTTAAAGTGGGTTTCGTAATGGCATAATATCATGCTCCTTCGATAACGAAACGCATCTTTTTTTTAATTTTACAATGTCAGATACTAGTGGTATCGGCACTTAACGGTGGTAAACCTTATCCCTTCGCAATAGGTGTTAGGAATGTTCAGTTAATAGTATCAACGATGGTTTGACAGCCGTCTTTGTGTACCAAAATACAGGAACTATAAATACGATCAAAATATGACTTTTTATTATTTCATCATGATTCCCGTTTTGTTTTTAAGTCCGCTTTTGTACATTATCTTTAAAAAATCGGTACTTTTTTTACATTAATATATAAATCATAGGCAAGCACGCTTTCAAATATTGTCCTTGTCAGATTCAAGTTTTAAATGCATGATTTTTCAATTTTCCCATTAGATTTCGCAATATTTTTACCACCGTCCTGATCTAGAAATTATGACGATTTTTTAAAGGCCAGAAACATTCCTAAACGGTCCTAAATAATCTGGGCCAGAATACCTAACAAAAATTGACGATCTCCTTTGCTACTTGTTTTATAAGAAACTAGCGACCCGCCCCGGCTTAGCACGGGATAAAAATGGTTATTGTGGGTTATCCCTAAGAGATAGACAATTACGTACAGTTGCATACACTGCTTTATCTACACTCATATTATATATCCTAAATGAAGTGTTCTGAAACCATAGAATGACCGCCATTGCACCGCCATGGCCAACTCGATTGTGCCGGCGGTCGCGCGGGCGCGTGCCGTTGGTCGGGAAGGAGGAGAGGATTTACATTATGTTATCAAATTCGATGTTCGGAATTTTAAACTCATACCGTATCAATATATGAGCATGTAAAGTTAAAATTACGTTACTGCCACAGATAAAAAGCTTATCATAGTAAAACCGGTTGTGGTAATGCTACCCATTGCCTACCGTTTTTGAACACGTTAGAGGACTTACAATAAACTACTATTATTTACGATATCACATTAGAATAGAACCCTCAATACTTATCAGTGTTTTTCTGCTATATTATGCTTGTCTTATACATATAAACCTTCCTCTTGAATCAATCTATCTATAAAAAAAACCGGCCAAGAGCGTGTCGGGCCACGCTCAGTGTAGGGTTCCGTAGTTTTTCGTCCGTCACAGTAAGTGTCCCCACTTAAGAGTTAAAATAACACCGCCATCTAGGATATGATATGAGCGTTCTACGTACAGCGACATCTATCGGCAAATTAAGTAAACTATTGCGCGCGAGCTTAAAGTATGGAAGATGATTTTATGGGATAATTCTTTATTGCGTGAACCGATTTTCACCGTATTTGCTTTATTTGAAAGCAAGTCTTTTCATTGTAATTTTGTAGAAACTACAGGAACAATACACACCTGCTTATACGGTTAAATTACAAACTTAGTGCAGAAATAATTTTGTATTTTATTTTCAAAAACTATTCAACCTATCAAGTTCAAAATAATTTTCCTAGAAAGTTTTTATAAAGGTTTACTTTCAGATTTTTTTCATATTTTTAAAACTTATGGTTCAAAAGTTAGAGGGGGGGGACACATTTTTTTTACTTCTGGAGAGATTATTTCCGAAAATATTTACATTATCAAAAAATGATTTTAGTAAACCCCTATTCATTTTTAAATACCTATCCAACAATATATCACACGTTAGGGTTGAAATGAAAAAAAAAATCACTCCCCACTTTACGTATAGGGAAGGTACCCTAATAAAACATTTTTTTCCACTTTTTATTTTACCACTTTGTCGGCGTGATTGATATACATATTAGTACCAAATTTCAGCTTTCTAGTGCTAATGGTCACTGAGATTATCTGCGGACGGACGGACGGAAGGACGGACGGGCAGACATGGCGAAACTATAAGGGTTCCTAGTTGACTACGGAACCCTAAAAACTGCATCAAAATCCGTTGCGTTGCGTTTTAAAGATCTAAGCATACATAGGGACAAACAGCGGAAAGCTACTTTGTTTTATACTAAGTAGTGATAAAAGCGTGTAAAAGATGAATGATTCCTCTTACAGGGTTATTTGTGACACTTTTTTGGAAAGGTACCATTTTGCGAATGGCACTCACGTTGTACAGATTCAAATATTGTATTCAAGCAATAGAAGGGTAAACACCGGATGCCAATCGGTAACTTTTGGTCTTCTAGACTTTCTCAGTTAGAGGAATCTTTCCCGTTACACATCTCGCTTCCTCATGTCACAACGGGCAAAACCTCTCCAACCAATTAATTTACAATTATTTAATGCATTTCATTTCAATTGTTTCCTTAGTACAGTCACGTCTGACAATATTGATATATTTAAGGTGACACTAAGGTGAGACATGTATCCAAGACTTTACGCCTTGGTAATAGAATAGAGTTGTGGCTACATATTTATGTCACACTAAATGTATCCATATTTTCAAACGTGACTGTTATTGTACTAATTATGTATTCAATTTATTATGTATTTCACATCGCAACACAGCTATCTAAACATAAAAGTACTTATTATGAGTTTTCCTCATAATACATTAATGTTTACAGAACAATCCTTACAAGTGTTTTCAACCGACTTCAAGATTTCGAAGGAGGAGGTTATCAATTCGTCGGGATCTTTGTTTTTGCTATTTTTTTTTTTTTTTTATGTATGTTCACCGATTATTCGAAGACGGCTGGACCGATTTGGAAAATTCTTTTTTTGTTTGACAGCGTATACTTCACAGTTGGTCCCATTGTAACCATGTCAGGATCTGATGATGGGATCCTGGAGAAATCGAGGGAACTCTTCAACTATTATAGGCACACCTATGGTGATTTGAGTATTTTTTACAGCAGATCGAGCATTTGGTGTTGGAAAGGTGGATGCTTAGTGAAGTCGGTTCTTTTTTGTTTAAAATTATTATAAAACCATAATTTAAATAATTAATTGAGGTGTTAAGAAAGATTCTGGGACCCATTAAAGGGGACGATGGTAGCTGGAGGATCCGGAAAAATGCCGAAATCCAAGAACTTGGTGGCCGAACCAAATATAATTGGTGAGACAAAAGCGCATCGTCTCCGCTGGCTCGGCCACCTCGAGAGGATGGGAGAAGATCGCTCTGTAAAAAGAGCATATTTGGGTCGACCGACTGGACGGCGTCCTGTCGGTCGTCCTAAGTATCGCTGGGCAGACAGAGTAGGAGCGGATCTTCAGGAGCTCGGCGCCGGTGAAAGCTGGCGTGAAATAGCGCAGGACCGAACAAAATGGCGTGCTCTTGTGTCGGAGGCCAGGACTCATTTTGGGTCGTTGCACCAAATAAGTAAGTATAATTAAAATTAAAATTAAAATAAAATAAATATTATCTGACTATCTTACACAAATCAACCTAGTCCCACAGTAAGCTCAATAAGGCTTGTGTTGTGGGTACTAGGCGACGATATATATAATAGATAGATATATAGTCTGGCAAACCATTTCTGTCAGTAGAAAAGCGCGGCAAATTTGAAAAATCGCTAGTTGGCAACACCTGTCTTTGAATAATTCGAAAATTGTGCATAATTTGTGTTTTATCTGTGGCATGTAAAATTTTTATTTTAAAAAGTTCGTTTTGTTTACTTGCGTTTTTAAGTTTCAGGTTGCGTATTTTATTATTTATTAATGTGATATCTGCCACCTCCGTTCAATAAGTGTACTAACAAGGCTAAGATATAAATGTAGGTACCTACTACCTACCTTCTGCAGGGATAATAAAATTTGCATGATAAATATGGCTTTGAGGTTATGCAGTTTTGTATAGAATTATCATTTGAAGTTCTTTGTTTCAGTGTATATAAATCGAACAAATCAAAGCGAAAACTGGTGCCAAATGAAGTCCAAGAACGTTTGTTGCATAGGCTGGTGCTCAATATTGTCACAAAGCTATAAAGCGGTAAACATCAGATTTAACAAGCAACAAGCACCCCGCTACTTTATCAAATTATTTTAATGTTTCCCTTCAAGCTATGTATAAAATAAATAAACACACAAATACACTTCACACAATAAATAATAGTCTTATAAACGAATGACGAAAGGAAATCCTAATTAATAGGAGTATTACTGAGTAATATGCATTACACTTTTATTCGTACAGATTATGCAGCTAACCCGATTCCATTCTAAACTGAAAAGTTGTATTTTCTGGTAGATATACTCGATTTCCTCGCCGGACTTATGATTTTAGCATTCAATGTTGACCGCATGATCTCCACCTCTAATCTTCAGTCCTTTTAATATTTTGGTTATTTTATCTTCTTCGCACCTTCTTATTTATTGAAAAGTCATAATTATATGTACATATATCAGGGATTTCAATGATTTTATCTAATAACGCAGTTACAATTTAAGAAATTACCACTAACTACACTGACGTGACGTACGAAAGCACCGTGCCAATGCAGCCAACTTGAAAAAAAATTTGGTTCGATATACATTGCTGTTTTTCTATGGAGCAATGCTGCTGTTCGATTCGCCCCAGAGTGTTGCTATATTTTTGTTTGATGTACATTGCTACTAGGGATGTTACGGAGGTGGCTTTACCGGAGCCGGATCCGGAGTTTAATTTTTTTATATAACGGAGTCGGATCCGGAGCCGGAGGTGAAGTCGAAGCCGGATCCGGAGGTTTACCGGATCCGGAGGTTTACCGGATCCGGAGGTTTACCGGAAGCGGAGCCGGAGCCGAGTATCTCTTAAATGGAAGGTTGATGTATTGAACTGAAGGGAAAGTTTAATTAAACAACACAATACAATCAAACTTTTTGCTTTAATTATGTGTAACTAAATGTCTTTTTAGGGTTCCGTAGTCAACTAGGAACCCTTATAGTTTCGCCATGTCTGTCCGTCCGTCCGTCCGTCCGCGGATAATCTCAGTGACCGTTAGCACTAGAAAGCTGAAATTTGGTACTAATATGAACCATCAAAAACATAAATGTGAAAGGCTGCCAAGTTCGATACTATGGGAATGCTTCCCCTATAAAAGAAGTGAGATCTGAATAAGTATCAAGTTCCATAAAAATACCTCAAATCATAAATAGTTATAGGAATGCACACTTGATTTCCAGCAGTTTTTAAGGTACATTTTGAATAAGTATCACGTTACATAGAAATACCTGAAATTATAATAGTCAGAGAAACGCACACCGGTTTTTTTAGCAGTTTCCTGATAACATTTATTATTTTCAGTACTTTTTAATGATGTTACTTGGCAATTACTATTTATTTATAGGTGATTTTTACAAATAAACTGGCTCCCTACACCTATAAAATGTACCTACTTACATATAATTACATACATCAATAACGTACTTTATTCTGTTTGTAAGTACGCTACCTACATAGATAATTAATAACTTGGTAATACCTACCTACCAGTAGGTATTATAATTGGTGGCCTATTATGTAGCCCTAGAAGTGCACCATCCCATCTCATCCCGTGGCGTATCGGAGCGTGAGATGGGCAGTAGTATATATAATTCCATCTTAGAGTATATATGATTTCCATGTTCTTGAATCTGCGATTTTATTAGTTGTAAAATTAGAAATTATTTAGACTATGTGAGAAAAAATTGTCTTTTCATTTTTGTTTGACTGATTTAGCGCACCTAGTGTACCTAGTGACCTGCTTTGTACTTCGTAAATCGTGGGTTCGGTTCCCGCAACAGACACACACAGAGTGGTGAACAATTTTATTGTTCTTGTCTTTAAGACAAACATGTATTGTCTTAAATTGGTATGTATCTAAATTTAAATAAGTCTTATCTCATTTCCACTCCATACCTACTTATAGTAGAACAAAATTACACATTCGTTGTTTTCGAAACTGACTCACACTTGGCCGTTTTCAGATTTTTACTTTATTTCGACCTAAAGACAAACCTTCGAGCCAAATTTCAGGTCGGTACGACCATTGGAAGATAGACCCATTTAGTTCATTATGACTTCATAGTAGAACAAAGTTACACCTTCGCTATTTTTAAAACTGACTCACACTTGGCCATTTTCAGATTTTTCCCTTTACTTTGACCTTAAGACCTATCTCCATGCCAAATTTCAAGTCAGTACGACCATTGGAAGTGGTCTAGGTTTTTGATGAGTCAGTGAGTGAGTGTATAGTAAAAATAGCGATTTTCTGACGTCAATATCTCAAGAACTGCTATAGGTAGAATAATGAAATTTTGTATTCTAGACAATTAAGGGGATGTCAACAGACACTCGAAATTTCATATGCGTAGATAAAATATGTTTTGAGTTATAGGGTGGTCGAAATTGGCCCGAAATGGTTCGTGTAATATAACCCACGGCCGGTGTGTCGCTTTTTTTTGCTCGAACTTGGCGGACACACTGCCATGTGTCTAGATATCAATCACGCCGACAAAGTGGTAAAATAAAAAGTGGAAAAAAATGTTTTATTAGGGTACCTCCCCTATACGTAAAGTGGGGAGTGATTTTTTTTTCATTTCAACCCTAATGTGTGATATATTGTTGGATAGGTATTTAAAAATGAATAGGGGGTTTAGTAAAATATTTTTTTGATAATGTAAATATTTTCGGAAATAATCGCTCCAGAAGTAAAAAAAATGTGTCCCCCCTCTAACTTTTGAACCATAAGTTAAATCTCAAAAGTGGAACTTTACAAAAACTTTGTAAGAAAATTATTTTGAACTTGATATTGGTTGAATAATTTTTGAAAAAAAATTACAAAATAATTTCTGAACTAAGTTTGTAATTTAACCGTATAAGTAGGTGTTTATTGTACCTGTAATTTCTACTAAATCACAATGAAATGACGTGCTTTCAAATAACCCAACCATGGGCCCATTTTTTTAACTCTTAAGTGGGGACACTTACTGTGACGGACGGAAAACTACGGAACCCTACACTGAGCGTGGCCCGACACGCTCTTGGCCGGTTTTTTATATTTAGATAAATTTTCATTCGTTTATAACGAATATATGAACGCGAAACATAACTGAAATGCAAACATAATGTGATATGATATGATATGATATTATACCAATTAAATATAATGTTATGAAATTAATCAATTAAAATTTAAAGCTCGCCCGCCGCAATAAATCGTACATAAGTTATGTTATTACTTAGTTGAATGAACATTATTTATTAAACTGAACTTTATCCCGGCAATTCACTTCGTAGTTTTGTTTGACTGGTTTGTTATCTGCACTCTTTGCATGTCTTTAATGAGTACGTTAAACGAAAGTGAAGCAGCAATCATACCTAGATAATAATTTATAAGAGAAAAAAACCGGCCAAGAGCGTGTCGGGCCACGCTCAGTGTAGGGTTCCGTAGTTTTCCGTCCGTCACAGTAAGGGTCCCCACTTAAGAGTTAAAATAACACCGCCATGTAGGATATGAGCGTTCCACGTACAGCGACATCTATTGGCAAATTAAGTAAACAATTGCGCGCGAGCTTAAAGTATAGAAGATGATTTTTATGGGATAATTCTATATTGCGTGAACCGATTTTCACCGTTTTTACTTTATTTGAAAGCACGTCATTTCATTGTGATTTTGTAGAAATTACAGGTACAATAAACACCTGCTTATACGGTTAAATTAGAAACTTAGTTCAGAAATTATTTTGTAATTTTTTTTCAAAAACTATTCAACCTATCAAGTTCAAAATAATTTTCCTAGAAAGTTTTTATAAAGTTCTACTTTTGAGATTTTTTTTATATTTTTAAAACTTATGGTTCAAAAGTTAGAGGGGGGGGGACACATTTTTTTTAACTTCTGGAGCGATTATTTCCGAAAATATTTACATTGTCAAAAAATGATTTTAATAAACCCCTATTCATTTTTAAATACCTATCCAACAATATATCACACGTTAGGGTTGAAATGAAAAAAAAAAATCACTCCCCACTTTACGTATAGGGGAGGTACCCTAATAAAAAAAAATCCACTTTTTATATTACCACTTTGTCGGCGTGATTGATATACATATCAGTACCAAATTTCAGCTTTCTAGTGCTAACGGTCACTGAGATTATCCGCGGACGGACGGACGGACGGGCAGACATGGCGAAACTATAAGGGTTCCTAGTTGACTACGGAACCCTAAAAAGGGGCGATCGTGAATTATAGGTAAGTAAGTAATTCCCGGAAATCCCCCACAAGTCAAAACTTGTAGTTGTGCGCTGCGCTGCTGCGGTAAATGCAATACCTTTAGCTCCGGTAAAACTTCGGTAAAAAAATAACGGAGGCGGAGGCGGATGTGTGAAATAAAAAATAGCGAATGCGGAGGCGACGAAGGTGTAAAACCTAACGGAAGTTCCGTCTTTACGGATGCGGAGGCGAAGCTCCGTAAAATCCCTAATTGCTACTGCGTTCGTTGGCTGGCCAGACTATAGATAAATACTTAAATACATAGAAAGCAACCAGAACCAGAATTAACACATTCAATGCCGGATGGTTGGGTATTTTATGATTTCGTGCCCAGGCCGCACTACCCGACAGTCGGGATCGTGGTACTATAGCTATACATGACTAAAGGGCACACCGGAGGACCCGATATCGGGTACTGTTTTTGACGAACAGGGTTGTCGCTAAAAATGTTAGGGGTAACAGACATACTCGGAAAAAAAGCTAAATGCTGCTTGGCTATTAGATATTGATGTGTATTATCTATCAGATTCCGGAGATAGATGTTGGACTAACTTTCCGGTAAAAGTGAACAAATCAACATAACATCAAATGTTTTTAGCGCAACCCTATCCTGTACCCAACAGTCGGGTTCTTGGCGTATAGTGTCGATTCGTTTGATAAGTGTGCAACTGTACCTGAGTATCAGGTCGTATATATTTATGCAGCCTGGCGCGAATGTTTTGTTTGGCTGGGTGGCAATTAATGTGTTAATAATTTCACGATAATAATTTTTTGTATAGTTTTTTACGATTAAACTGTTGTTAACTTAATATGCAGCGTGTTAGTAATTTAAATTGGTATACTACTAACCCCTAGATTAGGCTATCTAAGCAATATTGGAAGTTCAAAATAAAACATAAGTACCCAAGACATATTTCTTTGCATCATTTGATACATGCACCCCTGCATGCTGTAGAGAGAAACAATGTGTTACAGAAAGTATTGTCGTTCTACAATGGAAAATTGAGACGCTAACAGGCTTGCTTTCCTAGAATACCTTGACTTTGAGCTTATAACTCAATTACACTGAACTGTGCCTCAATCTTAATAGTTTAGCAAAGGTCAGTTCTATTAGGCCAATTATTTATTAATATATTGTTGCCTTACGCAATTTATACTTTCGAGACTCTTGTAGTGTAAACATATATTTACCTGTTGCGTTTGCGTGTCAGAAATGTTTCAAAACAAGAAACCATGTAAGCGTGATTAAAATAATCGTGTTGCTCTACGCTACGCAATTAAACGTCTAGCAACTACGCAAACAATGAGATGTACAGAATGGCGCACTCACCATATCCGTTGGTGGACTCCGCTCCTCGCATGGTGCAGGATCCTGCAACAGAGAGAGCGTCAGTGCGATCCACCGGCCTCTAACTGGATTAAAACGCAAGGCCGCGGCGCAGTTCGCTTCGAAGTCACATGGCATGGCCGACGTAAACAAACCCACCTTATGCGTGTATTGCCACGAGCCTCGCCCGCGAGAGAGACTCCACTGTCACGCGTTACTCATGCCGTGTTCCAGCCTTGCTGCCGCGGTGTGGTGTGCTCGCACTAAGCCAACGCCATCAGCCATCAACCGCACCGCACCTCGCGTACTTGTTTTGACAGCTGACGCGAACATGACAGATTCGCTTTTTAAATTCGGCCCCATTAATTCGGCTTCTGAACGCTATTTAAGTCATGTAAAATAAAACGCGGCAATATGTGACGATAACGTGTACGTGACAGCATAATGTTTGCACAATACGGACCGTTTGTTATGACCAAGGACGAAAGAAATATACGAACTTAAACTAAACACATGCAAATAATATTGTGACTCCATATTTAATAGGCCAATTTCCTCGTGTTTACGCACGACACGTACACAAAATAACTCTCTTTGGCGAGTGATGTTTCGCACTAACCCAACAAATAAGTAGTGTATTTATTGAGAACAAAACAAACAACAATATTCATATATAAAAATTACACTAATACTAACTACCTAGCCCAGCCTACGGTGCTTAAACTATATGTACAAATGTCCCCTATGTCACTGCTATTTGGCAAGGTGCCCATAAGACTGGCTGCGTTACCTCGCTGAATGGCAATGCCAATGCGCTGAGCGAGGAACGAGCCAGCCCTTTGGTCACGGGTGGAGCGAATGAGCATATAGGACAGCTTTTTGAATAGATTAAGAGCCTCTGGCCCCCATGGCCCTAATGTCTCCACGGCAAACGCCGCAAATACGTATCTCTCGCCTAGAGTTGCGTATTTGCGGCGCTTTGCGGCTTCGGCGGCCGCGGCTGCACTGCCAGCTTTTAACGATGTCGTATTGAGGTGGGAAGGTGCTAAGGTATCCACGCATGTTGCGTCCCAGATTAAAGGCCTTCCCCGAAGCCACGGCACAAGAGTCAACCCGTCGGGCCTTTTGCCATCGTCACGCGCCAGGCCGTTAGGTTCCAGTGTGGCTGGCACGTTGACGCTGACTAGAGCCCGACGGATAATGTCGTTAAGACAGGCGTGGCGGGATAGGCGACCGGCGCTTCTTGGGCATGCGAGACCGTGGTGACCCAAGCGGTCTACTGTTGTACCACAGGAGCAGATGTGTGGCTCGACAAGGTTAGCGCCAAGTCGCAAACCTACCGCAATGCGGAAACTATTAGGGTCCAGAAGGTTTCCGAAATTAGACGAAGGATATGCGTGCAGCCAGTAGCCTGATTCTTTCGCTGATATGGCTAGCAAGCGGGCTCTTTCTAGTGCTGAAGGGCTAGTTTCCAGGAGGTGGTCATGTAATTGCCGGCACATAGGTTCGTCCCAAAGTTTTTGGGAATTTGGATTAGGAGGCAAGTCTTTTCCGGGGCAGGCCAAATTCCAAGCGTCCCTGGCCTGGGACAAGCACGCTACCTCACAATCACGAAGTGAGGATTTTAAGATATTGCCTGTGAGAGGCAGCGTGCTATGTACCGAGGACAAGAACGCCGGGAGGGCTACGCTGGAGATTTGCCTCAGTCCAAGACCACCAAACCTCACTGGTAGAGATGCTATTGAGAACATTCTTTTGTCAATTTTGATGTTAATAATTTTTTCAATTTGTGTCCAAAGGATGCAATCGATTTTTTCACAGAGATTTGGAAGTTTCCAGAAAGGGCTGCAGCGCATAGCGTACGTAAATTTTGGAACAAAGTGACAGTGTCGCAGGATAAATATGGCCATATGGGAGTTGATATGTAGTAGGCGGTCTGAAAAAGTATAAAAATGGTCGATGTTTTTGTTTATAAATTGTGGAATAGCATCATCGAAAATAGGCGCACCTAGGAGGTGAAGGGAGACCTTATCTAGGATTTTGATTCCAGGGCAAATATTTTGGAAATTTCTTACTATATCGCCTTTATTGGCGTCTAGCGGATCTATATATAATTCACATTTGGTTGGGTTGAGTTGTAAGCCTATGGAGTCAAATTTGCGGCTGATGGTGATGAAGTCGTTTAGAACGGAAGTTGGTTCACCTCCCAGTGTGCCGTCGTCTAAATACCAAATATTGAGAGGTGAGGTAAGGTCTGAGATGTTCGGATGAATGGCAAGACTGAAGATCGCCGGTCCTAGGGGGTCGCCTTGTTGGCAACCGGTCGATGACAGAATGGTGTGGCTCCTGTACTTGAGGTGAGTTGAGGAGCTGTAACATTGCCAGATGTAGGGGTAAATATTGGGGGTATTTTTTTTTACTTCTGTTAATAGAGCCTGTCTATGTACAGAATTGAAGGCATTTTTGACATCTAATTTTAACAAGATTGAATTTGGGGATTTATTTAGGAAGGTGCGGCAAGCATGGACTGCTGCTTCGCAACCGCCTTTGCTGCCGAAACCTAATTGGAAAGGTTTAAATTTGGTTTCAAGAACAGGTCGAATATATCTACAGCATACTTTGGAAGCCAGTCGTCTAAAGGTAGAGCCTATTGCAATTGGACGCACGCTGCCATCCTTTTTTGCAAGGGCACAAAGGTTGGCTCCGTAAAGGGTTTTGCAAACACTGTCGTGTACCTTCCCACTAAGCATTAGATTCACCAAACCAGTGAGGCCGGCGAGGAGGTCACCGTTATTGTTGCCAGCGAGCAGGTCCTTAATATGTTAAGGAGTGATCCCATCTAAACCGCCAGCTGAACCATTGTTGAACGCCATGATCGCTGCCAAAACAGAATCTTCAGATGCGAAGAAGCCGGGTAGTGTTGTTTCTGGGGTTTCTGGGAGAACAGACATTAAGGGGGCCAGCGGGTGTTTGCTCTCAAGGGCAGTGAGGGTGTCGTGAGAATCAGGGGCCGCGGCATCGCTCGAGAAGAGTATACGGGCGGCACCGCGGAGATCGCCATCATTGACCTTAGATTCGATCTTTTTATAAAGATATTTTTATAAATATTATTACAAATAAGTGTGTGTGATCGCGGTTTATCATGTAAGCAGAGAGTAACGTTGTTCGTATATTTTCTAGATCCACGGTTATCAATCACAAATGTCAAGCAGCATCAAACGTCAAAGTCATTGCGTCATTTCATTCAGTGTTGCCAATTTAGCATTTTATATGCTAGATCTAGCATACTATCATCTCAATCAGCATTTTATTTTAGCATTTAGCATATAGCATATTTTTTTAGCATATTTACACGAAGCAAGAAAGCAGAATACAACGATATTTTTCATAAGAAAATTAATTTCTGTTATTAAAAATTGTATATCTGTTTTCGAATGGTTATTATTTTTTACATACTTAGGGACCTTGACACATGGTCGCCACCAAGACTCTCAAAAAAATGCCCAGTCACTACATAATCCATATACTTTTTTCAAAAATTTTGGCCGATTTGATCAGGTCTGGCATATTTTTTTGTTATAGTATGGTGGACAATCAACCAAATCCGAGATTATAGGCTCAAGGGCACATATAAAATGAAGTTGGCATATTATTAGCATTTTTTCATCCTCACTCTAGCATATTCAGGACCATTCGAGGTGGCAACACTGATTTCATTTTCATTGAAATAACCACTTAAATAATTCAATGAAAATACTTACGGAAACACAAATTCATCATAGCTTATCTAAGCAAGGATAAGATAAACGCGACCTAGATTAAAGCTTTAAACACTCAAACTTGTCTCTCTGTGACACGGCACGATGTTGTCACGTTACGTGGTGTCGCAGGTGAAGCACAACGGGTACTTCTTCGCGGGGCTGGTGCTGGGCCTCTGGCTGGCGCTGGCGACGGTGCCGCTGGACGACGCGCCGACTTGCGCCGCGCCGCCGCCGCCAGTACTAGATGACTATGAGCCGCAACGCGAGGAGAGGCCTGACGTGAGTTGATTTGTTTGCAATATGCACTAGCTTCATGTGTCGCAGTACTAGGGATTACAAGTGTAGTAGCGGAGGCGGCTTTAGGGGGCAGTCGCCCGTAACCTCGCGCTTGCAAAGGCCTCATAACAACCTGATAATTTATTTACAAGGGCCTTGCAAAGCAGATTTCCAAAAGGGCCGCCCCTGTGCAGTAGTAAATTGATGTCACATTTCATCTTTTAATTTTATTAGAACTACAGCCTGTAGATAAAATTTTTCATCAAAGGATTACTTAATATTTAATCCCACCAAAAACATAAATGTAAAAAAGGAGAGCCAAGTTCAATACAAAAATTATGCTTGGCTGTGGGCTTCGCCGCAAAAAGAATGGAGATCTAAATGAGTGCCAAGTTCTATGCAAAATCTAAAAATATGTATTTATAGGAACAAAATAACATTATGAACAAGTATTAAACTCTATTTCTTTGCCTTATTGGATACCTATAACAATTGCTGTTATTTAAAAATGTGAGATCTTAAAGTAAGTTAGATTTGACTTGGCCAGTTTTCATTACATCAGTCATTTTATAAAGTTATTCAACATTACATATATATTTTTTAATTCTGATAAAAACTGTACTATATGTCAGTCCGTCAGTGCTAAAATTTACGACTTTTTGACCTTCGTATCTTTATAACCGTTTGAGCTAGCTTCATGAAATTTGGGCTTCTAGATGTCCTTATGGATATAATTAAACACACGTAGTTTTATGTGTTTACGTTAAAGAGGTTTTGAGTTATAGAAGGGTCCAAAGTGGTTCGTGTAATATACACTTGGCGCTGGCTAGCCAGTTCCTTTGCTTGAACTTGGCTTGACACGCTGCCGCGTGTCTAGATAAATAGTTTTTGCTTGTGACTTAGTCCATGTAAAAAGTTAAACTGCCTGCATCCTCTCTTTCCCTGATACTATCATGTGTACTTTCAACCCCCACCTCATATATTATGCTTCTGATACAATGTATCCTTCTTCCTTCCAGTGGCGTAACTACACTTAGTGGGGCCCGTGGCAAATTTATCATATCTTCTGTAAAAAATGTCTGCATCCATTTTTTATATAAATGCCTCTTGGGTTGGGCGCCCATGGAATTTCGCCAGGTCTGCTACCCTATAGTTACGCCACAGTTTCGTTTTCGTTTGGATTCAGGTTTTGTATACATTTTAGAGACCCATATTGTTTCATGTTAATTTGTTCTTCATTCTGCCCTTTTAACAGGAATTGAGAAAAGGTTTGTACAGTTTCACTAGATAAGCTACGAGTAAATGTGTTGATTTACAAACTAACAATTTATAGATATATTTACTGCATTACTTATATTTAGTTTATGATAATTAGGGAGATGCTTAACTCTTACAACAATGAGATTGTACTCAAATAGAATTTACAGATAAGGAGTCTCCAAATTAAGGATAAAAAGAAATGGTAGCAGAATGGACTGGAATTTCTTTATTTGCCAGAATAGACTTGAATTTCTTTATATATTGCTAGAAAAAACTTTTATATTTTATAAGACATTTGATGTATATTGAAAACTTTGTCCCGCCAAGTTTCTTGCCGGTGATAAATTCTTCTGGGGTCAGAGGTGTGAGAGGTGTAGGCTTTGAAACCAGTGTAGATTCTTTTCTCTTTCACTAGTGCAGATACCGGATGTGTAAAAGTGCTCTTGTGGCCTACTTACTGAATAAATTATTTATTCATTTATTTAAACTTTATTGCACAATAATACAAAGTACAAAGGGCGGACTTAATGCCAGAGGTCATTCTCTACCAGTCAACCATCAGGTCAAACAGATAAAAACAATAGTGCGGGGAACGGGTAGCAAACAGAAAACTAAAATCCGAAATTACATTACGTATAACTAAATATAAATTTATCCATACTAATATTATAAATGGGAAAGTGTATATGTTTGTTTGTTTGTTTGTTTGTCCGTCTTTCACGGCAAAACGGGGCGACGAATTGACGTGATTTTTTAAGTGGAGATAGTTGAAGGGATGGAGAGTGACATAGGCTACTTTTTGTCTCTTCCTAACACCCCACTTCCCTAAAATGGGGGGTGGAAGTTTGTATGGAGCATTCCGGGGGGCAAAGGGGAACCGTGTTACCCCGAATTTAACGCGAGCGAAGCCGCGGGCAAAAGCTAGTTTTACATAAATAGAACTATTATATATGTATATTTACTTTACACATTACTACATATATTATATAACCTGCTACTAATCTACTATGGGCCTTAGTTAGGAGACTCAATAAATTTATGATTTTGATTTATTTTATGATGTTGACAAATGTTTTTACTTCCACACTAGATTGCCGTGTTAGGTGTTGTTGTCAATATTCCCAGCACGCAGCGGTGGCGGCAGGGCGTGCGGTCCAGCGCCCGCGCTACTACAGTACAGAGCTGGGCATGCGCGCGCCGCTGCTGGCTGGCGTGCTGGCGGGAGCGGTGGGCGCGCGCACCGCCGCCATCAACGGCACCGCGCACGTGCTGCCCGCGCTCAAGCTGTTCATCACCGCGGACAGTCGCCAGGTCGGGTTACTTTACGTTTACCGAACGAGCGAGTGTAGCTAAGTTCTTACATTTAACTTTAACTGGTTAAAGCTGGATTACTAGTATATGTATACATATCATATATACAGTGTCATGTCCTATATAAATGTTGCTATGATCCCATGAAATGTGATGCAGACCATCCATTCTGAAAGAAATTAGCCTGTATAACGATAATTCCGGTTTTCTCTAGCTGTTTTTCTTCACCAAAGAGCAAGGATGATTAAGACATGGATGGACAATGCCTATACGAAATCGCGTTCCTCGAACCTTCAGGCTATACGTCTGTTTTCGGCACTGATTGCCACAGCGCCATCTGTTGAGTCTGGGGTCGAGTTATTCTGTCAGCGTTAATCGCCAAACAAAATATTATAAACTAGAATTTTTTTATTTAATATTTATTGCACAAAATAAGATGGTACAAATGGCGGGCTTAATGCAATAAGGCATTCTCTACCAGTCAACCAATGGGCTTAACAGAAAGGTTAAGTAGGAATTTAGTGTTTGTGGTGACCGATAGATGACGCTAGTGCTTTAGCCTGAAATAAGGGATGGCGAGTTTGTATAGGCATTGTCAATCCATGTCTTAATCATCCTTGCCAAAGAGGAACTAGAAAAAAAAGAATATTAAAAAAATTACGTGAGTGTCGTGGAACACTCGGTTGGAACGAAGTTATGTTATTTAATTTTATTTTATTTTGAGTTTTCGTAATTTTTGTGGTTTTATTGACGTGACAACGTCTTATAATTCGATGGAGCCGGCTGCACGCACAAAAAAACATGACTCATGCGGCGTTACCTCTCGCTCTGAGGCGTTCCATTTAAGGTTTGAAGTGCAAGCGAGAGCGCGGAACGAGCGACAAAGAGACACAATCGGCCTTCGCGTTCGGCAGCGTTCGACATCTGTCTCTCTCCTACTTGAGTGAGCGATGCGTCCGCGTGGACAGCTGCTATACAATAATACATTTACATGTTTTCGTCAAGTATGAAGTGCAGTGAAATTAAAATTTTCTTTTGAAAAATGCAACCATTCCATCAGTATTTTCTTATGACGTTGTCACGTTCAACTATCGTCAGTAAACCGACTTTACGGACAACCGATTTTTTTTTTGAAATGGAAATTTTTTAAATATTTGAAATTTTGGACATTTTGGACATTTTTGACTTTTTTGACTTTTTTCACTTTGTCACTTCTCACTTTCACTTTTCACTTCACTTCACTTCACTTTATTGTATTTTTATATTTTTGTATTTCATTCCATTTTACATGTTTCTCAATCGTATGGCTTTGTGTCGCGTTTTCGTGACGTGACGCTTTTTCGTGACAGTCGCGTGACTTTTTTTCGCCTAGCCCCCGCGAACCGTCCGATAAGGAACTTCGTTCCAAAACTTTGTTGTAAATCAATTTCAAAAAAACTTATTAGTATTTGCCAGGGCTTAAACCCACAACCACGTCCTCTGATATTTATTTTGCTAGGCTTGCTGCTAGTGCTAGGCCACCAGCTTTCATGTTTAAATTAAAAAGTTTAGATTCTTAATTAGGAATATGCATGATTTTTTTGGAAGACGTCATTCGATTCTATTTCCCTGTAGATTCAAATGTCTCTAATAAACCTACTCTCTATGATAGCCCTGAAACGTCAAAAATGTGAAAATACGTTAGGCGTCTGCGCCGCGCGTCAAAACGCCCCATACAAAAAGTGTGCGGATTGTGACGTCACCGTTCACAAAGTTGCAGAAAACTGTTTGGAAGGAACAAGTTTTTGTAAGATTTTTGTAATTTTAGGCACGAAAAAATGCGTTTAGCTATATAGTTGTCATACATTTTTTTTCTTGTTAGGACAGAAGTAATCGAACTAAGGTTTCGAAAATACATTTGATGTATTAAAAAAAATGCTTAAAATTTTACGTTTTCAAACCGCAATATCTTTAAAAAACTTTTAAAAATTATTACGGATTTCCACTTATTTATATTAGTTTGGGGTTGTTGAACGTGTTTATGCAACAGATTCAATTAAATATTTTTCATGGATGTTCTCTATTGTATTTTAAATAATTAATTTCGCCTTATATATTCTTCTAAATTAACTCTGGCTATTTATCCGTTAAAGTAAATAGATCCGAGTAACATTTTAACAATTTAAAATCTTTGCAGGCATCAAGCGGCCTAGCTAACGTGGTCGGCTTCACGGACTCCCGGACCCTGCTACGCCCCTTCCACGCGCTCAAGTACCTCGCCGACAACTTCCTAGACGAATACGACTTCTTCTTCCTTTCTGCCGACACGGCCTACATTAATGCGAGGAGGCTGAAGCAGCTGGTGGCCGGTATCAGTGTGTCGCAGGACGTTTATATGGGCGTGGTGGAAGGAGACAGCCAGTATTGCTCGCTGGGTGGGTATCTATACGTCTTCCTGAAGATTTTTTTTCGCCTTCTAGCTCAACTACCTCTTGATCGATCCTGCTCATATACGAACTTCTCAAATTATATGTATACCTGCTACAACTCCAACCATTTTCATAAAGATTTTATTGTCAAGATAGAATTCTGTTATTCAAAACAAAACTTATCTAAATATATAAAAGAAGAAACTGACTGACTGCCTGACTGATTGACTGGTTGACTGACTGACTGACTGATATATCAACGCACAGCCCAAACCGCTGGTTCTAGAGATTCCAAATTTGGCACGTAGGTTCCTTATAAGGTCTAGGGGTGCACTAAGAAAGGATTTATCAAAATTCACCCCCTAGATTCAAGATTTGTTAGATTATTTTATTCGAAACTTCACAGGAGTATTCCTAACGATAAATGAGTAAACACGTGTTTCAGGTTTTTTGAAAATTCAACCCCTAAAAGTGGCAAATGTGGTCACAAAGTCTGAAAATCAACATATGGGTATCGTATCCTTTTTGAGTACTTATAGTAAGCGGGCGAAGCCGCGGGAAAAGGCTAGTTTAAAATAAAAGTAACTAAAAATAAACAAAATAAAACGTTACTTAAGTTATCGTGGGACAAACCCTCAAAATCAAAAAGCCATCGAAATGCCGAGACGTCCTAGTAGCCGAAGTTGTTTGTAAGAACTTCACTTCGCTTACGCTCCGCTCGTTCGCCAAGTCGACTGAAGCAGGATGTAATATTTTCTATAGGATTTGTATGTCTTACTTGTCGACCGCGCCGCGTGCCCGTTGTATTTTGGAAGCAGACGTTCAGCAGGATGATAGTTAAATCGTTTATTTTTTTTTGTGTAGAAACCGGCATCCTGCTCTCCAATAGCGTGCTCCGCGCAGTCCACAACGCGCTCGACTGGTGCGTGCGCAACTCGTACTCGCCGCACCACCACGAGAACCTGGGCCGCTGCGTGCTGCACGCGGCCCGCACGCCGTGCACGAACGCCATGCAGGTACTGTTTACAAAAATGTCCTGGACATTATGTCCATATCGCTATACTTCATTATCAACCGAGGACAAAGGAGAAATCGAGGGAACTCTTCAACTATAAGTATTATAGGCACACCTATAGTGATTTTAGTGTTTTTTGCAGTAGCTCGGGCATTTGCTTTTGGAAAGGTGGAGGCTAAGTGAAATCGGTTCTTTTCAACCGACTTCAAGATTTCGAAGGAGGTTATCAATTCGTCGGGATCTTTGTTTTTGCTATTTTTTTTATGTATGTTCACCGATTATTCAAAGACGGCTGGACCGATTTGGAAAATTCTTTTTTTGTTTGAAAGAGTATACTTTACAGTTGGTCTCATTGTAACCAGGTCAGGATATGATGATGGGATCCTGTAGAAATCGAGAGAACTCTTCAACTATTATAGGCACACCTATAGTGATTTGAGTATTTTTTACAGCATCTCGAGCATTTGCTTTTGGAAAGGTGGATGCTAAGTGAAGTCGGTTCTTTTTTGTTTAAAATTATTTTAGGATTAGAAAAATCGTGCATTTGTTGTTGTGAGATTTCTGAGAGAAATGATATCAAAACTCGTAATTTTGCCTCTCATTGTCTTAAGCATATCAATAATAATAGAAATAAGTAGTCTCCTTTAAAATTTTCCCTGACATGGCATGGCTGAAAAAAAAATAACGACACACGGGAAAACTCGACCGTTATTTTTATAATTTAAAACAACGAGGTATAGTAGTTTGCCTCAAACTAAGAACTCGCGAAAAAACGCTATAACAACATTTTCAGCCATAGCCATCAGTAACCACTCTTTTGTGAATATAAACAATTGCTAACACTTATAATTTGTGACTTGTCTAGTGCCCGTACCCTATACCGGGTGTATTACCTGTAGTACGAGCAATAAATTAAAACGTAAATTCCACTCCTCAAATTGGAAAAGTTTGTTCAGCTACTTTGAAAAATAACTTCCGGTATGATTTTTTCCAGAACACTTTAAAGTTTATTCGAACACGAAATGTATTGCGAAATTGATTATGACTGTAGGGTTAATTGCGAATTTCGAAAACCGATTTAGTATACACCTGCGATGGTCTTTGTTAAGTTTCAGCTGAACAAATTGCGTTGTTCAAATTCAAATTTAGAAAAACTTTTTATACAGGGTGAGACCTACGTATCAGCAACACTATCAGACCCTCTCCAACTGACGCCGTCTCTAGCGGACGCCGTCACAGCCGGGCCGGCTACACCGCCGCAGATGTACTCCATACACGCTTACGTGTCTAGTGTTCTGCTGACGAGGGCCAAGGATGAAACTCGAGCGCTGCGGAGGGCTCTACACAGGGGTTTACGCAGTCATCCGCCTGGGTACGTAGTTTATATTGATAAATCAAAATACGAAAATGTCTTTGCCTTCGTCAATATAATACGCTAATTGCCTCAAGCCAATATAATGCAATGCATTTGCGAGTGAGTTTTGTATGGGAACGAACACGCCGCGAGTTCGCCGCTTACGAGTTTTGTATAAAAATCTTTTTCAAATCGCTCAAGTGTGATAAGGCCCTAAAATGACTTGGCTGGCAGTACCTAATTGTGTAGTCTGTAGTGATACACATTTAATCTCCCTTGCGCGAAATACTGTATATTTTATTGTATAAACTATTAGTTAGGTCATAATTATTTTTACATGTTTTTTTAAAGTGGGGCATTCCACTCATACAATAGTATGTTATTCAATCAAATACAAACACTGAAAACATTGAAAAAATAATCAACCCAGCAGGACTTGAACCTCGCATCGATACGCCTTACCGGGGCTCGATCGCTTTACCAATTAAGCTATGGGTTCAGTTACTGAGTTGACGAAATTCTCAATGCCTTCAATCATCTTTTTTTGCATTTATTTTTCGACTTTATAGCAGCCGTAAGCGACATCTAGGTGCTAACTACTGGAGTTAGATACCCTTCCCGCCGACCCTTTTACAAGTGTCACAACGGAAATAATAGATGGCGCTGCTATCAACTCATAATTATTTTTACATGTTTTTTTAAAGTGGGGCATTCCACTCATACAATAGTATGTTATTCAATCAAATACAAACACTGAAAACATTGAAAAAATAATCAACCCAGCAGGACTTGAACCTCGCATCGATACGCCTTACCGGGGCTCGATCGCTTTACCAATTAAGCTATGGGTTCAGTTACTGAGTTGACGAAATTCTCAATGCCTTCAATCATCTTTTTTTGCATTTATTTTTCGACTTTATAGCAGCCGTAAGCGACATCTAGGTGCTAACTACTGGAGTTAGATACCCTTCCCGCCGACCCTTTTACAAGTGTCACAACGGAAATAATAGATGGCGCTGCTATCAACTCATAATTATTTTTACATGTTTTTTTAAAGTGGGGCATTCCACTCATACAATAGTATGTTATTCAATCAAATACAAACACTGAAAACATTGAAAAAATAATCAACCCAGCAGGACTTGAACCTCGCATCGATACGCCTTACCGGGGCTCGATCGCTTTACCAATTAAGCTATGGGTTCAGTTACTGAGTTGACGAAATTCTCAATGCCTTCAATCATCTTTTTTTGCATTTATTTTTCGACTTTATAGCAGCCGTAAGCGACATCTAGGTGCTAACTACTGGAGTTAGATACCCTTCCCGCCGACCCTTTTACAAGTGTCACAACGGAAATAATAGATGGCGCTGCTATCAACTCATAATTATTTTTACATGTTTTTTTAAAGTGGGGCATTCCACTCATACAATAGTATGTTATTCAATCAAATACAAACACTGAAAACATTGAAAAAATAATCAACCCAGCAGGACTTGAACCTCGCATCGATACGCCTTACCGGGGCTCGATCGCTTTACCAATTAAGCTATGGGTTCAGTTACTGAGTTGACGAAATTCTCAATGCCTTCAATCATCTTTTTTGCATTTATTTTTCGACTTTATAGCAGCCGTAAGCGACATCTAGGTGCTAACTACTGGAGTTAGATACCCTTCCCGCCGACCCTTTTACAAGTGTCACAACGGAAATAATAGATGGCGCTGCTATCAACTCATAATTATTTTTACATGTTTTTTTAAAGTGGGGCATTCCACTCGTACAATAGTATGTTATTCAATCAAATACAAACACTGAAAACATTGAAAAAATAATCAACCCAGCAGGACTTGAACCTCGCATCGATACGCCTTACCGGGGCTCGATCGCTTTACCAATTAAGCTATGGGTTCAGTTACTGAGTTGACGAAATTCTCAATGCCTTCAATCATCTTTTTTTGCATTTATTTTTCGACTTTATAGCAGCCGTAAGCGACATCTAGGTGCTAACTACTGGAGTTAGATACCCTTCCCGCCGACCCTTTTACAAGTGTCACAACGGAAATAATAGATGGCGCTGCTATCAACTCATAATTATTTTTACATGTTTTTTTAAAGTGGGGCATTCCACTCATACAATAGTATGTTATTCAATCAAATACAAACACTGAAAACATTGAAAAAATAATCAACCCAGCAGGACTTGAACCTCGCATCGATACGCCTTACCGGGGCTCGATCGCTTTACCAATTAAGCTATGGGTTCAGTTACTGAGTTGACGAAATTCTCAATGCCTTCAATCATCTTTTTTTGCATTTATTTTTCGACTTTATAGCAGCCGTAAGCGACATCTAGGTGCTAACTACTGGAGTTAGATACCCTTCCCGCCGACCCTTTTACAAGTGTCACAACGGAAATAATAGATGGCGCTGCTATCAACTCATAATTATTTAACTGAACCCATAGCTTAATTGGTAAAGCGATCGAGCCCCGGTAAAGCGTATCGATGCGAGGTTCAAGTCCTGCTGGGTTGATTATTTTTTCAATGTTTTCAGTGTTTGTATTTGATTGAATAACATACTATTGTATGAGTGGAATGCCCCACTTTAAAAAAACATGTAAAAATAATTATGAGTTGATAGCAGCGCCATCTATTATTTCCGTTGTGACACTTGTAAAAGGGTCGGCGGGAAGGGTATCTAACTCCAGTAGTTAGCACCTAGATGTCGCTTACGGCTGCTATAAAGTCGAAAAATAAATGCAAAAAAAGATGATTGAAGGCATTGAGAATTTCGTCAACTCAGTAACTGAACCCATAGCTTAATTGGTAAAGCGATCGAGCCCCGGTAAGGCGTATCGATGCGAGGTTCAAGTCCTGCTGGGTTGATTATTTTTTCAATGTTTTCAGTGTTTGTATTTGATTGAATAACATACTATTGTATGAGTGGAATGCCCCACTTTAAAAAAACATGTAAAAATAATTATGAGTTGATAGCAGCGCCATCTATTATTTCCGTTGTGACACTTGTAAAAGGGTCGGCGGGAAGGGTATCTAACTCCAGTAGTTAGCACCTAGATGTCGCTTACGGCTGCTATAAAGTCGAAAAATAAATGCAAAAAAAGATGATTGAAGGCATTGAGAATTTCGTCAACTCAGTAACTGAACCCATAGCTTAATTGGTAAAGCGATCGAGCCCCGGTAAGGCGTATCGATGCGAGGTTCAAGTCCTGCTGGGTTGATTATTTTTTCAATGTTTTCAGTGTTTGTATTTGATTGAATAACATACTATTGTATGAGTGGAATGCCCCACTTTAAAAAAACATGTAAAAATAATTATGAGTTGATAGCAGCGCCATCTATTATTTCCGTTGTGACACTTGTAAAAGGGTCGGCGGGAAGGGTATCTAACTCCAGTAGTTAGCACCTAGATGTCGCTTACGGCTGCTATAAAGTCGAAAAATAAATGCAAAAAAAGATGATTGAAGGCATTGAGAATTTCGTCAACTCAGTAACTGAACCCATAGCTTAATTGGTAAAGCGATCGAGCCCCGGTAAGGCGTATCGATGCGAGGTTCAAGTCCTGCTGGGTTGATTATTTTTTCAATGTTTTCAGTGTTCGTATTTGATTGAATAACATACTATTGTATGAGTGGAATGCCCCACTTTAAAAAAACATGTAAAAATAATTATGAGTTGATAGCAGCGCCATCTATTATTTCCGTTGTGACACTTGTAAAAGGGTCGGCGGGAAGGGTATCTAACTCCAGTAGTTAGCACCTAGATGTCGCTTACGGCTGCTATAAAGTCGAAAAATAAATGCAAAAAAAGATGATTGAAGGCATTGAGAATTTCGTCAACTCAGTAACTGAACCCATAGCTTAATTGGTAAAGCGATCGAGCCCCGGTAAGGCGTATCGATGCGAGGTTCAAGTCCTGCTGGGTTGATTATTTTTTCAATGTTTTCAGTGTTTGTATTTGATTGAATAACATACTATTGTATGAGTGGAATGCCCCACTTTAAAAAAACATGTAAAAATAATTATGAGTTGATAGCAGCGCCATCTATTATTTCCGTTGTGACACTTGTAAAAGGGTCGGCGGGAAGGGTATCTAACTCCAGTAGTTAGCACCTAGATGTCGCTTACGGCTGCTATAAAGTCGAAAAATAAATGCAAAAAAAGATGATTGAAGGCATTGAGAATTTCGTCAACTCAGTAACTGAACCCATAGCTTAATTGGTAAAGCGATCGAGCCCCGGTAAGACGTATCGATGCGAGGTTCAAGTCCTGCTGGGTTGATTATTTTTTCAATGTTTTCAGTGTTTGTATTTGATTGAATAACATACTATTGTATGAGTGGAATGCCCCACTTTAAAAAAACATGTAAAAATAATTATGAGTTGATAGCAGCGCCATCTATTATTTCCGTTGTGACACTTGTAAAAGGGTCGGCGGGAAGGGTATCTAACTCCAGTAGTTAGCACCTAGATGTCGCTTACGGCTGCTATAAAGTCGAAAAATAAATGCAAAAAAAGATGATTGAAGGCATTGAGAATTTCGTCAACTCAGTAACTGAACCCATAGCTTAATTGGTAAAGCGATCGAGCCCCGGTAAGGCGTATCGATGCGAGGTTCAAGTCCTGCTGGGTTGATTATTTTTTCAATGTTTTCAGTGTTTGTATTTGATTGAATAACATACTATTGTATGAGTGGAATGCCCCACTTTAAAAAAACATGTAAAAATAATTATGAGTTGATAGCAGCGCCATCTATTATTTCCGTTGTGACACTTGTAAAAGGGTCGGCGGGAAGGGTATCTAACTCCAGTAGTTAGCACCTAGATGTCGCTTACGGCTGCTATAAAGTCGAAAAATAAATGCAAAAAAAGATGATTGAAGGCATTGAGAATTTCGTCAACTCAGTAACTGAACCCATAGCTTAATTGGTAAAGCGATCGAGCCCCGGTAAGGCGTATCGATGCGAGGTTCAAGTCCTGCTGGGTTGATTATTTTTTCAATGTTTTCAGTGTTTGTATTTGATTGAATAACATACTATTGTATGAGTGGAATGCCCCACTTTAAAAAAACATGTAAAAATAATTATGAGTTGATAGCAGCGCCATCTATTATTTCCGTTGTGACACTTGTAAAAGGGTCGGCGGGAAGGGTATCTAACTCCAGTAGTTAGCACCTAGATGTCGCTTACGGCTGCTATAAAGTCGAAAAATAAATGCAAAAAAAGATGATTGAAGGCATTGAGAATTTCGTCAACTCAGTAACTGAACCCATAGCTTAATTGGTAAAGCGATCGAGCCCCGGTAAGGCGTATCGATGCGAGGTTCAAGTCCTGCTGGGTTGATTATTTTTTCAATGTTTTCAGTGTTTGTATTTGATTGAATAACATACTATTGTATGAGTGGAATGCCCCACTTTAAAAAAACATGTAAAAATAATTATGAGTTGATAGCAGCGCCATCTATTATTTCCGTTGTGACACTTGTAAAAGGGTCGGCGGGAAGGGTATCTAACTCCAGTAGTTAGCACCTAGATGTCGCTTACGGCTGCTATAAAGTCGAAAAATAAATGCAAAAAAAAGATGATTGAAGGCATTGAGAATTTCGTCAACTCAGTAACTGAACCCATAGCTTAATTGGTAAAGCGATCGAGCCCCGGTAAGGCGTATCGATGCGAGGTTCAAGTCCTGCTGGGTTGATTATTTTTTCAATGTTTTCAGTGTTTGTATTTGATTGAATAACATACTATTGTATGAGTGGAATGCCCCACTTTAAAAAAACATGTAAAAATAATTATGAGTTGATAGCAGCGCCATCTATTATTTCCGTTGTGACACTTGTAAAAGGGTCGGCGGGAAGGGTATCTAACTCCAGTAGTTAGCACCTAGATGTCGCTTACGGCTGCTATAAAGTCGAAAAATAAATGCAAAAAAAGATGATTGAAGGCATTGAGAATTTCGTCAACTCAGTAACTGAACCCATAGCTTAATTGGTAAAGCGATCGAGCCCCGGTAAGGCGTATCGATGCGAGGTTCAAGTCCTGCTGGGTTGATTATTTTTTCAATGTTTTCAGTGTTTGTATTTGATTGAATAACATATTAGTTAGGTCCTATTTTAGTGAAATAAATACTTTGGTGAGATTGCTAGACTCTATTCCCATCCAGCTCGCTGCCCTCGGCCGTCTAACTGCAAACCTTAAAATTCCTCAACACCGCACACTACTGCTACACACTCTAGATTCCGCAACGGCAGCTGGCCGGGCGGGCTGCGCGCGGAGCCGGGGCTGGCGGCGCCGCGGCCCGAGTCCCGCTTCGAGCACGCGCGCTGGGCGGCGCTCGACCGCACGCGCGCGCTGCTGCTGGACGACCGCGCCGCCGTGCGCGCGCTGCCCGACGCGCACCGCAGCGCGCTGGACGTTAGTATAAATAAATAGCAGAATACGTAACTGACTATTAGTACATTTATTTATTTATTTAAACTTTATTGCACACAACAGAAAAATTTACAAATGGCGGACTTAATGCCTGAACTATTGGGCTAAACAGAGACATGACAAAAGTAAGAGAATAAATAGTCAATTAAAATCATTGCAAACTAAGCTAAAAAGAAGCTAATAAACTACATAAAAATACACAAATAAAATACTAGGATTAAATATACATAAATAAAATACTATATATTTATATTATAAACTATTGTTTATTTATTTTACTACTGGTAGATCTTATCTCAATGCAATAAGGCTTATTAATTGTCAAATAACTGTTAACGAAAGTACAAATGAACACTCCTAAAAGTACCTATTAATCACAATTTTTTTCCAAAAAAAGCCGTCCAGTATCCCAAGTTATAACCATTGGAATTAATTCTTCCTTTTAGTGACAGTGGGACTTTGTTCTCCATTGTTACCAGTACCACTGGGAAATAACGGATGGGGAAAGCTAGACTATCTGTTATAATTGGCTATTTCTAAATGTACTACTAAATTACTATTAATAAGTCCGGCCGAGTTTCTTGACAGTCATAATGCTTCTCGGGTCAGAGGTGTAGGGTTAGACCGATCGTAGTTTTTTTCTTTCTGACGTTCATAAGTGCATTGTAATGTGCCTTAATTACATAATTAATATATTTTATCTTTTATGCACTAAATTTGTCTCAGTTGGTATGGGAGACCGCTCGCGCCTGGGCTTTGCGTCAGTTCGGAGCACGCGAGGCGGCGCTCGTCGAGGGCGCCATGCTGTGGCAACCTGCCACCGCACTACGGTACAGGCTACTGTTGCGGCTCACGGGGGACAAGGATAACGGGCAGGTGAGCCTCTAGTGCGACAGAGACAACTCGAAGCACGCAAGGCGGCGCTCGTGGAGGGCGCCATGCTGTGGCAACCTGCCACCGCACTACGGTACAGACTACTGTTGCGGCTCACGGGGGACAAGGATAACGGGCAGGTGAGCCTCTAGTGCGACAGAGACAGCTCGGAGCACGCAAGGCGGCGCTCGTGGAGGGCGCCATGCTGTGGCAACCTGCCACCGCACTACGGTACAGACTACTGTTGCGGCTCACGGGGGACAAGGATAACGGGCAGGTGAGCCTCTAGTGCGACAGAGACAGCTCGAAGCACGCAAGGCGGCGCTCGTGGAGGGCGCCATGCTGTGGCAACCTGCCACCGCACTACGGTACAGACTACTGTTGCGGCTCACGGGGGACAAGGATAACGGGCAGGTGAGCCTCTAGTGCGACAGAGACAGCTCGAAGCACGCAAGGCGGCGCTCGTGGAGGGCGCTATGCTGTGGCAACCTGCTACCGCACTACGGTACAGACTACTGTTGCGGCTCACGGGGACAAGGATAACGGGCAGGTGAGCCTCTAGTGAGACAGAGACAGCTCAGAGCACGCGAGGCGGCGCTCGTGGAGGGCGCTATGCTGTGGCAACCTGCTACCGCACTACGGTACAGACTACTGTTGCGGCTCACTGGGGACAAGGATAACGGGCAGGTGAGCCTCTAGTGAGACAGAGGCAGCTCAGAGCACGCGAGGCGGCGCTCGTGGAGGGCGCTATGCTGTGGCAACCTGCTACCGCACTACGGTACAGACTACTGTTGCGGCTCACGGGGGACAAGGATAACGGGCAGATGAGCCTCTAGTGAGACAGAGACAGCTCAGAGCACGCGAGGCGGCGCTCGTGGAGGGCGCTATGCTGTGGCAACCTGCTACCGCACTACGGTACAGACTACTGTTGCGGCTCACGGGGGACAAGGATAACGGGCAGGTGAGCCTCTAGTGAGACAGAGACAGCTCAGAGCACGCGAGGCGGCGCTCGTCGAGGGCGCTATGCTGTGGCAACCTGCCACCGCACTACGGTACAGACTACTGTTGCGGCTTACGGGGTCAAGGATAACGGACAGGTGAGCCTCTAGTGAGACAGAGGCAGCTCAGAGCACGCGAGGCGGCGCTCGTGGAGGGCGCTATGCTGTGGCAACCTGCTACCGCACTACGGTACAGACTACTGTTGCGGCTCACGGGGGACAAGGATAACGGGCAGGTGAGCCTCTAGTGAGACAGAGACAGCTCAGAGCACGCGAGGCGGCGCTCGTCGAGGGCGCTATGCTGTGGCAACCTGCCACCGCACTACGGTACAGACTACTGTTGCGGCTTACGGGCTCAAGGATAACGGACAGGTGAGCCTCTAGTGAGACAGAGACAGCTCAGAGCACGCGAGGCGGCGCTCGTCGAGGGCGCTATGCTGTGGCAACCTGCTACCGCACTACGGTACAGACTACTGTTGCGGCTCACGGGGGACAAGGATAACGGGCAGGTGAGCCTCTAGTGAGACAGAGACAGCTCAGAGCACGCGAGGCGGCGCTCGTCGAGGGCGCTATGCTGTGGCAACCTGCCACCGCACTACGGTACAGACTACTGTTGCGGCTCACGGGGGACAAGGATAACCGGCAGGTGAGCCTCTAGTGAGACAGAGACAGCTCAGAGCACGCGAGGCGGCGCTCGTCGAGGGCGCTATGCTGTGGCAACCTGCTACCGCACTACGGTACAGACTACTGTTGCGGCTCACGGGGGACAAGGATAACGGGCAGGTGAGCCTCTAGTGAGACACAGACAGCTCAGAGCACGCGAGGCGGTGCTCGTCGAGGGCGCTATGCTGTGACAACCTGCCACCGCACTACGGTACAGACTACTGTTGCGGCTTACGGGGGACAAGGTTAACGGGCAGGTGAGGCTCTAGTGAGACAGAGACAGCTCAGAGCACGCGAGGCGGCGCTCGTCGAGGACGCTATGCTTTGGCAAACTGCCACCGCACTACGGTACAGACTACTGTTGCGGCTCACGGTGGACAAGGATAACGGGCAGGTGAGCCTCTAGTGAGACTAGGGTTTCTCATTTCTCGACCTTTTTTATTTCCCGGAGCACGAGAATTCTCGACCACTATTTCCCGGGAATTCCCGGATTGTCGAGAAATATGGAAATTTTTGAAAATATGTGTGATTTAGCAATAAAACTACCCTTTTTATGCAATATTCAACAACATTTATCAATCAACAACTTTTATTTTTAGTCTCATTCATGTGACTTTAACTTAAGTAATTATAAATATAACAAGACCCATATGATGATTTTTTGGCGTCTTCTAGCTCCATGACCCCTTGGTCGATCCTGCTCATATACGAACTCTCAAATTATATGTATCTCTGCTACAACCCCAACAAGTTTCATGAAGATCAGAAAAGCGTTACTAAAGTTATCGCGAAACAAACTCTCAAAATCAAAAAGCCATCGAAATGCTGAGACGTCCCACTAGCCAGAAGTTGTTTGTAAGAACTCACTTCGCTCGTTCGATAATTAATAATCAAGCACGTTATTAAGATTTTAAAAATTTTGACTGAATACCTCGATTTCTCGACCACTTTTTTCTCGTCTCGAGTAAGGCAAAATTTCCCGGGAATTCTCGGTTCGAGAACTCTCGAAGAGAAACTCTAGTATATAGGCCACCAACAGCGGCAGCAGCTGATTTAAAAAAATTTGAAAATACCATGGATAATGTGCTGAAATTAGTGACTCATAGCCGAAACTGCCGAAAGCATGTTATAGTATGTGGAGATTTTAATGTTAACTTGCTTGAATCGTCTAATAATACTGTTAAATTGCTATGTTTGTTTAAATCTTTTAATATGTTTAATTTGTTCTTTGAACCTACCCGGGTGGGCGTCACTAGTGCAACATGCCTAGATAATATTTTTTGTAACTGTGAATGTCTGGATAAGCAAATATTTAACTGTTTTAATTCTCATCACAGCGGTCAAAGGGCATCTTTTATAAAGCCAATTCAGGAAACTCCACAAACTGTAACATATAGACCCATTAATGGTTATCGTTTGGAATTATTCAAAAAAGAAATTCAAAATCATCTGTCAACACTGCCTTATTCACATTTTTATGACTCAAATAATTATAACAAACTTTAACTTAATTAATACAAACTTTTCAATTATGTAACATAAAATGAAAGTTCTTCAATTAGGTATAAAAAATAACAATCAGACTAGCTTAATAATTACGAGTAACAGTAAGGTACGGGTACGTTAGTTTAGTCTTTGTATCAACTTTTCAATATTTGTTATAAATGGACAGTCTTTTCGTTACATAAGTAAACATAAGAACCTAATAAACTAGTAGTCCGCCTCGAACTCAGAACTCGCGAATTCCTTGCAAACGAGATGACCAATATAACAAGACCCATATGATGATTTTTTCGCGTCTTCTAGCTCCATGACCCCTTGGTCGATCCTGCTCATATACGAACTCTCAAATTATATGTATCTCTGCTATAACCCCAACAAGTTTCATGAAGATCAGAAAAGCGTTACTAAAGTTATCGCGGAACAAACTCTCAAAATCAAAAAGCCATCGAAATGCTGAGACGTCCCACTAGCCAGAAGTTGTTTGTAAGAACTCACTTCGCTCGTTCGATAATTAACTAGTAGTCCGCCTCGAACTCAGAACTCGCGATTTCCGTGCAAACGAGATGACCAATATAAAAAGACCCTTCTGATGATTTTTTTTCGCCTTCTAGCTCCACAACCCCTTGCACGATCCTGCTCATGTACGAACTCACAAATTATATGTAACTCTGCTATAACCCGTACAAATTTCATAAAGATCAGAAAAACGTTACTAAAGTTATCGCGGAACAAACTCTCAAAATCAAAAAGCCATCGAAATGCCGAGACGTCCCAGTAGCCGAAGTTGTTTGTAAGAACTCACTTCGCTCGTTCGATAATCAAGCACGTTATTAAGATTTTAAAAATTTTAACTGAATATCTCGATTTCTCGACCACTTTTTTCTCGTCTCGAGTAAGGCAAAATTTCCCGGGAATTCTCGGTTCGAGAACTCTCGAAGAGAAACTCTAAGTGAGACAGAGACAGCTCAGAGCACGCGAGGCGGCGCTCGTCGAGGGCGCCATGCTGTGGCAACCTGCCACCGCACTACGGTACAGGCTACTGTTGCGACTCACGGGGGACAAGGATGACGGGCAGGTGAGCCTCTAGTGCGACAGAGACAGCTCGGAGCACGCGAGGCGGCGCTCGTCGAGGGCGCCATGCTGTGGCAAACTGCCACCGCACTACGATACAGACTACTGTTGCGACTCACGGGGGACAAGGATAACGGGCAGGTGAGCCTCTAGTGAGACAGAGACAACTGACAACCTACCACCTAATGCTCGATTCCGTATTGAGTTTATAAAAGGGAAGTTACTGTGATATTGTTTTTGGGTTATTAACCGACGAAAAAAACGGAGGAGGTTCTCAAGTCGACGCGTATATTTTTTTTTTATGTATGACCACTAGGGAATGCAATACCGGGATCCCGCATGCTATATGCGGTATTAATCCCGCACGTAAATTGTGCGGGATCCCGCGGGATTTGCGGGATTGAAGAGCGACATAGTTTATGCGTGCTACTCGTAGCGCGGGCGCGCGCGTACTGCCGAAATAACCGGAATTTCTTCGCGGCGGAGCCTAGATGCAACGGCGGGGGAAGGGGGAGAGTATTTTGTGCGAATTTGTCTATTTTTTAGCTAGTTTGAAATTGTTATTACGTCATAACGCATCGAATTTTGCCGTTTGAAGTTCATTTAGTGCTTTAAATTATAATAACTTGTAATAAGATTTTCAAATAATAAACATTAATCAGTGCTTACGTTAATAAGTGTAGTGCTAGTGTTAATTATGTCAGAGACCATATATAAAGGGTTTTCTAGTACTGCTGTTGTGTGGCAGTATTTTTTGAAGGCCGAAGATTCGCAGACTGCGAAATGCAACGTCTGCAAAGCCATAATTAAAACTACGGGGCGTTCGACGAAAGGTTTGCATGTCCATTTAAATTCGAAACATGGAATTAATACCAATTCGTCAAGGTCAAACAATACCACCATTACCGCCGCTTCGCAAAGTTCATCGATGTCCGATTCGCCGGTTACGGCGACGCCTGAGTCGGTTCCAGCGACGTCTGAGCCTGAGCCTGTTCCTGCTTGCTCAACATTAGCGAAGAAGCGTAAAATCACGGACCATTTTCCAGCTCAAGACAACAATAGCGTAGAGAAGAGAGTTTCTCGCATGGTGGCAAAAGATGGTTACCGTTTCGAGTTTTCTGCACTTCGTCGGACTTGCGAGATCTTTTTAGGGCTGGAGGCTATAACTTACCAAAGTCTCCTAATTCTATTAAGTTGATGGTGATGAATTATGGTATGACTTTGAAAATGTCAGTTATTCAAGACCTTTCAAATTTGAAAGAGAGTGACCATAGATTTACCCTGACATTTGACGAGTGGACTTCCTCCAGGAACCGGCGATATTTAAATATAAATATCCATGTCTTCCAGTTCCATCAGAAAAAACCTACCTTTTGGAACCTAGGACTAATGCGCGTTAATGGAAGTTTGCCTGCAGAAGTCTGCATCACTATGCTAAAAAATAAACTGTTAGAGTACGAGTTGTCTTTAGATAAGGATATAATATGTATTACAACTGACGGTGCCAAAGTTATGGTTAAAATTGGCAGACTGATCAAACCATATCAGCAGCTGTGTTACGCTCATGGCATTCAACTGGCTGTTATAGATGTAGTATATAAGCAACAACATGAAGCATTTATTGAAGAAATGCCTGTGCAAAATGAGCCAGGCGATGATTTGGATGACAGCGGCGAAGATGACTGTTTTGATTTATTGTATGATGCATCCACAAATATCGACTTGGTAACAGAGTTCGCAGGTGTAATAAAAAAAGTGAGAAAGGTGGTCAAACTTTTCAAGAATTCTCCATTAAAAAACGATCTCCTGCAGACCTATGTAAGAAATGATATGGGTAAAAACATAGCTCTAATCCTTGATTGTAAGACTAGATGGTCTAGTTTGTACGATATGATAACACTGTTTAATAAACTTAAGCTTTGTGTTAATAAAACTCTGATTGATCTAGGACTCAGCACTAACACAGACTTTTTGTTAACAGAACAGGAATATGATGTAATAACAGATCTTGAACAAATGTTAGAGCCCGTGAAACTAGCTGTAGAGGTGCTTTGCAGACGAGACGCCAATTTAGTTACAGCTGAAAGTACACTTAAATTCGTCATTCACAAATTAGAGAATTATAATAAACCGCTAGCTCAACAACTTATCATGTCATTGCGAAAACGAATTGCAGAGCGGCGAACAAATGTGACTGCAGTTTTGCTATATCTCCATGATCCTTTCAAGTACGAAGAGGAGAGAGCTAAATTTACTAATGACGAAACTTTTTATCTGCCATCTAAAAACATAATCCGCAAAGAAATTGTAGCCATTGTAGAGAAGTTAGAGTTCCAAGCAGACCATGCGCAAACCACAGCTTCTTCTGATGATGAAGACACACCTCTCGCCGGTTTAGATTTAAATGCATCAACACCACCAGCAGTACCAGCACCAATATCGCTGCAGGATGAACTAGAACTGACCCTGACTCGCTTGAAGACTCCTACAACACCTCTTACAAGGCCTAGAGGAAGTAATTTGGAAGCCATGGTAAGAAAGGAAATGAACTACTTCGAGTGTGGTGGGGTAAAAGGTAAATACCTCCAATTTACTTGGAACTCATTAATGTCGATTGTTCCAACCAGCGTCGAAGCAGAAAGGGCGTTTTCGGCTGCTGGGCATCTTATTGGAAAGGTTAGGAGTCGTTTGGCCGACGATACGATAAACACATTAACGTTTTTACGTAGTTACTTTCAAAATAATGCATAAATAAAACGATGAACGACGTATGTCTGATTTTGGTTATTAATTGTGATTTTAAAGAAGATTAATGTTATGTTTCTTTTGTTAAAACTTTATATTTCTTAATAGTATCTGCAAAAAGTTAATAAAGAACTATTTTTAATTATATTTTCCTTTTTTATTACTATCCTAATATTTACTTTACTACCATATTTGTAACAAACTATATGATAGTTACTTGTTTTACAAGGGTGCCAACTGCAAAGTTGTTGCCACTTGTTGCTTAACCGCTCGTGCCAATAGTGAGACCCGAGCAAGCGGAAGATTCTAGACAGCTGCGAGGGTCTCAAGGCACGAGAGTTAATCAAACTTTGCTCCAGAGTGACACATAATATTTTTCACCACACTAAAGCAAGGAAACGCACCAAAAACCAGTGATTTAAGGAAAAATAGCTCACTAACTTGCGGGATCCCGCAAATACCGGGATCCAGCGGGACTAGAAATCTCAATCCCGCTGAATACCGGGATTGATGTCTTCATGCGGGATTGCATTCCCTAATGACCACGCATAACTTTTTACAGAGTAGTTCGGTTTTGATAATTATTTTTTTATTGGAAAGGGTATACCCCGAAATTGGTCCCATGTAAATTTGGAAAAAAAATTCCAACCTTAAGGGTAGGAAAATAGGGGATGATTGATTTTTCACTCACCGATTGTAATTTAGATATATAACGAGTTTTTATTACATTTTTATTGTTTTCTTTTTGCATTTCAGTCAGTACGGCTCCGTCAATTAGAAGTGGTCCGTCCTCTGGGTGCGGCGCGGCTGTCGCCTGTTCCATACGTCACCGAGTCCGCGCGCCTGGCGCTGGTGCTGCCCGTGCTGCTCACACAACACAGGTGAGTAGCACTCTAACAGTACACACACGCACACACACACCCACCCACAAACACACATACACACACACACACACACACACACACACACGCGCGCACGCACACGCACACACAGTAACAGCGTCTTTAGTAACGCTTTTCTGATCTTCATGAAATTAGTTGGGGTTGTAACAGCGTATAATTTGAGAGTTCGTATAGGAGTAGGATCGACCAAGGGGTCATGGAACTAGAAGGCTCGGAAAAAGCATCATTAGGGTCTTATGATATTGGTCAATTCGTTAACAAGGAAATCGTGAGTTCTCACTACTAGTAATAATGTAACTAACTATTGTCCCCAGTGCACAACAACAGGTTGACGCGGCTGCAGCCTTCCTGACGCGCTACGAGGCCGTGTGCCTCAGCAAGGATAAGAACACCAACCTCATTATCGTGAGTTTATGCCTTATTTAAGGTTCCATAGTCAACTAGGAATGTCCTATGTTTGTGAACGTTTCGCCATGTCCGTCCGGCCGTCTGTCCGTCTGTCCGCGGTCTAGCTCAGTAACCGTTAGTACTACAGAACTGAAATTTGGTATAAGTATGTGTATTAATCGCACCAACAAAGGCGGAAAAATTATAAAACATTCTTATTTTGGCTACCTCCCGTACACATGAAGTGAGGGTGAATTTTTTTTCACTCCAACCCTTATCTACTACTTATCGTGTGGGGTGTCGTTGGATAGGTCTTTCAAAATTAATAGGGCTTTTTGAAACATTTTTAAAAATATATCTTATAGTTTCGTAAATAATATTAAAAAAGTGCGTTCCTCCCCCACCTGTATCGTTTGAACCGTGAGTGAGGCCTAATAAGTAATTTCAATTAAAACTATATTGAATAAAATCGGTTGAGTCGCCTAGTATAACGGACGTAACTGCCGCATAAAATAAACAAAGATCCCGACGAATTGATAACCTCCTCCTTCGAAATCATTTACCGAAAAAATATCAAACAATACACAAAGATCACGCGAGTTGAAAACCTTCGAAATCTTAAAGTTGATAGAAAATGTATACTTATTTTACAAAAACATAGATTATTTAATGTTTTCTGCCACAACGTGATATTCCACGCTGATATACAGCGAGTTTATATTGACTTCATTGGCTAACATTCTAAACGATGTTCGCAAGTTACGACTGGTCCGACCAACCATTTAAGTTAAGAGTCCGGTAACGATTTGAAAACGAAAATCGCTAATGACGAAATAATGCACATAAATTGCATTTGATAAGATAGTTTGAAGTCTTGTTATTGCAAAAAAATACTTTTGGTATCCATTTATTACTATTTAATACCCGAAAACTCAATTCTTGCAGAGCTTGTTTAGTGAGGACGATGATTCGTGCAAACTCGTCGGTTGATTTTTTATTATTATTTGTTATGCCCTTTAATATGTTTTATATTATCTGAATAAAGCATAAATCCAATTTTATTTCTACATTTAAATTTTTATGAGATACTTTTAGGCATTCCCAAAAATACCACTACGGAAATTTTTATTAAAATTGCTTTAGGTAAACATACTCTTGCTTAAAAAATATGTATGAAATTGAAAAAAACTGTTCCACTTATTCCTTAAACGACTCATTTTCCAACGTATTTATATATTTTACATACTAACGTATGCGGAATGAAATCTGGACAAAGTTTTGAAGACGTAAAAAGTAAGTAAAGAAATAAACTCAAATTGTATATAAATTCCAATTGAAAGCTTATGCATCTGTTAATTAATCCCGTACTTTTAATGGGCATTGGATTCTTTATCTTAAAATTATGGTTAATCGAGGAGAACAGCGTCGCGAAACAGTTTGTAATTTCTACAGTATTAATTCCCTATAACTGAAAGCGAAGACCGTTAAAAATTTTGTGGAAATGGGATAGAGCTAAAGAGCTATTTATAATATTTTTGCGTCCTTTTTCTTTACAAAAATTGCCACAAGAAAGCCTGGTTCAGGGAAACATTCCAGCATTAGCCAGTTTGCTGAGAGAGATCGATTAAAGAAAATGACAGCCCGCTGAGTCACAAAATCTTATAGAGAACTCAGGAAGGCATTCAAATGTGGCAGTAAAACTGTTTTAAAATATCTTGAATACATAAGTATCAGTTAACAATTAAGAAAAGTTACGCCCACCGTCTCCAAAAATTAAAAATAATAACCGAAAATACGGCCACGTCGTTTGGTCAAAAAATGTAAAAACAGGTGTTTTTTCATTCTTGGATTTTTTTTATGACTAATATTATGTTGTTTAAAATGGAAATTCGTGGCAAGGTAACTATTATTTTGAGAACACCAATAATCTTACGGTCAAGAATGTGAAAAATGTCAAGTATATGAAGCTTCCTTAAAAAGTTATCCGATGGAAGATAAATTTAGATCTTAAAAATCTGTACATTGTTGTTGTGGACAGCGATGGACATAAAGCACCACAACTTTCGTTTGAAACCTCCCATTGGAGTAAACTTACTCTGGCGTTTAATGTGATTAAATACATTATTAAAAACCATGAAAGATTATAAAAATAACTATGTTATATTTATTTTATAAGAAATTGAATGATGTCCAGATTTCATTCCGCATACGTTAGTTTAACATCACTTTAATCAATAAAAATCCTACGTTTCATCAAAAATCGTGAAACAGCTGTTAGATTAAGGTACCTAAATTGTTTATAAATGAGACATGAAATCAAAAAAGTGTTCCACTTATGCAGTATAAGAAGAAATTATCTTTCCAAATATGTATACAAACGAATGGCAGTCTTATTCAGTTACTGTAAATTAGTATCAAAAAACTTTACCGGACTCTTAACTCAATCATTCGTAGGTCCTGATATCAGAAGACACAGAGCCAGAACAAGCTACCTCGCTTCGCTCGGCCGCCGCATCTTTGGCCGGCAGACATCACGCCACTATAGAGGTCCTGTCCTCCACACTGACGTCTATAGACGACACGGAGCTGCAGCGAGCCGCGCGGGCCGGGAGGACGGCTCTAGAGGTAACCGTCGACATCTTGTACGAATTTCACGATTTCTGTCTTAATTAATTGAAGTCGCAAAACTGAACGGAGATGGCCGATGGCCGCGGGGTGAGGTAATTCCGATCGGGGCGGGGCGTAGTGGCCATTCTGTATGAAATACTATTATTTATTCTGTGCCCATAGTTGTGTCTCCAAGATGTAGTATTTAACCCACTTATTCACAAACGTCCCTCAGGCCTCAATTGTTCATTTATGAGACAATATGTTGTGTTTTAACTTTTAAAAAATTAACGTAAAAAAGTTTTAAGTGAAAAAGGTTTTATTTCAATCAAATGTTGTACCAAAAACTAGAAAATAAAAATTTATACGAATTTTAGTCCCACATACATTGCTTCCTGGAGAGTAATCATACTAATCATGTAAGACGGATGACAGAATATGCATCTCGAGTCGGATGCTAAAGGCCCTATTTGTCTCTATATCAGTGGATTAAGTCATAATCGGAAGCTTTTATCAGACTAAAATAAAAACGTGCCGCTATCTATGCGAAACTAAAAGGCCGAGTCCGTCACGGCGATAATTGCTTCAACAGCAGCATGATGGACTGGACAAATCTCAATGGTCAAGTGTATTAGCGAGCCCGAGGATGAGCCGCAATCTATGCGAAGTTAAAAGGCCGAGTACGTCACGGCGAGAATTGCTTCAGCCGCAGCATGACATGGACTGACAAATCACAATGGCCAAGTCCTAGCGAGCCCGAAGGCCGAAGGCCCGGGGGTGAGCCGTAATCTATGCGAAGCTGAAAGGCCGAGTACTGCGTATTGCATTCGATCGGAACATCATAACGAGAATTGCTTCAGCAGCAGCATGACATGGACTTGATAAAACACAACGGTTAAGTGTCTTAGCGAGCCCGAGGGCCGAAGGCCAGAGGGTGAGCCGCAATCTATGCGAAGCTAAAAGGCCGAGTACTGCGTATTGCATACGATCGGAACATCACAACGAGAATTGCTTCAGCAGCAGCATGACATGGACTTGATAAAACTCAATGGTCAATTGTCTTAGCGAGCCCGAAGGCCCGAGGGTGAGCCGCAATCTATGCGAAGCTAAAAGGCCGAGTACTGCGTATTGCATACGATCGGAACATCACAACGAGAATTGCTTCAGCAGCAGAATGACATGGACTTGATAAAACTCAATGGTCAATTGTCTTAGCGAGCCCGAAGGCCCGAGGGTGAGCCGCAATCTTTGCGAAGCTAAAAGGCCGAGTACCGCGTATTGCATACGATCGGAACATCACAACGAGAATCGCTTCAGCCGCAGCATGATATGGACTGACAAATCACAATGGCCAAGTGTCCTAGCGAGCCCGAAGGCCGAAGGCCCGGGGGTGAGCCGTAATCTATGCGAAGCTGAAAGGCCGAGTACTGCGTATTGCATTCGATCGGAACATCATAACGAGAATTGCTTCAGCAGCAGCATGACATGGACTTGATAAAACACAACGGTTAAGTGTCTTAGCGAGCCCGAGGGCCGAAGGCCAGAGGGTGAGCCGCAATCTATGGGAAGCTAAAAGGCCGAGTACTGCGTATTGCATACGATTGGAACATCACAACGAGAATTGCATCAGCAGCAGCATGACATGGACTTGATAAAACTCAATGGTCAATTGTCTTAGCGAGCCCGAAGGCCCGAGGGTGAGCCGCAATCTATGCGAAGCTAAAAGGCCGAGTACCGCGTATTGCATACGATCAGAACATCACAACGAGAATTGCTTCAGCAGCAGCATGACATGGACTTGATAAAACTCAATGGTCAATTGTCTTAGCGAGCCCGAAGGCCCGAGGGTGAGCCGCCATCTATGCGAAGCTAAAAGGCCGAGTACCGCGTATTGCATACGATCGGAACATCACAACGAGAATTGCTTCAGCAGCAGCATGACATGGTCTTGATAAAACTCAATGGTCAATTGTCTTAGCGAGCCCGAAGGCCCGAGGGTGAGCCGCAATCTATGCGAAGCTAAAAGGCCGAGTACCGCGTATTGCATACGATCGGAACATCACAACGAGAATTGCTTCAGCAGCAGCATGACATGGACTTGATAAAACTCAATGGTCAATTGTCTTAGCGAGCCCGAAGGCCCGAGGGTGAGCCGCCATCTATGCGAAGCTAAAAGGCCGAGTACCGCGTATTGCATACGATCGGAACATCACAACGAGAATTGCTTCAGCAGCAGCATGACATGGACTTGATAAAACTCAATGGTCAATTGTCTTAGCGAGCCCGAAGGCCCGAGGGTGAGCCGCAATCTATGCGAAGCTAAAAGGCCGAGTACCGCGTATTGCATACGATCAGAACATCACAACGAGAATTGCTTCAGCAGCAGCATGACATGGACTTGATAAAACTCAATGGTCAATTGTCTTAGCGAGCCCGAAGGCCCGAGGGTGAGCCGCAATCTATGCGAAGCTAAAAGGCCGAGTACTGCGTATTGCATACGATCGGAACATCACAACGAGAATTGCTTCAGCAGCAGAATGACATGGACTTGATAAAACTCAATGGTCAATTGTCTTAGCGAGCCCGAAGGCCCGAGGGTGAGCCGCAATCTATGCGAAGCTAAAAGGCCGAGTACCGCGTATTGCATACGATCGGAACATCACAACGAGAATTGCTTCAGTAGCAGAATGACATGGACCGGACAGAACCCAATAATTAAGTGTCCTAGCGGTCACGACTCAGGAGTTGGAGATCAATAAAACACGTAAACGCCTATACCTAAAACTAGAACACTATTTTTAAATGCATTCATTCTCCAACCGGTCCGTTATGGCAGCCAGTAGCCTATAGTTAAATTAGCAGATGTGTACGACTCTCGGTTAAGGTAAGCAGTGTCTCTGCAGCATTAGAATTTGAAGATCGAAGGTTGAAAATATTATTAAAAGTTATTGTCACGGAGACCTGATACGCATACCAAATTTCATCGAAATCTGTTAAGTAGAAATGGTCGAACAATAGATTGCAAGATTTGATGCGTATAAATATACAAACAATTAAATCAATAAATAAATATACGGGGTCAAGCTAAATAAAACCGTTTAAAAACTAATTCTCTTCTTTGTCGGTCCCCCATTACTGAGGATGGTGACGTTTTGCAGTCCTTGTGATTTGTTTCCATCGGTCTCGATCTGCCGTAGCCCTCACCGCTTGATGGAGTTTGCCTGAGGTGGCCTTCTTAATTTGGTCAGACCATCTGGTTGGCGGGGGGCCCTTAGGTCTTAAACCTAATAAGACGTTTATAAATAAGGCGGTAATATATTCCTATACTTGGTAATAATTTGAAAAGTTGTAATGCCAGGTGGGACTGCCGCGGCTGTCGCGCGACGCCCTCGTACTGCTGTCGGACGTATCCATGGAGTTCAATGAGGAATTCCTCAACCGGGTAAGTTTATCTTTATATGGATAAATTAATTGATTGCTTTATCACCATACGTGTGTACGTGTGTATTGGACGTGTATGTTGTAGGCTCGTATGAACAGTATATCGGGCGTGCAGTGGTTCCTGCCGTCCGCGTTCGCGCGCTACAACACGTACCCGCACCCGCGCGTGGTGGCGCCCGACGGCTCCCGGCCGCAGCACCACACCGGCCGCTTCACCGCGAGGGACCCGGTGCTGGCCGTCTACAAGCAGGACTATCTGCAAGGTAGGTAGAGGACCATCAGCAAGGTACTTATCAAGTTATTAGGGAGGGTAATATCGGTATTGCCCTTACAAAAATACCAGCAGATACTGCGTTTCCTGGTATAATAATCGCTAAGTCGAGCAAAACAAACAACAAAGGCACGGCCGTAACCATCCTTTCCCGGAAGCCATTTAGGCCATTTTCGACCCCCTCTAACCTGTTTTGTTGGGACCCGGAGTATGTCCTAAAACTACGGCCAAGACCACCGGGGGATGGGCAGCAGCATCCTCGGAGTGCGGTGGAGATACTGCGATCGCCAACCCGCATGCCAAGCGTGGCGATTACGGCATTCACCCCCCATGTTGGGGGAGGCCTATGTCCAGCAGAGGACGTCTTTCGGCTGATATGATGATGACGATGAACCTGTTTTGTTGTGCCCCTAATATATTATTTTACAATGTGTATCTAGATCTTTTTGGGCTACGTTTTTTGGGACTGTCTGTATTTATTTTTATTCGTATTCGTAGCTGTGTCCGCGTGGCAGGCCAGCGGCGGCCCCCCGGCGGCCTCGGCGGCGGCGCTGCTGGCGGCCTCGCGCCTGCGCGGCCTGCGCGCGCCCGAGCCCGGCCTCGTGCTGCAGCCCGCCGCGCCGCCCTGCCACTACACACAAGTATACCACTTCACTACACACTAGTACCTTACCTATGTCACTTCACTACACACAAGTATGTCACTTCACTACACACTAGTACCTTACCTATGTCACTTCACTACACACAAGTATGTCACTTCACTACACACTAGTACCTTACCTATGTCACTTCACTACACACAAGTATGTCACTTCACTACACACTAGTACCTTACCTATGTCACTTCACTACACACAAGTATGTCACTTCACTACACACAAGTATGTCACTTCACTACACACTAGTACCTTACCTATGTCACTTCACTACACACAAGTATGTCACTTCACTACACACGAGTACCTTACCTATGTCACTTCACTACACACAAGTATGTCACTTCACTACACACTAGTACCTTACCTATGTCACTTCACTACACACTAGTACCTTACCTATGTCACTTCACTACACACAAGTATGTCACTTCACTACACACAAGTATGTCACTTCACTACACACTAGTACCTTACCTATGTCACTTCACTACACACAAGTATGTAACTTCACTACACACAAGTATGTCACTTCACTACACACTAGTACCTTACCTATGTCACTTCACTACACACAAGTATGTAACTTCACTACACACAAGTATGTCACTTCACTACACACAAGTATATCACTTCACTACACACAAGTATATCACTTCACTACACAATAGTACCTTACCTATGTCACTTCACTACACACAAGTATGTAACTTCACTACACACAAAGTATGTCACTTCACTACACACAAGTAAATCAAGTGTTTTTTCTCCGCAATTGTGATGAAAAAATATTTGAAACTCAGGGGGTAAGAATATTGCAAACTCGAGTCATTAAGGGGCATTTTCGTTAACTGTGTACATTCGCCTACAAAGAGACGTATCCACATTTGGACCTTAGTACAACCCAATAAGGTGAAAAAGTGGATACATCTCTTTGTAGTCGACTGTACTGTACAAAGTTAAATTAAAAATGTCCTTATTCACTCCAGTTTTCGGCCGTCGTGAATCAATTCAACTCGCGTTTGAAATATTTCACTTAGGCCTTGATGCACAGTGTAGGTACAAACAGCAACACTCTTAACTGGACATCGTTGGACCTTATTACAAAAGGCATAAGGTCCAACGATGGGCAGTGAACAGTGTGCATGGGCGATGGTACTATTAATTTCTTAGTATAAGTACCCATATGATATAGTCATAGACATATAAATAAAAAAGAACCGACTTAACTTAGCCTCCACCTTTCCTAAAGCAAATGCTTGAGCTGCTGTAAAAAATACTCAAATCACCAAAGGTGTGCCTATAATAGTTGAAGAGTTCCCTCAAACAAAAAAAATATTTTCGAAATCGGTCCAGCCGTCTTCGAATAATCGGTGAACATACTAAAAAAATAGCAAAAACAAAGATCCCGACGAATTGATAACTTAATAAAAAAATCAAAATCTTAAAGGCAGTTGATAACACACAAAACCGCGGCTTATTATGGAATCACGGTTCTATCTTCGTGGGACCACATCTTCCTATTTTATGTCTATGTTTCCAGATAGTTCTAAACCAGGAGAGGCCTTAGGTATAATTTCCCCTCTGTCAAAAGTATTGGCAGGAAAATCTAATACATCTATAAAAACTATTTCAATAATCGATGTCACGCACTTTCTTCATCGCTGTCGATGGATAACAAGCTCCGTGTAAATGCCCTTATGCGCTGTTTTTGGATGTAAAAAATGTTATATTTCGTCTAGTTTACAATAGTAGTTTATGCAACTGTTACGTAATAAGGGTCCTTAAAACATGAGTGTGGTTTTATGAAATGAGCCGCCGGCGAATTTCATAATAAGATCACACGAGTGTTTTAAGGCCTAATTACGTACAGTTGCATACACTGCTTTATCTACACTCATATTATTTATTATAAATGCCGTATTCGGAAATCATAGAATGGCCGCCATTGCACCGCCGCGGCCATCTCGATTGTGTCGGCGTGGCCAACTCGATTGTGTCGGGGCTCGCGCGGGACCAATCGAGTTGGCCATGGCGGTAACATTATGTTATCAAATTCGATGTTCCAAATTTGAAACTCATTGCTTAACAATATTTGAGCATGCAAAGTTAAAATTACGTTACTGCCGCAGATAAGAAACTTATCATAGTTAAATCGTTTGTTGTAATGCTTGTCATTGTCTACGGTTTTTGAACGCATTTTAGAGTACTTACAGTATGAGTGTAGATAAAAAGATGAAATACCATTTCAGATGTAAGTAAAGTTTTACTTTATTTATCATTACTTTCGTAATACAAGATTTAACCTAAATCGAAAATCAAGCTTCGTTTATAGAATCGATTCAAAGACAATCGTTTTCTTTCTGACGGGCAGTAACTATTTGACGTTTGACATTTCTCCATATTTAACGCGCTTAAGGATTGCTGTCTTCTATATTTTGTTTGAAAATACAATCAAAAATGATCCTTGGCTTTTTTGTTTGACATTTGCAAAGACTGCATCCAATAATGAACCATATGTTAACGTATGTACAGTCGACTATCTATTGCTCCATTTAGTGTTATGAAGTATAAAAAGAATATGTCAAATATGTTTGGTGTTTTCAAGTCAAAGGTACATCTTTGTCGGTTGTCAATAAAGCGTTGCTGCCATAAAAATTCATTTAGAAATAAACTGTATTAACAACCGACAATGATGTACCTTTGACTAGAAAACATCACATGCGTGCTACCTCGCCCCCCTCAGATTTTGGCAGACTTTTTTGTTTGGAAAGATGAGGCGAAGCGTACTCCATTTATAGAGCTTTATGTATGTTTCTTACCGTCATCTTACGTTTCTTACTTTATTGACGTGACAACGTCTTATAATTCGATGGAACCGGCTGCACGCACGAAAAAACATGACTCATGCGGCGTTACCTCGCTCTGAGGCGTTCCATTTAAGGCTTTAAGTGCAAGCGACAAAGAGGCACAATCGGCCTTCGCGTTCGGCAGCGTTCGACATCTGTCTCTCTCCTACTTGAGTGAGCGATGCGTCCGCGTGGACAGCTGCTATACAATATAGTACAACCACTCTCCAGTACTTACCAAGGACTGTAAAAGAAAGAAAGCCCGAAATCGCAGGTATTTGTGACCCGAGCCGCAGGCGAGGGTTGTAAATATGCGATAGAGGGCTTTCTTTTTTACTGCCCGTGGTGAGTACACAATTTTACGTCTCCACCTGGCCATAATGCGAGTTTTACCGTACGCGTAGCGTGCGATAATACTCACATTATGGCCAGGTGTGACGTAAATACATTTACATGTTTTCGTCTACTATGAATTGCAATGAAATTAAAATTTTCTTTTGAAAAATGCAACCATTCCATCACTATTTTCTTATGACGTTGTAACGTTCAACTATCATCAGTAAACCGACTTTACAGACAACCGATTTTTTTTTGTAATGCAATATTATAGTTGTCTACCTATAATCTATATCCAAAGTTGTTTGCACGCGGTGTTTACCTATAAGTAATTATGACATCATTCCCTAAAAATGTTACCTTGTAAGTTTTTGAACAATGTATCGACGTCTACAATTATTGGTGAAAATAAAAAAAATAAAAAAACGCTACCAGAAAGCAGAAATATTAATTAGCCTTGTATTTTCCAGGACCGCGGCTCGTGCTTGTCCAAGTTGCGTGAGGCGGGAGAGTTCGAGTTGCTCGAGCTCGGGGCCAAGCACGCGCTCGCCAAACTCGAGCTCGAGGTGAAGGCTGAGCACGAGTGACCTCGCACTGTAGGCTAGTGGTATACTGAGGCGGTGTCTTGTTATTTTGGTCGAGTGCTGGTTTAAGACTAATTGACCGAAGCGATAGCAGTCTCCGTTTCAGCTTTCATAAATCATAAATCATTTATTTGCTTGAAAAGGGTACAGTTAAAGATGTAACATGTGTTTTGTTGTCCTCCTAATTCAGCTGTCCACAAACAACATGCAAACATGATATAAAATTAAATTAAATGTCCATGCCTATGTATAATAAAGAAATGTCAACACAATTTATGCAATCCTAATAATTTGTTTATACAGGACAATGCAAAATGCTTTGGCAAAAAATTTTTTCATAAAGGTTCGGAAACCGGTATTTGCTCCATACTAAAATAACTTTTTTTTTAGTTTTTTCGTTTACTATACCAACTTAGTGTAGTTGAAAAAAAATGTAGCCACAAGTTCTAATTCAATTTAATGACGCGTAAATGTTCCATGGTATCTTGTTTTAGAGAATTTAACCAACCGGAGCTGCCATTGACAGCTTTCCCATCCCCTCTGCCGAAAACGTATGACCAGTCATATTTATTGTATGGGCTGACGTTTATCTGACGTGGCTATTTGTCCGTTACGTACGAATAGCCATACATTTGACGTTCATCTCCCCCGCAAAAATCGGTAGACTGTTTTTGTATAGACAATGACAGACTTGGCCGCTCCGGTTGGTTGAATTCTCTAACTATCTTGTCCAATCATTATATTACTTTACATCATTACTTTACATTTTATTTTGTTCTGTAGTTGGTATATATTTACTTGATGACATAGTTACTAATTTATCCTGACATTGTAATATATATATTTTTTTATATTGAAAATGCATTTATTTTTTATTTAGTTTCACTTTTGTTGTAATCTTATCGCTAGATTTAAGATTAGTCTAATTTAATTAAGCTTGTTTGTTGCATGTTAGACATTAAGTTATGTCTTATGTAAAACAGGTTAGCATGTTTAGTTTAACAGTTAGTGCTGACCAAATAAACAAATAAGAAACTATGTATTTCATATTTAATAGAAAAATCTTATAATACGTAGTCATTACCTAAATACAATATTTAGTTCTACATAAAAACCATAAAATAATTAAATATATTGGGTTTCTTCGGGGTTTTTTGTGAAAACCGGTTCCGAGCCCTGCTTTCATATATGTCCTTCCGGCGTCCGTCCGGTCTTCGAATTCCCGTGAATTTTTGTGAGCAGTTTCTATAATTACATAGTTTTTTTTGTCCTTTCGTTTTTTACGAAACCATGTCGTTAAGAAAACATTTTTGCCCAAGCTGTAACAGAGACAATCGCTTACCCTCGGTAAAAAATTATCTGACAAGGGCAAAACGGCATTAACTCTTTGACCACCAAAGACGTCAAATCACGCGCACGGAAAATCGTGCCTTCAGCACCAGCACGTCATATCACGTCCCAAATATAACAGGTTTGCCTTATGCGCTCGATTTTTCCGTCCAATTGTATAATAATGATGAAACAAAACGGAACTGTGTAAGCCATACTAAGTAATGAAACGTTGGACTAGACGTTAGACTAGCAAATGCTAAATAACTGCATTTTATATTCATAAACGAGTACTCATATGTTAGTTACGATTGAAGATGAAATATTCATATTTTTTATTTAGTGCATATCACTTATTACAATTCTCATGGGGAAAATAGTGACAAAATTTTAATGTCAGTTTTAATATTTCGTCCATAAGTATATTTTAGTTGAAAAAGTAAAATAATAATTTCAAAAATGAATTCCTTGCACTCAAATTATTACGAAAATTATATCAAACTCGACCTAGTAGCTAATGGTCGGCAGAAATATAGCACAATCTGGACCTCGGAGCCGGCTATAACCCCTCTCTTTTTTGGGGGGTAGCCACCGCTTGATCTCGTGGCTAGGGGGCTTAATCAGCTTTGTTTGACATAACAAACAATCGCGCCAAGCGGCGTCGCCTGATGTCTTAACGTCCTCAGTAAATGTCTTTTCTGTGAAAACCTCATTGAGTTAATAGGCGTGATGATTTTTTTTATGTATGGTATCATCGATTTGTTGTGAGGATCAAATTACTATATGGGACCAATTGCGTTACAGCAACACAAAAGTCGGAAATGAGACTTAAAGTCTGAGATTTGCATTTGTTTCTCAAAACGCTCCTATCAAAATGACTTGCTATAGTGACGTCATGATCAAATAGTCGCCCTGTTTAAAGTATTGAAAAACTATGAAATTGCTATTTTTACAGTGAAATTTTGCGTTTATATGGTTGCCATACAATTTATTTACAGCAAAATGTTATAAATCAAATGGTATCATTGTTATTTTTAAATTTCTCACTTTAAAAATAATAAAGTAATGAACCCTGATATCTTGGAAGCATTTCAATATAATTTTTACTTTATTTGGATATTTTGATCATTTTGCATCCTATCAACTAAATTTTATAGCATAATTCAACATGTGTCATATTATCATCCCTGTTGTACAATATCACTAGCATTAAAATACAGTAGAACCCGGGTAATATAACCACGTTTAACGCCATTTTATATCAGTCTCTGCAACTTGAGATCCCTCAGAACAGTCTCGCATAACACGTACGCTTTCATGCTTAAGGGGCTGACAACAGCTAAATTCCCTCCCTATCTTTTTCAGCGCGAGTGAAAGAGAAACACTGTGTTACGATTAGTATGGGAGCTCTAAGCAGATTTTGCAAAATGATTAATTAAAAAAAAACTACGCATTAATTGAGAAATATAAAACAACGAAGTTTTTAGTATTAATGTGGTGGAATTTTGTCCTTAGTTACAGACGTATAAGTCAAGAAACTAAAGACATACAACTGTTTAAAACTAATTTTAAGATGTAACTTTGGAATTATTTTCTATGGAGCCGATTTCGTCCAATCGTGTATCGGAATTAAAGAAGTTCTTCCAAATATAACGAATATTAACATATATTATTTTTACTTTCTCAAAACAAGTAGTTATAGCTAAAAAACTGTTTGAGTAAAGTCAATTTGAAGGTCGTCGGGTATTGTCAGCCTCTTGAGACGCGTGTTTGGCTTCTTCAAAATGGTTCTAAACGCGTTTTATTGTAAATAGTTCCTTATTCGTCTAAAATACAAACCTGTTATAGGCTCGGTGGCGAATTCGAAAGCTAAGAAAAAGAAAGAGAAGGAAAATACATGTGTTTGGAGTGACATTTGTTTAACCGCATGAAGACTGATATTATTGGACTTCCGTTCGAGACGCAGGTAGCGTGGACGTCTTGGGAATAATTAATTTTGTATTAAGCATAAAGTGGAAATTTTCGCAGCCGTCAGGTAAATCTCAGTAGCTCAGTTGGTCAGAGCGATGGGCATGTATTCCAGAGTCGCAAGTTCGAGTCTCGCCTGAGGCAGTGGATTTTTCTACTTTTGCTTTATTTCTAAATGTCTTGGGAATAGTTTTTTTTTGTGTTTTACTCATTTTAGTAGTTCAATGTGTATATCGATAGCTTATTGTGCGGTGATCTATAAACAAGTGTGCAGCTAATTAATAATTACTCTCAAAACGCGGGTAACCACTCTTTCGTTAGACGAACGGTTGTCCTGGCACGGCCGTTACGTGTTATCTGTAAGGAATAGCGCTATCACTTACAAAGAGGCAAGGCCTCTACCGTACAACGTTGCCTATATTTTTAACCGACTTCTTGATTTCAAAAGAGGAGGTTCTCAATTCGGCGTGTATGTTTTTTTTTTTTTTTTTTTTGTTTTTTTTTTTATGTTTGTTACTCCATAACTCCGTCATTTCTGAACCGATTTTGAAAATTCTTTTTTTGATTGTAAGTATATACATACAGATTGGTCCCGTTTTTGTCAAAACGCAGTTCTGATGATGGGATCCATGACGAATCGAGGGAACTCCTCAAATCTTAAAGGCATACATATAGTGATTTTTATATTTTAATCAACAAATCCATCATTTTCATTCAAAACAGTGACATTTGATGAAGTAGAACTGCTGATGATGATCAGAACGGAACTCTTCAACGACGCATAGTTCACGTTTGGCGATTCGTCTCCTTCGCTGTGTTTGTTAAGCAAGTTAGATTGTCAGGACCAATTTTCGTCAAGCTCAAGTTCTGATGATGAGTTCCATGAGGAATCGAGGGGATTCCTCAAATCTTAAAGGCATACATAAAGTGACTTTTGTATTTTTATCAACAAATCAAGCATTTTCATTCAAAAGAGTGACATTTGATGAAGTGGAACTGCTGATGATAATCAGAACGGAACTCTTCAACGACGCAATGGTTCACGTTTGGCGATTTGTCCTCTCCGCTGCGTTTGTTAAGCAAGTTATTTCATTGCATGGAATCTAAGTGCACCATCTAGAATAATGCTTCACCGGCTACCCCCATGGAAGTCGGTTTTTTTTTATTAAAAATTATATTTAAATAAGTAAGTTTGATTAACGTCGTCATTGGCAAAATTTCCATTGCCTGGTGTACAAAGGGAGAAAGCCATTTTATTAAAAAAAGGATGTTACTAAACTATGCATTTACTGCATATACAAGATATCTCTATACTCCGCTTAGCGCGTTATTTCTTTGAAACCTAAGCTGCCAAAACGAAGGGTTGCGGGAGAGGAATACGCAATTCTAGACAGGGAACGCGCCATTGTTCTGTGGGGCGTAAAAGAGAGTCAGACATTAATGGTTGCCAGGTTGCCATGGAGACGTACTAAGTTTACTGTCATTTACAATAAATTAGTGTCTCACTATAGGGTGAAATTACTTCGAGCGTGGCAGCGGGGGTCGCCCGGCAATGCGGGGTCTTGGGTTATTATTATTAGTCTATGATTTACTGTGATTGTCAAGTGCCTTGCATGTGACAATAAATGACTATTTACAATGACGGTGTTTTATTAAATAATTTCCTCCTTTAACACTTTGGACTCCAAGAATCCTTTGTGGTGCCCTCGTGGTGCCAATAACGTATGTGTTCTAAGTTCGTCGCAACGAGAAATAAATGAGCATAAGGTAAGTAAGTAATCCATATCCATACTAATATTATAAATGCGAAAGTGTGTCTGTCTGTCTGTTTCTTACCTCTTCACGTTTAAACCGCATAACCCATTTAGATGTGTAAGTTTTTATAATTAATTCATTTGTTAAAATTAAGGTACCAAAGCAGTGATCTATAATTTCGTTAGGAATCAACGACTCTGGTTGGGCTAGATAATTGGAAAATTAAAAATCGTGCGGAAAAGAAGCACTTTCTATGCATATGTGGACCCATCTAAAGGAGCACTTTCTAAGCATATGCATTGTAATAGTAGTTTATGTAACTGTTACGTAATTACGGTCCTTAAAATACGAGTGTGGTTTTATGAAACGAGCCGCAGGTGAGTTTCATAATAAGATCACACGAGTGTTTTAAGGCCTAATTACGTACAGTTGCATACACTGCTTTATCTACACTCATGATATATCCAAAATGAAGTGTTCGGAAACCATAGAATGACCGCCATTGCACCGCCATGGCCAACTCGATTGTGCCGTTGGTCAGGAAGGAGCACAGGATTTACATTATGTTATCAAATTCGATGTTCGGAATTTGAAACTCATAACGTATCAATATATGAGCATGTAAAGTTAAAATTACGTTACTGCCACAGATAAAAAGCTTATCATAGTAAAATCAGTTGTGGTAATGCTAGCCATTGCCTACCGTTTTCGAACACGTTTTAGAAGACTTACAATGTGAGTGTAGATAGGGGAAGCCCGGGCAATGCGCATAGTGTGGATAAGAAGAATATCTGATTTTACCAAAGCTATACAATAGATAGCGTATCTAGGCTTGCTGAAGTCGGTAAAGTAGCGATACGAGAACGCCATGACTGTTCAAGCAAAGCAAACAACGTGTGTACTTGTTGTGGAGAAATAAAACAAAGTTTTTGACTCTTTTGTTGTGATTTTTGGAAAAGCAAGTCTATCAAGTTTTTGTATTACGTTTTGTATCTTTACGAATACGGTTAGTTAAAACTATAGTATATTAACTTTGGCTTAAATTGTGACTATAACTTTTTATCCACCTGTTAAACATATTCTTGGCATAAACAATTCGAAATATTTAGTACTTCGGGCAAGACAGATATGGGCAAAACGGATAGCTATGCGTGTATGGAAAACACCAAAAAAGTACTAAATATAAAAAGCCCCAGCAAAACTAACAAACAAAAACTTCTCTTAAAAGAAAAAAAACGAGAGAATAATTTATAGTGTTCTTTTTGGTATGCGCTGAAAGATGCATTGACCCACCCACCGAAGACAGACTCAGTGTAACCAATACAAAAATAGGCCCATTAGGGTTGTACTTCTTATTCAAGGGTAGACATCTATTTATTTGATGAATGCGATGCCTAATTCATATATTTGTCATATATGTATCCTTTTTGCCCTTGAGGTGTATCCCTTTTGCCCGAGGTGGTCGGGCAAAACGGATAATTGGAACTATTTGTTTAAAAAATAATAACACTAAGAAGTTATTTAAGTATAAGGATTTGTGATAGCATTTTCCAAAGTTAACTGTACATAGTACAAATTAAAAATATAATGTGTTATTTTGATTAACAATTAGGGTGTTTTTTTTAGGGTTCCGTAGTCAACTAGGAACCCTTATAGTTTCGCCATGTCTGCCCGTCCGTCCGTCCGTCCGTCCGTCCGTCCGCGGATAATCTCAGTGACCGTTAGCACTAGAAAGCTGAAATTTGGTACTAATATGTATATCAATCACGCCGACAAAGTGGTAAAATAAAAAGTGGAAAAAAATGTTTTATTGGGGTTCCTCCCCTATACGTAAAGTGGGGAGTGATTTTTTTTTCATTTCAACCCTAACGTGTGATATATTGTTGGATAGGTATTTAAAAATGAATAGGTGTTTACTAAAATCATTTTTCGATCATGTAAATATTTTCGGAAATAATCGCTCCAGAAGTAAAAAAAATGTGTCCCCCGCCCTCTAACTTTTGAACCATACGTTTTAAAAATATGAAAAAAATCTCAAAAGTAGAAGTTTATAAAAACTTCATAGGAAAATAATTTTGAACTTGAAAGGTTGAATAGTTTTTGGAAAAAAAAACAAAATAATTTCTGAACTAAGTTTGTAATTTAACTGTATAAGCAGGAGTTTATTGTACCACAAAATCACAATGAAATGACGTGACGTCAAATAAAGTAAAAACGGTGAAAATCGTTTCACGCAATAAATAATTATCCCATAAAAATCATCTTCCATACTTTAAACTCGCGCGCAATAGTTTACTTAATTTGCCGATAGATGTCGCTGGACGTGGAATTCTCATATCATATTCATATCTTACATGGCGGTGTTATTTTAACTCTTAAGTGGGGACACTTACTGTGACGGACGGAAAACTACGGAACCCTACACTGAGCGTGGCCCGACACGCTCTTGGCCGGTTTTTTTATCTTTCCCTTAACATATGCGTCTTGCCCGGGCTTCCCCTAAATGTACATAATTTCAATAAAGATAGGTTAATAAAATCTATACAGAATGTAACAAAAATAGTTGTGATCCGTTTAAGGGAATAATTGGTATCGTATGGCCACTAAGGAAAAGTAGAACAAAAATTTTTTGGATGGAAAAAAAAATGTGTGGGTCACGTAAGCCCAGTCGGCCGACTCTCCATACAAATCCAGTATTTTTTTCAGATGTTTTTTTTTCTTAATTTTTTCGTAGTCGTATCCGCAAAGCATATAAGTCATTTTTTGGTCAAGGTATTCACATTTATAACAAGTTACCCGTCGATGCTTTAAATTTATCATTTCCCGCTCTTAAGAAATATTTGAAAAAAAAGTTTAATGTCAAAGTTATTACAGGGTCGAGGACTATATGACGGACAAAGATGCATGGCCCAAACCAGAAAATACTACAAAATCATCTAACATTTAGAGGACACAGTTCAGATAGGAAAGCATATCAAACGTTTTGTGAAGCAATCAGATTTGGATTTTATTATTATTATTTTATTTTAATTAAACAATACGTAATTTAATCAAATACAAACATTGAAACATTGAAAAAATAATCAACCCAGTTTGACTTGAACAAACATCGATACGCCTTAACTGAACCCATAGCTTAATTGGTAAAGCGATATCGAGCCCCGGTAAGGCGTATCGATGTTTGTTCAAGTCAAACTGGGTTGATTATTTTTTCAATGTTTCAATGTTTGTATTTGATTAAATAACATACTAATGTATGAGTGGAATACCCACTTTAAAAAACAAGTAAAATAATTATAAACAATACGTACATTGTATGTCTCTCAAGCTGTTTCGATATGCCTTCTTATAGAACTACGCATTATTGTGTATCTTTAAGATGTAATATTACTGTATTACTGTTTTGAAAAAATAAGTCCCGCCGAGTTTCTTGCCGGACATAAATAATTCTTCTCGGGTCAGAGGTGTAGGGTTAGAACCGGAGGTAGTTTTTTTTTTTCTCTCTGACGTTCATAAGTGCATTGTAATGTGCCTAAATTGAAGAATAAATATCTTTTATCTTTTTATGTTTTATCATAATTAGAATATGATACCAATTATGCTCTTAAACGGATCATCGGCAGTTTTGTTACACCTTGTATTGAAATTTCATTTTTAGTACGAGGATAAAAGCGTTTGAAGTTCTTCCATACTAAATACGTACCATGTCAAAGTCTACAATCAGAACGATTGTTCATTTTAACTGAACATTATGCTGGAACCACACTTCGCCTATTCGGCCGAATATTCGTGTTCCATCTCTTTCTTACTCTATAAAATAAGAAAGAGATTATTACAGCTTACTCCCACCCTTTCGGAACCCACAAATAAAAACAATAGGATTAACGGACCCTAATCTTAAAGCGCTTCCAAAGGTTTCACTCCCCAACCCACAAAGAAAGTGTTTGCAAGTATTTGTTAAGCAATGTTAGGAGATGGTTAAGTTCTTGTTTAGCACTTTCTTGAAAATATAATTCGCTCAACTTTAACGTAAAAGTGTTTGATTCGCTATTCTCGCTGGGATTTGCTTCTAGGATCGGATTACGAGTAAGTAGGTATGTACAGAATACCTAGTGTTAATAGAAAACGGTAAAGTGGAGGGTTGGCGATGAATTAAATGTGCGTAGGTAGTTACTCAAAATAAAACAGGGCTTCATCCTTCAGGGCTAAATGAAAACATCAACATTACTATAGCGCTTATTGTCGAGTTAAGAAGCTGAGAACACCCGATGACCTTCAAATTAGCTTAGCTTGCTAGTTTTTAGCTAATAACAAGTTTTAGAAAAGTAAAAAGTATTTGTTAATAATTAATAACTATCACTTCAGTACATATCTAGTATAAAACAAAGTCGCTTTCCGCTGTCTGTCCATATGTATGCTTAGATCTTTTAGACGGAGAGCTAGCCACGTCAGATATGATATGACAATAATAAGAGCGACGAAACACCTCTCGTTAGTTTGCTATACTATGCTTATTTCTAGATCCGGACATCTGGCAGCTGTAAAGTGGCGGAGGTCAAAGAATGCTTACCATATTAAGAATACAAATCCTAGAGTTCTGGTTTTGATGCAGTATTATGAGAAATTATATAAATAGGTAATTAGATAATATTTTTGTGAAAATTTTCTGATGGGGGAAAGTAAGCCAAAACGACATATAACGTAATTCATAGTTTGTCGCCTACTGTTTCTGTTTCCGAAATAATATGCAATGTTTTTGTTCTAATGTTAAAATATAGGCCCTGTCCTTTATACATGAGACAACTTCGACAGTTTTTACCTATTTTGGTATGACTATTTTCCTATTCAAAAATTTAGCTAGTCTGTCCCTCATACCCATACCCATTAAAAGCTGCCAGATGCCTGAATATAGCAATAACGATAGTATAGCAATCTAACCAGACGGGTTTTGTTGCTCTCATTATGGTGTCATATCTGACGTGACCAGCTCTTAGTCCATTTAAAAATACGCAACGGATTTTAAGTTTATATGTAAGTATAATATACAAATATGCATAAAATAGTAGAGAAACACTGATAATTTTAGAGGTTTCTAATGTGATGTTCTTAAATAATCACATTTTTTTGCGCTTACATTGCAAACGCTGGCTGAAGCCTACGAGATAGATCAAAATAATGTACTACAGTATTGTACACCTTAAAAAGGTCTACAAACAGTCCGCGATGATATATGTCTATCTCTTAGGGATAACCCACAATAACCATTTTTTATTCCGTGCGAAGCCGGGACGGGTCGCTACTTTTATAGTAGTTTATGTAACTGTTACGTTTTAAGGCCTAATTACGTACAGTTGCATACACTGCTTTATCTACACTCATATTATTTAATGCCGTATTCGGAAACCATAGAATGACAGCCATTGCACCGCCATGGCCAACTCGATTGTGCCGGCGGTCGCGCGGGCGAGTGTCGGCGGCCGCGCGGGCGCATGCAGGTGTACATTATGTTATCAAAACTCATAACACATCAATATTTGAGCATGTAAAGTTAAAATTACGTTACTGCCACATATAAAAAGCTTATCATAGTAAAATCGGTTGTGGTAATGCTAGCCATTGCCTACCGTTTTCGAACACGTTTTAGAGAACTTACAATGTGAGTGTAGATAAACACGTTGACAGTCCCCAAACAATATGTATGCATCTCCTCGTACGTCCAAGCAAATTACTTCAATCACACGTCCATGCTCCACATATTATTATGGGTCACCAAGAAACAAACAAGTGCGCTTTCGAATAAGTACAATATCTTTCTGTATGCTGTTGTCTAACTAGCCAAAAACATTATTATATCAGAATTATCCCTATATTATCATGCAGTATGGAGTGATACTAACTAATCTAAGTGCGGACACGGTCGTTAGTGGCCCATCTGTGGGGCACGGACGTGTGGAGATAGTTCAGCGTGATCCATATATGGGGCACTGGACAGAGAACGTGTTAATTTTTTCGGACAGAACGGAACTGTCGACTTGCTACCTAGACGTCTGTGCATTTCGATGGCTTTTTGATTTTGAATAATTGCTCCGCGATTTTTTTTTGGCGCGTAGCAGAGATCAATATATGAGCAGGATCGGTCAAATGTCGATCGGCAGGTCGGGTTATGGAGCTAGACGGCGCGAAACAATCATCATATGGGTCTTGTTATATTGATCAACTCATAGCAAGGAAATCGCGAGTTCTCAGTTCGAGGCGGACTAGTAGTTATTTTAGTTTTATTTTATTATTCAAATAAGTTATACAGCATTACAGTAATAAAACCAAGCCACAGTGAATTACAAAAATATATACCTACAAAAGTACCTACTTAAAACTACATTAGTTCAATTTAGGCGACGTAACTGCGTGGCTCCGTTGCGTCGTATTATCAGGTGTATTAGGATTCGGCAGAGAAACCGCCGAAATACGACACCCTTCGGCCAGAAGTACTGGCGATAGTGTCCTGCAGCGGCCGAGGCACGCGAACCGCAAATCATCTATCGTTAAATATTAGTACTTAACCAATCTTGTGCCTATTATACCCACCACCCAAAATATATCAAAGATCAAGTTATACTGGTTATCTTCGCAATCGTGTCGCATATAGGCAATTGTATGTAAATTTGTCCTGTCGGTTTTAGCGCCATTTCTCTTTGTGGAACAAATCGCATTACTTCCACCCGTTACAAACATACATTAGTTATCTTTTTTTGGTCAAATTATGCAAACGAGTATTTTTTAAACAAGCCTTGCTGACGACCGTACTCAATTTCACACACGTGGAAACACTGGCAACTCATTTTTAGAATTAAAAACTTCCTCAGAGGCGCAACCCCATTATTAATGGTAGAAATAAGGATTTTTCTCAAACATGCAATGAAATATTGATGTTATGTTCCTTATAATAGGCTGCGAAGTATCACGTTTCAGGTGCGGCTACACGAGAGGTCGATAATGGAATTTCATACAAATTTGGAGACCTAGGCCGGCAAGTGCTTCTTTTTAGGATTCCGTAGTCAACTAGGAACCCTTATAGTTTCGCCATGTCTGTCCCTCCGCCCGTCCGTCCGTCCGCGGATAATCTCAGGGACCGTTAGCACTAGAAAGCTGAAATTTGGTAATAATATGTATATCAATCACACCGACAAAGTGGTAAAATAAAAAGTGGAAAAAATGTTTTATTAGGGTACCTCCCCTATACGTAAAGTGGGGAGTGATTTTTTTTTTCATTTTAACCCTAACGTGAGATATATTGTTGGATAGGTATTTAAAAATGAATAGGGGTTTAGTAAAATATTTTTTTGATAATGTAAATATTTTCTGAAATAATCGCTCCAGAAGTAAAAAAAAATGTCCCCCCCCCCCCCCCCCTCTAACTGTTGAACCATAAGTTTTAAAAATATGAAAAAAATCTCAAGTATAACTTTATAAAAACTTTCTAGGAAATTTATTTTGAACTTGATAGGTTGAATAAATCTTGAAAAAAAATTACAAAATAATTTCTGAACTAAGTTTGTAATTTAACCGTATAAGCAGGTGTTTATTGTACCTGTAATTTCTACAAAATCACAATGAAATGACGTGCTTTCAAATAAAGTTTTGGAAAAAATTAAAAAATAATTTCTGAACTAAGTTGAACAACCTGACAGATTGGGCCCTACAAATGTCTAATACCGGCTATAGGAACAGCTGATATCAAGCTAAAATATTAGCAGCAAGGGCTATTACACACGAGCTGAAATTAAGAATTGGAATCTATAGTTACGAAATAAATTCGGAGGGTTCTGATTCTTATGAATATTTTCTATAATAATGCATAAACATAGACCATAGACAATATTTGTACCGTTCTGAATTTATTCAGTTACCAAGTACATTTTTCTTCTTAATTTTAACTCGTGTAGAATGGCCTTAAGTGCAACCTCTCGAGCAGCACAGATACTGTAAAAAAAAAGTATTTTAGTGGGAAAATTTTAAAAACATTCTCAATATTTTATTATGTTGCGTATATTATTGTGAATTATAATGTCGATTTGTTTTATTCCATAACAATTTGGCTATAGGTACGATACAAGTGACGTACGTAATAGTTATAGATTTTAAAAAGCCGTTCAGTGACAATGAAATGCAGTCGGAATTTAGCAATCCAGACTTCATAACGTAATGTTTTTACGCATATTTTTGATTATGTGGTATGTCTAATTAATGTTTCTGTTGTAGTTTGTTGATAGGATAATTCATTAATAACAAGGTGAACATATACCTACTTAGTCGTTAACTTGTTGTATCATTTAAGATAAAAACCTGAGTAAATACGAAGGTGTTTGAAGTACATATAACATACATTATATACTAGATTTATATAGAGTACAGTATTGCCTCACCTATATCCAAAAAAATAATTGAAAAGTTTCTTATTTATTTCATTGCATTTTCGAGAAAAGCACTATACATACCTCGGCGTGAAAAGGGGTTGCCGGCCGAGTATATTTAGATCGGATAGTCACGAGGCTGGCAACCCCTTTTCACGCCCTACTTCCTCTGCCTAATTAGTAGCCTCTGTAGTAATGTACTATTCTTCAACTTTTTGGGAATCTAAATCCGCCTGTCTGGTTGTGTGTCTCAGGCCTTTCTAGTGGTAGCTAAAGTGGTATTTATAATTAAGCTAAGTAATCTGACAGCTCCTTATAATATGATTTTGCAAACCACTTTGTATGCCAATACCAGCTGAGCTACCGCAGAAAAATACCACTTTAAGTGACTGACTGATTGTGGCTCACAATTCCCCGAAACTTGATTTAAAAAAATATACCACGACAAACAAGCTTACGGCCCACCTGATGGTAAACAGCTACCGTAGCCTATGGACGCCTGCAATTTCAGAGGTGTCACATGCGCGTGGCCGACCCTTTACAAAAAGGAGGATTCACTGTGTTGACGGCTAAAGGAACAAGAGGGTCCCTCGTCGTCAACACACTGGGTCCTCTTTGAGCTGTTTGGCATCGGCAGGAACACAATACTAAATATGTGTAGGGTATATTTAGTGCTATTTGGCTGTGGTTTTCTGTAAGGTGGTTTGGGTGTGGTTTTCTTCTCTAGTCGGCTTCTGCTCCAGATTTGAGCGAGATGACATTCGCTGATCTGTGCCTACCACACATGGCGAGATGACATTCGCAGTACCCATATTTTACAATGATATTAATTCGCAGTATACCTCTATTTTGCACAGTTTAAGGACATACCCGGGTCCAGATGTAGTTTAAGGACATACCGGGGTCCAAAGGGTCTGGGTCCTGATTGGTAAGATTAACTACACGGCTTATCATGAAATACCTGTCTACTGTCAATTATTTCCGCACGATTATGTTTGTCCCGACCAAGTGTATCTATACCTCTACGGAACACAGCGCGCGACTCCGATTCACACTCACCCGATTTGTTTGTACTCATAATTCGCTCAAAACTGGAAATAAAGCTACCGTAATTCGTAATCCAGGAGTGATTAAGTACTTCTAAACAAAATGCACGTGTAAATCATTTAGATCTAAGCCGAAGGTAAGCAAATGTTTAGTACAAAGGGCTGAGGGATTCCGAACGCCAAGTTTCATTTAAAAGATTAAACCTTTCTCCTATTTACAAAGGGCTTCGGGAAAACAAAATGAAAGACAAAGAGATGAATTGGGATAAACTCGTAAAATTGGCCTTACGCATTTGCGTGGTGGAACCAAATAAATAGAAACGCTGCGAAATATTTAAACATCCAGGGATAATTTTACGAAAATCAATCTAATTAGATCAAAATTGAATTCTTGGTTTAAGTAACCATACATCAGTTATGGTACGACACGACATATACATATATAAGCTACGGCTTTAATACCTTTTGTCTGCGATTGAGACTTTTTATATGTAATTGGTTGGTTTTCTTTATTTCATTCCCTCTGAGGGAAGATTTCTAGAATCCGAACTAATACACAGAAGTTTTAGAACGTTTAGCCGTAGGTCGGCGAATCCGCGAGTTGGTTCACAGGTTATAACCGAGCAACCATTAGTACGAGACCACCTGTGAAAAGTTAAGTTTTGGTTGTAGGTCGCACAAGTGTGGGTATGTAATAATAAGTAAATAAATAAATAATCTAGACACACGGCAGTGTGTCCGCCAAGTTCGAGCAAAAAAAAGCGACACACCGGCCGTGGGTTATATTACACGAACCATTTCGGGCCAATTTCGACCACCCTATAACTCAAAACATATTTTATCTACGCATATGAAATTTCGAGTGTCTGTTGACATCCCCTTAATTGTCTAGAATACAAAATTTCATTATTCTACCTATAGCAGTTCTTGAGATATTGACGTCAGAAAATCGCTATTTTTACAATACACTCACTCACTGACTCACTCACTGATTCACTGACTCATCAAAAACCTAGACCACTTCCAATGGTCGTACTGACTTGAAATTTGGCATGGAGATAGGTCAAAGTAAAGGGAAAAATCTGATAACGGCCAAGTGTGAGTCAGTTTTAAAAATAGCGAAGGTGTAACTTTGTTCTACTATTAAGTCATGTCATAATGAACTAAATGGGTATATCTTCCAATGGTCGTACCGAACTGAAATTTGGCTCGAAGGTTTGTCTTTAGGTCGAAATAAAGTAAAAATCTGAAAACGGCCAAGTGTGAGTCAGTTTCGAAAACAACGAATGTGTAATTTTGTTCTACTATAAGTAGGTATGGAGTGGAAATGAGATAAGACTTATTTAAATTTAGATACATACTACAATTTAAGACAATACATGTTTGTCTTAAAGACAAGAACAATAAAATTGTTCACCACTCTGTGTGTGTCTGTTGCGGGAACCGAACCCACGATTTACGAAGTGCAAAGCAGGTCACTAGGTACCAGTGTTGGCCGATAATTTCAATTAGAATTGAAAATTGATCAATAAGATTGAAGATTAATTCCGTAACTAATCAATTACACTAACATCCATTTTTACTAACGTTAGTTCGCATTGATTTTGTGACGTCGTCAATTACACTAACCGTCAATTAGAATTAACCTATTAGTTACACTAACGTCTCGAAAATTTAATAAGAATTACAGTTAATTAGATTAACGTTAGTGTAACTAAATTAATCCTTGTCTTACACTAATAATTAATTTTAAAACTGCATCTCGGGTTCGGAAGTCAGGACCAATATCACAAGATGGAGCTCATGCTGGACCCTAGGGCTACCTACTGGATCTCTGGTTTGGCGCATCATAGACTCATGCTGTTTGGGCTCATTCGACTTGTACTGATGAGCAGATGGTACCGGTATCATAATCTGGAGCTCATGCTGGACCCTGGGGATCCCTACTGGATCTCGGATTTGGCGCATCATAGACTCATGCTGTTTGGGCTCATTCGACTTGTACTGATGAGCAGATGGTACCGGTATCAAAATCTGGAGCTCATGCTGGACCCTGGGGATCCCTACTGGATCTAGGGTTTGGCGCATCATAGACTCTTGCTGTTTGGGCTCATTCGACTTGTACAGATGAGCAGATGGTACCGGTATCAAAATCTGGAGCTCATGCTGGACCCTGGGGATCCCTACTGGATCTCGGGTTTAGCGCATCATAGACTCATGCTGTTTGGGCTCATTCGACTTGTACTGATGAGCAGATGGTACCGGTATCAAAATCTGGAGCTTCTTTTTACTTTTACTTTCTTTGTGTGAAAGTCAAAGTGAAAGTGAAAGTGAAAGCCAAAGTGAAAGTGAAAGTCAAAGTTAAAGTGAAAGTCAAAGTGAAAGTTAAAGTCAAAGTGAAAGTGAAAGTCAAAGTGAAAGTCAAAGTCAAAGTCAAAGTCAAAGTCAAAGTGAAAGTGAAAGTGAAAGTGAAAGTGAAAATCAAAGTCAAAGTGAAAGTCAAAGTGAATGTCAAAGTGAAAGTGAAAGTGAAAGTGAAAGTGGAAGTGAAAGTCAAATTGAAAGTGAAAGTCAAAGTGAAAGTCAAAGTAAAAGTCAAAGTGAAAGTTAAAGTTAAAGAAAGTGAAAGTAAAAGTGAAAGTCAAGGTCAAGGTAAAAGTAAAAGTAATCAAAACCTCGTAGCTTAACCTAAATTCGCGTTTAGTTAGGTAAATTATTAATGTCAATTACCAATTCAATCTACACTAAAAATTAAATTAATGTTTAAATTTTTGAGAAAGACTAAAAATTAAATATCTTCAATTATTAGTTATTCGCAAAGGATTAACACGTTAGTTACAATTAATTTCAATTCTAATTGAAATCAATTTGCACTAAACTATTAGTGTTCAATTTTAACTAACGTGTTTCAATCTTCAATTTTTAATTTTCAATCACACTAACGTTCGGCCAACACTGCTAGGTACATTAGGTGCGCTAAATCAGTCAAACAAAAATGAAAAGACTATTTTTTCTCGCATAGTCTAAATAATTTCTAATTTTACAACTAATAAAATCGCAGATTCAAGAACATGGAAATCATATATACTCTAAGATGGAATTATATATACTACTGCCCATCTCACCCTCCGATACGCCACGGGATGAGATGGGATGGTGCACTTCTAGGGCTACATAATAGGCCATCAATTATAATACCTACTGGTAGGTAGGTATTACCAAGTTATTAATTATCTATGTAGGTAGCGTACTTACAGCGAATAAAGTACGTTATTGATGTATGTAATTATATGTAAGTAGGTACATTTTATAGGTGTAGGGAGCCAGTTTATTTGTAAAAATCACCTATAAATAAATAGTAAAATAGAATTAGACGCTTAGTATAAAGGGTATAGTATAAAGTACATACCTAAGTGGAATGAGACATTTCCTAAAGCAAAAGTGATAAAAAAATAATAAATAACCTACACCTAACAAAAATAAATGAAATCCCATCAAAAACATAAATGTGAAAGGCTGCCAAGTTCGATACTATGGGAATGCTTCGCCTATAAAAGAAGTGAGATCTGAATAAGTACCAAGTTCCATAAAAATACCTCAAATCATAAATAATTATAGGAATGCACACTTGATTTCCAGCAGTTTTTAAGGTACATTTTGAATAAGTATCACGTTACATAGAAATACCTAAAATTATAATAGTCAGAGAAACGCACACCGGTTTTTTTAGCAGTTTCCTGATAACATTTATTATTTTCAGTACTTTTTAATGATGTTACTTGGCAAGTTTTCACACACCACACACCTTTTCAATGCAATGAATCGACACCTTTGGACTGCAATGTGTCAAGTATATAATTTTCTATTAAAACTTGCCAAGTTACATCATTAAAAAGTACTGAAAATAATAAATGTTATAAGGAAACTGCTAAAAAAACCGGTGTGCGTTTCTCTGACTATTATAATTTTAGGTATTTCTATGTAACGTGATACTTATTCAAAATGTACCTTAAAAACTGCTGGAAATCAAGTGTGCATTCCTATAACTATTTATGATTTGAGGTATTTTTATGGAACTTGGTACTTATTCAGATCTCACTTCTTTTATAGGCGAAGCATTCCCATAGTATCGAACTTGGCAGCCTTTCACATTTATGTTTTTGATGGGATTTAAATATTATAGGACAATCTTATACAAACTATACCGCAGTAAGCCTTATTGAAGGCTTGTGTTGTGGGTACTAGACGACGATATATATAACAGATAGATATAAATAAATACTTAAATACATAGAAAACATCCATAGCGTAGATACAAATACCTGTGATAAACACACAAATAAATGCTCTTACCAGGTTTCGAACCCGGGACCCGGTAAGAGCATTTATCGGAGCATTTAGCGGGTGCCACTTTTGACCCTTCTATAACTCAAAACCTCTTTAACGTAAACACATAAAACTACGTGTGTTTAATTATATCCATAAGGACATCTAGAAGCCCGAATTTCATGAAGCTAGCTCAAACGGTTATAAAGATATGAAGGTCAAAAGGTCAAATTTTAGCACTGACTGACTGACATATAGTACCTAAACCTAACCTAGTTCCAGATGACCTAGAACGATGAAATTTGGAATCCAGCTCGGTAATTGTGTGTAAGCGTAGGAAAAAATCTAAAAATAAAAAAAAGTTAAAAATAGGGGGTTCCCAAAAAATTTTTTTTTTATTGTATCGTTGGAAGCGTTACAAGCAGATATTTGAAACTATCCCAATATATGTATTATTATATTTGCTATATAACAGAAATATAAAAATAAAGTTAAGTCAAAAAATAAGTGGTGTCCCCATACAAAAAAATTGTAATACGCGCTAAACGACCGGCCAACGGTGTGTCGTCGGCGGCGCGCGGCCTCACATAATTATACACAGAACAGAAGTAAATCTACATAAAAAGAGAATGTAGACAATAGCATAAAAAAGAAAACCATGCAGCGGAAACGCAACAAAAAACATTAAATCTCAATACCTGCCTAGTTTTCTTTACAAAAATTAATGATATCCCACCAAAAACATAAATGTAAAAAAGGAGAGGCAAGTTCAATACAAAAATTATGCTTGGCTGTGGGCTTCGTCGCAAAAAGAATGGAGATCTAAATGAGTGCCAAGTTCTATGCAAAATCCAAATATGTATTTATAGGAACAAAATAACATTATGAACAAGTATTAAACTCTATTTTTTTGCTTTATTGGATACCTATAACAATTGCTGTTATTTAAAAATGTGAGATCTTAAAGTGGTTAGATTTGACTTAACCAATAAAGCAAAGAAATAGAGTTTAATACTTGTTCATAATGTTATTTTGTTCCTATAAATACATATTTGGATTTTGCATAAAACTTGGCACTCATTTAGATCTCCATTCTTTATGCTCGAAGCCCACAGCCAAGCATAATTTTTGTATTGAACTTGGCTCTCCTTTTTTACACTTATGTTTTTGGTGGGTTACGTTTAAGCGGACGACTTTAGGAGTCCGTTTAATTTAATACGAAGCCAGCAATGGCCATTCGCGCCGAGTCCAATATAGTGCTTTATTCAAAAATTATGCAAAATAGCCAACGTTGATGAATAACAAACAATATTGACATCATTATATATAATAAAACTAAGTTGAGAAAATGTGCGTGCCGATAAAACTTAAAAAGGAGTCCCAGCACGATAAAGGGACTTATATAGTGTGATAGCCCTTTATTCCCCCTCGAACAAGAAAGTTCCCGTTTTAACCTAAAGGGTGTGTCTTTAAAGATATAAGGGCTTTTCCAACCCTTCAACTCGGAAAATAAGTGTAGTGGCGCCATCTGTTGTCGAGTAGTTGAACTTCATTCATTGTCCAAAGTGGCGCCATCTGTTGTCGAATAGTTGAATTTCATTCATTGTACACAATATGGACTTAAACGAACGACTATTCCCAAACTTTCTCGAATATCCTAGCGCCAACTTTCTCGAATATCCTAGAGCCTAGCTTTCTGAATATATAAGAGCCCGGTGTCACCCGACAGAGTTAGTTTGATTTGAACAGCGAAATAAGCGATTTCGAAACGAAAAAGAAAGAAATTATCTGTGTGTGAGCCTTTATTTTGAAGTATCACGTGTGAGTATTTTTAATAGTGTGTTTAATTAATTCTCGATTTCGAAGCGAAGAAGAAAAAAGTTATCTGTGAGCCTTTATTGTGAAATATCAAATGTGAGTATTTTTAATAGTGTATTTAATTAATTCTAATGGTTTTTTTTTTTTTTCTTTTAATTGTAATTTCCTTAACTTTCAAGTAGTCGCGCGGCGTTGAATCGATGCCTTCTATATACTTTGGCCGTAAACAAAATATCGCGCGACCGCTTCAAGATTAAATTTTTTTTTTCTTTGTCTCAACGTGCTCCACGTTTACGTAACAATATATTTGTCTATAAAATGTTCATTTAATTTATATTTTACAGAATACAATGCCTAGACGTAAAAGAGGTGGAGATCTTGCCAGCTCTGCAGCGAAACGGCGGAAACAAAAAGAAAATCGAAGAAATGAAACGGAAGAAGAGCGCGAAGCACGTTTACAAAATCAACGAACCAGAATGAGCACCCTGAGAAGCGGAAAAAGCGAAGAAAGAAAAGAAAAGAAAAGTATTGAAGAATCGAGCATTTTAAAAGATAATCTAACAAAGGAAGCATTCCACTACGAACCGACGAAGAAATATTACGATCATAAATATGTTGTGATCGGAAAAATGAATAACATTTGCCAATTTTGCCACGCGAAAAAATTCAGTAAATAAACACCAGGTCTCTGTTGCATGAATGGAAAAATTCGATTACCACCACTGGAAGCACCTCCACAGGAATTTCTACATTACATGACCGGGGAAACACCAGAATCAAAACACTTTCTTCAAAATATAAGATCATACAACTCCTGCTTTCAAATGACTTCTTTCGGTGTTACTTCGACTGACACTAATAGAGACAAATTTGAATATGTATTTTCAATTCAAGGGCAAATTTATCACAAAGTTGGATCGTTACTACCAATGCCTAACGATGACTATAAATTTCTGCAAGTATATTTCATCGGAAATGAAGAAAACGAAATTGATCAACGATGTACAAATTTTATTGGATTGAAACGCGAAATAATCCAAGATGTACAGAGGATCTTACACAAATACAATCAACTGATTTACATATTCAAAACAACACTAGACCGCATGATTTCTGATGACTATAAAATTGTAATTCGAGCCGATAAAAGACCACGTGGAGAACACGAACGTAGATTTAATGCACCTCAGATAGATGAAGTCGCCATCGTAATTGTGGACAATGAAAATACAAGCCGTGACATAATTGTACAACGAAGAAGAAAAGGACTACAACGCATTGCAGAGACACACCGTTCATATGATGCTCTTCAATATCCGTTAATATTTCTGCACGGAGAGGATGGTTATCATTTCAATATAAAACAAATTCATCCTAAAACAGGCATAGAAACAAACAAAAAAGTCACTTCCAACGAGTTCTATGCTTACCGCTTAATGATCAGAGACAATGAAATATACAATCACATTCTCAACACTCGCCGTTTATTCCAACAATTTCTGGTAGATATGTACGCAAAAATAGAAGCAGAACGGATGCTTTACATAAGACTGAATCAGAAGAAACTACGCACAGAAGAATACATCCACCTTCGAGATGCGATCATAAATGACGGCAATATTGACGATATTGGAACAATAGTAATCTTACCCTCATCATACATAGGAAGTCCAAGACATATGCACGAATATACTCAAGATGCCATGACCTACGTAAGAAAATATGGACGACCTGATCTCTTCATAACATTTACATGCAACTCATCATGGCCAGAAATCAAAGAACAACTAAAATACGGACAAACCTCCATGGATCGACACGACATGATAGCCCGAGTTTTTCGACAAAAACAAATAAGATTTATTGAAGTCACAAAATACCACATCTTTGGAACCGTTAGATGCTGGATGTATACAATCGAGTGGCAAAAACGAGGATTACCTCACTCACACAATCTCATATGGCTACACGATAAAATTTATCCCACGGATATCGACAAAATCATCCAAGCTGAATTTCCCAATCCACAAAATGATCCGGAACTATACAACATAGTAGTGAAAAACATGATTCACGGACCATGTGGACCATTAAACTTCAATGCGCCATGCATGAGTGATGGAAAATGTACAAAAAAATATCCAAACCATACTTGGACGATACAAAAACTGAAGATGACGGCTATCCCAAATATAGAAGACGATCACCGAAAAACGGTGGCTTCACAGCAAAAATACGAATACAAGGCAGAGACGAACTGGAAATAGATAATCAATGGGTAGTACCATATAACCCACTACTTTCCAAAATGTTCCAAGCACACATAAACGTTGAACATTGCAATTCAGTAAAATCTATTAAATATATATGTAAGTACGTAAACAAAGGTAGTGATATGGCAGTATTTCAAATAGTCCAAAATAGCGAACAAAATAATAGAAATGATGAAATCCTCATGTACCAAATGGGAAGATACATCAACAGTAACGAAGCAGCGTGGAGGATTTTTAGTTTTCCCATACACGAACGCGAACCAGCTGTGCAACATCTAGCAGTACATTTGGAGAATGGACAGAGAGTTTACTTCACAAAAGACTCGGCTAGAAAAATTGCAAGCGAACCACCTCAGAACACAACATTAACAGCTTTTTTCCAACTTTGCCAAACGGATCCATTCGCAAAGACGTTACTGTATGTCGACGTCCCTATTTATTATACGTGGGACAAAACAAGGAAAATTTTTCAACGACGAAAACAAGGAATGCCAGAAGAGGGTCATCCAGAAATAATGAAAACTAACGCAATAGGTCGAGTATACACTGTACATCCAAACAATGCCGAATGTTTCTATCTCCGAATGTTGTTACACGAAATACGGGGACCAACAAGTTTCACAGATCTCAGGACTATTGACGGCTACATATGCCAGACTTACAGAGAAGCATGTCAACGTTTAGGATTATTGGAAAACGATAACCACTGGGAATTAACACTACAAGAAGCCACACTCACAGCTTCAGCTGAACAAATTCGAGAGTTATTCGCCATAATTCTAACAACATGTAACCCATCAAACCCAAAACAGCTATGGGACTCTTTCAAAAGGAATATGAGTGATGATATATTGTACCAAATCCGACAAGCTAATCCAGAACTGACTATAGAATTCAATGACGACATCTTCAATGAAACACTCATTCGCTTAGAAGATAAATGTTTAGCAATAAATAACCAGACATTAGTAGAAATTGGAATGCCAGCACCACAAAGAAATACTTTCAGTGTGCTAAACTACGAAATTACAAAGGAAAAAAGCTACAACGTCAATGAACTACTTGAATACATTGCTCACAACAAACCACTCCTCAATGACAATCAAAAAAAAATTTACAACGTTATAATGAACCGAATAAATAACAACACTGGTGGAATTATTTACTTGGACGCACCAGCAGGCACCGGTAAAACGTTTCTAATAAATCTAATACTGGCGGAAATACGTGCTGAAAAACACATCGCACTGGCACTAGCATCATCCGGCATTGCAGCCACACTTATGGAAGGAGGACGAACTGCCCATTCTGCCTTACAACTACCGTTGAATATAGCCGAACAACAATTCCCGGTATGTAAAATCTCAGGAACATCTGGACGGGGTCAACTTCTAAAACATGCTAAAATTATCTTCTGGGATGAATGCACCATGGCTCATAAAAAATCACTAGAAGCCATGGACAGAACATTACAAGAATTGCGAAAAAACTCTGAAATGATGGGAGGAGCTCTACTCATACTCTCAGGAGATTTTCGACAAACACTTCCAGTTATTCCCAAATCAACACCAGCAGACGAGATCAATGCATGCTTAAAAAAGTCACATCTCTGGCCGCAAGTACAAATACTGCAATTAACAAAAAACATGAGGGTTGAATTATCAAAAGATGAAACAACAGCACATTTTGCTAAAATACTTTTACAAATAGGCGAAGGTACATATCCTACTGACCAAACGACCGGCCTCATTGAACTCAATAGTGATTTCTGTAACATACCCACTACTGAAAACGAACTAATCGACAAAATTTATCCAAATATTATTCAGAACTATACCAACGTAGAGTGGTTATTTCAAAGAGCAATTTTGGCCACTAAAAATAATATTGTTGACGATATCAATTTTAATATTGTAAAGAAAATACCTGGTGAAGAGAAAGTATATAAATCGATCGACACGATGGTATCCGTTGAAGAAAGTGTCAACTTTCCTACTGAATTTCTAAACTCTTTACAAGTACCAGGAATGCCATTACACTGCCTTCGTCTGAAAATTGGATCTCCAATCATACTACTCAGAAATCTCAACTCCCCAAAACTATGTAATGGAACGAGGATGATCGTAAAACAGCTATCGAATAATGTCATTGAAGCTGAACTTATTTCTGGAAAGAACAAAGGACACACAGTATTTATACCTAGAATACCACTGATCTCTTCTGAATTGCCATTTCAATTTAAAAGATGGCAGTTTCCAATTAAATTAGCCTTTAGTTTTACAATTAACAAAGCGCAAGGCCAAACTTTGAAATATTGTGGCATCAACCTCAAAGAATCCTGCTTCTCTCACGGTCAGCTATATGTAGCTTGCTCACGAGTAGGAAGTTCGAAAAATTTATATATATATACCCCGGACAATAAAATGAAAAATGTTGTTTATAAACAAGTAGTGTAAATAATGAGAAAATGTAAATACATGTAAATATAGAAAATGTTTTCAAAATATATTTTTTACTTTTTACGTCATAGTATGTTTTTTTATTTCATCTACCACGTAATCTCATATCAACTCCCGAGCGAAGCCGGGTATCATAGCTAGTAAATAATATATTCAGGATAACTTCTAGGTTAAAAGACCACTCCCCCGAGCATCGAGTTTCGATTCGAATCCTATAATTATCTCCATCTCCATCGCTTCTCATTTTGAGTGAGAGAGACAGATTTATTCGAAACTACAATTTTCTATGTTCGCGGTACACGCTCAGCTTTGCGCCTTTATATCTTTTTATTAAAAAGTTTGAAGTGTATTTTTCTTCCGAATTTACCGTAACTATTTGAGATAACTAAAAAAATCGCGGTACCAACATTATAAATAACAAATACCGATGTTGAGTTTTGGCTGTTTAGGACCTTTGCCTTTATTTTTGTATGGCTGTTGAACTTTTTAAAAAGTTTGTACCTGGACAAAAATGGAATTTGTATGCAACATTTATGTCGCGAAATCGAGCCTGCAATTTCCGAAACTTTTTAATTTTTATTTGACCATAAACTAGGCACTTCGCCGCCTAGTTTTTAACCGTAAAAGTCAACCTTGCCGGAGATTTTTGAACAATAGTACATTATTGCAGAGGACGGGAAAGATAAATTCGTGGACGAGCGATTTTTTCGAAAATATAAGACGAGTCCACGAATTTCTATTCCCGCCGAGGCATATATAACGCTTTTCTCCAAATGTGCGGGGAAATAAAGTAAATTTAATAAATTACATATTTAGGTTAGCATTGAATATCATGAATTTATGAATTAGGTTCCCTTTAAAATATTTTTTTTTAGTATAGAGCACTACCTATACTGCCAATCATCTCCCAAAGTTCATTCAAATAATATTTAAAAATCAATTTTCGCAAAAACTATTTAAGACAGTATTAAATATGCTCCTTCCACACAACTGTAAAAGCTTAAACCTTAAAAAAAGTTGTTTTGTCTATGATTATATGAAGCTGTATTCGCACGATCAGACGCGGTGGTCCCGCAAGCTATGACATAGAACGAGACAACCAAGGTTTTTGATCTGACTATCTCGCTCTATCATATAGTTCGAAGGGATTGCCGTTCAGACGGTTGGCTGTTTGAAATGATATTTCTTAGTCGAATGAAATGTTTAGAAGGTAAAAAACAATGCAGACGGCAAGTACAACTTGTCGTCCGCTAAAACAGGACAATAATGATTTTCATTTTTTTTTATTTGTATTAGTAAATAATGACGAACTTCACGTACTAATTTTACTACAGTAAGGTGAACATTTCCGAGCACGTTGGAGAAAAATACTATTAGAAGTCAGCCTGGAACTGAGAACTCGCGATTTACTTGCAAACGAGTGACCTATATAACAAGACCCCAAAGATGATTTTTTCGTGCCTTCTAGCACCATAACCCCTTGATTGATCATGCTCATGAACGAACTCTCAAATTGTATTGAGCTCTACTACAACCCCAACAAATTTCATATAAATCAGAAAAAAGTTACTGAGTTATCACGCGACAACTATTCAAAATCAAAAAGCCATCGAAATGCACAGACGTCTAGGTAGCTGAAGTTGTTTGAAAGAACTTCACTTCGCTTACGCCCCGCTCGTTCGACAATAGTGACATAATGAAGAGCTTTTCAGTCGAGTACCGTAGATACAGTCACCGGCAATAGTATGTTCCTACATGAAGGCCTCAAAAATATGTGACACGCTCTTATGGCCCTACAAATAATTTTTGCGGCCTTTATATAGGAAGATACTATTGCCGGTGACTGTACGGTAGGGTCGAGTAGGTACGAGATTAAAAAGCTTAATTATGTCACTATTGTATGACAAAACTTTTTCAACGAGTTATAATATTGAATGAAAATCCATATAAAACCATCGTCAGCGTGTAACAAAAATACTGGGCATTTTTGGTATCGTATATTGCATCTAAGAAAAAATAGAAGAAAAATATTCTGAAGCGACACGTGGTCCCAGCCTAGCTCCATAGAAAACCATTTTTTTTTCGCGCAAATTTTTTTTTTCCTTAGACATAGACATAGACATCATTTATTGCTAATAACTCATTACAGGTCACGCTTAACAACTAAAATCTGTCACATTATATAACATAATTTAACATCATCATATCATCATTAAATAACAATTGTACACTATTTTATTTATACAATATTACATACTTTAAATTATTTACATTCTATAAAATCCTTATAGCTATAAAAACATTGCTTTATGAGCCATCTTTTTAGTTTAAATTTAAATGCTGGAAGGCTAACAGCTTCTGTAATACAATTGGAGCGCCCGTAACATGTATTGTCTTTCCAGTTTTTTGTTTAATATTATACACAATTATATGTCCTTAAAATGATCACCAGCATTTTTGTGACAGCTTGTATAGTATATTCGGTCTTCAAAGTCTTAATTGAAGCATTTAATTCGACGAATAGAAATATACGCTGTAGCAAGCAACGTCGGAAAAATCTCGAGTTGCAGGTTTGTATTGCCTCGCAACAGCTTCGCTCTGCGGGCCATTATTACTACACAGGAATTCCATTTGGCGTGAAACATGACAACTCACTGTACTATTTTAACTTTTAAAGTATAATGAAGTTTAACTGTTGCGAGTGTGGTTCAAGCTGAGTTTAAACTGAAGAAAGCATATAATCAGGTTTAGGTAAGTAATAGGTTTTGTTACCAATTTTAGCAATAATATACTTACTAAAATCTAGGTGTAAGTAAAAATAGTGAAAATATTTAAAAATTCTGAAGTACAGTTAAACCGACTGTTTTCATGATTACATACATTGCATTATTAGTTGAAATATTATGGTGGTACAGCATAACGTTCCGCGACACTTCCGACACTGTGATGTTCTCTATACGAAATGAAGTTTCGGAAGTGTTGTGCAGGACGCGTAACGCTACAGCGTGAACCATCCTTAATTGTGCTAAGTATTATAATAAAATTACATCTTTGTAGCACTATAATAATAATAATAATAAAAATTGCGAGATCTATTAAACTTTTAAGAAAAGGGGGGCGTTTTTTGGCAATCGAGCGCTCGAATTCAAAGAATTTCACCTCGAATATAATCACACACAAAAGTGTGTCCTCATTATTTACGCATGGAATTAATAGTACTAATCATGATCTTAAATTACTATTTCTGTTATTTTTAAAACCTCTCATTTGTCTTCGTTTTATTCAGAATTTTAAATATATTCGAGCGCTCGAATCTCAAAAATCGCTCCCCAGGTCGCCTTACCTTTCCCAAAATCCGCAATCAAATCGGACAAGTCGTTTTGGAGAGAAATGAGTACATCGTTTGCATGCACACACAATCATGATGTTTTAGTATGTCCCTTACTTTTATTTGTCGCTCTTTTTAATCCCTCTTCCCCGCCCCAAAATGTTCCCATGCAATTTACTTGTAGAGCTAGATTTCACGATCAAGATACGTTTCACCGGTTCGCCTTCAGCAAGAAATAATTCTTGTTATTATACCACCATTAGCATTACCATTGTGAAGGGTTCAGCTTACAATAAAGTAACTATCGCATTGACCTTTCCCGCATGAGATTGAAGGACCAAGGCTAAAGGTCAAGGAAATGATTCGACTTTAAGGAAGATGGATTGGGGAAGCTTACACATGTGCTTATGTGTAATCCTTTACTTGGCTAATGTTAGTTTTGTTTGCTTAATAATTGGAAAGTTGCGCTAAATAGAATAATAGAATAGCCACTACGTCCCTAATAGTGTACCTACTTATATTTTTAAAAACCTATCTGATTCGGATGATGATTCTCGATACCTACGATAAATATGTATAGTGCCTACTAAAACCATAGACATAAACAAAAAGGAAGATGAGTGACGTTCATAGTAAACAAAACTGAAATGTGGTCCAGCACCTACACACATGTAAAATGCTACACACCGCTATAATGTATGTACATCATGGGCAAAAGAGATAAACCTATATAGTTAACACGGGTATGCGAGCCATCCATATCTTCCATATTTTGCGCATTGCACAAAGTGTGACTGATAGACTCTGCCACACGACTATTTCAATATAGGTCCCGGAACCTATATTTGATGGCACACAATCGAGCGCCTGGTACCGTATCTCCCTTTTTGTATAAATCAATGACTAAAACATACGTATCTCGGTAAATCGGTCGACTGAAAAGACATGATATAGTTATCGGCAGATAGGTTTGGTAGAAGTTTTATATTAGTTCCTTTCCTCGCTTTTTTAACCGACTTCAAGATTTCAAAAGGAGGAGGTTCGCAATTCGGTTGTATGTTTTTTTTTATGTTTGTTACTCCATAATTCTTTTTTGATTGCAAGTATATACATACAGATTGGTCCCGTTTTTGTCATAATGCAGTTCTAATGATGGGATTCATGAGGAATCGAAGGAATTCCTCAAATCTTAAAGGCATACATGTAGTGATTTTTGTGTTTTATCAACAAATGAAGTATTTTCTTTAAAAAAGTGTCATTTGATTAAGTGGAACTGCTAATGATGATCAGAATGGAACTCTTCAACAACGCACAGTTCACAATTGGCGATTTGTCCTCTTCGCTGTGTTTGTTAAGCAAGTTATTTTTGTTAAGTTCGAGTTATGATCGATCGGGGAACTACTCGAATATTCATACATATAGTGATTTTAGCATTTTCATCACTCAAAACCCGTCACAACCCATACGATTGAGAAATGTAAAGGAATGAAATTTCATTATATAAAATAAAATAACATAACTTCGTTCCAGCCGAGTGTTCCACGACAATCACGCATTTTTTATTATTTTATGACCCTGTTGTAATTAAGTATGTATATATATTTACATTTAAAGAACCAAGTGATATTTGATGAAGTGGAAATGCACAAATACTGCAATAATGCAAAAAATTAAATTAAATGCCAATGGGAATGCCAACTTCGGTTCGGTTTTCCTTTTTTAGGGTTCCGTACCTCAAGAGGAAAAAACGGAACCCTTATAGGATCACTTTGTTGTCCGTCTGTCTGTCTGTATCAAGCTGAAATTTATATCAAATAATCAGGTCTATTATCCCTTGGAGCTGTAAAAAAAAACAAACTTAAAAGTCAACGCAATCAAAAGATACAGTCGTTTATGCTGCAAATTTTAGAGTTTTTCGGCTCTCGCAAAACCTACGGGGTACTTCAAGTAAACTCATAAACTTGCAACTTGGCACGAAGAAACTTCATTCACAGACAAAGGAAAAATTACGAAAAGTAGACATTTTTAGTAAAATCATACAAAAAATATTTTTTTAAATTTTAAACTTACTGCTTTTTTCCTCGTAAACGCGTAGAGGTATTAAATTGAAATTCATATCAAATACTCAGGTCTATAATACCTTTAAGCTATAACAAAATCAATTTTCTATGTCAATGCAATGGGTGAACTTTTACTTATGCACCTACAGGTTTGTACGGAACCCTCGGTGCGCGAGTCCGACTCGCATTAGGCCGGTTTTTTTTAAAATTATAATTACTGTTTGTCGTATCACAGCGCAGAGGTGCGGCGGCGCGGCGGCGCGGTAGCGGGCTTTAAGGTGCGACCACACCGCTGCTTAAAATACGGCTACGTTACGGAATCGCAGTGACGCATCGTATCCACACCATTTTAATCGCATGCCCCCCACACCGCTGCTTAAAATACCGCGACGTTACGGAATCGCAGTGACGCATCGTATCCGTACCGTTTTTATCGCATGCCCTCCACACCGCTGCTCAAAATACGCAGACAATTGAGCTGCGTCAAAGTATTTCGTATGGGGCACGTCACTGCGTCACGTTGCGTCTGCGTATTTTGTTTTGAGCAGCGGTGTGGAGAGCATGCGTTAAAGTCGTGACGTTTACGGCACGTCATAGCGATTCCGTACCGTCAGCGTATTTTAAGCAGCGGTGTCGGGAGCATGCGATTAAAACGGTGTGGATACGATGCGTCACTGCGATTCCGTAGCGTCACCGTTTTTTAAGCAGCGGTGTGGTCGCACCTTTACCCGGTATATGTACACATCGCAGAGGCGCGGGGGCGGCGAGTTGCCGGCATCGTCTACACGCGCCCTTAGGTTGCATCGAACATTCCATTTTACTTTTCAGCGAACGCCGACATACGCGGAGGTTTAAAATTGAGTGGTTTTGTAAGCTTTTATTCAGTGAAGTTTATATTTTATATTCGTATATAGTCAAAAAGTGTAGGTACGTGATAGTTTGATCTTAGCCGTTTCGTAATATATAGTATTTGATTACGAACTAATAAGTTTCAGCCAATCGATATTCACAATGAAAGCAGATATTTACGATAGCGTGATAAATAAAAGTCACTGCATGGCTTATTAACTCTTGATTACCTATGCCGGTAGTACTATTAGTTGTTCTGTGCCTATGCGGCCTAATTCACAAAACATTAATGCTCAACCCAACAACTTGATCGTGAGATACGTTACAATAATATGTCGTTGGGGACCTTCCTGTGCTCGTTAAACGTTGTAGGACTCCGTAACACGACCAATTAGTAGCGAAAGTTATATCCCACCAAAATCATTTCATGTAAAATTGCAGGCTAAGACAAGTTTGTAAAGTTTTCGTTGTAAAAAATTATCAAATCACAGACACAACCAAGACTTACCCTACATGCACCTTGGTTTAGTAAGGGTTCTTAGTTGACTATGTATGTAACCCTTAAAAGTATAGCTTGGCTGCTTAATGCAACTATTTGATGTCGTAACAACAAAACCTGTGCTATATTACCGTAAATAAGTCCGCCGTAAATCATGTACACGATACAAGGTGACCCGTTTTCATAGGCCGTGAGTATAATAGAATCATATATTATGATCAGTTTGTTACTACCGAGCGACATCCATTCCATGTTATCCAACAAGCAACGTAAAATATGTGTAACTAGAGTTCATTATAAAATAGTCTACTATAGTTAAGTGTAATAGAACTTGTTATCTCCATTAGTCATCAGTCTGTTACGTAGGTATCTACAACTGTATATTACCTCTAATGTGTGTAAATGTAAAAATATTATTACCAATGCCTAACATAAGAAAAACATAGCGGCCGCACGGCGAGTGCCTGATTACTCTACTCGTATTTGCAAATACCTACCTGTTATTGCAAATGGAGTAAACAGACATTCCCACAGCCACATAAGTACGTACCTAAATTAATAGTACAATGGTGTAGGGTAAAATAAGTTTTCTGCCAACAAACTGCAGTGCAGTTTGGCAGATAGGTGAAATTGATTAAATGTATCTCTTTTTGTGAAAATAAAGAAACAAAAAAAAATGTCCGGGGGTTGTTGTAACAATATGGGTGTATACCCATAGTTTTTTATAACACGACGGTGGCACACAAGCATAGGGCCCGCCTGATGATAAGCAGCTACCGTAGCCTATTGATGCCTGAACCTCCAGAAGTGCCACATGCGCGTTGCCGACCCTTTACAAAAAGGAGGATTCACTGTGTTGACGACTAAAGTCGTCGTCAACATACAGGGTCTTCTTTGAGCTCTTTGGCAACCTTACTCACCAGCAGGAACACAACACTATGAATAGAGTCTAGTGCTATTTGGCTGTGGTTTTCTGTAAGGTGAAGAGGTGGTGGTGGAGGTAAATAGTCAGGAATTAATATTAATATATCTCTTTCTTTTGTTTTTCTGTTTTTATTTGGCACTGTTTCTGTTATGTAACCATTTATTTAGGTTAAAGGTATATTTAATATTTAGGCCCTTAGGGCCTGTTTCACAATGTCCAAGTAAAGTATTGGATAGTTAACTATCAAATAAATTAACTGCCAGATAAAACTACCTACAAAACTTAGCACTTTATCTACCAGTTAAGCTTATTTGAAGGTTGTGAAACGCCAACGATGACTTTATTCGTCAGTCGCCTCGCTTATTTAGGACCTTACTTGGACATTGTGAAACAGGCCCTAATTCAATCTACTTATACCTATAGCATGTTATGGTTAACTTATTCGTATTGAGGAAACTGTAAGTCTATAACCTAAAAACCCTCTATTGTAGGTAGCTGCTTATCTACTAATGTATAAATATATGACTGTTTGTCGTACAATAAATAAATAATATATTAAAAGGGCATACGAACCACTGCTCCCTTTCCTACACCAATCGTTACTGTGCACATCATACTAGTTAGCTTACAAACTTCACAGTAAATGAGAATTCGTCATCTCAATCGGTCATTATTGACAGTTCCTTTCCCCGTGGAGCACCTCCGGTCTAGACTAGTCATTTTGCCTTAAGTAAATAATCATCGGTTAGTCCCTGAAGTCTAACTAGTAGGTCATGAGACGGACATGTCTGAGCTAACGGACGATGTAATAAGTTTACCGTGTTATACTATGTTTTACCCGGTTGACGAAGGGTAATGTGTTTCTGTGTCTATATATTAAATCAGCCATGGCGAAAGATGCAATGACCCGCCTCCAAATCATCCGAGAAAACCGTGCCATCAGCTTCTACACTAAAGCACGATTAGTTCTAGCATTGGTCTTCCCAATTTTTATGTACGGAGCAGAAACACGCATTCGAAATGTGGTGCTGGAGGCGAATGCCCGTCGCACAAATGTGTCAATTCTCTCACAGCTTGGTATCAAAACACGTTGCCATTGCCAAGAACGGTTGCTTTACTACTATGGCCTTGTTATTCATAGAGGCGATGAAACCCTAGAAAAAATGATTCTGGTCTGAAAAGTGGAAGGCGTAAGACCTAAGGGCCCCCGCCAACCAGATAGTCTAACAAAGTTACGAAGGCCACCTCAGGCAAACTCCATCAAGCGGCGAGGGCTGCGGGAGATCGAGAGCGATGGAAACAAATCACAAGAACAGCAAAACCAAGTGGTCACGGTCCTCAGTAATGAGGGACCGACAAAGAAGAAGTACCCTTAAATCTAAAAAAAAACCGGCCAAGTGCGAGTCGGACTCGCGCACCGAGGGTTCCGTACAAACCTGTAGGTATATAGGGGTAGTAACTTTAAAATTATTAAAAATATTTTTATTATATGATGTAACTAAAAATTTACGGTTTTCGCAATTTTTCCTTTATCTGTGCTATAAGAGGTTGCTTCGTACCAAATTTCAAGATTCTGAGTTCACGGGAAGTAGGGGAAGGTGAGGTATAATGATCCCCTTAAGGGAAAAACTTAACTGTGGCTAAAGATTAAAGCAAAATCGCAAGATTTCTATTGTTAGAGGTAGTGAATTTACTTAACTTTGTAACTGCATACTTATTTTTTATTATATGTATGTAGTTTTTTTGTACAAGAGGTTTTTGTTAAAGTTTAGTAAAGGATCATTTTATACACACCTATGTATAAAATGATCCCTGGGGTAGGGGTAAAATAATCCCAGGGATCATTTTATACCATAAGTTCATAAATATCAGTGAAATAAAACACTCATCTGTTTATTTTAATCATATGTATTGTTCATAACAATTTCAGTATATAAGCAAGTTTCACAAAACTTTTCCAGTCTTTTAGTTTCATTAGAGATACTCAACCAACAAAACTAAACATTAAACATTGCAACAAACTTTTAAAAGGTTTGCAAAATTAACAACATACCTAATCAAGGTAGGTAAACAAATAAATTCTTCTTCTAAATAAAAAAAACACAAATTATACTCATAAAATATGATAGGGATCAAAGGTTTTTTATCGATGTCAAAATGCAATAGAAAAATCAACTCTTCATTCAAAAAATAACAATTTTCTTATAAGGAACTTAGAAATAGACCTATAGCCTTATTTTTTTTCACACTATCAAATTTGTTACTAGAAAGGCAAATATCGCAAGTAAAGTCGCCTTAATCGTCACTATCTACTACCGCACAAGCCTCATGTCCCCATTTAAGACACACAACGCACCTAATCCACCCTTCGCCTTTATTGTCTTTGGTGTAGCTTTCAGTACAGAAGAGGCATTCGGTATCATTCTCCTCTTCCGAAGAATCTGATCTGTTTTACTTTTTTTTGCCTTTTCCCTTTCCGCCTCCTTTTCCTTTCCCGACTCGTTTTCCTTTCCCACCACCTTTTCCTTTATCATTCTGTTTGTTGGTCACCGTTTTTTTTATTTTATTCGCTTCCTGAAGGGCTTTCTTTTGTTCTATATCTGTTTTCTTTTTGGCTTCCTCTTATATAGGTAAATATAAATTCTCGGCATGATCTGTAAAAACAACAAATACTAATGGGGTAAAATGATTCCAGGGATCATTTTAAACACACAGAAAGGGATCATTTCGCCCCAAACACCAAATTCCAAGATATCGATCAAAACATAACCTTCAAATACCGCATGCGGAGATCGAACATTGCTTAAATATTAGCTAACTGCTATTAATACCCGCAAATAAAACAACATTTCAATGAACACGAACATGTCAAAAGTAATAAAAGTTCAAAAACAGACTTACCTTAGATCAGAGCCACACTTTTTGATAATTTTTTAATAAAATCACGCCAAGCGCTCGCACCGCCATGACACTGGGAGAGGCAACTGGCAGGGGTGCGGGACATATGTTTCATGCGCATTTGGATAGATTGCACTAGTTGTCTCAGATTTACGGCGGGGGATCATTTGACCTCCAGGGATCGTATTACCTCACCTTCCCCTAGTACCCTGTAGGTTTTGATACCCTTGCGAGTTTCGAAAATTTGCGGCATAAACGGCTGTATCTTTTGATTGCGTTGGCTTAGAAGTTAGATTTTTTCACAGCTCCAAGGGACAGTAGACTTGAGTATTTGATATCAATTTCAGCTTGATACCTCCACGAGTTCCTGAGAAAAAGGGTCCTGACAGACAGACAGACGGACGGACGGACGGACGGACAACAAAGTGATCCTATAAGGGTTCCGTTTTTTCCTTTCGAGGTACGGAACCCTAAAATTACTAGAAATTAAACCGCTAGCAATTTCGTTACAAATTCACTGCATTCAGAAGCGCTTTCTAAAGCCGCATAAAAGGCCTTTTCACCGTACACTTTTGATACGACGGAATACTACATGCTTTCGATTTTATGAATACGAGTACATCCCCGAGCGCTAAACAAACTCACAGGCACGTAAAGAGAGCCTCTGAAATAGTTTAGGTGCCGAACTCCCTGAATTTACTTTTTTTATGTAGGTGGTGTTCCACCTAACACATTTTTAAAAGCATTTGAGCGTGCCAAGGAAATAAATACAATAGTTGTTCGTAACACATTCTCAAATACAACCCTTACTTACACGTAGATACGTGTGTGGCAAAGTAATGTTTTCTGTATTTGAATATAAAGCGTATTTTGGACCCGGGTATGTCCTTAAACTACGTCCGGACACGGGTATGTCCTAAAACTACGTCCAAAAGAGAGGTATGGGTACTGCGAATGTCATCTCGCTATGTGTGGTAGGGCACAGCGCAGCGAATGTCATCTCGCTCAAAAACCACAGCCAAATAACACTAGACCTTAGTCATAGTGTTGTGCTCCTGCTGGTGAGTAAGGTTGCCAAAGAGCTTAATGAGGATCCAGTGTGTTAACGATGAGGGACCCTCTTGTTCCTTTAGCCGTCAACACAGTGAATCCTCCCTGTAAAGGGTCGACAACGCGCATGTGACCCTCTGGAGTTGCGGGCGTCCATAGACTACGGTAGCCGCTTACTATCAGGCGGGCCGTATGCTTGTTTGCCACCGTCGTGGTATAAAATTATAAATAATAAACAGGTGCTTTCAGATGACATGTGTCATTATTAATATTTAAACGGGAAATTGATTTGTGTGTCTGTCTGTTAAATCTTCACAACCCGCAAAACTGAGAATAATAAATAAATAAATATTATTGGAATCTTACACAAATCGATTTAGTCCCACAGTAAACTTATTAAGGCTTGTGTTGTAGGTACTAGACGACCATATATATAATAGATCATTCATACCTCAGGAACAAATATCTGTGATACTGATAAACACACAAATCAATGCCCTGACCAGGATTAGAACCCGGGACCTGCTTCGTAGGCAGGGTCACTACCGAACTAGGCTAGGAGGCCGTTAAATGAAGTTAGGCATAGAGACATTTTAAGTCCTGGGAAAGGACACAGGACAGTTAACATCACATAAATCATCTCTTGCAAGGGTGAATAGGGAATAGTAATTTTGTGCTCTCTATGAATGATTGTCATTTTTTTTTATACCGCGACGGTGGCAAACAAGCATACGGCCCGCCTGATGGTAAGCAGCTACCGTAGCCTATGGATGCCTGCAACTCCAGAGCGGTCACATGCGCGTTGCCGACCCTTTACAAAAAGGAGGATTTACTGTGTTGACGGCTAAAGGAACAAGAGGGTCCCTCGTCGTCAACACACTGGGTCCTCTTTGAGCTCTTTGGCCACCTTACTTACCAGCAGCAACACAACACTGTGAGTAAGGTCTAGTGCTATTTGGCTGTGGTTTTCTGTAAAGTGGAGGTACTTCCCCAGTCGGGCTCTGCTCCAGATTTGAGCGAGATTATATTCTTTGTGCTGTGCCCTACCACACATAGCGAGATGACATTCGCAGACTTCGCAGTACTCATACCTCTCTTTTGGACGTAGTTTAAGGACACCCGGGTCCAAAATGTCATTTCAACCGGTGAACCGAATTTTCGCACGAAGTCGTTAACAAAAGCTAAACAATTAAATAGGTATATACATATATATATTTAGGTACCTAAGTATATGTCTATACAGGGTGTAACAAAAATGCTAGTGAGCCTTTTAAGGCCATAATTGGTATCGTACTTATACTAATTATAAAAACTAAAAAAAAATGTCGAGAAAAAAGTTAGAGGTGGCCGGCTGGAACCACGTGTCTTATAGAAAAGAAATGTTTTTAATACAATTGCTCAAAAAGTTTAGTTTATGTAGCAAATCGTGCGTAAAGTTTGATTTTATGCACTAGTGCTAAAAAGTAATCTGATCTGCAAATCGTGCGTAAAGTTTGATTTTACGCACGATTCGCAGATCAGAATTTTAAATGCGATTTTAGATGCGAAACCCGCTTATATATGACCCACCTGAACTACGCGCGATTGCCCGGCATAAAGGAGTATTATGCGAGACCCAATAGTATTACTTGAACAACGCGCGATTAAATGAAGCTCTTTCGTACACTGACAGAACATAAATGTAATTTTATTTCGTTGTAGTTTTTTCGCAATTGTATTAAAAAACGTTGTTCGACACACGTGCGGAAGTGTCATTTTCACTCGTCCCGAGTCTTGACCCTCGCCTCTCGGCTCGGGTCAAGTAACCTCGGTACTCGTGTAAAATGACATACTTCTCGCACTTGTATCGAAAACTACTATTTTCGCGTCCAAAACAATTTTCTCCTACTTATAACTGAGCCTTTATATTGATCACCAGTAATTCTGTTACACCCTGTATGAAAACTCGAGACAAAATAACACTCCGTCACCTTTAAAATTACATAAAACCTATGTTTACTAAAATAAATGTAATTATGAAACTGACTGCCAAATCCACAAAATATATAGCTGTTGATGTAGTACACTACACTAAAACAGGCAAAATTTGATAAAAATATCCATTTAAGTAAACCTGTTTCTGTTGCTATCGAGTGCAGTTATAGACGGAGAGCTGGCCACATCAGATATGACACAATAATGATATGAGAGCAAGGAAGCCCATGTAGTTAGTTTGCTATACTATGCTTATTTTTAGATCCGGACATCTGGCAGCTGTAAAGTGGTGGAGGTCAAAGAATGCAAATAACTTGAAGAAAACAAATCCTAGAGTTCTGGGTTTAATGCAATATTATGGGAAATTATGTAATTAATTAAGTTATATCATATCTTTGGCATTTTTTACCTATTTTGGTATTACTTTTTCCAACTTAAAAACTTTGTTGTTCTGTCACTTTGACCACCCATTAAAAGCTGCCAGATGCCCGGATCTAGCAACAAGGATGGTAAAGCAACCTAACTAGACAGGTTTCATTGCTCTCATTATTGTGTCACATCTGACGTGGCCAACTCTTAGACCATTATATAAGCACCGAAAATGTAAAAATTCATCAAAGTTGGGCCATAAATGGACTAAGAGCTGGCCACGCCAAATATGACACAATAATGAGAGCAATGAAATCTGACTAGTTAGATTGCTTTACCATCCTTATTCATAGATCTGGGCATCTGGCAGCGTTTAATGGGTGGAGGTCAGAGTGACAGACCAACAATAATTTTAATTTGGAAAAAAGTAATACCAAAATAGGTAAAAACTGCCGAAGTTTTGTAATTTCTAGAGGTCAGGGCCTATATTTTAACATGAGAGCAAAAAACATTGCGGGAACAAAAACAGTAGGTAACAAACTATAAATTGCATTATACATCATTTGGCATACTTTCCCGCAACAGAAACTTCTGGCTATAATATAACCTAATTCATTTCATAATTTCCCATAATATTGCATCAAACTCAGAACTCTAATATTTGTTTTTTTTTTTCAAGTTATTTGCATTATTTGACCTCCATCACTTTACAGCTGCCAGATATCCGGATAGTATAGCAAACTAAATAGAGGGGTTTCGTTGCTCTCATTATGGTGTCATATCTGACGTAGCCAGCTCTCCGTCTAAAAGTAAGCGGGACGCAGGTGTACCGCCAGCAAAATATCACATCCATCACCCGTTGGGACACTATAGTCTGGCCAGCCAACGAACGCAGTAGCAATGTACATCAAACAAAAATATAGCAACACTCCAGGGCGAATCGAACAGCAGCATTGCTCCATAGAAAAGCAGCAATGTATATCGAACCAACATTTTTTTTCAAGTTGGCTGCATTGGCACGGTGCTTTCGTACGTCAGTGTAGTTAGTGGTAATTTCGTAAATTGTAACTGCATAATTAGATAAAATCATTGAAATCCCTGATATATGTACATATAATTATGACTTTTCAATAAATAAGAAGGTACGAAGAAATTTAAATAACCAAAATATTAAAAGGACTGAAGATTAGAGTTAGAGATCATGCGGTCAAAATACTGCTGAAAGTGTTGAAATCCAGGAACGAAACAAACATTGAATGCTAAAATCATAAGTCCGGCGAGGAAATCGAGTATATATCTACCAGAAAATACAACTTTTCAGTTTAGAATGGAATCGGGTTAGCTGCATAATCTGTACGAATAAAAGTGTAATGCATATTATTACTCAGTACTACTCGTATTAATTATGATTTCCTTTCGTCATTCGTCTATAAGATTATTATTTATTGTGTGAAGTGTATTTGTAGTTAATAAACGCACGTGAGATTTTGGTGTTTATTTACTTTATATATAGCTTAGGTATATGAAGGGAAACATTAAAATAATTTGATAAAGTAGCGGGGTGCTCGTTGCTTGTTAAATCTGATGTTTACCGCTTTTTCGCTTTGTGACAATATTGAGCACCATCCTATGCAACAAACGTTCTTGGACTTCATTTGGCACCAGTTTTCGCTTTGATTTGTTCGATTTATATACACTGAAAGATAGAACTTCAAATGATAATTCTATACAAAACTGCATAACCTCAAAGCCATATTTATCGTGCAAATTTTATTATCCCTGCAGAAGGTAGGTAGTAGGTACCTACATTTATATCTTAGCCTTGTTAGTACATTTATTGAACGGAGGTGGCAGATATCATATTAATGAATAATAAAATCCGCAACCTGAAACTTAAAAACGTAAGTAAACAAAACTAACTTTTTTTAAATAAAAATGTTACATGCCACAGATAAAACACAAATTATGCACAATTTTCGAATTATTCAAAGACAGATGTTGCCAACTAGCGATTTTTCAAATTTGCCGCGCTTTTCTACTGACAGAAATTATTTGCCGGACTATATTAATTAAATCATTTTAAAGAAAAAATAACCTAGTCACTTAGGCTACTCCACCTTTCCAAAGAGCAAATGCCAGAGCTACTGTAAAACATGCTCGAATAGGTGTGTCCATCCATAGTATTAAATTTGAAAGTTCCCTCGATTTATCCAGGATCCCATCATCATATTCTGACCTTATGACAATGGACCAACTGTCAAGTACACCCTTTCAAACAAATAAATATTTTTCCACATCGGTTTAGACATCTTCGAATAATCGGTGAACATACATAAAAATAGCAATAAAAAGCAACAACAACAAAGATCCCGAAGAATTTAGACCCCTTCTCCAACATCTTGAAGTCGGTTGAAAACTGGCCAGTTGCGAATCTGACTCGCGCCCCAAGAGTTCCGTACATCAAACAACAGTAACAAATGTATTTTTAATACAATTGCTCAAAAACTTTATTTTATGTAGCTGCAAATCGTGCGTAAAGTTTGATTTTATACACTAGTGGTAAAAAATAATCTGATTGATACTTTTTAAATAAATGAGTATAATGCGAGACCCGCTTCTAAATATATTTAATATATAATATATATATATTTTTGCCGACGACACAAACGCAGTTATTTCGGCAAGCAATATGACACAGCTAAATGAAGCAGTAAACGCGTCTCTTGCGGCTTTCAATACGTGGTTCGGAATAAATAATTTGACATTGAATACCAATAAGACAAGCGCAATACTTTTTTCAGCGACTACGAGAAAGTCTGATATTTTAGATATTAAATTAAATGGAGTCAAAATTGAACATGTTGATGTAGTTAAATTCTTGGGTATAATATAGACTCAAAATTAAACTAGAAACATGAAGTACATCAAGTGAACATGTCGATAAGTTCTGCTTGTTATGCGCTCCGTAGTGTGCGACACGAAGTGGCAAAAAAACACCTGAAGATCATGCCTTGGTTGAATCAAAACTTCGATACAGTATTAAACTATGGGGAAACGGTTATAAATACAATGTAGACTCGGCTTTCAAGATGCAAAAAAGATCCATTCGTACTATAGTTCGCATCTCGCAAAGAGGAGTCTCTTTGTGTGGAACATTTCACCGAACTGAGAATCTTGCCATTGCCGTCCCTATACATTCTTGTCCTGCTTTCTGACCTTTCAAAACATTTAAATCCGGTTGAAAACCAGAGCGAAAGAGAAGGCAGACTCTCGTCTAGAAGAAAAGACATTCCCAACAAAATGATACCTAAGTTCAATATACCAAAGCACGCTGGTTGTTTCCAGGCCATTCAGTTATTTAATAAGTTACCAATGAGTTGAAATGCATAGTGGACACGGACAGTCGTATTTTCAATTCAAGGCTTAAGTCGTTTCTTTTAAGGAAGTCATATTATTTTGTCCAGGGCTTTATGGATGCAAAATAAATTGTATTAAATTCTAATTAGTTAATTAATTCTCTATACTTGTGAATGTTTTATCAACATTGTATTTATTGTGCCTACTTTTGACATCTTACTACTACCTACCTACCTACTTTTGACTTGCCGTGTGGTGCCGGCTTAGGATTGCTCCACCCCAACTCTTCCCGTGGGTGTCGTAAGAGGCGACTAAGGGACATACCGGGGGGCGGGCAGCAGCGCCCCTGCAGAACAATCCCACCACCAAACTGCGATCCCCAACCCGCATGCCCAGCGTGGGGATTATGGGCATTACCCCTTAATGTTAAGTTCAGCCAAGAAATGGCCCCCAGTTCCCGGCCGCCTCGCTATTCCTGGCCATGGTAGCGGCCACGGTAACGGCGGGGCAGGGGGTGCTAGGAATCCCCGGGCTATAACAGGCTACCACACAATTCCTAAATTGACCCTGGCTACGTTCAACGGACGCACTCTGAGGCTTGACCATCATCTAGCGCAGTTGGAAGTGGAGTTAGAGAACATTAAATGGCATGTTCTTGGGTTATGTGAAGTCCGTAGAGAGGGGGAGGACACCGTAACCCTAGACTCGGGCCATCTTCTCTACTTTCGCGAGGGTGATAAAACATCCCAGGGTGGCGTAGGTTTTCTCGTCAATAAGGCCCTCTCTAGCAACGTTCAAGAAATCTCCAGTGTGTCGAACAGGGTAGCGTACCTGATCCTTCGGCTTTCCAAGCGGTATAGCATGAAGGTAGTTCAGGTTTACGCACCGACCTCGGCACACTCGGATGATGAAGTGGAGGATATGTATGACGACATATCCAAAGCCTTGCACAACACCACAAAGGCTCACTTCAACGTTGTTATGGGGGACTTTAACGGCAAGGTGGGAATCCGAACTGGCAACGAATCCCGAATAGGCCCGCATGGTTATGGAGTTAGGAATCACAGGGGGCAAATGCTTGTCAATTTCCTTGAGAAAGAGGAGCTATTCTTAATGAACTCCTTCTTTAAGAAACAGCCTCAAAGGAAGTGGACATGGCAGAGCCCCGACACTGTGACAAAAAATTAGATCGACTTCATCTTGACGGATAGCAAGCACATATTCAGAGATGTCTCAGTGATCAACAGGTTCAATACCGGATCTGATCACCGACTGCTCCGAGGCTCTTTGAATATCAACTTGAAGCTTGAAAGAAACCGTCTGATGAAGTCCACGCTCCGGCCTAACCAAATCCAAATCGTCACGGGCACCGAGGAGTTTCAGCAGCTTCTCGGGAATAGATTTGTTGCCTTGGAACCCACTGATGACGCTGACGAGACCCTACACAATCTGGTCGAAACGCTGAGGGACGAGGGTATCAAGTTCTGCAGAAAACAGCGTACTGGCAAGAAGTCCAAACTCTCGGATGAGACTCTGGGGCTGATGACAAGAAGACGGGAGACTACCCAAGCGACTTCGTCAGAGAGGTCAGACCTGAATAAGCGAATTGCGAAGATGGTACGGCGCGACCTTCGGAGCTCCAACACACGCCTTATTGAAGAGGCGATAGAGCGAAACCGAGGGTCCAAAGTATTCACTCAGCAGCTTAGCAGGAGCCACCTGACGAAGCTAAAAACGCACGACGGGAGGACCGTATTGGCGACGCTGGAGATCTCCGCCGAGGTAGAGGATTTTTATGGCCGGCTGTACTCTGCACATGCCCCCCACTCCCGACGAGACGACCGTGATTCAAGAGCCACCCTGACACGCCACTATACCGACGAACTGCCAGACATCAGTCAAGACGAGATCGTGTTAGCTCTGAGGCAGCTTAAAAATGGAAAAGCCCCCGGTGAGGATGGTATTACTTCAGAGCTTCTGAAGGCAGGAGGAGCTCCTGTTATACAGGAGCTGCAGAACCTCTTCAATACCGTCCTTCACAGTGGGAGAACTCCTAAGGCGTGGAGCGGGGGTTTGGTGGTGCTGTTTTTTAAGAAGGGTGATAAAACCCTCCTTAAAAACTACAGACCCATCACACTTCTGAGCCACGTCTATAAGCTTTTCTCACGAGTGGTCACGAATCGTCTCGCCAGGAGACTCGACGAGTTCCAGCCACCGGAACAGGCTGGGTTCCGCGGAGGATGTGGGACCATAGACCACATTCACACAGTGAGGCAGATTATACAGAAGTCCGAAGAGTATAATCAGCCCCTGTGTCTCGCTTTTGTGGACTATGAGAAGGCCTTTGACTCCGTGGAAACTTGGGCTGTTCTGGAATCCTTACAGCGATGCCAAGTAGACTATCGTTATATCGAGGTGCTGAGATGTCTCTCCGAAGCCGCCACTATGAGTGTCCAAGTACAGGGCCAGCAGTCTAAACCCATCCAATTGCGCCGAGGGGTGAGACAGGGGGATGTCATATCCCCGAAACTGTTCACAAGCGCATTGGAAGACATGTTTAAGACGCTGGACTGGAAAGGTAAGGGCATAAACATAAACGGCGATTACATCTCACACCTGCGATTCGCTGATGACATAGTCGTAATGGCGGAGTCGCTAGAGGAGCTGACCCGGATGCTGGACGGCCTAGCTTCAGCCTCGCGACGCATCGGTCTTGGCATGAATTTGGATAAAACCAAAGTCATGATCAATGGCCACATTGATCCGGGACCGGTCGTCATACATGGCCACCTTCTTGAAATTGTTTCTGAGTACACCTACCTTGGGCAGATCCTGCAGTTAGGTAAAAACAATTTCGAGAAGGAGGCCAAAAGGAGGATCCAGCTAGGCTGGGCAGCATTTGGGAAACTACGCCGGGTCTTCTCGTCATACATACCGCAATGCTTGAAAACGAAAGTTTTTAATCAGTGCGTCCTACCCGTAATGACCTACGGAGCTGAGACGTGGCCACTCACGGTAGGGCTGGTCCACCAGTTCAAAGTCGCTCAGCGAGCTATGGAAAGAGCTATGCTCGGAGTTTCTCTGAAGGATAAGATTCGTAACGAATACATCCGACAGAGAACCAAAGTTATCGACATAGCTCAAAGAATTAGCAAGCTGAAATGGCAGTGGGCCGGCCATATCTCGCGAAGAACCGACAACCGCTGGGGTAAACGTGTTCTTGAGTGGAGACCGCGACTCGGCAAACGTAGTGTAGGACGCCCTCTGGCCAGGTGGGATGACGATCTGCGAAAGACTGCAGGCAGATGCTGGATGCGGCAAGCTGAAGACAGGGCGCTATGGCGCTCATTAGGGGAGGCCTATGTCCAGCAGTGGACTAATATAGGCTGATGATGATGATGATGATGATGATGATGACTTTTGACATTGCTTTAATCTTGACTAGGGTGGTCCAAAAAATTCATTTTGATATTTCTTAATGGGCCATGCTTTCATTTTGTTACCTATGGCTATATAGGTAGTATTACTGATGCAAAAAATCAGCTTCCTAAGTCTACTCTAAGAAGGTGCTCACGAAGTAACAGTTTTTTTTTGTTGAAATACCCTCTTGCGAGCTTAATTGTTACAGTTACGGGAAACGTGTTAGAGGTCATTCTTAACGTATAAAGCTTACCTAAAGTGCTTTTACAGGTGTCCATATTACTTCTAGACTGTAATATTGTAAATGTGTGGTATAAATAGAGTTCTAGAGTACAGAAATTGTTTGAAAATGGCTTCTTCTTCCCGACATAGTAATGACATTTTTTAAGTATGTTATTTAATCAAATACAAACATTGAAACATTGAAAAAATAATCAACCCAGTTTGACTTGAACAAACATCGATACGCCTTACCGGGGCTCGATATCGCTCCGGTAAGGCGTATCGATGTTTGTTCAAGTCAAACTGGGTTGATTATTTTTTCAATGTTTCAATGTTTGTATTTGATTAAATAACATACTAATGTATGAGTGGAATACCCACTTTAAAAAAAAAAACAAGTAAAATAATTATGACATTTTTTAAATTGGTTTTCGAGAATTGGAACCAATCACTAAGCTGAATCAGCTTCCGACCCTGCAACAAGTACGCCAACGTTTTCACAAGTACTTAAAACATGAAAAAAACGTAAGGCGATCAGTTCATTTCGTTTTGCAAGAATTGATGGAGGTCTGGGCACGGGCTACAATTCCAACTAAAAATCGAAAACACTGCGTTGAATAATTGGAATTAATTCATAAGAAATGGCTCCTTTTGAATAAAAACAAGTCTAGATCATCTCTATCACAAACGGACCGAGAAAACTTGTTTATTACCAAACTGGATAAGCTTTTTGATATTTCACACGTCGATGCTGTAAACCAGATAAGAATTGAATAAGACAAAAAGTTTCTTAGTGAACAACGCAGTAATCGCAAAATGGCAATGTCATCATTAGATAAAGAGTTAGCCGCTAAAATTGGACGTGCGGAGAAGCGTAAGAGACGGGCCGAGCTGCTAAAACAAAAAGCCATTGAAAGTTTAGCCTCCACTTCGAAAGCTCAGAGTCAGCATTTCTCTAGCTCTTCTGACGACTCAAATGATGACTATGATGATCCCAATGAAGTGCGATATACGTTGTCTGCTATGAAAAATTTGAAAAAACGTTACCAGCGCTCTAGATCGCAACAAAATAACCGATAGAGAAGCGATGCGACTAATTATCCCACTTTCTGCTGCATTTGGTCAAGACCCAGCTTCACTATCGATTTCCCTTTAGCATCTGAAGCAGCAAGCAATGATCTACAGCTGTGGGAAAACCTCTTAGTCTATTCATCTGTCGATTTAGATATTGCTAGAGCTGCAAGAGTGGTCTTGGAAAGGCATTTGTGGTACTTGTCCGACGAACTAGTAGGCCTTGCCTTATTTTCCGATAAAGTGACGTCTATCGAGAAAAAAGCATTAGTGGAAGGGATGAAAATTGAAGCTGGTTCTCGAATGGTGAAAGGGAACGCCTCTATTTTAAGTAGTGAGGCCTCCCTTGGAGCCTTTGCATCAAAAAGAACCTTATATACCCTGTGCATGCTCGACATTAAAGAATCCTTTCTGCATTTGCCTATAGAAACTTGGCACGAAAATTTTGACTATGTGCAAGGCAAAAAGATGCCTTACGTGTCGTAAACGATACAGCTGAAAGGGGTGTGAAATTGTTTGAGGAATTCAATAGACTTCTTACCAACGATGAAGAGGAAAAGCAAATTATTTTACAAATAGTAGAACACAACCGGAAGAGTATACCGACGGAACCGAACAAAATGTCACTAATTAATGCATTTAAAAATAATAATAATCTTTGAACTGTATATTGGTATAATGCTTACTTTGTAGTGATTTTTTATGAAAAAGTCTTATATAAAGAAATATAATTGTGTTTTTGTTGGTGGTAAAATTTTTTTATTAGACTAAAATACAAAACAGAAAATATATACAAAAATGGACGATGACGGTATTAACGGAGAAAGGGGGTTTTTTCTCGGCTCGGGTCAAGTAACCTCGGTACTCGTGCAAATTGACATACTTCTCGCACTTGTATCGAAAACTACTATTTTACGTCCGCCCCACGCTTGACTGTAGACCTGACTAGGCCTGGCTCTATACTGGCTCGCTTTAGGGCTATAGCCTGTAAATTATTAATTTTTCGCTTCATAATTTCGCACACAACCTTTATCATTATTTTAAACGCTTATTGATTTTAGCATACGAAAAGTCCCATAGAAACGTTACACGTTCTAGCACTCAGCGCTACATAATGGCGGTCGTATCAAAGAGAGGTAATTAATCATACATGCCCTCAACCGGCGAGTCCTTTATTTGCAACCACAATAATAAGGCTATTTAGACGAAGCATGGCGGCTAAGTTTACAATTCACTTCATTTATCTTGCTGTAGTCAAAGTCGAAGTGTTCGTTAAGGGTAAAAACTAGTTATGAACTTGCAAAATAGTTCGGTACCTACTAAGTTAACTAAGGATTTGTTGTTGTTTCGGACAGCGATGACCCTAGTTAATGCAAATCAATGATAACATGTCAACCAGCCGCCGGAACTGGTCTTATTATGTATAAATAGATGTATAATACAAGTAAAGTAAGACTACATATGCCATTTTGGCGGCAAAATATATACATCAATGAAACTTTGCTTTATAACTTTATCTTGGCACTAGGAATGAGGAGCTCCCGAGTCATATCAAATTTTAGGGGCCATACCCCCCCGCCCTTGGGGTATGGCCCTTAAATTTTAAAACCGGCCAAGTGCATGTCGGACTACACATAATATAGTATTCCGTACCTGCACGCCACATGCCACATATCTCGCAAAATATATAATAATAGTACATTATGATACAAGTGTGCTAAGTTGATCATTACATACGAAGCGATATTGTGCGCACGAACACATGTGAGTGCGCATAAGGAAGCTGAGCTTATGTAATGATCAAGCACACGCGTTTCATACGACGTTTTTCAACACACTTGCGAGGAAATAACAGAATAGTATAATTAATAACTTTTGATAAATACATTAATTGTCAGAATGTTTTCAGGGTAGAGGTACTTACGAACCTAAGATAATTAAATTTAACTAACCTTTTTTCTGATGTTATTGAGTATCTGGAACTCTTTTTCAAATCATTTTAAAGACTTCAAAATTCAAAATTAAAGACTTCACATTTATTGTGCTTTAAATTATAGTATTTTTTTCTTACGTATTGCTCACTAGATTTTAATGATGACATTTTACTAGTATGTATCACAATTTTGAAATATATCCAGATGTTAAATTAACGCTAAAATTGTCTTCTTATTCATTGAAAATATAATTTGTTTAAATTAATAAAAAACGACGAGAAAAATCTAACAAATAAACAATGATTTGAGGTTAACTTATAAATGGCGCGCAATTTTCTTTTTGGATGTGCGTGCAGCTTGAGGCAAAGGCGCGGACGTATAATGCCAAACAGCCAATATTAAAACAGACAATTCGTGTTTAAAACGTAATTTATTGTGTATTACGAGTAATATAATAAGTTGAAATGATTCTTATTCACAATCAGGATTGTATAATTTGTATTCTATAGTAAATGTGTATATTTTTAATATATTTGTTGTTTTTTATTTTTTTAGAATGTAAACTCATAAAGAGTTAAAAAAAAGTAAAGATAATACCCGACTAAATTACAAAGATTCGTCTGCGTACGTACAACTTGGTACTAGAGTACAAACGTCACCTGATTGGATTATTAAATTATTCCACTAGTTGGATAATTATTGTGAAAGCGTGTTTAATATCTAGGATTATGAGCATAAAAGCGGTGGAATAAGAACCTATAGTTACGAGCAGGTGTGTTGAAAATATAATTATTGGTAGGTATGATGGTCTCATTCGATTCCGCGCAAAAAATACATAGACAATGACATTTCACTCGCCTTATTTATAAAATGTGCGTTGTTAAAAAATCGACTTTGCTCATAACCCCCCTATGGGGGTAGGACCCCTAAACCTTGATAGGACTCGGCAGATCCTCATTTCTAGTGCCAATATAAAGTTAATAAACAAAGTTATATTGATGTACATATTTTGTCTCCAAAATATGCTATTTTTCTTGCACTATCTACATCCCTATCTGTGTAATACATATGTATAATACCCCTATGTTTTCTACGTAAGTATGATTCATAGATTTATTGGTATTTATCATACACTGTCAACATAATAATATAGTTAGCCACTTAATTAATAATTAAGATTTCTTAACAACAAGTTTGTGTAAACTCGGAACAAAAAATTAACAATTTAAAAGATTGAATGAATATAGATATTTGTGCAACAAGAGAGCAAAGTTAGTTTTTGCTTCGAGTGTTAATTTTGAGTCCCGAGCAAGCGAAAGATTCTACAATAGAATCACAAGCGTAGCGAGTGATTCTAGGTTAGAATCTTGAGCGTAGTGAGTGACTCAAAGGCACGAGGTGCAAATAACTTTGGTCTCACGTTGCTCATACAACTTTTCACCTCAGCGGTAAGAACATAGCAGAAAATTTAAATAAATTTTCACTCCCACTGACTTCCACTCCATCTCGATCAATCCCACTTCACTTCCGCTTAATTTCCGCCACTCCTACCACACTTCCAATCACTTCCGCTCCAATTCCGCCAGTTCCGCTCCACCTCCACCTAGTACCGCTTTACTTCCAATGACTTCCAATCAATTCTCGCCACTTTAAATGAGTTCCGCTCAAGTTCCGCTTCAATTCTACCAGTACCATTCCACTTTCACCCAGCTCCGCTCCCCTTCCACTGACTTCCACACAATCCCCGCCACTTTTAATGAGTTCCGCTCAAGTTCCGCTTCAGTTCCGCCAGTTCCGATTCACGTCCACCTGGTTCACCGCTTTACTTCCAATGACTTCCACTCAATTCCCGCAACTTTTAATGAGTTCGGCTCAAGTTCCGCTGCAATTACGCCAGTTCCGTTCCACTTTCACCCAGCTCCGCTTCCCTTCCACTGACTCCCACACAATCTCCGCCACTTTGAATGAGTTCCGCTTAAGTTCCGCTCGAGTTCCGCCAGTTCCACTCCACCTCCACCCAGCTCCGCTCCACTTCCACTAACTTCCACACAATCCCCGCCACTTATAATGAGTTCCGCTCAAGTTCCGCTTCAGTTCCGCCAGTTCCGCTTCACCTCCACCCAGCTCCGCTCCACTTCCACACAATCCCCGCCACTTTTAATGAGTTCCGCTCAAGTTCCGCTTCAGTTCCACCAGTTCCGCTTCACCTCTACCTAGTTCTCCGCTTTAGTTTCAATGACTCCCACTCAATCCCCGCCACTTTTAATGAGTTCCACTCAAGTTCCGCTTCAGATCCGCCAGTTCCGCTTCACCTCTACCTAGTTCTCCGCTTTAGTTTCAATGACCCACTCAATTCCCGCCACTTTTAATGAGTTCCGCTCAAGTTCCGCTTCAATTCCGCCAGTTCCGTTCCACTTTCACCCAGCTCCGCTCCCCTTCCACTGACTTCTACACAATTCCCGCCACTTTGCATGAGTTCCGCTTAAGTTCCGCTCCACCTCCATCTAGTACCGCTTTACTTCCAATAACTTCCACTCAATTCCCGCAACTTTTAATGAGTTCCGCTTAAGTTCCGCCATTCCGCTCCACCTCCACCTAGTACACCGCCTTACTTCCAATGACTTCCACTCAATTCCCGCCACTTTTAAAGAGTTCCGCTCAAGTTTCGCTTCTATTCCGCCATTCCGCTTAACTTCCACCCAGTTCCGCTACACTTCCACTAATTTCCACCCAGTTCCGCTACACTTCCACTGACTTCCAGTCTATTTCCGCCACTTTTAGTGACTTCTACTCCAATTCCGCTCTAAATCCGCCAGTTCCACTCCATTTTCGCCAATTTTCCTCCACTTCCGGCCAGTTACGCTTCACTTCCACTCTACTTCCACTCAATTCCCGCAACATTTACTGAATCCCGCTCCAGTTCCGCTCCAATTCCGCCAGTTCCGCTCCACTTCCACCCAGTTCCGCTTGTCTTCCGCTCTAATTTCACTGACGCCCACTCAATTCTCGCCTCTTTTGCTGACTTCCGATTCAATTTCCCCACTTATTACAAATAGCACATTTACTAAAAACTAGTGCCTGCGCCAAATCTTGTGATTAGGTTTCCAAGCTATTTTGGTGTGCATCGGGGGTCTGATATTCAAATAAAAAAGAAAAGCGAGAATATGAAGTTTGAAAATATTACCTTCTCTGACTTTTTACTGACGACATCTCAAGGCCTTTTTGTCTCACGCTCGCAGCAAAATTGAATGTTGCTCACTGTTATTGAGCACCAAAGAACCCTTGTTCAAGCTGCTGAGGTGAAAAATATTATGTATAATTAAAAAAGAATAAGTAGGTAAACATTACTTATAATGTCATAGGTATATGGCGACTTGGGCATTTTCATTCATCCAAGAATAATAGGCCTTCGACAGGCAATACAATTTAAACTTATTTATAAATTGACGCTCAGTGCCAATATTTCTTATTCCCTCAGGGATTTTATTGTAGATTATCCGTTTTCTGTAGCCTGTGTTCAGAAATAGCCAAACATGGTTTCCGCCTTGCGGAGTTACCCCGTGCTTATGCTAGCCTCAAATCAGTATGTCTGTTAGTCAAAGTACTAACTGTATATGCTAGGGGGTGGGGTGCCGTACAATTTTCTCCCATCGGGGAATGTGTGGGGCACATGCACATAATATGTAATCTGCGTAATATATACAATCAAATTACACCACAAAGGCTCGTGTAGCGTAAATTGGCACATCCTATTATTGGATCTGATTATCTAGACCTGCGTACTCAAATTCACTCTTATTACTAAGTAGATTGAGTCATCTTTTGTCTGTCTAGTAAAACAATATGTGAGACTGCAATCAATATAGGAATTGTAGGATATTGCCTATTTTGTGAATGATTATCGGAAATCTGGTAAAGTTTATATGGTAATATAATAAGATAATAAGTATTAGTTCCTTTAATTTTTTAGTGAAGGAAAATGAAGTTTGATACAATAGTTAAAAAAACCGGCCAAATGCATGTCGGACCACGCATAATGGAGGGTTCCGTACCTTAAATGGAATAGAACCAAGCTAATACCATAAGGTCGTATCGGATGCCTATGGAAGAAGTTATTTGGAAATAACCCAAAAATGGCTGATTTAATAATGTTCAAAATAATTTTCGTAGAAAGTATGTAATCTTCTCAATCTATATATATAAATGCCTTTATCTACACTCACACTGTAAGTCCTCTAAAACGTGTTCAAAAACGGTAGGCAATGGTTAGCATTACCACAACCGATTTCACTATGATAAGCTTTTTATCTGTGGCGTGATTTTAACTTTACTTGCTCAAATATTGATGTGCTATGAGTTTTGATAACATAATCAAGTAGTCAAGGTAGTCAAGTCGATGTCATCTATTTTGATTTCTCAAAGGCTTTCGATCGCGTGGATAACGATGTGCTACTAAGAAAACTGGACCAAATTGGTTTCTCTCCCAGGTTACTAACCTTTTTTGCTAACTATCTGCGCGATCGGCAGCAATTCGTCCGACATGGTTGTTTTGTCTCGACTCCTTACCACACCCGGTCTGGCGTGAGTCAGGGCTCCATCTTGGGGCCCTTGTTTTTCGGCATCATGATTAACGATCTCAAATTGGTTCTTCGGGCGGCTCAATGTCTCTTGTATGCCGACGATCTGAAGCTGGTTTACAGGATAGAGCAAATAACTGATTGCGAGACGTTACAGGATGACATCGACTTGGTGTTTCGGTGGAGTATGCACAATAAACTTCATTTCAACCCAGTCAAGTGTTGTGTGTGTACATTTAGCCGCTCACGTTCCGCGATACATGGGCATTATATGCTGGGGTCAGAGCCGATAAATCGTGTCTTTTCCGTCAAGGATCTGGGCGTGGTGTTCGACGCACGGCTAACGTTTCACGAACATATTTTTTCTCTAGCTAAGAGTGCCTTTCAAAGGCTGGGTTTCGTAATTCGAAACCTCCGCGATTTTCACGACCCGGTGGCAATGAAAATGGTTTATAATGGTCTAGTAAGGAGTAAGCTGGAGACTTCGTCGATCATATGGAACCCCTACGAATCGACGTATGCTTTACTGCTTGAGAAGGTTCAAAAAGCGTTTTTAAGGTTCCTTTATAAAAAAACATTCGGATTCTATCCGTACCTGTACCCGACGAAGTATATTCTCGGCTCCCTAGGGTACAATTCCTTAGAGGTCCGGCGGAATTACCAACTCCTTGTCACGGCATGCCGAGCCTTACGTGGTGAGTCGGACTGTCCCGAAATTGTCTCTGGTCTCGTGCGTCTGTTTGTTCCGGACGTCCCAAGGATGGCCCTCAGACCGCGACAACGCGACCTATTGGCCTTGCCGCCGGTGCGCACCGTATCGCGCAGGAACTCGCCGCTGCCCCGCGCCCTTTCACTGCTCAATGCGCTCCTCGCCTCGACGCCTGAATGTGACCTATTTGCGTGGCGATGGGCGGCAGTGTGTAGGGAATGCTTGGGATTCTGTGAGACGATGGATGCTAGGTGCTCAACAGTTCCAATTTAATTTGTTCAAGGTTATATTATTGTTGCTGTAATTGTTAATAAGTACTTAAAGTTATTATTGCTTTTAGTCTAAGTTTCGTGACGCATTGGTTTAGCTGTAATGTCATGTAAACATTTTTATCAATAAAAAAAAAAAAAAAAAAAAAAAAAATAATGTAAATCCTGTGCTCCTTCCTGACCAACGGCTCGCGCCCGCGCGGCCGCCGACACGCGCCGCCCCGACCGCCGGCACAATCGAGTTGGCCATGGCGGTGCAATGGCGGTCATTCTATGGTTTCCGAGCACTTAATTTAATATATATAATATGAGTGTAGATAAAGCAGTGTATGCAACTGTACGTAATTAGGCCTTAAATTAAAACGTAACAGTTACATAAACTACTATTGTCCTGACTGACTGACTGACTGACTGATCCACGCAGAGCCGAAACTACTGAAGCTAGAAAGATGAAAATTTCAGGTCTGGTTACATTTGTAATGTCTATAAGTAATAAGAAGCGATTTTGAAAAATTCTACCCCTAAGGGGGTAAAAAGGGGGTTGAAAGTTTGTATGGATGGGGTTTAAAATTTAAAGTTAGAGATTTGAAACTGTGTACGGTTACTGATAATAAAAAAATAATAAAAGTGATTTCAGCGTTTTGTGAAATTCAACCTCTAACGGGGTAAAAAAGGGGTTGAAAGTTTGTATAGAGATTACATTTTTTTGTGACACACTTGAAATTTTGTTTTCAGGCTACTAACTTAAAAGCAAACAAACTGATTTCAGCGTTTTTCAAAATTCCATCACAGAGGAATTGAAACGGGGTTGAAAAGTTTGTATTAAAGCGAGGCCGTAACAACTGAAGCTAGAAAGTTGTAATTTGCAGGTCGGGTTACATTTATAATTTATACAAATAATAACAAGCGATTTTGTAAACATTCATCCCCTAAGGGGGTCAAAAGAGGGTTAAAAGTTTGTATGTATGGGATTTTAAATTTTAAGTTAGAGACTTCAAACTTCGTACGTTCGCTGATATTAAAAAAATAACAAAAGTGATTTCAGAGTTTTGGGTAATTCCACCTCTAATGGGGTTAAATAGGGGTGCAAAGTTTGTATGCGGGAAACTTCTTTCTTTGAGCTAGAGACTTACAACTTTGTAGGAATATTACTTATTAGAATACACAAAAAGTACTTTCAGCGTTTAGAAAAGTTTCACCCCTGAGGGGGTTAAAAAGGGGTGCAAAGTTTGTATCGGGGAAATTTATTTTTTTGTGCTAGAAACTTTTAACTTTGTGGGAAAATTACATATTCAAATACAATTAAAGAACTTTTAGCGTTTTGGATAATTCTACCCCTGAGGGGGTTAAATAGGGGTGCGAAGGTGCTATTATACGCGGACGAAGTTGCGGGGCGGAAAGCTAGTTTTTTTATATTTATTGGACTTACGGTTCAAAAGTTACAAGGGAGGAGGTTCGGACTTTCAAAGTGATTATTTCTGAAAATATTAATTTAATCAAAAATGTTAAAACAAACCTCGATGTTATTTTTAAAGACCCATGGATTGATGTGCAACATGTTGATATTTCGTAAAAATACTTTTTTGAAATTTAGTTACGTGTATGGAGCGCCCCCCCTAAAAATATATTTTTCTGCAATTTAACTACATAAGTTACATAACTAAATAGTGGCATACAAAATACACCTTATGCCTTATTTTTTTTAAACATACGTGTTATAGTGCTCTGCTTTTTAATTTGTGTGTTAGCCATGGATATCTCCCTCGAGAGCTCCTGAAGACCGTTGTAGTTCCTATCATAAAAAATAAGACAGCGGATGCCTCCGACAGGAACAATTACAGACCGATCTCGTTAGCTACAGTGATCTCGAAGGTGTTGGACGGTTTGCTTGATCGTTGTATAAGTAAGCAGTTTGGATTTAGACCGGGCCTCTCCACGGAAACAGCAATACTGCGACTCAAGCATACCGTTCAATATTATGTTAACAGAAAACTCCAGTTTACGCCTGTTTCTTGGACCTGTCGAAGGCATTCGACCTGGTATCGTATGATGTTCTCTGGAACAAGTTGCGTAATGAAACCAGCACACCTAAAGAAATCATAAACTTATTAAAATTTTGGTATAACAATCAAACTAATACGGTTAGGTGGGCTGGTCATAACTCAAGGGAGTATGGGTTGGAATGCGGGGTGAGGCAGGGGGGGTTGTCGTCACCTCGTCTATTCAATTTATAGATAAATGGTCTAATCGAGGGGCTCAGCAGCGCCGGTGTCGGGTGCTCTATAGATGGAAAATTTGTTAATAATATTAGTTACGCCGACGACATGGTGCTGTTGTGCCCGTCGGTTAGGGCTCTCGAGGTCTTGTTGATTGAGCATCTGTGAGGCGTACGCGACGGCTCATGGACTAAGGTACAATACTCGGAAAAGTGAACTCCTCGTTTTCAAGGCTGGGTGTAAGAAACCTAAAATTGTTCCACCAGTAAAGCTGCTGGGAGTTCCCTTTAAAAGAGTCACTGAATTTAAGTACCTTGGTCACTGGGTTGTCGAGGGTCTCACTGATGACCTTGATATGGAGCGTGAGCGGAGGGCCTTGGCGGTGAGAGCTAATATGTTGGTCCGTAGGTTTGCTAAATGTTCTCGTGATGTCAAAATCACGCTCTTTAAAGCATATTGTCAGACCTTTTATACATGCAGCCTATGGACCACCTATGCTCAAAAAACGTATAACAGTCTTCGGGTTCAGTACAATAATGCTTTTAGGATACTATTGGGGCTGCCTCGCTGGTGCAGTGCCTCGGGCATGTTTCTGGAGGCGAATACGTGGTTTCTGGTGGCGTGTTGCCTCCGTCTTATTTAGAGTGAGAGACAGTGCCAACAGCCTCCTGAATACCGTGCTGAACAAGTACGACTGCCCAATAGTGAGCCACTGGAACAAGGTTCACATGGGTGACAGGCCGGTTATTTTTAATATTAAATAGGTAATTAATTATATTTTAAGTTTTATTTTTATATAATAATGTAATTGTATGGTAATTTAATTTATTAATTTGACATTCTATTTATTAATATGACATTGTAATTTAATTTATTTAATCTGTGCCAAATGTTATTGTTACTTCGAATTGGATAATTACACTAAGAATTAGAAATAAGTTATTGTATTACTAACATGCCTATAGAGCCTGAAATAAATAATTGAATTGAAAATATAGTTTGCGAGTAAAATGGCTGTGACATTCGGACGGATGGACGGACGGACATGACAAAACTATAAGGGTTTTGCCATTTTATCTACAAAACCCTAAAACATGTAAGTAGGTAACTATTTTAACTATATTTTTAATATCTATATTGAATAATCAATTTACTAATAATATTAGACGTGCTGATATTATATTGTTAATGCTAAAGTACATGCGTTGATGATCGTACCTAACAGTCGTGGCAGGATAAGCTATTTAGTTATTTTTTATTTATCTCACATATGTAGGTGATGTGAAATATACTTTACGTCACACCTGGCCATAATGTGAGTTTTACCGCTCGCTACGCTTACGGTAAAACTCGCATTATGGCCAGGTGGGGACGTAAAATTGTGTACTCACCACGGGCAGTAAAAAAGAAAGCCCTCTATCGCATATTTACAACCCTCGCCTGCGGCTCGGGTCCCAAATACCTGCGATTTCGGGCTTTCTTTTTTTTACAGCCCTAGGTAAGTAATGTACTATAAGAGTCCGGTAACGATTTGAAAACGAAAATCGCTAATAATTAAATTACGCACATGAATTAGATTTGATAAGATAGTTTGAAGTCTTGTAACTGCAAAAAATACTTTTGGACCATATACATATGTTATTATTTAATAAGGTATACAATTAAATCGGCCATTGCGTGTCGGACCACGAATAATAGAGAGTTTCGTACCTTTAATGATATAAAAAAATTTTTTGCAGCTGTTTTACTACAAAACTACGTTAACTACGTAGGAGCACTCAAAGCACACCTATGACAATTTCGTAAGTTTTCACTTTATAGTTTACTAGCAACCCGCCCCGGCTTCGCACGGGATAAAAAATGGTTATTGTGGGGTATCCCTAAGAGATAGACATATACCATTGCTGACTTTTTTTGTAGACCTTACACAACACATGAGAAACGTCTAAAATTATCAGTGTTTCTCTCAGGCGCGGATACGGCGGGGGGGGGGGGGGGGGGCAACAGGGGAAATTGCCCCCCCCCCCCTGAAACGCAAACCTCGTATACTACGGGGGCAATAGGTGCGGACCGCGAGATTTTTTGTGAAGGAAAGTGCCCCTCCCCTGAACGAAATCCTGGATCCGCGCCTGGTTTCTCTACTACTACTTCTACCAGAGGAGTTGAAACGGGGTTGAAAAGTTTATATTAAAGCGAGGCCGTAACAACTAAAGCTAGAAAGTTTTAATTTGCGGGTCGGGTTACATTTATAATTTGTACAAATAATAAGAAGCGATTTTGAAAAACTCTACCCCTAAGGGGGTAAAAAGTGGGTTGAAAGTTTGTATGGATAGGGTTTAAAATTTAAAGTTAGAGATTTGAAACTTTGTACGGTTACTGATAATAAAAAAATAATAAAAGAGTATTAACGTTTTGGATAATTCCACCCCTGAGGGGGTTAAATAGAGGGTTGAACGTTTGTATGGATGGGTTTAGAATTTAAAGTTAGAGATTTGACACTTTGTACGGTTACTGACAATAAAAAAAAATAAAAGTAATTTCAGCGTTTTGTAAAATTCAACCTCTAGCGGGGTAAAAAAGGGGTTGAAAGTTTGTATGGAGATTACTATTTTTTTTGTGAGAGACTTGAAATTTCGCCTGCAGGCTGCTAACCTAAAAACAAAAATCTGATTACAGCGTTTTTCGAAATTCCACCCCAGAGGAGTAGAAACGGGGTTGAAAAGTTTGTATTAAAGCGAGGCCGTAACAATTGAAGCTAGAAAGTTGTAATTAGCAGATCGGGTTACATTTATAACGTGTTCAAATAATAAGAAGCGATTTTGAAAAATTCATCTACTAAGGGGGTAAAAAAGGGGTTGAAAATTTGTATGGATGGGGCTCAAAATTTAAGGTTAGAAGTTTGAAACTTTGTACGCTTACTTATAATTAAAAAGTAATAAAAATAATTTCACCGTAGTTTGAAATTCAACCTCTAACGGGGTAAAAAAGGGGTTGAAAGTTTGGATGGAGTATGGATGGAGTTTACAATTTAAAGTTAGAAATTTGAAACTTTGCACGGTTACTGATAATAAAAAATAAAAAAAGTAATTTCAGCGTTTTGTGAAATTCAACCTCTAGCGGAGTAAAAAAGGGGTTGAAAGTTTGTATGGAGATTACTATTTTTTTTGTGACAGACTTGACATTTCGTTTGCAGGCTACTAACTTAAAAGCAAAAAAACTAATTTCAGCGTTTTTGACAATTCCACCCGAGAGGAGTTGAAACGGGGTTGAAAAGTTTTTATCAAAGCGAGGCCGTAACAACAGAAGCTAGAAAGTTGTAATTTGCAGGTCGGGTAACATTTATAATATGTTCAAATAATAAGAAGCGATTTTGAAAAATTCATCCCTTAAGGGGGTAAAAAAGGGGTTGAAAGTTTGTAAGGATGGGGCTTAAAATTTACGGTTAGATGTTTGAAACTTTGTATGCTTACTGATAATTTAAAAAAATAATATTTCAGCTTATATTGAAATTAAACCTCTAACGGGGTAAAAAAGGGGTTGAAAGTTTGTATAGAGATTATATTTTTTTTTGCAACACACTTGAAATTTCGTTTGCAGGCTACTAACTAAAAAGCAAAAAAACTGAATTTAGCGTTTTTGAAAATTCCACCTGAGAGGAGTTGAAAAGGGGTTGAAAAGTTTGTATTAAAGCGAGGCCGTAACAACTGAAGCTAGAAAGTTGTAATTTGCAGGTCGGGTTACATTTATAAAATTTTCAAATAACAAGAAGCGATTTTGAAAAATTCAACCCATAAGGGGGTTAAAACTTATCGTACAAAAGGCGAACTTAATGCCATGAGACATTCTCTACCAGTCAACCTTACTGTCAGTCTGTGCTAATTTACGCGGACGAAGTCGCGGGGCGGAAAGCTAGTATACAATAAGACTACTTTTAGTGTTTTGGAAAATTCCATCCCCAAAGGGGTAATATAGGGGTGCTAGTTTGTATGGGAGAAATTTATTTTTTTGTGCTAGAAACTTAAAATTTTGTGAGAAGATAACTTATTAAAATATAATAAAACTGCTTTCAGCGTTTTAGAAAATTCTACCCCTGAGAGGCTTTTTTTTGAGCTACAAACTTCTAACTTTTTGGGAAGATTACCTACTTATTAAAATACAATAAAAGTGCTTTCAGCGTTTTGAAACTACCTACTCAAGAGTTTTGAAAAAAGGTGCTTTGTTCTCAATGTTACCCCGTGAAATTTGTTGCTAGATTGTTCATAAACTCGACAAAAACAAAAGCCGAAATAATATTTGAGGAGTCAAGTGTCGGAAATTTGCTAATGCCTGCAAAGACAAGCTCAAGGATCTTCTGCAACTTTAAAGTGACCCGGATAGACGAACCACCTTAAGAAATGGACCCTTTGTGGAGACTTGCTTCGTCTGAAAAACATAAACTTGCCTGTCGACAAGCTATATATGTAAGTGACCCAAGTGACAGTGTTTTAGCTTCGATTTGTAATTATTCTTCCTTCATACAGTGTATTGGTTCTCATTAAATGAGTCGATGAAGATATTAAGCGACCGGTGTCTAGTGAATATAGTGATAGAACTACAGTTTGGTTTTTGTTAATTTTTTAATTAAAGGAAAACGGAAAATATAATTTACCTTCATCGCACAGAGTGATTACCAAATGTTGGAGTCGAGACAATAATTGTAATAAGACAAATGACAGACCGTAAACTATATAATCCAAGTTACTCAACATACATGAGGTATCGATCGGCGCAAAGAGTACAATTTTAAAATATTGCAGTCGACTGTATTACAACAAAACTGCAGCTAAAAGCATTGGTCAAACTGGGAACAAATAAAACGCGTCTTCATCTACAAGCTCTACTTGGACCTCTCGACAGGAATATAACGAACGAAGAGTGTTATCGACTTTTTATTGATTGATCAATCACAGATTCTACACAGAAAACGAGCAGAAGCAAGAGTTTGACATTTCCTCAAGTAGCAAAGAAAGAACAGCAACTAGCATCATTTCATCAACACTCATCCCTCTTCATCTTAACCCATCTCTCCTCATATCCTATATTGGCTTAAGGCTGCATAGCCGGTCGATTGTGAGTTGCTGCCGCGTGTGGTAACTCGTCCTTCCCGATCCCAGAGCGTGTCTCCCCAAAAATTTGTGACCCCCGGTATGCCGGCTTGTCCGGAGCAGGCATGTCCCTGGCTGGGTGTGGTACCTATGTTCATGTTCATGTTCATATCACACTTGAGTGTGTTAAATAGGGGCGAAATTAAATGTTTGTATGGCGAAAAGTTTTTTTCTGAGCAAAACTTTTTACGCAGATTACTTATTAAAGTCCAAAAAAGTCATTTTAGTCGTTTTAGAGAAAACCACCCCTGAGAGGTTACCTAAATAGAGATGAATATCTTTAAATTTGGAATCTTTTAAACTTTTAATGACAATACAAAAAAACTGATTTCAGCGTTAAGTGAGTTAAATGTGTTGAAAGTATTTAATAAAACAATTTACCGCTCTACAATAGATGGAAACTAAAACTTAGTTTCTCCATCTAGTAAATGTAGTTTACACAGAAGGGCTAAGCAAATAATAGGGTGCATTTAGATTACTATTTGCATACCATTTCTTTGTAAATCAAAGTATGTATGCCCCGTTATTTCGCCTAAATGGCTAACTCCAAGATGGTTCGGGGATATGGAGCGCCTCCCAAAATTTTTTTTTTTTTCAATTTAACTAGGTACATAAATAAGATACATCGAATCATACATCAAGTCCGCACCGGTGTCCATCGCCGAGACTCCTGTGTCGCCGAAGCCCTCATGTATACTTGCCAGAAACGTCAAATCTGAATCCGCCAGCCAGATTTCTTGAATAGCAACTATGTCAGCAAACGTACATAGTTGTCTTATGCCATATACAGACCTCTTAATTTATTTGCATAACATTTCATTTTAAATGAAACTATGTCTGTCTGGTTGTTCCGTTTTTTCTCTTAAATGGCTAAGTCGATAAAAAAATTGCTTCAGGGATAGTTCGAAACCCGGTCAAGTATAGTGCAAAAATAGTTCTTATATCAATAATCACATTTTCAGAAAATGAAATGGGGAATAAAACTACTCTGTATAAGGAACCGCGTATTGTATAAACAGCTACCGCGTGAAATTGAGTATGCATTAGAAACGGAATATTCACCATCTTAATGATCATGTTAGCTTGAAATCGTTATATCAAATAGACATCGCGTGTGTGTAAAATTACAAATGGTATTTAACCTCGATTGCAATAATTTTGTTTTCAATTCTCAAATAAAATCAGACGTATCGATTAGATTGAAATCATATTGGTTTTTGTAGTAGTAGTCATATTGGTAGTAGACGTAGTGATGTAAGTATTGGGGGTGAATATGTCTTTGATTTTTCTAATATATAGTTTTAAAAGCCGTATATCTATGTTATTTCATGTCTCACCACGGCCATGTTAGCAATAATACTATGCGTTATGAAGTCTGAACTGGTAAATCATGTCTTTGCATTTAATTTTCACTGGATAGCTATTGAAAATGTATCAACTAGTTAACTCGTTGCGGAAATCACTCACGCACACTCACGTATTTTACAAGCTGTTATGTAGCACCTGTCCCGTTGCCTGTAATGAAATCTTGCAAGTTAAATTTGACCCACTTCCTGGTTTCCGATTGAGCTGACATTTTGAACGCATATGTATATCTATATATATATAACTCAAAGGTGACTGACTGACATAGTGATCTATCAACGCACAGTCCAAACCGCTGGTTCTAGAGATTCCAAATTTGGCACGTAGGTTACTTATAAGGTCTAGCGGTGCGCTAAGAAAGGATTTTTCAAAATTCATCCCCTAAGGGGGTGAAATGGGGGTCCAAAGTTTGTATGGGGAAACAAGATTAGTTAGTCTATTTTATTCGAAACTTCACAGAAGTATTCCTAACAATAAATGAGTAAATAAGTATTGCAGGTTTTTTGAGAAGTCAACCCCTAAAAGGGGGAAATGTGGTCAAAAAGTCTGAAAATCAACATGGGTATTGTTTCTATGGTTTATCGGGTCCTTGATTACGAAAACAACAACGATTTTAAAATCCGACGTGGCGGACGTAAAATACCATCTCCCCTGTTAGGGTACAATGGGGTTGAAATGTCTAAATATCCATATGGGTGTCGTTTTTGTGATTTTTTGGGACGTTAATTAAGAAAATGGCATCGATTTTGAAATTTAATATTGTGGACATGAAAATTCTTGAAAGTATTTGTGCCAAATTGCAATCTTCTTCTAAATATATAAAAGAAGAAACTGACTGACATATCGACGCACAGCCCAAACCGCTGGTTCTAGAGATTCCAAATGTGGTACGTAGGCTCCTTATAAGGCATAAGGATGCACTTAGAAATAATTTTTAAAAATTTACCTCCTAAGGGGGGAAATGGGGTTCAAAGTTTGTATGGGAAACGAGATTAGTTCAACTAATTTATTCGAAACTTTACAGGAGTATTCCTAACGATAAATGAGAAAACAAGTGTTTCAGCTTTTTTGAGAATTCAACCCATAAGGGGGAAGTGTGGTGACAAAATTTAAATATCAACATGGGTATTGTTTCCATGGTTTATCGGGTCGCTGATTACGAAATCAACACTTAAGGGGTTGAAATGGGGGTTGATAGTTTGTATGGGGAATTTTTAAACGTTGAAGCAATTTAGATGAAACTTGGTATAGAGATAGTTTGTGTACCGGGAAACGACATGGGACAGTTTTTATCTCGAAAATCGATCTATAAGGGGGTGAAATGGGGGTTGAAGGTTTGTATGGAGATTTTTTTACCGCGAACCGATTTAGATAATTTTGTTGTGGATATAGTTTGAGTCCCAGGAAACAATATAGAATATTTTTTAAGCCAAAAATCTATCTTAGAGGGGTAGAAAACATGTTGGTAGTTTGTATGGCGAATTATTAACCGCTGAACAGACGATTGAAATGAAACTTGGTACATATTATATAGATTGAGTCGCGGTAAACAATATAGGATAGTTTTTATCTCGAAAATCAACCCTCTAGGGGGTGAAACGGGGGTTGAAAGTTTTGTATGGGAAATTAATAACCGTTGAACCTATTTAGATGATTTGGTATGGAGATATTTTGCGTTCTGGGGAAGGATATATAATAGTTGTTATCCCAGAAGTCATTCCTTAAGCGGGTAAAAAGGAGGGTGGATTACTAATTCCACGCAAATGAAGTCGCGGGGAAAAGCTTCTATTCAAGAGTAGAAATCTGTATTAATCATAATCTCTCAGTAGTAAGTCGTTGATGGCGTAACAATTAAACAATTATTGCAATAATTTCTTTAAAATAAAAAATGAGGGAACCGCCGTCTTCAAAACGTGGTATACCGCAACCTCCAGAATGTAACGAATACTTCTCCGAAAACCGCTTCTAAATCAGTTCAGCGAAACGCAAGATGATCGCGGACAAACATACATTCCTACATACAAACATACATGTCTAACTGAGAACCTCCTTTTTTAGTACTTTTAGTACGCGGGCGAAGCCGCGGGAAAAAGCCAGACGTACATAAATAAAAATAATTCATTCTTTATTTCAAGTCCATAAAAGAAAATGTAAGTAGGTACATCAAATTTAATAATCTTAACTATATATTTCGTACTATTTCCCGTTTCTATGTCCCGTTGCCTGTAATCAAATCTTGCAAGTTAAATTTGACCCACTACCCGGTTTCCGATTGAGCTGACATTTTGAACGCATATGTATATCGTACATAAATAAAAATAATTCATTCTTTATTTCCAGTCCATAAAAGAAAATGTAAGTAGGTACATTAAATTTAATAATCTTAACTATATATTTCGCACTATATTGTCATTTTGGTATTGTTTCTATGTTACAATTATTATAGGTGAATATGTCAAATAATATCGCTTACATTTTATTTACAATTGTCAATCTATCTTCGTGACGGACTAGAACCCCTCATCGGGTGAAGGCCTCCTCCAAGGACTTCCAAGTATCCCTACTTAGGGATGTAGATATCCAGTTTATTCCGGCGGTTTTCTTAATGTCATCTGCCCAGCGGCGATTAGGTTTGCCCTTACGTCGTTTTCCTGGGGGCCCCTTCCAGGTAGTGGCTCGTAAGGTCCAGCGGGAGTCGGACAGCCTGGATATGTCCGATATCTATATATATAAAAGAAGAAACTGACTGACTGACTGACTGACATATCAACGCATAGCCCAACCCGCTGGGTCTAGAGATTTCAAATTTGGCACATATGTTCCTTATAAGGTCTAGGGGAGCACTAAGAAAGTATTTTTAAAATTCACCCCCTAAGGAAATGAAATGGGGGTCCAAAGTTTGTATGGCGAAACAAGATTAGTTAGACTATCTTATTCGAAACTTCACAGGAGTATTTCTAACGATAAATGAGTGAATACGTGTTTCACGTTTTTTGAAAATTCAACCCTTAAAAGTGGGAAATTTGGTCAAAAAGTCTGAAAATAAACATGGGTATTGTTTCTATGGTATATCGGGTCGTTATTACGAAAACAACAACGGTTTTAAAATCCAACGTGGCGGACGTGAAATACCATCTCCCCTGTTGGGGTACAATGGGGTTGAAATGTCTAAATATTAATATGGGTGTCGTTTTTGTGTTTTTTGGACGTTAATTACGAAAATAAATAGCATCGATTTTGAAATTTAATATTGTGGACATGAAAATTCTTGAAAGTATATGTGTTGTATTTTCTCTAAATATATAAAAGAAAGAACTGACTGACAAAAAAAAAGATAAAAACGTTTATGTTAGAAAATTCAATATTTAAATAAAAAAAATATGTTTCCTTATGAGCGTAGTTACGAGTTTTTGTAGGATATACAGTAGATAAGGAAGTGTACTGAGTGCTGCTGTTCGCCAACAAACTGTTGTGCAGTTTGGCGAAAATTTATGTTACTAAATATATTGTGTAATTACTGTTTAATAAATAATAATAAAAAAACATATCAACGCACAGCCCAAACCGCTGGTTCTAGAGATTCCAAATGTGGTACGTAGGCTCCTTATAAAGCCTAGGGATGCACCCAGGAAGGATATTTTCAAAATTCACCCCCTAAGAGGGGGAAATGGGGTCCAAAGTTTGTATGGGAAGCAAGATTAGTTCGACTATTTTATTCGAAACTTTACAGGAGTATTCCTAACGATAAATGAGTAAACAAGTGTTTTAGATTTTTTGAGAATTCAACCCATAGAAGGGGGCAATGTGGTGACAAAATTTAAATATCAACATGGGTATTGTTTATATGGTTTATCGGGTCGCTGATTACGAAATCAACACTTAAGGGGGATGAAATGGGGGTTGATAGTTTGTATGGGGAATTTTTAAACGTTGAACTAATTTAGATGAAACTTGGTATAGAGATAGTTTGTATCCCGAGAAGGGACAAAATAGTTTCAAAATAGTTGAAAGTTTTATGGAGAATTATTAACAGCTGAACCGATTTAGATGAAACTTGGTATAGAGATAGTTTGAGTCCCGGGAAACGACATAGGACAGTTTCTATCTCGTAAATCAATCCTTAAGGGGGTGAAATGGGGGTTGGAGGTTGGTATGGAGAATTTTTTACCGCGAACCGATTTAGATCAATTTTGTTGTTTTTTTTTAAGGAGAATAGGCAGACATTTGACACCGCGATCTCATCTGATGGTATGTGATGATGCGGTCTACGGTGGAGCACGCTTACCTATGAGATACCTACTTACTCTCGCTTTGTAGAGACCTAAATTGTACTGAAGTGGAAACACAGACTCGGGCAGGCCGTTCCACTCCTTGGCAGTAGTTGTGGATATAGTTTAAGTCCCAGGAAACAATATAGAATATTTTTTATCCCGAAAATCAATCTTAGAGGGGTAGAAAAGATGTTGGTAGTTTGTATGGTGAATTATTAACTGCTGAACAGACGATTTAAATGAAACTTGGTACATATTATATAGATTGAGTCGCGGGAAACAATATAGGATAGTTTTTATCTCGAAAATCAACCCTTTAGGGGTTGAAACGGGGGTTGAAAGTTTGTATAGGAAATTAATGACCGCTGAATCTATTTAGATGATTTGGTATGGAGATAGTTTGAGTTCTGGGGAAGGATATATAATAGTTGTTATCCCAGAAGTCATTCCTTAAGCGGGTAAAAAGGAGGGTGGATTACTAATTCCACGCAAATGAAGTCACGGTGAAAAGCTTCTATTCAAGAGTAGAAATCTGTATTAATCATAATCTCTCAGTAGTAGTAAGTCGTTGATGGGCGTAACGATAAAAAAAATATTGCAATCATTTCTTTAAAATAAAAAAATGGGAACCGGATTCACCAAAACGTGGTATACCGAAACCTCCAGAATGTAACGAATACTTTTTCGAAAACCGCATCCAAATCAGTTCAGCGAAACGCGAGATGATCGCAGACAAACATACATTCCTACATACGTGCATACAAACATACGAGTCTAACTAAGTACGTTTAGTAGGCGGGCGAAGCCGCGGGAAAAAGCTAGTCGTAAAACGAAACGAATAGTTTTTAGACTTACGGTCCATAAGTTACAGGAGGGACATAATTTTTCTAACTTTCGATGCGATTATTTTGGAAAATATTCTCTTAATCACAAATTGTTTAGAAATTTTTTAAAGAAAATTTTATTAAGATATGTCTTATAGTTTCCGAGTAAAATGGCTGTGACATACAGACGGACAGACGGACATGAAGAAAGTATAACGGTTCCGTTGTTGCTATTTTGGCTACAGAACCCAAAAAGCGCTCAATATGTAATACGCACCATCCAATCTAAAGTAGTAGATGAAGATATTGTATTGTATTAACATAATCGGAATGCGTAACGATCTTTTAATGTTTTGATGTTTAATTCCGCCCATAACTCTTTTAATCAGCGACATCCCTTCTTTAGGTAATTGCATAGCGCGTATTCAATTATCATATCTCGTAATATATGCTGCTTCTGTAGTTCGCGCGCTGCAATCTTGAGCCATGAGGAGGATAGTTGTATTGTTCTGCTTTGCAGTAGCAGAAAATGTATTTGGAATTCAATATACTAATGTCACATTGGATGGCTTGGATGCTGTCCAAAGGCAGTTGCTGGACTTTAGAATAACACATCCGGTAAGCGATTGGTTTTCTTAATCACTGTGTCTAACAAGAAATCCGTTCATCTGATTACCTGACTACCTGTGACCTTTGTTCTACTCTGGCAACTCCATGGGTGTGACCATGTTACCGATGAAAACCTCGGCAGGGAATCCATTCCTACGCAGCGTTTTCAGAATCAGTATCAGAATCATAATTTTATTCATAAAACACATTATTTTACATGTCAGGTTTTACAATATATGTCAAGGTATACTTTTTATCCTTATAATAACAGGTACTTAGTAGGTAAGAAAGTATTTACATTAATGAAGAATTTATATTAAAGTATTTACATTAAACAATTATTTGCACTACCTGTTATTTTAAATTAATTCTTCATTTCCTGCTACCCAAAGGTTGTCTGGGAGAGATCGCTTTTTAGCGATAAGACCGCCTGTTGTTACCTTATTTTAAGTTTATTGTAAAAATATTTTTATTATTTTTGTGTTTTTGGTGCAATAATAGTAGTTTATGTAACTGTTACGTAATAAGGCCTAATTACGTACAGTTGCATACACTGCTTTATCTACACTCATATTATTTATCCAAAATGCCGTATTCGGAAACCATAGAATGGCCGCCATTGCACCGCCGTGACCAACTCGATTGTGTCGGGGAGGCGCGTGTCGGGCTGTCGGCGGATGCGCGGGAGGGTGCAGGTGTACATTATGTTATCAAAACTCATAGCACATCAATATTTGAGCATGAAAAGTTAAAATTACGTTACTGCCACAGATAAAAAGCTTATCATAGTAAAATCGGTCGTGGTAATGCTAGCCATTGCCTACCGTTATCGAACACGTTTTAGAGAACTTACAATATGAGTGTAGATAAAGAATATTTACTAACTTACTTACTTAAACAATCAGAGACTTAGCCCGCAAACAAATTTTATTATTTGTTTTGTGTTTTGTTATTTATTTAAAGGGAATTACTCTGAAACCGCTTAGTGCACAGTTCCATTGTCTAAAGATGGACGCTCTAATATTTAAAGACACTTACATACTAAATATATTATGTTATCTATGGACTGTAAGGACGTGTGTTACATTACCGCATAGTCACGTCCGTTTTTTTAATTAAGTAGAATGAGCCGTTAAACACAACAGATCGTTATTCCAAAGTAGTAACTTAATTCTATCTACCAGCTCAAAAGCCATTTAACCTACATAAATAGAACATTTATTAAAATCCCTTAACTTGTCAATTCAAAATTTCATATAACTCAAACAGTTATGGTCGTTATGGACATATTCACGTTTAAAACCGCCATGTTTATGATTGACTGACTTACTGATAAAAACCACTGCAAAAGCCTAGCCCACTTCTATCCTCGTAACGCCCAAGAAAAAAAACGCAAGTTCAGCTAAACGCCCAATGTGCAATGTATAAGCCAATATGTTTAAATATAAAAATGACATTTCATAAGCTACACAGTACAGCGTACTGTACACTGGGCGTTTACCTCATTTTTATTTTTTCGAAAGTCTGGGCGTTAATGCTGAGTGTTACTTTGTACACTCTATTGCACATTGGGCGGCACGAGGCTATAGATGACTTTGAAACTCAATATTTTTCATCAAAACTTACACTTTATGTAATGAAAAGTAAAGGACCAAAGAGTTGGCCGTCGAGCATCAGATACTTAAAACCCACCATAACATTGTCCTCGAGTATCTTAAAACATCTTACGCTCTTTATTACTTGTTATAAGCAACTACTTACATGCGTCGATCATTTTAAGTCAAATAACATCGTCAAGTCGATCTCGCAATTATTTATATATGTTGCAGAAACCCATAGGAGTGCTAACAACAAGCGCTGGAAAACCGGTGGAAGTGCGGGAGACGGTCACCCTCAACACAGATGTCTTCAATAACCAGTACTTCTGGGACCTGGAGAGCGCCTCCCACCACGAGCGTATTCCAGAGCGCGTGGTGCACGCGCGCGGCACGGGCGCCTGGGGCTACTTCGAAGTCACCAACGACGTCTCCAAATACACCAAAGCAGATGTCTTCAATGGAATTGGAAAGAGAACACCCGTTTTAGTCCGATTTTCCTATCTAGTACAAGGTGTTTCAGGAGTCGATGTAGTCCGGGAGACAGGTGCCTTAACATCCAAGTTCTACACAAATGACGGCAACTTAGATTTCCTCAGCTTATCATTCCCAGTTTTTCTCTATAATTCTCCACATAAATTCAGTCCAGTGGCTCATGGTTTTAAAAGGAACCCTAAGACAAACGTTATCGATTCTTCGGCTCGCCTGAATATAGTGTCTCTTACTCCTGAAGTCATTCATCAGATAATGTGGTTGTTATCTGATTTCGGTATATTTAATGGCTACAGGAATTTTGACGCATTCCCGGTACACGCGTACGAGCTTGTGAATAAACATGGAGACAGCTACTTCGTCAGATTTAATTTCAGAACGGAACAGGGTCTTCAGCTGCTCACCGAACGAGCTGCCACTGCTATTAGAAGTTTTGACCCAGACTACTCCATAAGAGATCTCTACGACGCAATAGCCGCAGGAAACTATCCTGCCTGGAGATTAGATATGGACGTTATTCCAAAGTCCCACATTCCTAAGCTTAACTACAATCCTTTCGACATGGGTGTTCTATGGAGGAACGGAACATACCACACTGTAACCATTGGACGCTTGGTTTTAAACAAAAATCCTGAAAACATTTTCAAAGAAGTCGAGCAAGCGGCCTTTAATCCTGGCAATTTGGTGCCCGGAATACCTGGACCGGTTGACGAGGCGTTCAAGGTTAGAAGGTTCTCCTACCGTGATGCTCAAGCTTACCGTTTAGGCATAAACCACAATAATATTGAAGTCAATCAGCCACTGTATAGAAAGACATACAACAGGGATGGTGTAGCTCCAGTGCTTGACAATATGAAAGACGTGCCAAATTACTTTCAGAACTCTTTCAACGGCCCGGTTCCGTATGTGGACGTGTCGAAACCTAAAGAATCAATATCGGTTAAATTCAGACGTTCGACTGATCTTGAAGAGTCTTCTTACTTTTACAAAACATACGTTAATACGGAGGGTAAGAGGGACAGGATGGCATTAAACATAGCGGGCATTATGGTGCAAGCGGTGGAGCAAACGCAAAAGCAGTTTCTGCGGATCTTGTATCTCATAGACCGCGACCTGGGCACGCGCGTTGAGGCTGCGCTGCCGGTCGCTCGAGCGCTAAGGGAAGCGCAGCGCCCAAAGCTTGTACTAGTTGAGGAAAAGCCTCAAACGTTTGATGTAGTACCTAATTGCACATAACGAAAAAAGTTATGGAATGTCGGTTGTATTTTATCATTATTTGTCTTGTACTAAAGTGGGTATTTTCTGGTGATATACAAACTATTTTCGTAACCTCAGTCTTAACACTTTCTGCATAAAGTTGTTTCTCATCAAAGTTTTTTGTCAGAATGAATTTTTGCGTTAACGTATTCACTGTCATAAGTTTTGTTTACAGTCACAACTTTAATTTGCATAAAAATTATGTCATCTTGTTGATGTTTATAAAACAACGGAATATAGCTACATAATTTCTTATAGCACAATTTAATTTATTTAATTTTTATCAGTAAGCTTTTTTTCGTCCTTTGTCCGAAACATATTGTCAAAATCCTGCTCATGTTAGAACTTACCTATAAAGAATACTTACTGTTAAATTATAATCTTAACATGTTTTATAATCATAATGGTAGTTTTTCTACTTCCGACTCCTGTTCTTTTATTTGTCACTACATAAGAGTCTGCCTGGAAATAAATTTGTCGTGGCAGAAAAAGGGAACTAACATTTTCATTAGGGTTTCGTAAAGTTTTGCCATACGTGCAAAACATTTGCCATACGTGCAAGTTTTGCCATACGTGCAAAGTTTTGCCTACGTGCCCGCGAGGAATCGGAAAGATTTTAATAGTATATTCTAGATTGTATTAAGAGATAAAAATGTCATATATATTGTAATTCGCCTAGTTTCAGAGTGAATACCAATTTAAAAAAAATATCTTTTTTATTGTGTTTTAGTGCAAAACCCCGTTTTGATGGCAATGTCACCACTATGAGGCCTAGTCTAGACGTCCTTATTGACAGATATCAAAGTGACAAGGAACACTTTGAATAAACTAGTTTTTACGAAATATGCTCCAATTCATATTAATCGATATTTTTTCCAATAACATTTTACGAAATAAAAATATATAAATATTAAAACATTCAAAAAGTCGAAAAAAAAACAACACAAAAAAAATTTTTTTGGTAGAATTTACCTAAACTTGTATAATGTTTTTTCCTTCTTATGACCTCCGTGTATACAAATAAAAGGTCCTAATGTGAGAATGTGAAATATATTTATTGTATAAAGGCTATAGCCGGGTAAGGTAACAACAAATGCCCCAGGCGTTATTAGCCAATGTATTTATCCTATGTATTGGTCACAATACTAGTTATTAATCTGCCAAGTTTTATGTCATAATTTTTGACAGTTTTCGAGAAACGTCAGTTCAAAGTTTTTATTACTTTTCAAAATTACTGGTCCGTTTTTTTTGTAATTCACGTATGTTGTTAATAAATTAAAGATAAATAATTTTGTAAAAACCAGATGTCTCTAGGTCAACATTAACTTGGTGTTTTTTAATATCAAATATTTCAAACATTTTTTTTTGACACTTGTGACTTAGCGACACCTACAGTTATTTTCTGATGTGACATTTCTTTCCGTACTAATGTATATTTATTTCAAATGAATTGGGTTGGAGCAACATGGTGATTTCTTAAATAATCTCTAGGTACCTACTCATACCTAGCAGTACTGAAGAGGTATTATAGGTTCATTAAAGCTGGCTGGTTATTATAATACTTTCTTTTTAGGGTTTCGTACCTCGAAAGGAAAAACGGAACCCTTATAGGATCACTTTGTTGTCCGTCTGTCTGTCTGTCTGTCAAGACCATTTTTCCCAGGAACGCGTGGAGGTATCAAGCTGAAATTTATATCAAATACTCAAATCTATTGTCCCTTGGAGCTGTGAAAAAATCAAACTTAAAAGCCACTCAAAAGTTACAGTCGTTTATGCTGCAAATTTTCGAGTTTTTCGGCACTCGCAAAACCTACGGGGTACTTCCCGTGAACTCATAATCTTGAAATTTGACACGAAGCAACATCATATAGCATAGACAATGGAAAAATTACAAAAAGTAGACATTTTTAGTAAAATCATACAAAAAAAAAAAAATATTTTAAACTTACTAGGTACCTTTGTCCTCGTAAACGCGTGGAGGTATTAAATTGAAATTCATGTCAAATACTCAGGGCTATAGGACCTTTCAGATGTAGCAAAACCAAACTTTTATGTCAACGCAATCAAAAGAAATAGCAATAATATTTTGAAACTGAGTACTCACAAGAAACTCAAAACCTAAAGGGTACTTCCCGCAACTCTTAAACTTGAAACTTGGCACGAAGAAACTTCATATAGTACTGACAAAGGAAATTACGAAAAGTAGACATTTTTAGTAAAAACATACAAAAAAATTTTTTTTAAATTTTAAACTTACTACCTTTTTCCTCGTAGAGTATTAAATTGAAATTAGTAATAAACATACTACAACTTCTGCTTGTTATAGGTTTGTACGGAACCCTCGGTGCGCGAGTCTGACTCGCACTTGGCCGGTTTTTTTATTATAATAATTTCAAATCCGAGCATATATTTTTTGCCAATGACATTCGATTTTCTTTAGTTTTTTAATGTTGATATTTTTCGCCCGGCACCTATTTTATTCAAGATGAACAACGCTTCTTCTTGTACTCGTATGGCTCTAATAAATAAAACATTTCATTGCCGACATGAAGCAAAAAGCCTCTATTATTCTGTGTATAAAAAATACAAGATATACTTGGAAAACGACTTGAATTTGAGTTGGATTCGGATTTTACACACTCTATATTTGAAATTGTAAGTAAATACATTTATTTTTTAAATTGCTAGCGAACTCTCCACGGTTTATATATTGCAAACTGTACTTAGCTTTTAATTTTCGACATATCCTCCGACTGAGGTAATGCGTCTACGAATAATTGAATGGCTATGATCTAGGTATCGGAAGTGATTGTATTTTTTCTTTGAACATTACCACCTGTAAAGTCACAAGTTGCAGTAGTTTTAATTCGTCCCGGAATCATGTAAACGAAATAGGGCGAAGATAATAAGACAGACATAAAGTATACAATGTTTTAAACCGGGTCTCTCACGTGTATATGTCGAAAATTGCTCAACATGTCTGACATACAGACAGAGAATACTGCATTGAAAACAGCTTTCGACAATATTATCACTAATGTTGACTGGTACAAAATGCCTTATGTTATGACATTAAGTTTGGCTTTTGTACTTATTCAAGATTTTTTTGTGCGATGAAGATTAAAATGAAATAAATTATCAATAATTACAAAGAACAGGTAAAAGTACAAAACCTATGTACAGTCAAGGTTAAAATTAACGGGAAATGTAATGAAACTGTTATTTTGCCTTAGTAACTATTATGGCTGCAAAACATTTACAACATAAATACCTGCAGAAAGCCAAATCCTTATGTTTTGTTTGATGACTAAGTACAGTTTACAATATATAAACCGCGGAGCGTTCGCTAGCAATATAAAAAAATAAATGTATTTTCAAACACAGAGTATGTAAAATCCGTATCCAACTCCAATTCAAGTCGTTTTCCAAGTATATCTTGTTTTTTTTTATATACAGAATAATAGAGGCTTTTTGCTTCATGTCGGCAATGAAATGTTTTATTTATGAGAGCCATACGAGTACAAGAAGAAGCATTGTTCATCTTGAATGAAATAGGTGCAGGGCGAAAAATATCGAAATTAAAAAACAAAAGAATCGAATATCATTGGCAAAAAATATACGCTCGGGATTTGAAAGTATTATAATAACCAGCCAGCATTAATGAACAATACTCTTTGTTGTAACCTCTTCAATACTGCTCTTAGATGATTAGGTACCTAAAGATTATTTAAGAAATCACCATGTTGCTCCAACCCAATTAATTTGAAATAAATATATATAAGTACGGAAAGAAATGTTACATCAGTATTAAAAAAATTGTAGGTGTCGCTAAGTTATAAGTGTCAAAAAAAATGTTTAAAATATTTGACATAAAAAAAAACAAGTTAATGTTTTCCTAGAGACATTGCATTTGCAAAATCATTCATCTTCAAGTCATTAACAACATACGTGAATTACAAAAAAAACGGACCAGTAGTTTTTAAAATACTTTGAAAAGTAAAAAAAACTTTGAAGTGACATTTCAAGGAAACTGTCAACAATTATGACATAAAACATGGCAGATTAATAACTAGTATTATGACCAATACATAGGATAAATACATTGGCTAATAACGCCTGGGGTATTTGTTGTTACCTTACCCAGCTATAGCCATTAACATATATACTTTAGAAGTATATTAAAAAAAAAATACCCACCATTTGATAATGGTTCTTTACGTATTGGTTACAGGAAAAAGAATAAAATTCTGCAGTCAAGCGTAAGTCGGACTAAAGAAAAAAATCGGGGCGCGTTATGCTTAAATTATGTTATGCTTAAAAATATTGTACATTTATATTAGTTATTGCATCGAGCTATCGTTGCAAGCGTTTATGAAACGTTTGTACGGAACCTTCGGTGCGCGAGTCAGACTCGCAGTTGCCCGATTTTTTTATATGGCAACCAAGCCTAATCACCTGTGACAATTATCTTATATTTCTTTACGAAAACCGCAAAGTTTATGTATAAAATAGCATTGAAAAGGAGTACAAGCATAGGTAACAAAATATGTTGTTTATTTGTTTATTCCGTACAATATACATATTGTACGGAATAAACAAATTGTGTTGAATATTACAATAATCTTAACCTAACATAGAACTTGACCTAACAATCAAGAATAATCAGAAGAAATATGTCCAACAGAAAAAAAACATAATCACGTTTTAGTCTATAAGTATGACTAAAATTATAAAATACAAAATTAAACATGTAAAAATATTAAATGTCAAAACAATTCAATTTATAAGTACAAAAACAGCAGCTTGATTTGTCATAAGTAAATAAATTTAAATCACAAAATTAAAGAAAAATGTTAATAGTGAAATAATTGATGGCATATATTAACATATAATAAAGCTGAAGAGGGTCGAAAGTCTGTACATGGAAGATAATCGAATAAAAGTTGGCTAGGGATACTTAGAATCGTTAACAGAACACGTTCCAACAATTTATAGAATTTTTGTCTGTTTATCTGTTTGTCTGTTTATTTGACCGCGCATCACGTGAAAACGGCTGAACGGATTTCGATAAAATTTTGTATAGAGATAGTTTGAGTCCCGGGAAAGGATAATATATAGTTTTAATCCCGAAAATCAACCCTGGAGGGGGTGAAAAGGGGGTTGAAAGTTTGTATGGAGATTTTTTAATAGAAATTAGTATGCAGATAATTTGAGTCCCGAGAATAAACCCTTTCACCTCGGAAAGGGGGTTGGAAGTTGGTATGACGATTTTTTAACCGCTGAACTAAAATAAAAACCAAATATGAAATTTGGTCTCAAGAAAGGACAAATGATAGTTTTCACTCCGAAAATCAACCCTAAAGGGGTGAAAAGACAGTTGGAATTTTGTATAGGGAATTATTAACCGCAGAATCGATTTAGATAAAATTTGGTATGGAGATAATTAATTAAAAAAGGAAATAAAATAGTTTTATCTCGGAAATTATCCTTTAAACGGATACAAAAGGGGTGAAAGTTTACATGGGGAAGAAACAACCAATAACCGCTGTCCGTATTTAGATGAAAAATCCTTATTGGACGGTTTGCGGATGGGGGGCTAGGTGAAAAAAAGTCACGTGACCGTCACGAAAAAGCGTCACGTCACGAGAACGCGACACCCATACGATTGAGAAACATGTAAAATGGAATGAAATAAAAAATATATAAAATAGAATAAAGTGAAGTGAAGTGAAGTGTAGTGAAAGTGAGAAGTGACAAAGTGATAAAAGTGAAAAAAGTCGAGAACCTAAAAGTAAAAAATGTCAAAAATGGCAAAATTTCTATATTTTTCAAAAATTTCAAAAATTTCAAAAATTTCAAAAATTTCAAAAATTTCAAAAAATCAAAAATTTCAAAAAAATTTTAAATTTCAAAAAAATACAAATAAAATAAAAACCACAAAATTTACGAAAAAGTCAAAAATTAAATAACATAACTTCGTTCCAACAGAGTGTTTCACGACACTCACGTATTTTATTTTTCTCTGACGTTCATTAGTGCATTGTAATGTGCTTACCTTGAAGTATGTAATTACCACAATTATTGCAACCAGTAACGTAACAACAGTGTATTATATGTGACAGTGTGGTAAAAACGTATGAAAATTCATTACCTACGGTAACGTAATCAAAATCCGCCCCTCCCCCCCCCCTCCCCGACCGCCGGCACCCATGGTTTCAGTGGATTTTTAATATGTGCATGTATGCTGTAGGTAAAGCAGTGTATGCTTCTGTACATAATTAGGCCTTATTACGTACCAGTTACATAAACTACTATTTATCTCTTTTTAGGGTTCCGTAGTCAACTATATTTTCGCCTTATATTAGTTATAGTTATAGTTTCGCCATCTCCGTCCGTCTGTCCACGGTCTAGCTCAGTTACTGTTCGCACTAGAAAGCTGAAATTTGGTGAGGCCTGATAAGAACTTTCAATAAAAACTATATTGAATAAAATCGGTTCAGCCGTTTTTGAATTATCAGTCAAAATCGCATAGTGAAAGGATGTGCCGGATAGTAAACTAACGTAAGCGCCGCCAAATATCCCTTAATAAACGACCGTTTGAACGGATGTTCCGTAACAGGGCGGCATTTACGAAACTACACTGAGCATCGCCCGACATGCTCTTGGCCGGATTTTTTGCACCGGAAATCACCCCTTAAGGATTACTAATTCCTCAAATAGAAAAAAAAACATTTCTGCATTTGTGACCCCCCCCTCCATTTCAACCGCGCCTGTTCTTACCTTTCATGCCTAGACTGATTTGACGGGAGGATCGATTTGGATGATATTTGCCGTGGACATGAACGTATAAATACAAAAGTGGTCCTGTATCGTCCGATATACACCTACTTATTCCATGTCGTTTAAATCATGCCAATAAAAATTAATAGGATAAATCCATCTGTCAACTTTACTTCAAGTTCCGCCTCCAGGGTAGCGGGGGAGAAATTAGGGGTGAATTAGCCACTTACTGACACAGACCGAATTCCACGCGGGCGGAGCCGCGGGCACAGCTAGTATTAACATAAACAGGATCCGCGAATTCCGACACTGAATACTTAATAGCGTTTTTTCAAAAGAAACAGTTTGAGTTCAGACTTGAAGCAATGCCTTTAAAATAGACCTCAATTCTACAGGCAACTTGAACAAATGAACTGCCTACTGCATATAGCAAGCCGCATATTGTACAATTTTTAATCGTGGAACTATATTCATATGCACATTATTCCTTCTTGTAGCTAATCTAAGTTGGCTTTCTTCTTTTGTTCTTATTTTGTTCCCCGCTCGTTCAGGAAGGCAAACTGGAACTTTAGAAAATCTCAATTAGCGATTACTATCGTTCTATCGTTAGACGTAGATACTATAGAATCTAGATAGATGAATTTTTCTTTTACTTAGATTTTTTTCTTATAGAACTTTAAAGTAGTTTATACCTGCTGTATTAACAAAATTTCTTTACACAACAAGCATGCATGTCTTAACTTAACAGTCTTGAATTACAATTATTGAAGGGTGAAACTGGTGATTATGTTGATAAATCATCTGCAATAGCCGAACAATTAAGTGACAGAAACTTTACTGTACGCCTAGCATATCTTGACGTGTGACGCGCGAGTTCATACTTCAAGCGCGACTCGAAGTATGAAGTGACAGGCGACAACGTAAGATATGCTAACCCTACTGTTTCTGTTAGAATACCGTACAGTTTTACGTCAGACGTCCAGTCCACACCGCTGTTAGTGTTGAGCGGTTCAATACGGTTGAATAGAGGACAAAGCTGTCACCGGCATGGATCTGTGAATGACGCTAGTCGCTCTGTCTCCATGCGTGGCTTTCGCAGGATATTGTAATAATTTATTGCCACTGAATTGATTCTTTTTCGTGAAGTTTTACAACTTCACACTTTACTTTCGCTTGTACACGTTAAACAGTTGTTAAGGGTCTTAGAAATTAGAAGACCAAGTTTCATCTAATGTGAGAAGATTATACGAGTCTGACCGTGATATAAAATGTACATTGAACCTGCGTTTCCACCATAGTGGAGGATAAGTGAGGATATGTTGCGAGGAGTGTGTTTGTTAAGAGCCAATCCAAGAGCTGCGCTGCGCGAGGATAGATAAATGCAGTGATTCTATTGGTTCTTAACAAACACATTCCTCGTAACGCATCCTTGCTTATCTCTAGTGGAAATGAAGCCTAAGTTCTTAAATCTTGACAGTTTATTGTTATAAATAAGCATCCGTAGTCAGATAGATACAATTGGGCAGCGCTTGTGGCGAGCTGATGGGGAGTGACGACCCTCCAAGTGCTCCAGAGAGTCGGTCAGGGTCTCCGTCTCCGGCGTGACTTTATCGATCGAAGTGGAGTCCCAAGGGAACCCTTAGGACTCTCGACTCTGTCTCTGGCCGTCCAGAGAGGAGCCGTAAGAGCTAGATAAGAAGATAAGATAAGATATGGATTATGCGCGAGTTGGCATAGTGTGTAGAAAGCGGAGCACACCTTCTGCTCCTTGTCGTCTTTACGGCGACAGTTTCAGGGGCACATTTAGTCGGCAGCCTCGATAGCCCAGTCCATCTTTGTTCCAGCCAAACTTCATCACTATAGCTCATTATTTTCTCCTATTTATTTACAATCATAAAGACTTGGTGGACGCTTCGCCTCACCAGCTATTCTGACTTCAGAATGGCGGGTTACCCTTATTTTAAATCTCGTTCTGGCAAGAGGTACACTGATTTTTACTAAAAGCACAATGTACAAAATTTTTTTATTTTTATTAATAACAATAGTTACCATGTCACATGTAGTTCTATCTAATATAATAATTTTTTTTACGTAATCATTTCATTTTTATTATTATATCTACATGTATCACATGTATCATGTGTGTGTGAATGGTGTATGTATGTAACTACATGAAAGGAACAGTACTTTTAAAATAATTCGCTTAAATTCACGGGGTCCACCCGCCATCCAGACGCTCACGAAAAAAACGATTGTCTTTGAATCGATTCTGTAAACTAAGTTTGATTTGCGATTTGGATTAAATCTTTTATCATAAAAGTAATGATAAATAAAGTAAAACTAAACTTATATGTGAAAATAGATTCCATTTTGTAAACTAGACTAAGTAGGTCTTTTTACACCCAATATAAGTACATAAAGGCATTTGCACGGAGTTCTTCGCCCACTGAAAACGATGAACAAGATGCGTGTAATAATTTATTGAAATAGGTTTTTTTAATAGAAATTAGTATGCAGATAATTTGAGTCCCGAGAATAAACCCTTTCACCTCGGAAAGGGGGTTGGAAGTTGGTATGACGATTTTTTAACCGCTGAACTAAAATAAAAACCAAATATGAAATTTGGTCTCAAGAAAGGACAAATGATAGTTTTCACTCCGAAAATCAACCCTAAAGGGGTGAAAAGACAGTTGGAATTTTGTATAGGGAATTATTAACCGCAGAATCGATTTAGATAAAATTTGGTATGGAGATAATTAATTAAAAAAGGAAATAAAATAGTTTTATCTCGGAAATTATCCTTAGGACTCTCGACTCTGTCTCTGGCCGTCCAGAGAGGAGCCGTAAGAGCTAGATAAGAAGATAAGATAAGATATGGATTATGCGCGAGTTGGCATAGTGTGTAGAAAGCGGAGCACACCTTCTGCTCCTTGTCGTCTTTACGGCGACAGTTTCAGGGGCACATTTAGTCGGCAGCCTCGATAGCCCAGTCCATCTTTGTTCCAGCCAAACTTCATCACTATAGCTCATTATTTTCTCCTATTTATTTACAATCATAAAGACTTGGTGGACGCTTCGCCTCACCAGCTATTCTGACTTCAGAATGGCGGGTTACCCTTATTTTAAATCTCGTTCTGGCAAGAGGTACACTGATTTTTACTAAAAGCACAATGTACAAAATTTTTTTATTTTTATTAATAACAATAGTTACCATGTCACATGTAGTTCTATCTAATATAATAATTTTTTTTACGTAATCATTTCATTTTTATTATTATATCTACATGTATCACATGTATCATGTGTGTGTGAATGGTGTATGTATGTAACTACATGAAAGGAACAGTACTTTTAAAATAATTCGCTTAAATTCACGGGGTCCACCCGCCATCCAGACGCTCACGAAAAAAACGATTGTCTTTGAATCGATTCTGTAAACTAAGTTTGATTTGCGATTTGGATTAAATCTTTTATCATAAAAGTAATGATAAATAAAGTAAAACTAAACTTATATGTGAAAATAGATTCCATTTTGTAAACTAGACTAAGTAGGTCTTTTTACACCCAATATAAGTACATAAAGGCATTTGCACGGAGTTCTTCGCCCACTGAAAACGATGAACAAGATGCGTGTAATAATTTATTGAAATAGGTTTTTATAGATTGATACGAGTATGATTTTTCTGCAAATACTTTTAACAGTGGGGAAATAGACCCAAGGCCTCTCCAGGAATAGAGTTTTATATTTACAATATTGGCCAGGCATTGGCCTGCTGGGATCGGTTCACGGGTAATACTAATATATGTACCCATGAATGGGTTTTAGCTTACGCTAAAAGATAAATGAATTGCGCAAAAGAGAAACCAACACGTACATTCCGCGAGTGCGAAAGAGATGATTATTCTCCAAGCAGGACAATTTTTGACTTCCCTTTATACACGCAAACACCTGCGTCGTGACCGTTCATATTTTATCGTGTAAAATATAAAATAATCCAGAGCAAAATCACTTCAAGTGTAAAAGCAGAAACGTGGTGTCGTATTGTGCACCTAATTGTACCATTACACATAAGAAAAACCCAGGAAATTACTCATTGCACAGGTAAATATGATATTCCGAACGATGTATTTGAAGCGATATTCTATCAAATTAGCAAAATAAATCGTGAAAGTAAGCACTAGATACAATTGAATATTATGATTTAACTAATAGTTATTTTTTTACAAATTTTAGTGTAAAAAGTGTAAGTACGAATTGTGAATTCCTCTGCCGAGTTGCGGGTGACGTAAGGTTTTTTTTTAAATAATGTGCTCATTATATTTTATATTGTTCTATTGGACATTGTACTATATTTTGATTTTATATTCATCCAAAATAATAATCCAAAGAAAGGATTTAGCGTGTAAATATATAATCCATGTAACCTAAAGTCTTTAGATCAAAGACCCAATTAGTTACATCGCAAAACGAGAACGTTTTATTGAATTAACACGTCCTTGTGTAATTACTGGGTCATCTGATTCCTAACAGTGGCATTTCAAAGGAACGAAATTATTAAATAAAAAAATTCAGCGCTGGCTCATTCGGAGTCAGAATACTTTCCTAGTCCAATTAAAATGGTTTTAAAAATGTAAGTCATCAAATACGTATAGTTTCTGTATACTTGATGCTTAGTGGGTTATTTTATTTCTTTTCTTAATCTATGTTTATTACCGGGAGATCGTGCAATTGCTACTTTTTTAACCGACTTCAGTTACATAGAAGGAGGGCTTTTTTTTATGTATGTTCACCGATTACTCCGAGACGCGTGGTCCGATTTGAATAATTCTTTTTTTGTTTGAAAGGATATACTTCCAAGGTGGTCCCATATTAATCTGGTGCTGTTTTGATGATGGGATCTATGAGGAATTGAGGGAACTCCTCAATTTTTAAAGGCACATGTATGGTGATTTGGGTGTTTTCTTAAGCAGCTCGAGAGTTTTCTCTCGAAAACTACCAATTTGATGAAGTGGACCTGCTAATGATGATTGTTTTGATGATAATGATGATTATTTTTTTATGTAGGATGTTCAGCGATTACTTCGAGACCCGTGGTCCGATTTGATTAATTCTTTTTATGTTTGAAAGGATGTACTTCCAAGGTGGTCCCAAATTAATCTGGTGCTGTTCTGATGATGGAATCCATGAGGAATTGAGGGAACTCCTCAATCTTTAAAGGCACATGTATGGTGATTTGGGTGTTTTCTTAAGCAACTCGAGAGTTTTCTCTCGAAAACCACCAATTTGATGAAGTGGACCTGACGATGATGGTTGTTTTGATGATAATGATGATGATTTTTTTAAATGTAGGATGTTCAGCGATTGCACCGAGACCCATGGTCCGATTTGAGGAATTATTTTTTTGTTTGAAAGGAACTACCTCTAAGATGGTTTCACATTAATCTGGTGGTGTTCTGATGATGGGATCTATGAGGAATTGAGGGAACTCCTCAATTTTTAAAGGCACATGTATGGTGATTTGGATTTTGTTTTTTAAGCAACTCATACTTGAGTTGCTTCCTCTCGAAAAACCACCAATTTGATAGAGTGGACCTGATGATGAAGATTATAATTGTGTTAATGATAATGATGTTTTTTTAATGTAGGATGTTCAGCGATTACTCCGAGACCCGTTGTCCGATTTGAGCAATTATTTTATTGGTTGAAAGGAACTACTTTGAAGATGGTCCCACATTAATCTGGCGCTGTTCTGATTATTGGATCCATGAGGAATTGAGGGAACTGCTCAATTTTTAAAGGCACATGTATTTGGTAGTTTTTTAAGCAACTTAGGCATTTCCTTTCAAAAACCACCAATTTGATGGAGTGGACCTAATGATATAGACCACATATGATATGTGGAACTTTCCTTAGATTGAGTCCGTATTATGAACTTTTTCTTATATATCTTGATCGATTATTCCGAGATCCGTTATCTGATTATGATACTTATATAACTACTAAAAATGGAAAAATAAAAACGTTTTACTAAAAAAGATAAACCGACTTCAAAAAGGACAAAATAAAATATTATATTATTTATATGAGTTACAAACTGATATGTTTGAAGTCGGTGCCAAGCCAAAAAGTTACAATACCGGTCAAAACAGCTTCACGTCTGAAAATCACAAAACATCTATACATACTTATATTGCAAAGGAGAATATGATTGGATCTGTTACATTTTCACGTCTAAACTACTAATCCAGTTTTGATGAAATGTGTTACCTATGTATATAGATGCACGTCTACTTTGTCAAAAATCAGAGGCGGCAAATTTAATAAAATGTAAACGCGTAGGGTTGACATTCCATAGAAAATTTAAATAATGCGCCTATTTCTACTGACAAGGTGGGCCCCACACACCTAGTGTGTCTGAGTATAGAAAGATCAGTATTAAATTAACAAACATCATAAAGACGCATGATTATACTTTCTTTCTGTAATTGAATTAATACCTACATGCAATCAATACCGTATTAGAATAGTTCTATAGTATGAAGAACAATTCACTGAACACATAGCCTCGTTCGTATTAACTCTTCCAAATTTGGCTTGGCACCGACTTCAAACATATCAGTTTGTAACTCATATAAATAATATAATATTTTATTTTGTCCTTTTTGAAGTCGATTTATCTTTTTTTGTAAAAAGTTTTGTAGCGATACAGTCGCGATGCAGTAGCAAAACGGCCGCGCAACAGTCGCGATGCAATCACTTGACATATACCCGCGCACACGTGAACACGATTCTGCATCGCGACTGTCACGCTACAGCATCGATGCAGTCGCGATTCAGCAGCGATACAGTCACGCTTCAGAAAACTATTCGATAGAGAAAACTATCACATTATCAAGTAGGTATCACAAATAAAGCTCGGTATGGTTGATAAAATTCTAGAAGGTATAGCCACCATTGATAAATTTTATGGGGAGGAGCCGTCAAATTTGGTCAAACATCAACATGGAGCATGAATTGAGGAATTTCGGTTCATTTTCAACCGACTTCAAGATTTCGAAGGAGGTGGTTATCAATTCGTCGGGGTCTTTGTTTTTGCTTTTTTTTATTATGTATGTTCACCGATTATTCGAAGACGGCTGGACCGATTTGGAAAATTGTTTTTTGTTTGAAAGAGTATACTTCACAGTTGGTTCCATTGTAACCATGTCAGGATCTGATGATGGGATCCTGGAGAAATCAAGGGAACTCTTCAACTGTTATAGGCACACCTATAGTGAAATTGAGTATTTTTACAGCAGCTTACTCGAGCATTTGCTTTTAGAAAGGTGGAGGCTAAGTGAAGTCGGTTCTTTTTTGTTTTATTTGTTTTAAATTATATCATCTGAGAACTAACACGCAGGTACATTTTATTATATTCTGAGGAGCCTGCACAGGGGAGTAAGTTAAGTATTATGTATTGTTTTGTTTCAATGTTCTTCTTCTTCTTTTCGTGTCGAGGTTCCCTTCAGTTTCATACTTGAGGTGCCCAGTAGGCGGCGGTAGTGTTGATACCTAGAATCTCTTGAAAGATTATTAAACCCAAAAATTACTGACCGTCCCATTCTTATTCTAAATGGAATTTAATGAAACCTCTATGGCATTAAAAAGTCACTCGTGTATCTTATTTTGAAATGCATCATTTATGAATAATTTGATATCATTCATCATTCAAGAATGAAAATAGTTAGATTTCAGACAATTTAACAATGTCTGCTACGTCTTTAGTTCGAAAAACTTTTTTATTTGTTACCTAAAATTTTTGTTTCGTAATTATCGTCACACCGCATATATCCATCAACGTCCACGTTAAGGCCAGGTATTCAAAACAGCCAGTAAATTATGTCAATAAATATCTGCGGACCCTCACAGCGACACTGTGTCGGACCCTTGTCAAACAAGCCATCACATAATGACGGATTTTGATTGATTCATTAAGTCGTCGGCATTGTTTGGAGCTTGGCAGATACGGAATTTGATTCATTGAAGTGATGATTGGCCACTATGAACTTTGTTGAAGTAAATTGACGGGTCTCGGCTTTTAAATACATAATTTACTTTGAACTACTTTATTAGAGTTCTGCCTTTATTACACTTCTGACTAAAACCTAAAATGTGCCTCAGAAAATAAAATTAGGATTAAACCATACAACGTCAAATTATGAGATTTCTCTATATTTAACTAAGTCCTAATTATACAAATTATCTTGGGAAGGTCCAAAACGGGAAGATGTGAAATCAAGCATACTTAGAAAAGTAAATGTATCCACAATTATTATTACTGCATAAGTGGAACACTTTTTCGATTTTCTATTTTATTTATAAATAATTCACCTTAATCGAACAGCAGATTCGAGATTTTTGGAGAGGTTAAAAAACAAGGTTTTTATTGATTAAAGTGATGTTAAACTAGTACGAGTATGAAAATGAATCGTTTAAGGAATAAGTGGAACACATATTTTATAAGTAAGAGCATGTTTACCTACAGCTATTTTAAGAAAAATTGCCGAAGGGTAGGTGGTATTTTTGAGAATCTATTAAAGTAGTTCATAAAAATGTAGAAATAAACTTGGCTTTATGCTTTCATCAGATAATATAAAACATTTTGAAGGGCATAACAAATGATAATAAAAAAATCAAGCGAAATGTTTGCATATAGTTATGATATAAAACTTCCTTGCATTTGTCAGATTTAGTTAATAAAAGACAAAATATAATTTATTTCATTTATTCAACATTGAATAGATTAAAAGGTCCATTTTATAAATATAAAATGGACTCTTTATAAATATAAAACAACCATAGTAAATGCAATGATGTTTATTAAAGAATATTACTTAAAATAATTCTGAATCATTTAATCAATGTTGCAATACTGCCATCACCATTAAGTAAGTCAAGATATAAAACAAAGGATATTAAATCCATTCTAATTCCTCAACCATTACTACAAGTATCCCGTAAGGCCATTAATCATAATATTCTGCACATAATATATTTAAAACTTGTAGCAAAAACAGAGTAATATATATATATAATCTCATGTAATCAGAAAGGCTAAATTATTTCCAATATAAGGTTGGTGTGTACGTTGTACCATGTACCAACTTGAAATACAGTATTACACGTTTATATATTTAAATACATTATTAGGTGCACGGTAACAAGGTACACACCAATACATTTTATTAAATTAACCCTCGATATTATTTAGAGGTTAGTAATCAATATTACACTTAACTTGGTTCTTGCTGGTTAGCTCTCCAATCACCAATGTGTCCCACGACTGCCAGACACTTCTTTATAAGGGCTTACCCATTACCCCTTCTACTACCTGGCAGGACAAGAATTCTATATTTCCGGCACATCCGGTTATCGAAATAATTGGAAATAGTATAATAGTAAATATATTTGCTTAGTTCAAAATAGATGAAAATATAATTTAAAAATGACAATAAGTTATTATTCACTAAACCATCAATATTTAGTACCGTTTACTTAATCATAATGTGACAGCAATACAGGATATCCGCTTCGCAAAATACGTGAAGGTTTAAGTAATATATTTACTCCTTGTAAATAACTTCAAGTGAATAATAATTAGCAATGCTAAATTATTACACTTGACGAGATTATTTACTTGTACAATTATTCGATTATTTTCAACTCGACTGTAATAATTGAATACAGGATATCCAGATACGTAATATTTAAGTTAGCAAGCATATTTACTAATTCCAATCCAAATAGTCTAATAAGGATTAACGGAAACGAATAGAAATCAAACTACAATTATCTCTGATATAATTTGAACTCCCTTCTGGAGTACCTCAGGGCGGGATTCTATCGCCTCTTCTCTTTTCAATATTTATTAACATGATTACCACTAGAATTAGTTGCTCTTACCATCTTTATGCTGACGATTTGCAGCTTTACACTCAGGCGAGCGTTAAGGACATTGATCAAGCAGTTGCTTCTATAAATAGGAACTTGGACTATCTTTCTGCTTGGTCACGCTCTTTTGGGATCGCAGTTAACCCGTCTAAGTGTCAAGCCATCGTTATAGGGAGCCCACGTATGCTTGCTTTGATGGATCTGTCCTGTGTGGCGCCGATCCAGTTCGAGGATGTTGTAATTCCTCTGTCGTTTGAAGTGAAGAACCTGGGTCTGATTATAGATAGTGGCCTTAGTTGGGATCCTCAGGTGTCCGAGGTAAGTCGTAGAGTGACGAACGCATTAAGATCGCTTTTCAGGTTTAAGCATTTTCTACCGGTAAGCACTAAGACCCTTCTTGTTCAAGCTCTGGTAATACCCATTATTGATTATGCTGATGTTTGTTACTCCAATGTCGCTCAAGCCTCTTTGAACAAACTAGATAGATTGCTCAACAATGGTATTAGATTCATATTCGGCCTTCGAAAGTACGACCACGTATCTGCTTATCGGAAACAGCTGAAATGGTTGCCCATTCGTGAACGTCGGTCGCTTAGAATGTTATGTTTACTATATTCTCTTCTTTTTGATCCATCCACACCAGATTACCTCAAATCCAAATTTAAATTCGTAATTGCTCGCCCAGGACGCGTTCTCCGTACCTCCCGCAGCCTTAAGTTGTCTATTCCCCCTCACTTTCTGTCTAATTCTTTCACTCTTCAGGCCACTCGTCTGTGGAACGATCTACCCCTTGATATCAGAAAAGCTCAGAGCAAATTTATCTTCAAGCGCATGGTACGCAAGCACTTATTTGACAATTTACGTGATTAGTTGTCTGCATTATATTTCATAATAGGTACGTATAATAATATGTATGTAAGTATATCATATAAAGTATATATGTAAGTATATCTTAAGTACTATTATATATATATATATATATGTATTTAGTAAGTGATCATTATAATTTCATTTTCTATTTTCGAACCTGCACCCAACAAATGTTTCTTTTTGGCCCAATGGTTGACTGGTAGAGAATGCCTTAAGGCATTAAGTCCGCCACTTGTACTTTTTTATGTGCAATAAAGTTTAAATAAATAAATAAATAAATAAATAATTCGGTAGTTGCATTATTTGCATTCTGGCAGTCACGGTCACATAACAATACATTAAGGGTAGTTGTGGTATTTGAAAACTTACGTCTACCTTACAATTTCAACTTCTTGGATTTCAACTTATGGATTACTTTAGATGTATATTCGATACTGGAAGTGATGAAACTGTACGTTTTTGCTATTATTTATCTCACCGTCTGTATATCTCACACGGCCATACTGACAGGTATAAGGTATATTATACTTCGTTCCCGAAGTGCCCATTTCTCATTATTACATCAAGTTGGCTCGCAGGCTCTGTATCAGGTCCCTATATTGCTACTGTTTCACTCACATCAGGTGAGAGCTCGCAGGCTCGGAAGCAATTATCCTATCTACATGATACTCTGCTAGCGTTACTCACCACATCAAGCACAGCTAGCAAGCGCCTCTAAGGTGCTACTTTTCCACCCATAACATCAAGTGGGGCTCGCAGGCTCGTAGCTGCTCCCTATATTGCTACTGTTTCACTTACTTACACCAAGTGAGAGCTCGCAGGCTCGGCAGCAATAGCTTTATTTACAGTTACGTTGCTACTGCTTCTCTCATCCTCGTCACGCAAGGTAAGGTAGCAACTTTTCATTTAAATTTCATTCATTTCTCGTCAATAAATTCATTCGTTTCGTCGTCGTGTCATTCGTCGTCGTTTTCACTCAATCAGTCCAACTATAAACATAACATGTAGGTCACTTGTTTGAAAGAGGGTAATGTGAAAATTGTACGGTGATTTGTATACCTAATGATCATATCTGACCTTGGCATCTGGACATATCCTGAAATCCCACATGGGGTTACTTCTCAGGAATGCTATGTCGCATTTTTGCCTACAAACGTTATTTCCAATAATCAACAATAGTAGAAGCATACTGTATCAATCATGGGAGCGTTTATGACAATTACAGGTTTGAATGCATTTTAATGACTGCATTGCCCTAATGAGCTTTTAATTACATACAGTAAAAAAAGAAGAGGTAAATTATTAATTTCTTCGCAACCACTGGACCGAATGTTATGATACTTTGTATACTGGTTCTAAATACCTTAACGCATATGTTCGTTTCAGCTTCGTCCAGTGGCCAAGCATACTCAAAAATTAAACTCGTGGATTTCGTCAGGTGGACACCTCAAAAACCCATATCGATAGTTCCACAATATTAGTACATAATCAAATCAGAATATATAATTGATTCATCTAAAAGGACATGGTTTCTACATGGTTTATCCTTCAATGAGCGTTTTGGTTTTTCAACGAATCTTTCTTTATCCGAATTTTATTCGGCAACACATTTCATTCTTTGTATCTATCAATTATAATGCAATAAGTTTACTTATTTCATACGAGTTTTATAATGGTCTGTTTATGCTTGTATTTATAAGGGTCTTTTTTTTTGCGTGTATTTAATAGGGGAACCGTTCAATTTAAATAGTCATGATATTTTTATTGATTATGATCGAAGGAGCCGACCTAATTTATTGTTTAATACGGCTTGCAAATTGAAGCTTAGCATAACGTCTACGAAAGCATTTTACGACATAAAATATCATGTTTTACGAAGTGTTTCTAAGTTAATGTCTCAATCCAAACAAAGTTAGGAGAACTAAAAATTTTTGTGTTGAGTTGCGACGTAGTTAAAATTATACAAGGAAAAAAAAATAGCTTCGAAATGCGGTCGACGATTAATCTTCGGGAATTATATAGTGTACCCTTTTAATACATACTAACAAAACAAACATAGAAACAAACGGTCTTCCAGCCTAGTCGGTAGTGACCCTGCCTCAGAGTTGGGCAAAAATTATCTATTTAACAATACTCGGGAAGATAACTAGATGATATTTTATTTGAAATAACTAAATAATCCACCATTTGTTGTTTTGTATATATCCAGATCAGTTTAATTTTTATCTACATAAATTAGTTGGGATTTAAAATAAAAGCTGAATGTCAGTAGTACAGTCATGTAGAACTAGAAGTGGTCAGATGAATAAGATAGCTGTAGCTTAGCTCTTATATTTAGTCAGGGGCCTTGACGCGATATTCTATATAAATTCATTATTCTAAGCTTACTTCAATAACAAACGAGGTCAGTTATCTTCATCTAGATAATTTATCTAAATAAAAAAAGTTGTCAACGCAATGTTTGTGATGGAATTTATCTTCGAATAAAATTAATTGTAATTATTATCTAGATAAGAAATTATCTAAATATCGCCCAACTCTGCCCTGCCTTCGAAGTAGGAGGTCCCGGGGAATAGATTAAGGTGCATTTTATCCGCTTTCTAATACTTGATTGTTTCAGAATTTAGTTACTAGTATGGAGATTGGATGATGAAATAAATTAGTACAACCAGCAATAATTATTTTATATCCGCTCGGTTATTCTGCAGATCAAGGAAACCAAATCTTCTATTTTTAAATATCTGTTCAAGTCTCAAGGTACTGAATTCTTTTACAATTTCAAATAACTCTGACTAATTTAAATTTTACTAACAGTTCTCAGATTTCGTTATCAGATCATATCTGATCAATAAATCGTGAATTTAGTTGTCATACGAGTAAAACTATCATCTGAAAATATTATTACTTAATTTGTAATTGGTAATACTGTAAGTAGAAACTCGTTGGAATCTCGAGTTGTATGTCACAACTGCATACCTAAATATATAATATATATTTTTACGTTTGCTTCATCTATGTACTAATCACAACTTGACATTGTCTTATTGTATAGCCTGACACTACGTTTTACTATATTGTACCTACTTTCCCAATTATTACTTTTAATTACGTTAATACGTAATACATCATAATTTAAAATGTAGTACATAAGGTAGAATGTAACATTTAAGTGAATGATACCATTTTTACAAAAAGATTAATGAACTGCAACATCAAATTGTTTCATTAATAACAAATTTCCCCTTTTTTTAATGAATAAGAAAAACTTGTATCATCGTTGACGGTATGACGGTAGGTATAGCATGATTTGCTTAAGGCGTTTACCCTTAAAATGGCAGTACTACGGATAACGTTAATGCTCTGTAGAGATAAAAAGAGGTATCGTACTGCATAGTGACATTCATGAATATTTACGTACAAAATACGTAAATATTCATGAATTAAATTAGATATCAAGAAAAATCATCGGACACCGGCAGCAATTTTAGGACGGAAATTGTCATGGATGCCACTTAATTTGTATTTCTTGTTTTTTTCTTTATAGCATATCACGTATTATTAAATTTTTGACGTTAGGGTTATCCATGTTAGTTATTATGTTTGTCGTCAAAATGACATATTGCTACCCGTCGCCGAACACTAATATTAATATTATAGCCTAGTACGTATTACGATTAATGCCTGCAATTATTCGGATATTATCCGGATAATACGAATATTTAGAATAATTTCCAACCAAATTACTATTCGAAATACTCGGATTGCAAGCCCTCATTGCGATTTAAATGTGCTTAAAACTTAGCAAGAATAAGTTTAACTATGCGATTTATAATTCAATAAATACAGTTCATAATGATGGTCATCAAGTTTTTTTTTGTACGTTTCGTTAATATTATTATTTTTTAAACGAGTTGTATAAGATATAGGATATTCTTGTTTTTCTAAACTAAAGAACACAACAAAACAAAAGATTTCTCAGCAAAAAGATCTTCAAGTATAGTGTTCCTCCATCGAATAAAAAAAAATCATGGCATACCGGAATTACACTTCACACTAGCCACCATTCTTTACACTTCACACTAACCACCATTCTTCACTTCACACCATTAGATAATTTCGACCTCCAGGTATACTTCTGTTGTCCAGCCGCAGTCTGCTCGCTGGTGGCCACCATGGGAGGCACGAAGTAGTAGTTGAGGTCACGAACTGCATCTGTAATGTCAATTTCAAAGGTATCATATCCTATGTATTTATCCACCTAAGTATACGTAAGTACTTATACTCGTACGTAAAAATACTCACAGACAGCAATACTTAACATATTTTGTACTTATTTGTTATAGATGGATAAAATTTAATATACCTAACTCAATCATTACTGTAAGCACTTCAGTGGAAAAAAAAAAACATTACACGAGTTAGAATCAAAATATATGTGTATATTAAGCAAGTGTTTGTTCTTATTTTTTACGCGATATAAATATAAAACGAATTGGAACTAAACCTTTCCTTGATTTTCCGTTGGTGTCAGATAGTCGGCTGGCCCATATTTCCAGTAATTTCAGCCTATGATGTATAGGTATGGTGCAGCACTCCACGTGAAAAGTCATCTGAAACATTAATTTTATAGGCGTAGAGCGTGTTTAAGATCCCTGACTTCTGATGTCAGATTTGGTTAATAAAAGACAAAATATAATTTATTTCATTTATTCAACATTGAATAGATTAAAGGTGAGAGTCCATTTTATAAATATAAAATGTTAAGAACAACCATAGTAAATGCAATGATGTTTATTAACGAATATTACTTAAAATAATTCTGAATCATTTAATCAATGTTGCAATACTGCCATCACCACTAAGTAAGTCAAGATATAAAACAAAGGATATTAAATCCATTCTAATTCCTCAACCATTACTACAAGTATCCCGTAAGGCCATTAATCATAATATTCTGCACATAATATATTTAAAACTTGTAGCAAAAACAGAGTAATATATATATAATCTCATGTAATCAGAAAGGCTAAACTATTTCCAATATAAGGTTGGTGTGTACATTGTACCATGTACCAACTTGAACAGTATTACACGTTTATATATTTAAATGCATTATTAGGTACACGGTAACAAGGTACACACAAATACATTTTATTTAATTAACCCTCTATATTATTTAGAGGTGAGTAATCAATATTACACTTAACTTGGTTGTTGCTGGTTAGCTCTCCAATCACCAATGTGTCCCACAACTGCCAGACACTTGTTTATAAGGGCTTACCCATTACCCCTTCTACTACCTGGCAGGACAAGAATTCTATATTTCCGGCACATCCGGTTATCGAAATAATTGGAAATAGTATAATAGTAAATATATTTGCTTAGTTCAAAATAGATGAAAATATAATTTAAAAATGACAATAAGTTATTATTCACTAAACCATCAATATTTAGTATCGTTTACTTAATCATAATGTGACAGCAATACAGAATATCCGCTTCGCAAAATACGTGAAGGTTTAAGTAATATATTTATTCCTTGTAAATAACTTCAAGTGAATAATAATTAGCAATGCTAAATTATTACACTTGACGAGATTATTTACTTGTACAATTATTCGATTATTGTCAACTCGACTATAATAATTGAATACTGGATATCCAGATACGTAATATTTAAGTTAGGAAGCATATTTACTAATTCCAATCCAAATAATCTAATAAGGATTAACAGAAACGAATAGAAATCAAACTACAATTATCTCTGATATAATTCGGTAGTTGCATTATTTGCATTCTGGCAGTCACGGTCACATAACAATACATTAAGGGTAGTTGTGGTATTTGAAAACTTACGTCTATCTTACAATTTCAACTTCTTGGATTTCAACTTATGGATTACTTTAGATGTATATTCGATACTGGAAGTGATGAAACTGTACGTTTTGGCCATTATTTATCTCACTGTCTGTATATCTCACACATTCGTCCAGCAAATTATGAAACAATGAAATTATTACGGTAACTGCAAAAATATTACATTAAACGACCAAACTGGCGGGTAGGACTAAAAAACCTAATATTGTTGAAAGTGACCAACCTGCCTGGCCTGGGTGCGTAGCCAACGTGCCAATCGTTAACGCTCCGTAGCGAACAAAACTCAACTGTCACTGTCGCACTAACATGTAAGAGTGATAGAGAGAGGTGACTACGATACGCTACGGAGCGTTAACGAATGGCACGTTGGCTACACACCCAGGTCGCTTTAAGCAGATCAAAAAGTGCGTTAGCTGTTACCGCTGTTTATTGTCAAATGCGACCAACTAACCAAATGTAGGTTGGCTGTTTTCTGCAGATTGAAAACATGGTCTTTAAACGGGCGAAATGAACTATGTTGGGTACTTTGGCTGGTTTCTACATTATAAAACGCTTCTTTTGTCATTGGTCGTTTTATACATAAATACTGTAATTCAGTGGAATAACGTGCTAAAAATATGACGGTTTTAGCAGATTAAAGTTTAAAAAATCTAGTTGTTGATGGCATTGTTAACTCATTTTTCGAAAAAATGGCATTAGTCTCATTCTGCATAACTATGGTCAGTTAGAATGAGACGAAAGTTTGACAGATCAGTAGTGGTAACATAACTTCGCGCGTACAATCTACGATTAGATATGGGCCTTTTGTTTTACGAAGTTTTTGGAATAATTTTAAGAAATATATAATTTTGTTTAATACAAATTTTATTCAAAAAATAATAACGAATAATTTGCTCACAAAAGCATAAAAGTTATTAACTATTAGGTAACGTTTTATCATTCGTTGAAAACGTGAGTGAAATAAAACGTCTAGTTAGGAGTGGGGACGTCAATATCGTATTGACAACATATCGCGGCGATTATAGACCCCCTTACGTTCGGGAAGTTTCCCTATTCAACCACCTGGCAACACCGCTACCGTGAAGTTAATAGTTTACGAATTTACTGATTTTTAATATGATTACGCAATGAATTGTTTACTTGACGGTGAAAAGTTACCCCATCCGTTTTTTTCTTTCGACCGGAGGCATTTATGCAGCATTTGACAACGCACGACGGCATATTTTAATTATTTTTTAACAGCACTTGACTGCATAGACGTTTGGACACGACTGTCGGGGGAGCGGCTAATTATTGCTGTGCGTATGTGTGTGTAGTGCGTAACCACGAGGACACTGGCTCATTATGGAATCACAAAATGTTGTTAGCAGTACTCCATCTGAAGAATTGTATAATATATGTTTGCGATTTTCGTTTTCAAATCGTTACCGGACTCTTAACTTGTCACACAGTCAATCCTTGTATAGGTAACTGGCAACGCTCTTGTTACTTCACTGAAGTCGCAACTTTTCTTATGCCCGCTTTAGTAGCCGTTTAACAATAGGAGCACCGCACTCTTATTTTCCACCGTTCGTGGTACACAATAGTAATTTATCGACACTCACATTGTAAGTCCTCTAAAACGTGTTCAAAAACGGTAGGCAATGGCTAGAATTACCACAACCGATTTTACTATGATAAGCTTTTTATCTGTGGCAGTAACTTAATTTTAACTTTTCATGCTCATATATTGTTAAGTTATGAGTTTAAAATTCCGAACATCGAATTTGATAACATAATGTAAATCCTGTGCTCCTTCCTGACCAACTGCACGCGCCCGCGCGACCGCCGGCACAATCGAGTTGGCCATGGTGGTGCAATGGCGGTCATTATATGGTTTCAGAACACTTCATTTAGGTTATACTAGTAGTCCGCCTCGAACTGAGAACTCGCGATTTACTTGCAAAAGATATTACCAATATAACAAGATCCTTATAATGATTTTTTCGCGCCTTCTAGCTCCATGACCCCTTGGTCGATCCTGCTCATGTACGAACTCTCAAATTATATGATCTGTGCTACAACCCCAACAAATTTCATGCAGATCAGAAAAGCGTTACTAAAGTTATCGCGGAACAAACTCTCAAAATCAAAAAGCCATCGAAATGCCGAGGCGTCCCATTAGCCAGAAGTTGTTTGTAAGAACTTGATTCGCTTACGCTCCGCTCGTTCGATAATATGAGTGTAGATAAAGCAGTGTATGCAACTGTACGTAATTAGGCCTTAAAACACTCGTGTGATCTTATTAAATAAAACCACACTCGTATTTTACGGACCCTTATTACGTAATAGTTACATAAACTACTATTATACAATCCATATCCATACTTCCATACTAATATTATAAATGGGAAAGTGTATGTGTGTGTTTGTTTGTCCGTCTTTCACGGCAAAACGGGGCGACGAATTGACGTGATTTTTTAAGTGGAGATAGTAGAAGGGATGGAGAGTGACATAGGCTACTTTTTGTCTCTTTCTAACCCCCCACTTCCCTAAAATGGGGGGTGGAAGTTTGTATGGTTTGTTACCCCGAATTTATTTAAAATCTATAGGTAGTCGTGACATAATTAAGAGCTTTTCAGTCGAGTACCGTGTTTAGGCCAAGAAGCTTGCTGAGTGGCCTAAGTAAGGTACGAGATTGAAAAGCTTGATTATGTCACTATTGTATACAATATTTTTTCTACGAGTGCTCAATATAGGCAAGCCGGTAAGAATAGAATTCGACCTGCTGCGAAAGACCTGCTGCCTCTGTACAATTGAGTAAGTTCTATCTCGCGGTGGATTGTGCCGACGGTCGGGAAGGAGGACAAGGGCGGTCGGGGAGGACAACAGTGTTACAATATTATATTGTATGAAAATCCTTTGTACCATCGTTGGCGATGCTACAAAATGCGACCATAAAAGCTCTATCGAAAAGTATGCGTTAGTAGTTCGGTCTACACAATCACAATTCAAGCATTCAGTCGATGAGTAGAAAAAATAAATGAGCAAACTCACCCGCTTGAAGTAAAAGTTCCAAAAGAAATGAATTATTTACGACACGTAAAGTTGCTGCTAGTGTTATATAAAACGTCGTCCGAAGTCATTTTACCCAATAAACGTTTGTATTTTACTACAAAACCTTAATAAAATTAGTGAAGGGTCTATGTGAAAAGTTGTAACTGTTGTAAGTAATTAGACGAGGTAACTGAAATGACCGGGCCTCTAATTCGTCGCTGCTCCGAGCCGCCCAGGTCCCTTAAACTTAGGGTACAGATTAGATGTTTCTTGTTTTTACTAATACAAATGCGTTTATTTCATTACCTTTTACAGTTGTTCTTAAGGTATAGAGGTTATGGTTAGGTACGTAAGTAGTCAATGTTAGGTTAGGAAGCCTATCTAACGCGGCGACAGCTGCGATGGCGTGGTCATGTCTCCCGAATGTCCAATGGCAGCGTGGTTAAGCGCATCTTCTACTCTGAGTTTCATGTCATTGTGAGCCTTTGAATATTAGATGTCTATATTTTCACATATGTCGCAGAACCGATAATCGCTAGAGTAAGCGTGTTCTGCAGTGGAGACCACGGTTGGGCAAACGTAGCGTGGGACGGCCTCTGGCCAGATAGCGGGATGACCTACATTAGAGGGCTGGCAGCGACTGGATGCGTAAAACAGCAGACCGGGCACTGTAGCGTACCTTGGGCTGATGATGATGATGATGATATTTTTACAATAAATACGATGACCTGGCCATCGCAGGCCACCAGGCCATTCTTTCAGTGAATTTTTCTAGTACGTAAAACGGAATAACAATTTTGCAAATCACTGACAAAAGGCGTATATAGGCTACGGTAGCTGTTTACCATCAGACGGGCCGTATGCTTGTTTGCCACCGTCGTGGTATAAAATAATATAAAAACTGAATCATGTATCAAATTACGGGTAACCCCAAAACAGCCAAACAAAATTTCGTTCAAATTTTAACTCTGACACTTTATCACAGCATAACTAATAGTACTACCGTTCATAAAATTCACTCCTTCACAAAAGGCAGATTTAGGTATAAAATTATACCTATACTCGCCGCCTGCAAGCAAAATTGAAACTTATAACCGCGCACGAACCGTGAATCTTTCTTGAGCGCCGCAGTTTTATGACCGAGCTGTGAGTGTCTGCACGGGGTTGTCACTTGACAAATTGTTGTACCTATACCTACTGATTTATTATTTTTAAGATAAATATGTAGAAATTACAAACGTTGATTCTGTAAACATAAAAAATTTATGCGGAGATAGTACTTAAGTCTGATTCTCACGGAAGTAGGTGTAGGTATGCCACAGCCGTATTCCTTTGAAAATATGTCGGTCAGTTCCTTATATTATATCTTTTATACGGATTAGATCGAGGTTTAGGTTTCCATTGTGTATTTTAAATTTTGCGCGACCGCCACGTGACACGACTATCGTGCGAGCCGAGCGGCAGCCCACTGCCACACGCCTGCCCAGGAGGCGCGCCGGCCAAATGTACCTAAACTGCGTAGTGACACCCCCCTGACTTTATCAATAGTTGAAAATCATAACCGCTAGTTCGTGATCGACTGTGAAAAAGTAAAAACCTATGTATTAAGCTATTCACTACCAATACAGGTACAATCGTAGGTAGTTAATAAACTGACTGACAGGTTTTAAACTTGACTTCTATGTGGCAGGCATGGTGTGGCAGGTAAATGTAAAACAATAACCCTGGCCATATGCTATGCCTACCTGGCGTATTTACAGCTGACCTCATCTCTTAAACTTTTCAAAATGCGAAAGGTATTACGAAGAGATACGTGTCAATAAAAGTAAAAAGGGTTCGTGTATAATTTTACCTGCAGCGGAAATTATTTTCAAAGTTTGATGGTCTTGATCTAGAAGTGGACTTCTAAGTGTAGGTATTTTAGCTGGCAAAAAAATAAACTTTTATTTTTATTATTCATAAAAAAAACTTAAATTTATTGAAACTTGTTATACAATGTTTTGATATATTATAGTCATATACATTACTGAATAAATTGTAGATAAAGTGAAACTTTAGTCTTGTTTATAAGAGTAGTCCGCCTAGTACTGAAAATACGCTACGTATAAATAAAACGCTTTATCCATACTGTCTTGCAAACGAGTTGACCAGTCTGACAAAAACCCTATGGTAATCGCTTCTGAGCCTTATAACTCCAAAATTCCTTGATCCATCCTGGTCATATTTTAATCAAATAAGTTTGTTTGCCTTAACTACGCTTTTATTCATTTTCATTGAAATTTAAACAACTGTAGGTACTATAATTTTTTCCAAACAAATTATCAAAAATTAAAATAAAATCTTCAAAATGCCAGCCAGTGCCAGAAACCGGGTGTCAGAAGTTAAAACAAGTAAGAACTACGCTCGCCTGTTCAATTAAAATCTTGTCATGAAGCAAAAGCTTAGTGTAATGTATACTGTTGCCAAGTATAATACATAATGCACGAAATTACTTTCCCCACATGTGGATAAAATGCGTTTTCCCCTCCGCTTTCAAGGGGTAAAGAGCGCCTTTCCGAGCTGGAGTGGTGAAAAAACTTCCCTAGCCGTTGCGGAGATTTTTCATAGCCGTTAAAAAATTAAGTCCCTTGGCGTTATATGCATTTGATCAAGAATTATCGTGCTGGTATATTGATTTTTACAGGTGATTAACGGCGACTTAGTCAATGGGTACAATATACGGTGCTGCATGTTATATTTTTAGAAATTTGTAAAATAAGTAAAACTTTGGTGAACAGCAACAATAAGACTGATTTATACTCGCACGATTCTCAATTTTTACAATTTTTACAAAACACGGGACTTAACGACACGCTCGGAACTAATAAAAGTAAGTGTACGCGATTAGGTCCCGTGTTTTGTCAAAATAATGTGCAACAATAAGATCACATTTTTAACCGAACGAAAAAAAAAGAGGTGTTAAACGTTTGACCTCTATGTGCGTCTGTCTGTTTATCTGTCTGTAGCACCACTGTTAGGCTAAAACGGATGAAAAGTTTTAAGCGCCGATTTTAGGGTTCCGTAGTCAACTAGGAACCCTTATAGTTTCGCCATGTCTGCCCGTCCGTCCGTCCATCCGCGGATAATCTCAGTGACCGTCAGCACTAGAAATGACGTGCTTTCAAAAACTCTTAAGTGGGGATACTTACTGTGACGGACAGAAAACTACGGAACCCTACACTGAGCGTGGCCCGACACGCTCTTGGCCGGTTTTATTTATTTGAAAGCAGGTATACTAGCGAGTTATCGGAGACATATTTTATAAAAATCGATACATCTTCTTTGGTTTATAATGGTTATCTGCAAATGGGCTGACATATTTTATTGTCTAATATAGCACTTAGTTTAAAAAGTCTGGACTGGATAGCGTAAGTTGGAATACAGTTTAAGCATTTTCACGTTCGTTGGATGTTAGATTTTAATCAAAGTTAATTTGAAAATGTAAAACGGGAAAGGCCAAAAGTGGTTATATGTAAACGTAATCGAATTAGCAATGCTTTTAGAAATACACGCCCTAGAAAATATTTCAATCTTTAATATAATCACGTATCGAAATTGTTATATTTTTCCTGTAACCCACGGCTATATTTGTTAAAAGGTATTTTAATTGGAATATTAGTCCGAGATTACGAAGCACCAGCCAGAGGCAATCTTGAAAAATCCTGTTTAAGGTTAACTAATTAGATAAAATAAAAATATACGGGAATCGTAGGTAGCAAAACAGGAACAATAATTAATGAGATCCTGAGAAAATTCAAAATGTTAACGGTTGGTAAAGATTTTCAGTGCAACGTGTAAGTACCTGATTTCATCATATGTATCTTGTACTTGTACTATATATTTTGACGTGAAGTCTGCGTCCTTCAAATCGGTCTGTAACGCGTCATCCCTAGGTGAGCGATCCTGACGCGAATGCGAAGTGGCGCGGCGCGGTAGTAACAAACAGTCGATTACCTACTTGACCAGAGTGTTCTACGTGACCAAAATGCACGCGAACGCGTGGCGCAGCGCGAAGCGAAGCAAACGCAATCATTGACATTTTCACGTGAACGATAATACTTGCATGTATTTTTGAAGGACTACGAATGGGGTTTTAAAAAATATTGTTAAACCCAAGTTAAAAGTAAAAGGGAGACGGATGGCACATTTTTAGGGTTCCGTAGTCAACTAGGAACCCTTATAGTTTCGCCATGTCTGCCCGTCCGTCCGTCCGTCCGCGGATAATCTCAGTGACCGTTATCACTAGAAAGCTGAAATTTGGTTGGTACTGATATGTATATTAATCACGCCGACAAAGTGGTATAATAAAAAGCGGAAAAAAAATGTTTCATTAGGGTACCTCCCCTATACGTAAAGTGGGGAGTGATTTTTTTTTCATTTCAACCGTAACGTGTGATATATTGTTGGATAGGTATTTAAAAATTAATAGGGGTTTACTAAAATCATTTTTTGATAATGTAAATATTTTCGGAAATAATCGCTCCAGAAGTAAAAAAAAATGTCGTCCCCCCCTCTAACTTTTGAACCATAAGTTTTAAAAATATGAAAAAAATCATAAAAGTAGAACTTTATAAAAACTTTCTAGGAAGAATATTTTAAACTTGATAGGTTGAATAGTTTTTGAAAAAAAAAAATCAAAATAATTTCTGAACTAAGTTTGTAATTTAACCGTATAAGCAGGTGGTTATTGTACCTGTAATTTCTACAAAATTACAATGAAATGACGTGCTTTCAAATAAAGTAAAAACGGGGAAAATCGGTTCACGCAATAAAGAATTATCCTATAAAAATCATCTTCCATACTTTAAGCTCGCGCGCAATAGTTTACTTAATTTTCCGATAGATGTCGCTGTACGTGGAACGCTCATATCATATCCTACATGGCGGTGTTATTTTAACTCTTAAGTGGGGACACTTACTGTGACGGATGGAAAACTACGGAACCCTACACTGAGCGTGGCCCGACACGCTCTTGGCCGGTTTTTATTTTATTTTGAGAGTCATTCTTTTCGAAAGTATTTTATCTACAAATAGCTGTTGAAGTCCTCTGTTGGTTTGGAAAGGGCTGAAACTGGAATTAGCCACTGAAGAGCGCGACAAATGTACAATTCTTCTAGTTATGAGCCTATGTCCTAAAGAGGGTTAACACGAACAAATCATCGTCATCCACACAGGTTTTTAAAGGGTTAGCCACGCGCACGTGAACTCTGGAGTGTCAGGCGTCAAAAAGCTACGGTATCCGTTTACCACCAGACGGGCTGAATGCTTGTTTGCCAGCTGCGTAAAAAGATAAAAAATATTTATTCTTTAATTTAGGCACATTACAATGTACTTATGAACGTCAGAGAGAGAAAAAAAATACCACAGGTTAGAATCTGTGGTATTTTTACCCACCCTCATCTGGCCCTCTGACCCGAGAAGTAGTTATTATGACCGACAAGAAACTCGGCGGGACTTATTTTTTCAAAACAGTAATACATTACTTAGATCTTAAAGATACACAATAATGCGTAGTTCTATAGCTTCAGAGACAGAGAATGTAGGTACCTATTGTTTAATTCAACAGAAAAAATTAATAAATAGCAAAATGCAAATCTGACTGCTTCACAAAACGTTAGATATGCTTTCCTATCTAACTGTGTTAAGGATTGTAGCTTTAAATAATTTCGCCTGGCAACATTACAGCTAGAAGTTAAAAAAATATATAGAAACTGTCGATTCACTTCAATTCGTGTCGCTGTCATGTCGGAACGCGAACGTTGCCGCGTAAATTATTTCTTAAGTTAATATATCGTGTCGGTGGCATTATTGTAGCCCTGTTTAAGTAAAGTTCACGTTCAATTGCTCGAAATAAGCCAAGTGATTGGAGGAGGCACTGATCCAGCTTCATCTCGGGAACTGGGTTGGCCAAGGTAAACTGGATTCGAGGTAAGTTCGAACGAGCCAAGAACTTGGGGAGCCTACGCCAGCTCCTGCGACCGAGAGCTGCAGCGTCATCAGCAGCAAAGCAAAGGTGAGTGCTTCATACAATTCACTGGCTATTCCTTGTTCCGACAGATATCGTTTCGTGTCGTTTCGTAACATATATTCGTCCTCATTTCGCATACAGTCCAAATCTATCGAAGTAAAATAATCCATAACATTTTTGGCCCATCGTACCGCATACTTTGTAAGGTGACCGTGGTTATTTTCACATTTAAAAGTAATTTTCGTTATAATTTATCTGTTAGAAGTTCATTAAAAACAGTGGAGGGTAAGATTGAAGCACTTGGCTTGGGCGTTTTGCATTTAGTTCATACTCATAGACAAACGTTCGTGTATCTCCAGCCTTATATCAGAGTATTTAACTTAGATTAGTTTATGAACGCAACTTTAGCTGTCATTGTTGACATTTCGTAAAATTTAATTATAACCTCTAACTTTACGGTCATTACGCTTTGTTATTAATTGTTTTACATCATTTTAATCAAATATATATATATTTGGTTAGCAGTAACAGCGTAACTAAACTTGCTAATTGGTATTACATAAACGAACCATGGTACCCGGTGATAAACGCGAAAAACCTTATAACAAAACCCGGGTCGCCAGAGATTATGCATTTGTTCGAATTGAGCTTATACAGAATTCAGACTTGCATTGTATACCTGGCAGGATGTGAATAAAGTAGAGAATGACTTTCCATTGATGTATTATGTATTCTACTAGATGAGCTATCTAGAACAAATTTTGTGCGCCATGTTTGGCGGTTGACAGCTGTCACTGAATCAAAGAGTAGCTTTAACAAAACTGACCTAACACTGTTTTGACAAAATTCATATTCTGCCTAAACAAATTTTGTAAGGAAACGTAATTAACTAAATTATTGTTTTATTGATACCTAATGTTTATTTTGCTCCTTACCCTAGAGTTTTAGGAACGAATGGAGTAAAATACTTTTTTCGCCGACAAGCGCCTTTCAATACGAACTTTGGGGGTTAATGATCCTTAATATTTACTTAAAATGGCATTGATTTCTTCGCACGAATGAAAAAACATTGTGTAAGTAGGGTGATTGTGCTAGTTTCCCGTCCATGGTCAGTTTCCGTCCACCTGACAGTTCTGCTACAAATATATGGGGAAAACTTGAACGTAAATGAATTTTCCTGCGGAAGTTTGGTCTTGTTGCGATCCATAATATCTAAGAAACAATTCTACTATCATAAAAAAGTAATTTGACAAATAGTGACTTTAAAAATAAAACATTAATAGCCGCCTCGAATTCGGCCCTAGCAAATGTCATTGCAATGAAGAAAAAAACTTGTGGCGGGAAAAGTTTATGATGAGTTTTATTAATGATTTAGACAGTGCACTAAATATGTTTGGCACGAATTATCTATTTTAAAGTTAATTGTACAATATTTTAAGTGGAGATTAAAGTTTTAGAATATAATTAATATATAAACTTTGTGGACCAAAACTAGCAGAGCAATTTGGTATAAATTTCAGTTTTGCGACCACCTGATCCCGGAAACCCAGACAGCTAGGTAAATATTTCTAATGGTTATTTTACTTCAAAATACTTAACCCCTCGTCAGGGACGACAAAAATGGCGAAAAGTAGTTGTCTGTGGAGCCCAGTTCGGGCCTTGTCACAGACAAGGGTTGCCAGGCCACCGATTGCTAAGAAATTGCAATTTATTTATATTTTATTGATTTTCGAGCCTCTGATTTGTAAAAATCTTAATTTTTATAAAATTTGCTATCTAGTGATATACATCACTATGTAATTCATCGTTTTCCTGTGACACACCAGAGTGAACAATCCTAGAACGTCAAATCTTAGTAGGTATTTATAATATTTTAAATAAAATAAACGGGTATAATTAATGTAACTAGCTTTATTTACAAGTTTTTACCACTTAGCATCAATAAACATTAGCAGTTACATACCCTGCGATAGAAAAACATACAAGGAAAACGGTTTTAAGGGACAAGGTATCAGGGTTATGTCTTTAGAACTACCTACAGTGGATGGTACTTTACATATTTATTTTGCTACGATGGACTGGTTGTAGGTGTGTTTTTTGTTATTTTTAGAGAAATGTATGTTATAGTAGGTCAATTTTACAAACAGCACAGGTTGGTATGTTTAACAAAATGTTTACAGTACACGGTTTAAAAAAAGTCTAATTCAATCATCCAAAACTAATACCTTCACATTTTTCATTTTAGTCAAATGTGGTTATGTCTTGGTAAGAAAAAATATATGTTCTAATAACTTTAATATATACTTTAATAATGCCGTTACAAAAAAGCACTATATTGTAACAGAAAAACTAAGAAATACGATGTGTAAAATTAACAAAAACGCTACTTTTATGACAACAATGGCGTTGCATAGTATGGACATGACTTCTGTTGCAAATGTATTTTTAACTAAAGGAGACAGGGGAGGTGTTGTTAGATTTTGCAACAACCATCAAATGCTTTTAATACGCTGAATGAACGTGACAAGTAAAAAAAAAATCGGTCAAGTGCGAGTTGGACTCGCGCACGAAGTGTACTATAAAGAAGGCAAAAAAATACGTTTGTAAAACACACGTTTGCTCCCTTAAATATTTACTTTAATATTAAATATTTAGTTATTTAATATTTACTTAAATATTGACAGCGAAGTCTCAGTAATAGGGTCCCGATTTTACTCATTGGGTACGGAACCCTACAAAGTAACCCAATTGACAACATTTCATATTTTGTAAGGGGGTAATCAAAAACCATTTCGGTAATTATTGTTTCTGAACATAACAGTGTAGTCATACATTTTTTTTACTCATTAATTCGTAAGAAAATCGCGAAAAACTGTAATGCCCGATTTCACTGACGCGTGACGTCTATAGTACGGTCGCATAGAGAAAATCTGTCAATAGTATGGCGAGCGGACTCGTGACGTCACTAGACCTTAAATTTCACTACTTTTAGATCTTGGAGTTTTGAATGTAAAGTTTGACTTTAAAGTAAATAAAAAAACACGTATACACCAAAATTTCACGTTCTTTTTACATTTAACATAAAATGGTCCACTCGAGAAAATGACATGTTGTCAATTCACATTTGAATTATCAAGCTATTAACACAGTAAATCCTTACACAACCGAAGGATAGACAACGCAAAAGTGAGTCCTTGGAGTTGTGGGAGTCTTATTATTATCAAGGTCACGATATTATTATAAACATTCCATTCCATAAAACAGTCCAGTTTCATAAATACCCAAGAGTTAGTTATGATACTGAGAAAAGCAACTCACTATGCAAAGTGCCTTATTTTTACAACTAGCACAGAAAGTAGTTGTTCTCTTCGAGCAAACAACACATTTGCGCCGAAGACGACGGTTAACGTCAACAGATCCTTCGGCGGGTCGCTCAAAATGTTGCGGCACATGCGGTTGCGATAATAAAGGAGGTCGGATGCGACTTCTGTTAGTGTGGTGGCGTTCTAATAACTGTAACACCAATGTTTGCCGAAACTTCCTATGCGTGAGTTGCTTGGTCGCCCTGAGCAAAATGAACGCATTTAACGTGCTAGCGTTCAAAAGTCTCTTAAAAAACTTTTTGTACCAGATTCTATTCCGGTTTCTTTCTATGGGGTACATGGCTAGCATCTGGTCTTTTTTGTCAACCCCCCCCCCATGCAAATATTATAGTCGGCTATTAAAGCAGGTTTAATAGTATCTGCACACTCCACAGTTGTTAGGCCATGATAAGTAGAAATGAGAGCGATTAGTTTTTTATCCCTCCACGCAATGATGTCAACATCCCCTGAGGTGCAGCCACAAACTTGACCAACGGCAATATCTTTTGCCTGTAAGTTTGTAATCTCACCAGGTACAAATTGGCGGTTTCTCCTCAAGGTGCCGACGCAGTCGAACCCCCGTAGTTTGAGCTCTCTTGCAAGAGCAGGGGAATTATAGAAGTTGTCCATCCAGACAGTATGGCCTTTATGCTCTAATCCATTTAAAAGATTGAGCACCAGGGTTGGTACCTTTCCTGACAGAGAATTTATTTCCTGTTCGTTAGAGATAAACTGCCGTGCTTCCATCTCAAACCGCCATAGATATCCTGTCTCAGATTCACATACCTCGTAAGTCTTTATACCTACGGTCGCTGCTTTGTTTGGGATGTGCTGCTTAATATTTAAGCAACCCTTCCACATAGTCAAACTTTCATCAAGTGCGATGTTTTGCCCCATTATGTATAGAGAAGTGAATTTGTCATTAAGGTGCTGCACAATTGGCTGCAACTTATGCAATTTCGCCTCACTGTTGTTCATTCTTTCCGCCAAACACAAAGCATTGTCATTAAAATGTATGCATTTGCTAAGAAGACAAAAACGGTCATAAGACATTACCGCCGAAAATTCAGGAGTGATAAAAATGTTATCTGACGTTGACCAGTACTCTTCCAAGCGAGATTTTATTACAATCCCGGTAGCATGAATTATCGCAAAGTAGGTGTATAGCTCATCTACTGAGGTATCCACCCACTTTGTGATCCGACTATTTGGGGCAATGCCTTGGACCATCATTGCCTCGCAAAGCTGTTCTGCATACTTATTGGTTTCTATAACTATATGTTCCATTATTGGGCGGTCCCAAATGGCAACAAATGCAGCATACGGATCGACATATGATTGAGTTGGCCCTTTATTTTGAATAAAAGTCTCCCTCCTCAACTGTGGTGGTATTTGAGGGTTCGGGAACTGCTTCCACTTAAAATCAAATTTAGTAATAGGCTCCATTTGGATTCCCTCTGCTGAAGCCAGAAGTATCGAGTGTTCAGGTGGAGTTATAGACAGAGCCTCCGCTGGAGCATCAGTTGGAATCTCTGGCGGAGCTGGTTGGGTAGAACAGGTTGGTGGCCAGGATAGTTCTACTTGAACCTGACTGGGCCTTTCATCCTCATCGTCTGGAAGGTACATTCGAGCCACCCTTGGCACAACGACAGACGCCAACTCCTCCGCCTCTTCGTCATCACTACCATCATCCTCACTTCCTGCCAAACAAAATATATGATATTCAGTGACGTTAGTTCATTAGAACGGAATCAAACATAATATGCCCTCATATTCAGTATTAGATCAATCAAGTATTCAATCAAGTATTAGATTACTTACCATAGAAAAGAACATTTTCAATTTCAGTGTCCTTTAATGGACGGGAAGGGCCATGACGAACGACATGAGAGTCTTTTTGTTTTTTCTGTAATACAGATGGATGGAGTGGAGATTCCGCTCTGCGTTTGGGACAACGTACTGATCGAAGGGCAGATGTCTCAACCATATCTATTTGAATATTTCTACAATGGAAAAAAAACTTTTGAAATAATTTGTAACCGAATACTTAATTATTAAAGTAGAACATAAGAACACTTACACAGCTCGAGACGGTTCGTTGGAAACTAGTGAAACGGACAGCTCAGGTGATGCGACTCGTGATGGAATTCCAGTATCAAACAAACTGCAAAGAGTACAAAAACTAGTTACGAAATAATTACACATTTACGAGTAAATTGGACTAATAATTATTATTATACTGACTCTAAGTCACTGGGCAATGGGCATGTGATGGCTTCTTTATCTAAAAGAGGCGATAGTGGAACTAAACTCAGTGCTGCCAAAGCTTCAGCTGCAGATAATCTGTGGGACAAGAACAAAAATTAATAAAGAACACTCAATATTTATTTTTATTCGAGAACAAACAAAACAAACTTACGTTTCGTCGCAGTGTGATAATGTTGAAGTTATTGGGGGTTATATTTATATATATTGAGGGTTATATTTATATATATTATGTTATATATATTGAGGGTTGGGGTTCAAAATTCGCTACCGTCCTCGTAGAAAGCCTGAAATGCAAAAGAGATAGTAAATTATGGAAAATTTAAACAACTAATACAAATAACAACAAAGTAAATTATGATGTATTTACTTTTTCCGTAGGGGGACTTCGATGGCCAATCCACTTGGCCAGTCTTTAAGAGGGCCGCAATAGATTCTAAAAAAAGAAAATGATTAAAATATCAAATGCATACGTATGGTAGTATGGGTACAGTATAAATATTATTATTATGTCTATCAGTATAAATATTATCTATTTATTTATGTTAATATTGTATTTACCTGTCGAGGCACAAAGGGCGCGAATTTGCACTACATGTGACAACGCTACCCCTAGTGCGCACACCGCCCCTACTCCGCACACCGCCTCTAGCACGCACACCACCTCTAGTGCGCACACCGCCCCCAGTGCGTGGACTGTCGCAGGTGATCGTTCTATCCCGAGGCAGGGACAAACTCGGGGAGTTTGGGCACTCAGTCGGGACTTCCTGAGTGCCCTGAGGACCACCATCACCACCGTTAACGGGACCACGACCATGATCATGACCACGACCACGATCACGACCACGACCACGATCACGGCCACGACCACGACCACCTCTGCTGCCGCGAGTTTTTGGGACTCGTGGCCTTAAATTGAAAAAAAAAACAAATACAAAAAGCTGTAGCATGCTGTGAGTGCAAAAACCATGCTCGCCAGTGAAAATCAAACCAGAGGCATACAAAAAATAGGATGGGTGTCCATTAAAACAACATGTGCCTGTTATAATCCTTTTGATTTAGAACCTTTGTTTTAAAATCTGTTTAAAGTTGTAGAAATGAATGATAGATTATTATATTTCTACATTTATATAAGGTGTTTTTTTTTATTGCCGATTTTTTAACACATGATACTTTACATTAAAACAATTAACTTTAATTAAGAAAAGTTTTCATATATATTTTTGAGTTTTTATTTACCGAACAAAATATATAGGTATAATTCCGTCTAACAAATAATCTCATGTCTCATGTCAAAGTTTGTTTATCTTTAAAAGTCATTACGGTTGGGCGGGAAAACAAATCAAACAGAAAATACCATGACACTGAAAACCAAGTGAAGTGGCCAGTTGGATTCTAGGTAAAAGAGGTACTCAAAACCTGTTCAGTGAGTTTTCATTTAATAATTACATGAACAGGGTGTTTTAATGTAGAAAATTTGTTTTTCATTTTTCTCCAAAAAACATCATAAAACCTTATAGTGTTTCATAATCATACCTAATTATACTCCAGGAACCAAGTACTATCAACTGTTAAAATATCGGCAACTAATAAAGAAACACCTTATATATTTCTATAACAAGTATAGGAATCATTTAGGGCAATCCAATTTCTAGGCTAAATAAGGTATACCTAGAATACGCCGCTCTTAGCGTATCCATACTATGCAAACTAGATAGTCGGCCATTTTACCAATTCTGTCTACGATCTGTGCCGCGGCCCGAATCGGACCGCCCAGTATCTGTGCGGCGACCACAATCGGGCCGCGAACGTACCTATTGCTAGTTTTCGTTAAATAAACATTTTATTACTAATGATTGTCTTTTAATAGCAAGCTGTTATAAATCTTAATAACATTACAGACTGATATTATTATTTGTGTGATGCATGAGATCTGGATTAGTATCAGAAAAGCCAAAACAATTTTGAATTCATGATGGGACCATAGGTGAGACTGTTTTGTTATTAGTGTTTCTGTTAGAAAAACTTAACGCAAGCACAATATGCACATTAAATGACTAAAATAAGAATGTTTACTTACATTTTTGGGTTGGATATTCACAAATATTTCTCGTTTCTCGCCAAAATAACACTAATACGCAAATCCATCCACGCGTCGCAACGCACGAAAAAGCACTGGTGATTTCGCGGGTCTTTCGCACAACGGCTGCTCAAGGCCAAGTTTGTTGTCTGTCCTATTTCACTAGCTACACACCTCAATGAGTATGCAAGAGACAGGTATACATTAGTCAGCTTTATTACTCAAATTAGAAATGTGACCAGCGATGTCCAAATCGGGCTTCGCCACAGATGCGGGCGGTTGATAAAATGTTAAAATCGGGCCTGGCCACTGACGAGGGGTTAATTAATACGTAATATTATAGTATATAATAGTATAGTAATATTATATTTGATTACACACTTTAGTTTCTGTCCATTCCTCATATAATGTTACGTAAATAAATGTAATAAATAAAACATTTAAATGACTTGAGCAAAGACTAAAACTAGCTCTTCTGTTGCATTGTTATCGTTAATATACGAGTTATTTGTGAGTAGACAAAACTATAATTAATATTAGAATGACCAAATGGTAGTAGAATAACAATTATAACCTCCATAGTCCATACTATGGCGTGCTCTGCTTATTTCACTTCAAAAGAAAGCTTTGTGATCGTGCCATTGCCATCGTCCGTACACACACACGCACACACACCCGTACATCTTTCACAGTGAATATTATCCGTTATTTTCACTAAGCACTATCACATCACCTTTATCTATTTACCGACAATTAAAACCACACGAAAACAAACAAACAAAAACATGCGCTGTTAAATATTTGAACAAATACATCCGAAAAAAGGAAGTCTCGCGTTGTGAGCTGACTACTATGAAAAAAGCTACTTTTTTAAATAGTCGCATAACCTTCGGATCTGATCGGAACCAATCGGAAACCTTCGGCGGCACGATTCCGGGTAATGCACAACCGTTAGAGAATTCAATCAACCGGAGTCGCCATTGACAGACGTTCCCCTCTGCCGAAAACATATGACCAGTGGTCATGCATACACCTATTTGTACGTTACGTACGAATAGCCACAGAATACACTTTACGTTCCCCTCCCCCGCAAAAATCGGCAGACATGGCTACTCCGGGTTGAATTCTCTAAGGAACGACCCAATAATGAACGATCCAATGCGCGGTTGACTACGCTAGTCGTGTCAATTGCATTAAGCCTTGGTCAAACAGCAAGCGTGGCGCAGCGCCGCGGTCGCGGGGCGCGGGTTAGCGACGTCAAACAGACTGCGTCCCGCCGGCGCTGCGCCCCGCTTCTGTCGCGCCCGTGGACGCCAGGGGCCGCGCGGCGCGGGCGCAGCGCTGCGTGGCGAGACGCGGCGGCACGCTGCGCCGCGCTGGGTCCCATCAGTCGGACGTCAGGCAGCGCGGTGCGTCGTGCGAGCGTAGCAATATACTGTGATTGTGATTATGGATATAAAAAAAATATCTTCTCTTAGAAAAAATAATCTTGGCCTCGGAAGGAATAAGCGACCCTCCGCGCGCGCATGCTGTATCGGGCGCGACTCACGCCCGCATCGCGCGCGGCCCCGCTGCGCTCGCGCGCGCGATGAGGGCGTGTTGAGAGCGCGAGGCCGGCGCGATCCGCGCGCGCCCTGTTTGAACAGTCATCGCGTCGGCGTCACGCGGCGCGGACGCTGCGCTGCGCCACGCTTGCTGTTCACTCTTGCAATCACAGTATATTGCTACGCTCGCACCACGCACCGCGCTGCCTAACGTCCGACTGATGTGACCCAGCGCGGCGCAGCGTACCGCCGCGTCCCGCCGCGCCACGTGGACGCGGGGGGCCGCGCGGCGCGGGGCGCGACAGAGCAGGGCGCGGCGCCGGCGGGACGCAGTCTGTTTGACGTCGCTAACCTGTTAACATGTGCCGCGGTCACGCCGCGCGACCGCGGCGCTGCGCTACGCTTGCTGTTTGGCCAAGGCTTAATAGTACAAGCAGTCACAGTGGTTAACATTAAAGGCCTACAATATCATTGTTTGGTGATAAAATGCCTTAGTTATAATATTCGATTGTTTGGTTGAGTTAAATATAATACCGTGATCGATTTAACAATACATACTTGTATGGAAAAAACAAATTTATAAAAACTAACTACGCCATTTCGTTTCCTTAATCGTACCTAACTGTATGCTAATATTAATGGAAATAAAGAAAAACGGTGTTAATCCTTACTATCATTCGTTTTTAGGATTCCGTAGCCAAAATGGCAAAAACGGAAACCTTATAGTTTCGTCATGTCCGTAGTTCGTCCGTATGCCATGGCCATTTTTTATTTGGAGACTATAACTAATATTGATGAAATTATAACAGAAGGTGTATTTTGTATACCTCTACTTAGTATTGTAGTAAAATTGCTGAAAAGATTTTTTTTTAGGGGGGAGCCACAAGGGGTTTTCCATACATGTAACAATTTTTTTTTACCAAAAATCATCATGTTGCACATCAATCGATAGGACTTTAAAAATAACATTGAGGTTTGTTTTATCATTTTTTTATTAAGTGAATATTTTCAGAAATAATCGCCCTACTCGGTGGACGAAAACTAGCAGAGCCTAGGACGGAAAACTGACATTTATGGACGAAAACTAACGAATACCCACTTTTTCAAATAATATTTTTTATACAAAATCTCGCAAGTATGGATAATTATCGCGTAATATTAACATAAACTAGATTATATAAGCTATAAAATGAAATATAATACATTTAAGTAAGGGTACTTTAAGATATTCTTTTTGCATCACAAAGCTAGCAAAATCGATAAGTGGACGAAAACTAGCACAATTACCCTACGTATTACACGGGTGATATTTCGATATTTAAGTTTTAATTTCAATTCATAAAAACCGTCCGGGGGCCGTCCGATCCCGCTAGCGCAAGGCAGTCACTTTGTTTGATGCCGCTGTTATTTTAATATAAAAGTACGTAAATAAATACGTCTTTGTGATTGTGTAATATCTTATTTTCAAGACAGTGAGACAAGGAGTGCAGTGATAAAAACAGCTTCAAAAACAATAGTATACTTTGGAAGTTATGACGAAAAACATTTTAAATATCATTACTTAACGGTCAAAGTGCCACATACGCGAGTGGCGAACGGTGAGTCATCCGCAACCCGTTCCTGACGTACTGCAGCGCGCGACCGCTGAGCGCTGACACATGAACAAAGTGGACGCCGTACACCACACGAGTAAAAAGGTCATTATGGCCAAGTGTGCAAAATGTCAAGACGATATAATAGATAGACGCTTTCTAAATTGCTCCCAATGCAAAAAATGTTTCATGTGAGGTGCACAAAAGTATCCAAAAAATTATTTGACCTAATGAGAGCAAAGGAATCAAAAATTTGGAGATGTAATGATTGTATACATATGTGTGGCAATCCCAACTCCTCACTGACGAGACGATTATCCGAAGCAACTACGTCCAATACCCGTAATCTACATACACCTTCAAATTATGTGACAGAGCGCACTAAACCAAATATACCAACGGAAAACTCTTTCGATTCCCTGCCGTCGGATGTAAGCAGCAACGAGGACTACTCTTCAATATTGAACCGAAGCTGCCCTGGGAATGGATATAGTATGAAAGAAGAGTTAGAAGAATTAAAAACTAAAATCACTGACTTAGAGATGCAATTGCATATCGCTGAAGCAGAAATTGAAAACTTAGGATTAGAAAATTTGTCTTTAAAAAAACAAATTTTGGTTTACGAAAAGAAAACCGAAAAACTAACATATATATGTAAATCGACACCGACAAAAAATACTAAAGGACACAGAAGTACAAATAAAACAAAACCCATAATCACGGACGCAGAAACATTGGAACAGTCTACTTCGGAACAAAAGAACAACTTACATCTTGGAACAAATGTAGCTGCCGATGCTTGCATGAACCCAGAACTACAAGGATATAGTAAAAATATGTCAGAGACTACAAAAACTATAGATAAAAGTAAACAAAAGACATCAACAACAGGTATTGAAAATGGATCGAAACGTACCTTAGAAGTCTTAGAGCGTACCAGTTTCGAGGTGACAAAGAAGGCCGGGTATGCTTTGGATACCAGTAAGACCGACAACGAAAATAAGATAAAGAACAAGAAGACGCACGTACGCGACAAGTCTATTTCGAAGAAACAAGCATAGCTGGGCACCGTTAATCAAATAGTTAACTTCGTTAATCGTTAATCCGCTACAAAAAAAGTTAGCTTCGTTAAACGTTAAAGCGTTACATTTCGGAAGAATTAACGCAAGTTAACGTTAATCGTTAATCCGTTAATATGTGTAAAATTGCATTTTTATATCTTTGTATTAGTGAACTTATAAAACCTGTTGGTTAAGGTTCTGGAAGTTAACAGGATAGGAACAAAACAAAATACTTGTATAATTCAAATGTGTAATTTAATCGTTGGGCATAAGGTTAAGGTGCATATTCCCCTTCATGAACATTAACATGTTGAAGTTCTCGTCTGAAAGCGAGGCTCGTTTTGGTGTTAAAATGTCTTTACCTGTGGAAAATCTCTTCGCAGTTTTCTCACTCGCACGCGTCGGCAAAATATATCTAGTTTTGTTTTTGTTTCACTCGCTGCCACGCGCCGCCCGGCACTTGTCGTTCGTTTCATACTTGTTTGAACCTGTTTTTCGCGCCGCGCCGCGGTGCCTTGCGGTAAATAGTAGGCATTGGATTAACGATTAACGGACTTCTGCATATTAACGGAAGTTAACGTGTCCGTTAACATTTTTAAAAGTTAACTTAAAAGTTAATCCGTTAATCAAAATGTTAACTTCGTTAATTAACGATTAACGAATTAACGAGTTAATGCCCAGCTATGGAAACAAGTAAGAATTTTCAGTGACCAACATGGCAAGGGACTTCGTAGAGAACTGCAAGATTTACTAGGTGACAATTATAGCGTGTCGGCTTTCATAAAGCCTTATGCATGTTTCCAGCAAGTTGTGTCATCATGTGAAATTATGTGTAAAGACTTAACAATGTCGGATTACGTGGTGGTTATTGGTGGTTCTAACGACCTGAACCCTATTAGTTTTAAATCCTCTCTACGCGATAATTTAACCTTGCTAGCGAATACAAATGTATTGATTGGTGAGATAAAACATAACAAATACCTAAATGTATATAGTCTTAATGACGCGATTCGTATGGCCTGTTCGGAGTTCACACATGCAACGTACGTATCTTTTGAATATAATAATATGTTGCGAAATCGTAAACTCACTGGTGGGTGGTTGTTAAGGGAGATTTTACGCATTAGTTATAAAAACAATATTAATGAGCACATGTACCCAAAAAACAAAACGGCTAAAAACCCTCAATCACACATACGACAAAAACTTATGCCAGATTACTTCCCAACAAAAAACAAAACAGACTCCCTCATACATAAGGAATACATATTCCCGGAAATACCTACGAAGTCTGGCGGACACATACAAAACAAAGATACGACCCCGACATACTTCTCAATTGCTAACAAAACAATCGCTGACATCAACACGCACAGATCCAGCCCTACGACGAGTATTCAAACGAACTCAACCTTTTTTCGAAGTTAACGACTCCGTCGTCGACTCCGAAAAAATAAATATATTGTTTCAGAATGTACAAAGTTTAAAAAATAAGTCGCATATTTTAGAAGAGTTTGCAAACAATGAAGATTTCCAAGTTATATGTTTAACTGAGACATGGATATCACAAAACCAGAAGGACCTCATTAATATCGACGGCTATGAGTTTGCATCGGCCTATTATCGGCAGGAGCGGCGCGGAGGCGGTGTGGCGATTCTGTTAAAAAAAGGACTGGACTACCGCGCAAGACCTGACATAAATGATTTGTCTCAAGAATATATAACAGAGTTATGTGCAATTGAAATACCTGCTTATAATGTTTTAATAATAAATATTTACAGAGCCGATAGAAGCATGCATATATTTTTTGATGTGTGGTGTGATGGTGGTGGAGGAAGACTTTTAAGTGAACTACTCTGCCTAGCCTCATCTATCACTCTGGCCCTTATTTGATCTACGTGTCTATGTACCGTTTCAGATCCGGATTCCTCCTTGACCGAATAATTCGTGTCGCCGAGGCATTCAACAATGCTCCACGGCCACCATTTTGTTTTTTTGCTACCAAATTTCCGATACCAAATACCACCTACCACCTATCACCTGCTTGAAACCGCCTTTGTACCCCCTTTAACTGCTTCCTGATACGGTCTTGGTGCTCGTGCGCTCGTGACGTCAGTGCCGGTTTTAAGCCCCACACGCCCCGTTCGACGCCGGGTGATAGGGTGCGGTAAAAATATGTTCAACTCTGTTGCTGGACAAAAAACTCTTATACGGGGGCCCGTTATCTGTCACCAGCTGTTTGGGTAAACCGAAACGTACATTTCCCTAAACACATCTATTACGGAACCCGCTGACGCACTGGACACCTTTATTGCCTCTATCCACTTTGAATGTGAGTCAACTACTATGTGATATTTGATACCGGCAAATGGACCCAGGAAATCTTCATGCAACCGTGCCCAAGGTCGTTCCGGCCACGGCCAGAGGCGCGGCTAGTGGGCCGGCGGGGCATCTGCCACCGCGGCACATACAACACACGCACGGCAAACGCTTTCTACGGCCTCGTCAATGCCCGGCCACCACACGTAGCTTCTTGCCAAAGCTTTGGTCTTGACCATCCCCATGTGAGGCTCATGCAGTTCCCTCAATACTTTGTCTTTACACCCCTCTGGTATAACTACTCGGTGGCCCCACATTATACAGCCGAGTTCCTCATGTAATTCATTTTTACGATTGAAATACGGTTTTAGTTCCCTAACCTCAACGTCTACCGGCCAACCCTCTTTTACATAGTTCAGAACTCGGCTGAGAAAAATGTCTTTCGAAGTTTCTTTCCGCAGTAGTTTATAGTCTAATAACACCGCGTCCGAGGCAAAATGCAAATATGTCTGTTCAGGGACGTCGTCCCGCTCCTGAACCCCGTGGTCACGATGACCTTGCTTGATGATAAGTAGTGCTCGTTTGTCTATCTTGTGTATCTCTCTCAATTGCTCAAAGGTTAGCTGGAAGAGATCCCTTACAGGGATAAGTTCGCCTTTGTACGTTGTATTTTCTTTTGTTATGACTGTATTTTGTTCTGTTTTATGTACAATAAAGTGTTTACATACATACATACATACATACCTTGTATCATGCGAGATAAAGCGTCCGCGGTATTTTGATCGCTACGAACATATTCAATAGTAAAATCATATGCTGATAACAGGATAGCCCACCGTTACAATCGACTCACCGCGGCCGTTGGAACGCCACTGTTTGGTCCAAAGATGGTCACCAATGGTTTGTGATCGGTGCGAAGGACGAAGTTACGTCCATATAGATACTGATGGAATTTTTTTATGGCGAAGACGATTGCAAGAGCTTCTTTGTGTACCTGACTATAATGTATTTCCGCCGACGTCAGCGCGCGAGACGCATATGCCACGGCGCGCTCAGCGCCATCCTCACTGCGTTGAGCTAAAACCGTTGCGATGCCGTGCCCACTCGCATCGCACGTCACGACGCAAGGTAAGCGCATATCATAGTGTGCCAGGCCCTCCACACTACATAATAATGCTTGCTTTACTTTAACAAAACTGTCGTTCTGCCGACCGGTCCATACCCAATGTTTGCCTTTACGTAGCAACTCATAAAGTGGGGCTAGATAATCACTTAAATGCTTAATAAATTTGCCGTAAAAGTAAACCATTCCCAAAAACGATCTTAACTCGGAAATATTTGTAGGAGGTGACATTTTAATAATCGGTGTTATCTTATCAGTGTCAACCCTAACGCCGTCTTTGTTTATAATAAAACCTAAGTACTTAACCTCATCTACAAAAAACTCGCATTTATTTTTTTTCACCTTTAACCCACTCTGTTGCAATATGTATAAAACATCCTGTATATGTTCATTATGTTCTTGTATCGTTTTACTAGCAATTAATATATCGTCTGTACGATCCGTACAAAGGTTGACATTCCGCGCGTCAGCACTTTCCGTCACGTAGCATAATTTTTATTACTTTAAGTTAGTACATATCCGACCGCCGCGGAGTGTATTCGAATTAAGCCTTATAAGTGTATCATTTTCTTACTTTATCAATAAATCATTACTTCATTGGAACTGCAGTGTTTATCATTATCAAATATCATATCAGTCAAGACGTGCGAGAACTAGCCCGTACATCTTTATGGTCCTTCGAACCGGATTGCTAGTGACCTATGGATCATCTTTATGGTCCTTCGAAAGCTCAGTTGGTAGACCAGTGACCTGTGGACTTTGTGTGATAGCAAATCGGTTAGGCGGCTTCCCACAAGCGGGTCTCACCGTCTAATTGAGAGGTCGCATATATCCATGAAGGACACTCGAGCACGAAACTGTAACCATCATCGTTCGAAGTTTTTATCAGCAGAATCGGGTGCCTAGTTATCATATCAAATTATTGGCAAGATGTCGAAAATTGAAGACTTACTGAATAATCAAGGTCAACTTGCCAGTGTTATTGAAAAGTTCCTTATCAATTTCAAAAAGGATGGTCCTGACCGTAAAACTGCGCAACATATCAAACGGCGATCAGAAAATCTGGAACAATATTGGAGAGAGTTTCAAACTAATCATATTGCACTATGCGAGTTTGAAAATAGAGATTTTATCTACTTTGCGGAGAATCACTATGATCGAGTATCAAGCATTTATCATGAAGCTAGAAATCTTTTGTATCAATGTTTACCTGAAGAAGCAAAGCCTATTATCAGACCTGCAACACCACAGTTTCAACTAAACATGGACTGGACGCAGCCACTAGAAGAACAAACGGAAGGCGGTCCGTCGTTCAGTATCGGAAGAAATTTATCAACCCCTCAACCACCGCCAGTACCCCAATCTAACGTACAAAAGGTTGAACGAGGTAATCAAAGCAAGTTGGAAGAAATGTACCGGAAACAAAAAAGTAACTTCAAGGCCTTTCAACGCGCTATCAATAACATTACATTAGAGTCACTTACCGAACGGTGGGAATTCGAAGATGCTTTAAAAACTGTGCAAGCTCGGTGGACGGCAATCGACAACTCACATTGGGAGATCGACAGTGAACAGATCAATGAAAAACCAGAGTATGAAGAAACGTATAACCAGTGCGAGCAAAAATACAACGATATCAAAAAACGTATCAATATCAAGATGTGGGATTCTTCACACCGGGAGAAATCTACCCCGAAAATAGAAATTCCTATTTTCAATGGTAATTATCATCAATGGACATCATTTAAGGACTTGTTCACCGAGACTATACATAAGAACAATACTATATCACACGCACAGAAAATGCAGTTCCTAAAAAGCAAGGTCAAGGGAGAGGCAGAGAAGCTAATACAACATTTAAAAATCAGTACCTAACAATTACTTACCTCACCACTGTGTGCAACGCGCTGAATCATCAACTACTGCTCTCAGAGTTGTCTATAATGCGTCAGCTCCTACGTCATCGGGTTACAGCCTAAATGATGAAATGTACAGTGGGCCAAATTTACAATCGGATTTATTTAAACTGATCCTAAGATGGAGACAGTATAAAATAGTCTTTCTTGCGGACATAGAAAAAATGTTTCGCCAAATTTTATGCAACGAAGAAGATCAACTTTATCAAAAAATCATTTGGAGGGATAATTCAAAACAAGCACTGCGTGAATATGCCCTTACGACGGTCACTTATGGAACAAAAGCAGCGCCATTTTTGGCAATGATGACCTTAAAGCAGCTGGCCATTGACGAAGGTCATCGATATCCCGAAGCAGCAAAAATATTGGATCAAGACTTTTATATGGATGACCTTTTGAGTGGTACGCATGATGTCATATCAGCAAGGAAACTTCAATCAGATCTTATCAACCTTCTCAAGGCCGGAGGATTCAATCTCCAGAAATGGTCCTCCAATTATCCCGGATTGCTAGAGAGCGTGGACACCGCAAACCGACAACAATCATTCGATTTCAAACATCAAGAGTCACAAAAAACTTTGGGTCTACGATGGAAC